>JAGVSL010000109.1:0-1200000 GCA_022494535.1 Himalopsyche phryganea
ATTACCTCAACTCAAAAAGAATAAAGCGACAAAATAAAAACAGTTCTCGTAAAAATATCCTCTTTTGAGATGTTCTATTAGAATTTTTATGCTCCGCACTGGAGGCGGATGTGGTGAAAAAATGTATTTAGTTAAAATTTATTCCATTTTACTTTCAATTACCAATTATTTTAAATGGTTAATTGATAATTTTAAATGTTCACTTGTTAAAAAAAGCCCGCCCCTGATGCGTAGCTATATTGTGGTAAATCTAATTAGAATTTTCCTTATAACAAAGATAAAATATTTTAAGAAGTAGGGGGCAAGAATATAAATTTCCTTGACCTTAATATTGATATTAAAAACTCCATTCATGAATTTAAAATTTACCGAAAACAGACGTTTTCAGAAGCCACGATCCATTTTAAGTCAGACCATCCTTTCTCATATAAATTGGCTGCTTTCCATTCTCAGGTTCACAGATTAGTCACTATACCTCTAAATAAATTTAATTTTGAAAACGAACTAAACATTATTAAACAAATTGCCATTAATAATGGCTATGAGGCGTCTCTTATAGATAGTCTTGTATCAAAAAAACAACGTAAATTAGCAGAAAAGATGCTATATTTTGGGAACTTGTCTAAAGACATAGACCGCCCCAGAATCTGGCATAGAATTAGTTATTTAGGTTGTACAAGCTTTAAAATTAAAAAACAACTCGCTGATAGTGTTAGACCGGCGTTCTATTGCAAAAACTCTCTAGGCAAATTACTTATTAACAATAAAGATAGAGTAAACTTTAAGAACAAATCTGGTATTTATAAATTACAATGCAATGATTGCCAACATTTCTATGTGGGTAAAACCACACGTACATTAGATATAAGGGTATCAGAACATTTAGCTGCCTTTAGATTAAAAAAGAAACTTCGACATTCGCAAATCACTTGCTAATGGAGAACCATACGTTTAATGCGGATGATGGGGTTAAACTGTTGCATAAAAACATGGGGGATCATAAATTATTTTATCAGGAAATTTTAGAAATTAATAGAGCCCAGTTAAACTCATTACCAATCTTGAATGAACAGCTGAACCTTCCTAATTCTCCGCTATTATATCCGATACGTTGAAACACCTAACAGATGTCACCAAATGTGGAATGATTATATATATTTACCCATTCGTCGAATTACATCCCGTCAAAACCCACAATACTATTATAATTGTAAAATCACTGGTATTTCTAAAAGAAGTTGAAAAGCGGTAATTCGCCTTCGGCAATTCGTCACTCTGTTAATATGGTGTTTACAAAATAAGGATTAGGACGATTTCCGAAATTTTTAACTCAGGTATCGGTGTGGCTCTCAGACGTATAATGTATTGCCTCGTAAATTATATTTGTCGCATTTTTATCTTCTATATAAGCGTTAGACACTGTTTACTGTCTCTCAGTTCGAGTCCATTCGTGTGCTCGAATGCCTGAAGATGCCGAAAGGCGAAACCCGGGTCGTTAGTGACAAAATACATGGAAGTGTACAAAATCTCAATAATCCAAATTTGATAAAATATTTCTTTATAGACACGATATCATTTAAGTTTTATAATAAAGATTAACGTAATATCAATCGGAGCTTGAGATATTGAAGCTGTTCTTGTTTTCTTTTGTTCTTTTACAATTTAAATAATTCTAACACAATATTTTTTGTCAATATTGACCACGATAAAACTCAATGTGAATTAAAATATACGCGATTCATATTTCAATTTAAATACATTTCGATTTATATTAAAAAATTGATATATTAAAAATAGAGATTAGAAATAAAAGCTTACAAATAATGAAAATAACGATTCACATTTGAGTCACATCGTATTGTTCATTCCACAAAATATTTCAGCAGAAAATAGTTTCTCGTACATTAAAAGTTGGGTAAAAACAAAATATTTAAAAGTTTTTCTTCAATTTGTCCTAAGCTATGCTTATATTGATTGCTTTATTTTATTTTTTGCCAGTCTATATTTTCTCAAAGACGTCTAAAAGTCTCAGACGTACACAGAATAATAATTAAAGTGCGCTCTTTCTAAAATAATACTTTCATCGCAATCAAAATTTCTAACATACAAATGTGCTTCTCACAGGAATATTCTACATTTATAGTGCTTGCAAGAATTCCTTAGAAACTGGCGTGCTAAATTTCAGTAAGTGCTTGCATCTCTTCTGAATATGTTGTATGCGTTTTGAGTAAACTTGAAATAGACTGACTAATTATAGTTTTTGTCAAAGAAAAAGTTTTTTATATTAAAGAAGCAGAAATAATTTTTGAAAAAAAAAAGTTTTATTCATCTAAATTATCAACATAGAGCTACAGATAAAGCTTTGAATAGCTCAATCCAGTTTTCATTGCGCGTAATATATTATAGACTTAACATATTATTTTTTTAAAGAGATGTATTTAATATAAACTAACGCTTTAGGGTTTTTTTAAATCACACTATATCAACTCTATAAGATATTTAGAAGTCACTCAGTAGCTTTATAGTACTTTGTTATAACGGCTTCTTCACTCGTCCCGTCTTTAACTAATTTATGTATTCGATTAAAAATATTTTATTTAAATAGGTATGATTACAGATTTTTTGTAAAATTTGATCATAAGCCAGGATCTCGAGTGAAATGTGAAGGATTTCTATATGTTTTTTTACCGATTTTTTCAATCAAAACTGATTAATGCGTCCCTTTTATAGAAGATTAAATTGTGTGCAGTTCTTAAAACATATTTCAATATAATACCATAAGTTGATCACTTATTACTCTATTAAGCATTAATATTTTATAAGACAGTTTCTATGTTTAAAAACTATAGTTGTGACATTTTATTATCCGTATAACCTAGTATCAAGTTAGCAAACAAAAATTATTTTTTTCGATTGTTCTATTATTGTCTTTGGCAGGAATTTTCAGATTGATTGCTGATTGAAGGAAAGTAATATTACTTAAATAAATCGTTATTAATAATATATTAGATATAACTGTATTATATAAGTATTTGTGTCCACAGTAAGAATAATTCAATCAAACAAAACTGGGTATATTACCTGGAATTTTTAAAGTATTTAAGACGGAATGATCATACAGTTATGCCATGTTTTTAATGTTCATGAGAAAGTTCTCTATTAATTGTCAATCAATAATGTTATATATTGAAAGTGATGATGATGAATATTGTTTGAGCCGAGCTTTGCGCAGCTTAGTCAACTAAATTAGAGCGCGGAATCAATACATGCACAGTTGAAATATTTCTTAATCTTACTTCCCGAAGAGTAAATCCTACGTAAGCCACTGATTTTAGGTAAACCTTAACTTTTGGATATTAGATATGCTGTTTTGGAGGGCAAATCTCGGCTAAAATTCACGAAGAAAATTTCAAATGTTCGCTCTTGCGTCAAAGATTATGTTCCGTTACTCATAAATTGTGAGTCAGACTGTAATTCCTACAGTTTCTTGGGACTTTCAGCTTTAAACTTTTGGTAATTTGTCATACAAATTTTTAAAGCAATGGCAGCGATATGATCGCCGCTCACCAATTTTTTTTATTTTCAATTGGCGAAGCCGTAATTTTTAATATTTCCAAATTAATTTCGCTGTATTGGAATGAATTCTCTCATTTCTGTTGTCTTCTTAATTTTCTTTTCCGCTTTTTATGCACTGTTGACCTGATAACGAAGTGATTTCTTTAATACCCCCAGCAAAAAAAAAATGATTTTTAAAATGGTAAATTATTTTTCTCATCCTTTCTTGTGATATTAAATAAATAAAAGATACGCTCTAAATATCATTACGTCTTAAAAAATATTATGATTTGTAAAACTTGAATTATTGAGATTTAGTACAATTCCATGTATTTTGTCACTATCGACAAGGGATTCGCCTTTCGGCATCTTCAGGCATTCGAGCGCACGAATGGACTCGAATCGACGAATTGAACAAAATACATGGAAATGTACAAAATCTCAATAATTGAAGTTTGATATTGAAGTTCCATCAAGCACCCTCAGTCGATGTTTTAAATTATGATTTGTATTTCGAAACGCTTTGACTAATATATTTAAAAAAAATATGTTTACAGGAAACTAAAACAATAAATAAAATATGATGCAAGGTTTTAAATTTAATATTATACACGTAAAATTTAATCGAAACCATGGACATAATAATTATATTGTTTTATATATTGTACTGTGATTTGGCCAGTTGATGTAACCCTTAAAAAATACGATAATGGGTTGATAATTGGATCTCATTTTAAAGATGACAGAGCAGGTCTCGACCAAATTATGTAAATTAGAAAAATAAATGGACCACTTTTTGGAAAGGAAACTCTGAATGATTTAAGTCACTATTATATCGACAGAAACTATATATAATCCCGTATCTGCAAACATGGGAATGTCCAGGAGTTTTTTTTTCAAAGTTTCATAACGGACAAATAAGGTTTTCAATGAAAACAGTTTTTACTTTCTCCTAAACAATTTCAATTTTGATGGTTACATCAGTTGGCCAAAACACCGTCGATATATAGTTTTAAACTTGATTGATTTAAGTAACCAAAAAGTGTTAATTTCGATTTTAATCGAGCTTTTGTTATGCAATATACATTAATGTTTTTAAATGGTTCACTAATTTTCCCAATCGGCTATTTGCTTAATGAATCAGTAATGTCCCTAAAATTTTTGCTCAGTTAACAGAATTTTAATGTAGCTATATTTATGATTTCAGATTAGTATTTATTGATTGGTAAGAGATCGATAACATTTTCATTGTAGACTATTTTATTTGATTTATGTATAATTTCTTTGCTAATGAGTAATTTCTTGTCTTAGTTCATGAACCATCTGTTTTATATACCTTCATTTTAACACTCAATATTATATAAATATGCCTGTTATGTTTGTATGTTTATCAGTTGACAATGATCGTGTTGAGCGAAACCGGTCCTGATCATTATAAACATGTGGAAGTAGTACAAATGGATTATGTTTTTTTTTTTTTTTTTTAAATATAATGTCTTTCCACCAAGAATTGACAGTTAACACCTTAAAAGTGAATATACACCTTGTTTTGTCCACTTCATTGTGGAAATTGTGTTATTGAAAACTTATCAATTTATTACAATTTTCTTTATATTGCAGAACTTCAAGAACATGATCTACTTCACGCCATTGGCGTGCCGTTCAGTAATCCTAAAATGCAGTTCTTTGACGAAGGATTGGATGGATTCCCAGCATATGGGCTAAAGGCAGGGTCAGATATTAAGTCTCCATATAGACTTTTTATGCCAGAGAAGCTGTACTCAGAATTTGCAATTACGACAACAATACGACCTTACGGAAAGGAAGAAGGATTTCTATTCAGCGTTGTTAATCCGCTCGAAACGGTAGTCCAACTTGGAGTTGAGCTCATACCGTCTGGTCATTTACTGACCAATATATCATTATTATACACTGATGTAAATGCTTATATAACATCCCAAAAGATTGCCAGTTTCGTCGTCCCTTCGTTTGTCAAAAAGTGGACCAGATTTTCGCTGAGGGTGTCTGCGGAGAACGTCACGCTTTTCTTCAACTGCAACGAATTTGACACCATTCAAGTGAGGAGGATTCCTCAAGAGCTGGTATTCGATTCGGCGTCTACTTTGTACGTTGGTCAGGCAGGTCCAATCATCAAGGGGGCTTTTCATGTAAGTCATTTTGTAAATTATTACTTCTATTAAATTCACTTTTTAGTCAAATCGAAAATAGTCCCTCACTTTATTTTATCTTATGTTGTTCATTTTGCATTTGAGATATTTATAGAGAAATTTCGGTCATTTAAAGTCATTTGTTTTCAAGCCTAACAAGAAAAATTCTAAAATAAATTGTTTATTAATCTTATGTTATTCATCTGTTTATTGCTCTTTATTATTCAATGAGACATTGCGTCGCCGTCTTCATTTGTTCTTCAATTTGCAAGTAAGTACCTATTTCCACATATCCAATGTATTTTGTTCCCAATATTTCTTTTTTTCATACATAACAGTTTCGACGTATTTTCCTTATAATCATGCGATTAAAATAGTAAGAAAACTTTTATTCCCAATTTCAGTAATAATTTATATTGTCTCTACTCCTTCACACCTGACGTATGGATTTTTATGACGTCAACATAATATTATCCACGAAAGAAATGTATGCAGTATAATATAACTAAGTGATAGGTCCAATTTTTACTTGGGTAGTGTCTATTTGGGTAGAGTATTATAACAATTTAAAATTAAGTTAGGCTTATCTTAATTAGTAAAATGTTTTTATGTACGTTAAAAAAGTATTACTGTTAAGTAAAGCATGCTTAATCCTTATATGGTTGAGAAAATAAACCAAAAAATATAAATTTTCATTGTAAAAATATTATTCCTGAAAGACTTTTTTGATTGTACAACCAATGTTTAAAAAGACTAAAATTAAAAAAAGATGATAAACCAAATAAAGCCCTGAAATTTGTGAGTCGGTTATGGAGTGAAATACAAAACAATTGTAGATATAGAATAACGAAGACAAAATGCAAAACAATTGACAATAAATCAACTCTCTATTTCCAATTCTGCCCGCGCCGCGGACCCAGCACAAAACGCGGAGTGCGGACCTAAAAAATATTATTCAGCGTCAAAAACAATTTTCCGGGTGGCGCAAACGAAGTGATATCCAACATAAAGGATTCGCTGCGAAGGGGAGCAGGTGAGGCCGCGAACAATCGCTCTGACGGGCCACTCATGTCGGGTAACGATCCAGTTGTAAAATTTAACGGCTAGCTTTAACGATTTTAACGACGCTCGTACGCGGTCATATGTCCGAGATTCAGCGGCGGTGGACATTTTTTTTTTCATCTCCCGAGCGCTAATTTTGTTACGTTCACTTCGCTCGTCGTTTTCTTTTTATGCATATTTTAGCATTCATGAAAATTACGAAAACTCTTTCAGATTTAATAACCCCGACCATCTACTGAGATTTTAATGATTATCTTTTATGTTCAGCATCCGTCGTTTCTATAGCAATTAAACTTATCCGAACTAAGTGCTTATTTATTATAAACTATAAATATTTGAATTCATTTCAGCCTTTCTAATGAAAGCTATAAATTATTAGAAATTCATTATAAATTACGACTTTAATCTTACCAATGAATATTAATATTAATATCGATATCTATAATAGTTTATATTTGTATATGCTGGCTCCGTGGCACGTCGTTGGCTACGGTTACGGATGTGTCAGGTTCAAGTCTCGGTGCGGGCAGTTTCATAAAATTGTAGCCTTGGAGAATCATAAATCGTGATTCATTCCAAACAAGTTTAGTAAAAAAGAAACTACAGTTAATGTTTTTCAATAAACTGTCTTTTTATTTATGACCACAGTATATCAGAAAATCACATCTTATATATAATACCCCAGACCGCACTGTAGACGCTTTATTATTATCACATATCACAAATTATCATGAAAATTTCTCTTGACGTAAGCGTTCGCAGTGTAAACAATGCACACCCAGCTCCGACGTACTAGCTTCCTTAGACATTCAGTATTTCAATTTCAATATCGTCATCTATGAGGGGTACGATTATACTTTATTTTATATTTTTTCCATATCCGCTCCCAACGTGTAGCATATGGTCACCTAATAGAGGTGTCTCAAAAGAATTTTTCTATGAAAACTGTTTGTTACTCAGTTGCTCAACCTCTCTTTTTTTTTTTTTTTTTTGAAGAGAGTTGGGATAGAAGGATACGGCTTGGTCAGGACTAGTGGTTAGATAATCGCTCTCGTTACGCCCCGTAAGGATCGTATGGGTGGGAGGGAGTTTTTTGACATCACAAACACTCAGACTACGAATAGAAATCCATAAATCAATTAAAAGATCAATTTATGAAAACCATACTCACCGGGAATTCAAACCCGAGACATTCGTAACCGTAGCCAACGACGCTACCAACTGCTCTACGGACTCCGGCACGACTATACTAGTTTTAACATAATTAGTCAAATATTTTGTCTCCGTCTGTTTTATTGTCGATGACAAACACTTTCTTACCAAATTATTTTATGTTTTACATAATTAAATATCCACATTGGAGTTTAATCTGTTTGCGAAAGGTTGTTTTAAAAACTGAAAAATGAGTTGAATATCCCAAATTAGCTACGATCCATTTTTATCCGTAAAAGAGAAAATCGACCAACACATTTTTCATCAAAGTTCTTATAAATAGAAATATAATTTAAGACATCGACTGAGGGTGCTTGATGGAATTTCAATATCAAATTTGGATTATTGAGATTTTGTACACTTCCATGTATTTTGTCACTAACGACCCGGATTTCGCCTTTCGGCATCTTCAGGCATTCGAGCACACGAATGCCTGAAGATGCCGAAAGGCGAAACCCGGGTTGTTAGTGACAAAATACATGGAAGTGTACAAAATCTCAATAATCCAAATTTGAAATAGAAATATGTTTTTGGTCTCTCCTGAAAAGTAATAATTTTAGACGTAACTCTCTTTTCCTTTCCCACACAGAAATAATCTATCCACATTTAATTGTATAAAAACAACGGGGACTCTGGAAAATACAATCATGTGTTATTATTATTTCTTTAGAAAAGACATCTGCGTTTGATATTGTACCACAAAAATGTTACAAATTAACCTCCTCCCTTGTTTGGAAACCCTTTCGCGAAATGGGAAAATATAGCCACAAGAGTGAAAATGAATACATTGTGTTGGGTTGCGTGGCGACCAAGTTTACATGTTTTTGTTAATAGAGGGCAGAATGTATGATGCTGCATTTATAAAACGACTGTATAAAACGGTGCATGGAAGTGGTTACTTTAGGGATAGGGTAGCGCATTAAAGCAGAATGCTTACTAAGACAAGTAAAACGATAAGGAGGGTAGTAAAATTAGCCATGCGTCGTTAAAATTTTTATATCATACATGAAAAGGTGTATTTCAAAATAACTTCACAGAAATTATGGGCAGACGAATAAAGGTTTTTCAGAAAGCAATATTTTTAAGAAAAAGTATAATACAAAACCAATAATCTAAGAAACTTTTTGAATTTTTCAAAGCACACGAGACGAACTCGATGGAAATTTTTAAATTCAGTAGTGATCAATTCGTTGACAAAAAAAAATAATTAACACCCTGCCCAATATATCAAATACTAGATTGTAAAAAATCTAAATGTGTTTTTAACGTGACTTGAACCTAAAATCAGGTTCACTAAGGTAAATTCATAACATTAGACCACAGAAACTGACAACTTCTAATTTAACCCTACAGAGACGAGCGTATATGGTCACAGTAAACACCATCGCCCATCTGTCCCAATATTTTTTTCGTTGAAATTTCACGATTTTTTAAAGTAAATTTAAAATATCATGCGCGTTTGATATAGGCACGAAAACAGGTGGTGTAAAACTGACGTAAATATCCGTTTTAACCTGAATTGAGTGAAGGCAACGATATTCAGCAAGAGATGGGGCGAATATTGATAGTAGATATATTGATGTTGATATAATTGATAGTTATTTCTGCATTACGCCATTGTCAGAACTATTCTTAAACGTTTTTTTCCCCTGTCTTAGTTAAGTTTTATATAAAAACATTGGTTTAAATTTAAGTCAATAATAATCTCAGTCTTGAATCTATTATGAGAGATTTAAAAAAATAACTAATCCGGTTTAATAATAAGCTTTCAGTCCGTAGTCGCTCATTTTATGAACAGAATTGATATACAAAAATATTGAAAATTAAATAAATAGTTAGCTCTCAATCTGTCGTTTATTTGATTATTTCAAATATTACTAAGTTATCGTTATTTGAATTACGTAAGCAATATGCACTTATTTATATTTTAAAGTGTTTTATCAATATTTGCTGTCCATAAGTGCATTGAATTGCTATCGTGCAGTGGCTCAAAATATAAAAGTAGCTCAATATTATTGAGAATAATGGGATGTATATGGCATGAAATGTTTCATGTAGCTGGAAACATCCCCAAGCTTTTAATATGCATATAAATTATTTGATTATCAATATTGGCATTAGATCTTTTCGTCACATCGCCCACAAGCCTAACGACAATCTCAACAGACTTGTCGTCACAGAAAAGGCAGAAAGAGACGACCAAGTGAAGGACGCAACAGGCCTCTTCTTACCGATGCTTTCAGAGCAGCGGAGTGCAGGAGCGAGTAGTAAAGGATCGTCAAAGGAAATGGAGTTGTGATAGGTAGAGAGGTTACGACTCTCACATGTGAGGAATACGACTATGAAGAAGAAGAATTGACATTTCTTTTTTTGACAATCTTTTTTCTCTAATAAGGTCTTTGATCTTAATTATATTATTGGCATAATTTTGAAAAGCATAAATCAGATGTAAGTATGTAACATTATCATTTATTTTGCACATTATAAACATCCAAATAATTTTATCAAAATTCAATCAGCTAAAATATTTCATGAAATAAGCATGCATCAATATCATATTCAAAGACATGTGAATCTAGACAATAATAATCAATAGATTTGCATTATTAATTGATTTATATGTGCGTTAACGATATCGACGGTGTTTTGGCCAATTGATGTAACACTCAAAAAATACGAAAATGAGTTAATGATTCGATCTCATTTTAAAGATGACAGAGCAGGTCTCGGCCAAATAATGTAAATTAGAAAAATAAATTGACCATTTTTGGGAAGGAGAATATCATTTTACATTGGTTTTAGGTTTAAAAATTCTGATCCGGCCACTTGATGTAAGCCACTATTATATCGACACTTCCTACGTCGTTGTTCTGGAAGAAGACACCAACTGAAAAATACTAGTTTTGAGTAATTGGACTTTGAAATTTGTCAAATGTTTGAAATGCTATACCTTTTTCATTTTGGTTTTTTGTACAAAGTTGTTTTTAAGTAAAATCATAATTTATAAAAATAAGCGTGTTATTTCATTCGGTAGAGTTTGAAGTCATAATAACACTGACAATATAATGTTTTCGATAAAAACACTTTTTAACTTTTCACTCTCTCCTAAACAATTTCAGTTTTGAGGGTTACATCAATTGGCCAAAACACCGTCGAATGTTGAAATAATAAAGCTGACTTAATCGCAAAATTTAGCGTCACAACTATATCTACGAATTCTATTAATGAAATTGAAAACTTAATTTGTATTGAATATTTAATTAGTTTCGGAATTGCGCGCTAAAGGATGCGACGTAAGTACAATATCAAAACCAGATATGAACATGCTGATGACTTATACAAAGCATTCAATCTGGAAACACTTAGTTAATCATCTCCTTCATTATAAGGCAATTGAATGTATGTTGTGCGTTGAGTATCAAGTAATTTTAATATCGTTCAATGTTAAATACATTATGTGAAATAATGAAAATACTTTGATCGAACCTTTTCCATTCATTTTATTGAAAAACAAAACCGACCAACAATAAAAATTGTTGAGTATGAACATTTCTTACTTCTTAATTTTCCCAAATATTATTAGGGATAATAATTCTTTTTACAATTTGATGAAATTCATTTTTTAGATAGACAGTCATTGATATATTGTTTTATTGGTGTGTCAGTTACTTTCATTTTATATATTTTCAATAAGAGATCGGTTGTCTTTGCATTTTTAATTTCTTACCCCGTTTGCTTACAATGTAGGACAATTGGAATAAAAATGAAGTATTTCAACAAACGGTGTTGTAAGTCAGTAGCTACACAATTATTTTCATAGAATGTAAACATATAAGGAAAACGTGATTTTCTTTTCTTGAGATTCTATCGATTGACTGAACATCCTTGCTATAATGTCAAAACTCCAGATATTAATATGTAATAAAATTTTGTATTTTACAGCGTATGCATTGTGCGGTATCATGTCACAGGCTGCCTCACAAAGAAGCCACTCAATAGTGTCGTGCACAATGGCTTTATACGCAACTATTAAAGCATTTATTTCACGCTGAGTAAATGCCATTGAGAATCTTTATTTATATATGAAAACAATTTGTTTATTTATTAAACGTGTAGCCGGTTCTTTAGACGAGTGGTCAACGCTCATTGTTTTTTTGTTTTATTCGGTTGCGGCATCACTGGTTTTGAATCCCCGAACGGATAATGCCATTTATTATTTTTTCAATTAATTTATTGATTCGTATTCAAAGTCATAGATGTTTTATCATTTTTTGAGTCTAGTCTAGAGGGACGAACAAGATTTCTACTACTCCTTTTAATGCCCTATCCTTATATTTATATTATTAGTTTTAATGTCACATACAGTTCTCAATTTTCTCGGAGAACAATAGATAAAAAAAAATATTGTGAAATTTTAAATATGCCAGAAGACACTCAGCTGTCAGTCATGTCATGAATACTTTGTTTTTATTGCCACAAAATTGGCAAATCTAATATCATTTTAACTATATGTATTGAAAACAAATTGAAACCTGACTGTGTGTGATTATTTCATAGTTGACAATTATTATTTTTAATATATTTATTTAATGCTATCATATATCACCAGTGTAATCTTTGTGCAAAAGCAAACATTAATATTCAGGAGAAAGGAATGCTTTTTATGCAATATAATTATTATTATATATGTGTGCCTGAAATTCTGTGTATTAAATTCAGTTAAATACAATATCTGTTGAAATGTTTCATAATGAGTCCACAAGCTACGGATGATTAGACGTGGAAAATAATAAAAAATATTTTGATTGTTAGTAACGCAAGTTGCAAAAATAGGCAAACACTTTGTGCATAAAATGTAAACGCGTAATAAATTTTACGAATTTTAATGGGTTACCAAGTTAAATGACAAATCTGTTTTCAATTAAAATTAAATAAAGTAGATTTATAATTATAAACAGTCTGGAAAACTTTCAGACTTGCGCAAGGACAAAGCTTTTATTCACAACGCAAATATGTGAGACTTAATCTACTTTTAATCTGAAAATTAGAATCTTGTGTGTTAAAGTGAAACAAAACGGAGCAATTTATTAAGCCAAATAACTAGAAACTAATTTAAATCAGGGATTAACTAAAATCCCAAAGACTGTTCAATAATTTGAAAAGGAATGGTTTTCTTTGCATAACAGTTAGAGAAAATATTATCTTGTAAAAGATATTTTTTGAGGGTCAAAAATCAAATAAAACGAAAGCAATGGTAGTAATTTCTTCCAATCGGTGTGACGAGGAATAATTAATCCATAAAAAAATGTTGTGTTGACTTCATTTGAAAATTATATGAAATAATCAACACCAGGACCGTGTAGAATGATTGACCACAATGAAAGGACCGAAGTGGCAATTGTATTTAATTAAGATTACTTTGTAATGATAATTGATAATTCTTCGTGGACTTAAATTATGGACGTGCAATAAACCACTTATATTAATACATTTGTAGCCATATCCGCTTCGAATAATGACTTCTTGTGCAGGGCTTTGGTATCACAGAGGCCTATCTACAAAAATAATGTTCTGAAGTACACAAATAAAGATTTTGGTGCCATGGAATATGCCAACAAAGCGCACGTTGCTCTACTAACATGTATTTTATTAAACGAACATAGCTAGTTGTTTTACACACATTGTGTAATTATTTATGGTTTCATGGCTAAAAAAAATAATTAAACGGAAAAACAGATAATAATTCTTGTCCATATATTGTTATAGTGCAACATAGAGCTTTTTGTCATTAACAAAAACGATAATGTTATAAACGAAACCACGTTTAACACAAAACGTTTTGTTAGTTAAGATCCTAAGCTTCCGAAAATATATTTTTTTCAAGTATCCGTATTCAGGTTCGAGTCCGTGGATACCGTAAACAAATATAACAAACGTCCAAAAACTCTGACCACTTACATTGTTGGAACTTCAGTATATTTTTAATGAGAATGGCATGATTTAAAATTGAAAGTTACATCAAGAAAATGTAAAGTGAGTATGTTTACTTTTATGATGGTATCTTAAATAAACATTTCTCTATATTATATTACTATATATATATTACGACGAAATGATTATATTTAATATTTTTGTTTCAAGCTATCTAAATATATTATATATTTCTAAAAATGCAATTCAATCAATTTTGAGAGGGTAGAGTAAAGAATAAGGTTAAGAGAACTACTCGTTTCAATTGAAACTAGTTTGGCTGGCAGGATGAGATCATATCATACCATACATCACATAAAGCGTTGCCTTTGGAAAAAGCAATATACGAAAATGGTCTAGCAAAGGATTCAAATACAGAACTGTTCAGATGGAAGCTTACACATGCTACCACTTTGCTACGGTACTGATAAACGATTTGCAAGCGTTTATAATATAATATATTTTCATGTAAAATAACGTTTTCGTCACAATAGTATTAATAAATCAAAACTTGCAATAAGCCTTCACAAATTTTTTGTAACAAACTAGTGAGTACCCGGCATGCGTTGCAATGCCGCTCAAAGAAAGAAAGGGTTTCCGTTTTAATTCTGTTTATTGAAGTCCTTTGGATAAGAGGTCTACAGGGAACGATATTTCATAAAATTACCCGGTTCGAGTCCGCCGTCTTCAGGCCCGACCCGGTCCGAGCCCGAGTCTCAATATCACACTTGTTACCCGAACCCTACCCGAAGCCCAGATTTGTTTTTCTCTGTCCGAAAAAAGTTCGATTTATTTTTTAAAATAATAATTTATTTATACTTTTCAAACAATATAATATGTTATTGTTTCCATATTTCCAACGATATTCATAGCACATGTGAAATAAATTATTATTTTTTTTCCATGTCCGCTTCCAATGTGGAGCATATGGTTTCCTAATGGAGGTATCTTAACATAATTTTTCTACGAGAACTGCTTGTTACTCAGTTGCTCAACCTCCCGAACAGAGTAGGGATAGAAGGATAGGGCTATGACAGGATTAGTGGTAAGCTAATCGCTCTCGCTACGCCCCATGAGAATGGGATGGTTGGGAGGGAGGATTCAGACTACGAACAGAAATCCATAAATCGATCGAAAGATCAATCTATGAAAACCGTCCGCACCGTGAATTGAACCCGAGACATTCGTAACCGTAGCCAGGGACGCTACCAACTGTGCCATGGACGCTGACTATTATTTAAGTTATGAAATCTATTGCCTTATTGCTAATTCATGACCCGAAAAAAGTACAATATATTTTTCTTAAATTTGAATTAATTACCCGGGTCTAGCCAGAGCCCGAATCTGAACTGTCTTGACCCGCTCTAGCTCGGGTCTGTTTCCAAAATACAAGACTGTTCTATTTTGGAAATACAGTATGTTTTGTTTTTCAGTCTGGTTCAGAGATGTCGCTAGTTGTACGTATTTGATTCTTTTTTTACATTTCAGATTTTTTAACCTTCTCGGGTGTGCGCTCAACAACCCACCAAAGTTTGATCGAAATCGGATGAATGGTAAAGGAATGCATAGAGGACAAAAAACAAACAAATCTTCATTTTTATGTATATAGATTAAGCGCATTCAAAAAAATAACAAACTGATATAAATATATTGAAAAAAATTTACTACAATTATAAGTAGCCAAGACGCGCCGATATTTCGATTTTTTTTGGATTACATGAGATAAACTCAACGACATTATTTTTAAAGTCATTCGAGATCAATTTGACGATGTAAATTTGAACCATATTATCGCTAGGGTACAGCTCTTACCACTAGACAAAAACGGCCAACGATATTTAGCGTAATGGATTCTGAAGCGAAGCTGTAAAATCTCCGTTTAGAAATAAGAAGTCCTGGAAAGATCATTGCCAAATAAATATTGATTTTTATGTTTGATATTGTATGAGATCTTGTTGATCTCCAGGTATTTTATATAAGCCCTACTTGAGATTATTTCAAATTATTTAAAACATTTGGTTCATTGGCAGTGCGCTATTACGTCAAGTATATAATATAAAGGTATGCAACATAAATTATATTATCTTCTTTGTTTTAATAAAATGAAAAACCTAAATTATAACCTCTTATTTATAAATTCTATTAATCTATGTTGTTTTTTTTTTCATACAAATACTTCAATGTAATTTGAATTTCTCCACTTTAAAATGCTTTACAAATAAACTGAGTATTACACTTACAGTCCAATAAAAACCTAAATGTCATTGAGTCATTTACGCAAAATGAAAAGATCTTAAAAAAAAAAAGAAATCTGCAGACTGGAAAAATCATCGCAAGGTGAAATCAAATTCCTTGGCGAAATAAGCCAACCTTGAATGTTAGCCACAAAAGATAGGAATTATTTTGGGTTTGTTAGCAGATAATATTTTTTACTCTCAGAATTGAACTGTTTCTCCTTGTACAGTATATCATCAAATCTAATTATGTAAAAATCAAACATAACAGTCTTAAATCCTTTAATTTAAAATAGTAAGATTGGTTTGTATAGCTATAATAAAAAAAAACTAAAAAACAAAAGTGCGGTTTTTTAAATTAGCACATCTAAACATACAAAAGTGAATTATTATTTAAAAACGTTCTAATAAAAGAAATCAAAATATTTAATTTTATCAATGACTAGCAAGTTGCAATTCCACTCAAAGAAAGAAAGCATTTGTGTTTTAATTCTGATTATAGAAGTGCTTTTGGATATACAGTATTTTTTGTTCCGTCTGGTGCGTAGACGAATAAATCAGAAGGCTTTTCCGAGATGTCACTGTTTGTACGTATTTGATTATTTTTTTTTAGATTTTTTTCTTCAGAAACCTTCACGGGATGTGCACAACAACTCACCAAAGTTTCATCGAAATCGGAAGAATGTAAAAGAACGCATAGAGGATAAACAAATATTCATTTTTATATATAAACAATATTATATGGAAAAACGAGGTCAAAAATGAGCTAAAAATCAAAGAAAAATATAAAATTTGTAGTTGGGAATCTTTCTACTTCAAAGAGAAGAATTTTTGTATTCAAGCATTTTGTTTTATTAACTATGCAATACACTTGGATCCACGTTAATGTTTTATTTTTAAATGAATAATAGAATTATATTTTTTAATTAACATAATGCGTTACCTTGTATTATCTTTTAAGTGGAAAATTTTTAAAATATCATAATTATCAGTTAAAAAATTATTTGGATTATTAAGATTTTGTACACTTCCATGTATTTTGTCACTAACGACCCGGGTTTCGCCTTTCGGCATCTTCAGGCATTCGAGGGCACGAATGGACTCTAACTGACAGACAGTAAACAGTGTCTAACGTTTATATAGAAGATACAAATACGATAAATATTATTTACGAGATAAAATATTATACGTCTAGAATCCACACTGATACCTGAGTTAAAATTTCGAGAATCGCCTTGATCCTTATCTTGTAAACAACGCATTAATAGAGTGGCGAATTGCCGCTTTCTAACTACTTTTAAAATTACCAGTGATTTTACAATTACAATAGCATTCTGGGTTTCGACGGGATGCAATTCGACGAAATGGTAAATATATACAATCATTCCACATTTTGTGACATCTGTTAGGTGATTCAACGTGTAGGATACAGCGACGAGGAGTTTGGAAGGTTCAGCTGTTCGGTCAGAATTGGCAAGGAATTTAACTGGGCTCTATTGATTTCCAAAATTTCTTGATAAAAAAATTTATTATCCCTCATGTTTTGATGCAACAATTTAGCCCCATCATCCGCATTAAACGTATGGTTCTCCAATAGCAAAGTTATTTGAAAATGTCGAAGTTTCTTTTTTTAATCTAAAGGCAGCTAAATGTTCTGATACCCTTATATCTAATGTACGTGTGGTTTTACCCACATAGAAATGTTGGCAATATGTAATTTATAAATACCAGATTTGTTCTTAAAGTGGACTCTATCTTTATTGTTAATAAATAATATGCCTAGAGAATTTTTGCTATAGAATGCCGGTCTAACAAAATCTCAATAATTCAAATTTGATAGTGAAATTCCATCAAGCACCCTCAGTCGATGTCTTAAATTATAAAAGATTATTACTGTATTATCTTAAATTTCTATTTGACAAAAAACTGTTCTGAAATGTGTTAAAAATGGATTAAAATTTTTGAATCCCTTACTTTATTCTTTGTTTCAAAAAGTACATTTTCATTTTTATTACAAACTCTTTTGTTTTAAGGAGCTAGGAGAATTATTTGAAGGAAAAAATTGTCGTTAAGTATGTAAACAATAGAATTTTAAATAAACCGATTTCAAATAAACTATCTTGCCTAGAAAAAATCTTTGTATGTATGCCGGGCTAATGAGGGTCAAAAAGGGGGTCATTGTTTTTGGTCATTAGTCTTAAATGTAGAATTTTCCGCTTAGCTTTATTCATCGTTCTGCTAAACCAGTTTTTCTCCAAGTTTTACAAACCCTTATAAAGATTATTTTACTCGAGAGAGATTATGAAAAAGAAATTTATATTACCATAATTGCTAGGCGATTACGTATTTTGCGAACAATATTATTCTTCATCTATTTTCCCATCATTCAAATTTGACGCTCTTAAAAGATTTAAGAACATTTTAGCACTACACAATTGTATTGTTATAAAATTAAATGGTAAATAAGTACAGAGAAAAAAACAGATTTTATCTATTTTTGGTTTCATGGGT
Source organism: Himalopsyche phryganea (assembly GCA_022494535.1). Taxonomy (NCBI): domain Eukaryota; kingdom Metazoa; phylum Arthropoda; class Insecta; order Trichoptera; family Rhyacophilidae; genus Himalopsyche; species Himalopsyche phryganea. Next base: position 18,713 of record JAGVSL010000109.1, read on the forward strand.
TAATGTAAAATAAATAAAATATTTTTTACTACCAATTATTGATAATCATTTTAAGATATTTTTTGCACGATTGTCGCTCCCAATATGGAGCAAAATGGTACATTATAAAGCATCTCAACGTAAGTTGCCTTTCAAGAAGAACTAGTTGTTATTAAGTCGTTCAACATCTTTTTTCCGGAGAGAGTAAAGATGCGGAAAGAAAGAATTCAGCTACAGTATTATGTTTTTTATATAATTTTGCATATCGATTATGTATACTTAATAATATATGTATTTAAAAATGTCTTATCAGTTTCTCATTGATAAACAAAACGAAAGGTTTTTATTGTATTGCTTTGTCATTAATTTAGTAAATGGAATTGTGTTACAAATTTAATGAAAAAATTCTAAAAATGTATATTTGTTTTTCATTACATGTTAAGTCTGATATTATTGATTTAAAATTGTTCAATTTAATATTATTATTTCAATGTGTACAATACACAGAGATAAATTAATTAAATAACACAAGTGCCATCGAGGAAATGCGCTTCTTACAGTTAATAAAGAGATATTGGAAATTCCGCATAAATCCATTTAAGCTTGAAAGAATACGAAATAAGACCAATATTTATTGCCATTGGATTACTTATCTAATTGCACTGCAAGATATAAATAAAACAGATGTGAATAAACTCATATATTATATTGCTAGCTTATATAACATCTCTCCGATAAATTAGATTTAACAAATGTTATTCCGCGATTTAAATAATATGCAATGGAATTATTAAAATTATTTTCAATAAATTATTAATGCTAACGATATGATAGCAAAAAAAAACAATGGGATATTTTACATTGAATCAAGGTTTTCATAATAAATTGTTACGTCTTCTTTGTTAATTAATCATAATTTGAAAACTTTTTCAATTTTATCATCGAAAAATACTAAATTGTAGTATAGTAGAGTATAGTAACAATCCGAGATGCATGACCGTACCATCCGGTACCGGAACCGAGACACGTCTTGACCTTGTTCCGCTACGAAGAATTTCGCTTCTTGCGTCTTTCGATAATTTCACATAGTTACATATGTACATCAGGTATTACACAAAATTTGACGTATAATAACTATTTATTACTACATATAACCATATTTCACTTTTTGAAATTGTCAATTCGCTTTATAAATGCGTTTATATAACAAAACCTACATGGTAACGAAATGTGACTGCATGAGATCTCAAAAGGATGATATTTGCATATGGAAAACAGCAAAATTATATAATTTCTCAGTTCTATATACGTACATATCGAAATATATTTTTGTGAATCGTGGCGTTCTATAAAGAAACAGTCTTATATCCTAAAACTATAAACTATTGACCAACTATTTGAATAAAAAGTAATTTTAATAAAAAGTCATCACTTTTTACGAGTCAGTTTAGATGAAATAAAAATCGGCCATATCTCAAAACTACCAATTTATAGTTATTTATTATCTACATTATAGAACTAGGCCATCAATACGGACTTCTTTTTATTATTCGAATTTAAATGATACAAGGAAACAACTATTTGACTCTCAATATTTTGGTGTATGTGTGCGTTATTCTTTAATTTTAATCTACATAATTTTTCACTTTGTTAGATGTTAACTGTCAATTCTTGGTGGAAAGACATTATATTTTAAAAAATAAAACACAATTCATTTGTACTACTTCCACATATTTATAATGACCAGGACCGGTTTCGCTCATCACGAGCATTATCAACTGATGATAATGCTCTGCTTCAGTTGATAATGCTCGTGATGAGCGAAACCGGTCCTGGTCATTATAAATATGTGGAAGTAGTACAAATGAATTGTGTTTTATTTTTTAAAACATACTTTTTCAACAATTTTCAGGTATGTCGTGTTGTAAAAGCAATAATGCGACCTTATGGCGTATTTTTTCTATAATCTGTATTCGTGGAATCTAACGCAATCATATCAATATTAACAATAGAGTCATTGAGTTTCTGTGGGTATTTGACATATAATTATTAATAATTAAATCGCACATAAAATAAGTCATAAAATTAATGAGTGAATTATGTTTTTGAAACAATGAAAGCATTTTTATATTGTTGGTTCAGTAATGTTTCAATGACAAATATGCTATTCAAAAAGGACTTAATGTTACGTAAACCGACGTAGGTGAAGGCTTTGTCTATAGACGTTGCTACTTTTTTAGGTATAAAGTGTCTTCTTTTATCGTAAAATACGTTTGCAAATATTTCCACTTGCGACAATCGTCTAGCCGTGCGGAATTTATACAACTGATGGGTTGAAGATAGTCCACTACCATGTAGGTACGTTTTTGAATTTCCTACGTGACTCACCCAAACATAGCGGAAAACTAGAATAGAGACAGAAGTTGTTCTAGATTCAGTGGATTGAAACATTTGTGACAACCTTCAATTTATTGAATTATATTTATGAAAATGATAGCGTTGATATTCCAAGTGTTGTGTTACTAAATAAGACACGACAATGTTAGGAAATGGTATATTTTGCAAATTTTATTCAAATTTGACCACAATACAGTCAATCTGAGTAACTTTGAGCTAGTTCTGAATTTTTTTGAATTTTTATTGCTCGCCATTGCATTATTAATGAATGATATTGTTCTACATAGAAATGTACTTATGTCTTGAAATGAAATTTAATCAACATAAATAGACTTATTATTATAATTGATGTAAAAAAAAAATAAAACAAGGTGGGCAAAATTTTCATCCAAATCGGGTAAATTTTATCCCACGATACAAATAATCACTGTAATTACTATAAATTCAGTGATTTTTAAGTATTGGCAACTTTCCTTTATTCTGTACATAATTGAGATGCGAAAAATATACACCTACAAATAAGTAATACAAATTGAAAATATGGTTAATCATATTTATTTCAATATAAGTTTTTAGATTGTGTTTTATCATTCCAAGCTGATAGCTTACAAATTGAACAACAAAACAAATTATGTTGAACATTAATTCATATTTTCACCACCAGAGGCTGCTAAATACTTTTGTTTAACAAAAAATCATGGTATTATAACAGCATTTTTTTCCATGTAGTCGGTCAATCTTAGACCGATGGGCAAACATACCCAAATTTATGGTAATCTTTGTAACGTTAAATAAATTGAATCACTTTATCATTTTATTTAAAAGTCCAGCAATCATCTATTCTTAATGTTGGAGAAAATATGAACTACATTAACCGTCATTAGGTCCCTTGCCCATATATTTATATGTATTGGACAGTGATAAAGATTAATTTTTTAAAGGAAATTTTACAAATTATAATATATATATTATGTGCTAACACTGCAGAAGTGAACATGAACTACTTCTTTTCTTATACCGGACCATTTTCAAGTGGAATTATTTAAAGTTTGGATTGAATACTTCTCCATAATAAATGTCGAATACATCGACATTATGTTAACTTTTATTCAACATAGTAACGTAATGATGTTTTTTTTTTTTCATCAAAACTTTTTGACATTCTTAATTCCGAATAAGATGCTACGGCGTTACCATGACTCCGCTATCAAAATACATTACTAAAAAAAATGTGTTTTTTTCCCCACTTATATGATTAGAAAATATAATATAAAATTATATTGTTTCAATCTTGCATTTTTAATAGAAATCATTATGTATTCAAAATATTTAGTACTGTATAAGTAAGGCTATTTTTAAAAGTTTATCTGCATTGAAACTTGTATTTTTTTCGCAAGGAAATTTGATAAAAATAAATAGCTTGTTCAGATGTATCTGTGCTGAGAAGAATCTTTTTTATATAAATTGGATGTTCCGGGTAAGGTTTTGCACAAAACTCCCACAGAAAGTGAAGGGTTCGTGTATATTTAAAAATGAATGAAAGGAAGTAAGGACCCTTTTAAAGTAGCTAAAAAAGCAAAGAGAATTCTTTGGCACAAAAAGGATGTGTTAATAAAGAAAAGCATATCAAATGATAAGAAGATTTTTCCTACGAAAAGAAATATATCATTGAACACAAAATGTTATTATAAATTGTACTTTTACATAACTTTTTGTAAGTAAATTTATAAGTATTAATAATGTAGGTATTATTATTATTCATTTTGTAAAATGACTAGTATAACCGTACCCATCATAGATGACGGTATTGAAATTGAAATACTGAATGTCTAAAGTAGATTGTACGTCGGGGCTGTGTGTGCATTGCATAACATTTTATTTTATACTAGTGAGTACCCGACATGCGTTGCAATGCCACTCAAAGAAAGAAAGTGTTTGTGTTTTAATTCTGTTTACTGAAGTGATTTTATGATTACTTGGTTTCCTACTCGTTGAGAGAAAGAGGTCGTGACATTCAAATATAATTTGTAGTTTATAATAAATACAAACTGTATTTAATTATTTTTTATTAGTATTGGATTTGGTATTTGGTTTGCATATTTGATTGATTAAAATCTTATTCGCATTTTTCACCGATACCGCTAGCAATGTGAATAATATGTGCTCAATGAAACATCTCAACAGATGTTGAGATACGGCAACCGGTTGTTATTCAGTCTCTCAACCGGTTATTATCTTTTTGATAGAGTAAGAATATGCAATTAGTAGCAGAAAAATTAACGAAATTCCGATGTAAAATATAGAATAGGATATATGTAATAATTTTAAAGATGTTTCTGCTTCATGCCATCGTCAGAGCTATATTACAATGTTTTGTTGAACATGAATAATAGTGTGATTTTTAAAAATAAAACACAATCAAATGGTCTTTTTATTTTTTTTAAATATAATGCCTTTCCACCAAGAACTGAAAGTTAATACCTTAAAAATGATAATACTAAGATATTTTTACATTTTGGCATGTGTATATTTCATATCATTTTTCATCTGGATAACAATGAAATTGTATCAAGTAAATGTCAATTTAATCAATAAGGTACAGGTATAAAGTTATGAAAAATGGTGGCAAAAAAATGTTTCCTGTAATAAATAAGTATGAATTTCATTTATAAGCCACCTAAACACTTCTAATAAAAACGGTAACCATTATTAATGTCGTAATGTTAATTAGTAATTAACAATGCTATTAAAATTATCATCGATACGATTTTAATAACGTTAACTACTCAAATATGGTAATTTTATGGCCATATTTATGAATCATAAATAATGAAATGCACACAAATATAGTCGATAATAAATTTAATCAAAGCATGTCGAGTACTTTGGTATCAAAGTCGGATAAACGCCACATCCCACGAAAGTCATGGTTTTATTGTTTGTGGTAGTGCAAGTGATAATCTTTTCAAAAAACTCATTAAAAATATCAGAATCCAACAGTTTCATTTAGATTTTTGAGTTTGAAGTTCGTAAATAGTTTCAAAAGCGGACACTAAACATTCATTTTCGCGATTTCGATCCACATATTGACACATCGTTCACACATTGACCAATCACAGAGTTAGAATTTACTTTAAAGTGTCATGGCTGCTGGGCTTGATGAAGTGTGGAATATATATGAAATGAAAAATCACCTCTGCTGTACATTTTCATAGTTGGCTTGTGTCCGTCTTTGATACAATGTACTCTGCATACTTCTTGTGATGTTCAAATATCGTAGTATTAAATTAATTTTAAGAGTATATAACTATTCAACATCAACAAGTAATTAATAATAAACCGATTTGTATAGTTAATGTAAGCAATTAGGCTAAAAAATATCTTGGACTATTGATTGTAATAGACATAACTATGATCAATCGATATTTTATCATTTTAAAATGAAAAAAATGCTTATTATCAGTGATTTAATTTCACGTAATGAATAAAAAATGCATTTTTTTTCTACATTGAAAGAATGCGTAATTTTGATTTAGATTTTAACACACGTAGTAAATTTATATTTATAAATGAAACGTGTGACAGTTTTAATATACTACCTCAACAATTAGATTGCAGTATACATGTTAGTTAATTTTTATTCAAATTTATGAATTATTTATGTAGATCAATTAATATTTTCTATACTTGAAAGGCTTTATTACGATATGAATGAATGTGTAATAACAATATATTTTAATATTTTGGAATAGATCTGCAGCAACCTTTGCGGTCGACGGCTAGTGAGAAACTATTATCGACTGTATCGGTGTGTGAGGTAGTCCGGCTTCTATGACAATCGACGGATTCCATATATCACCCGTCTCAGTGTATGATATGACACGTTCTGTTGGTGTCTACTTTTTCCAGTGTTGGCAACTCGTCTGTGTTGTCAATCGTATTTATTCTTTCCCCAAAAATCTAATAAAACAGGTCACACCTGTTTATTGTAGTATTGGTACAATTACAATAAAATTTAATCTAAAAAAAGATTAGAAGTTAATATTTAAAAAGAAAAGTCAATTAAAAAATGATAAAAGTACATATTTATTTACTGTATGCATAACAAAAATGATCTAAAAGTTGTTAAATATTCTATCGTATTTGATTCTTTCCTATAGCATTAAAAAGCGTTTTGTGCAACGAAATTTAATTCTCTATTTTATATTAAAAATTGAACTTTTTGAAACAAAAAAATAACATAAATATTATATGATAAGATAAGATAATAAATCAGAAGCATTGTTTTTATTTTGTTATAAACATAAAAACTTCGTTTTATAAGGTAAAAGATTACCAAGTGAAATCTTTAGTATTATGAGAAAAATACATTTAAAATACGCGTTTGATAACATTGTCTGAAAATCGTGTTTTATTAATAAGACATGAAAATTAATTTTGTAAAGTTATCCCATAACCTAACAATAGTAGGAAGAACTTTAACACAGTGATAATTTACACGAGCAAGAAAATTAAGCACATAATATAAGCGAAGCCTTTACTGCAGATCCTCGTTTGGTGAATTACCAAGGCACGTATGAAATGTTGTAGGGACCGGCCTCGTTGAAGACTTTCTTACAATGTAAAATTCAAGAACTTCGCTCGGAGTAGATATAAGTTTTTACGAGGCTCTTCCGCAGAATGCGCGATTGTCTTGCATTCCTCCCTTATCTAGAAGTGAATGATTGCCCGGACCTTTGAAGAGCTGGAGCATTTGTTAAGATTATAAGGAAATATAATACTTTGTGGGAAGTTAAAGCGAAAAATGCTTGTGTGAAAAATGAACTTATTTATTTTCCTCCCAGGAGTAAAATACTTCATGAACGTTTTGGATGCAGATATTCATTTATCGGTCTTGAAAACAATTCATCTTGTATACGCTTTGACGAAAGAAATGAGAGTAAAATTAGTTAATGATGCAATGAAACAACGACTTAATAATTCTCAGTAATTGAAAAAAACCTCCCTACTATTTTTTGACTCATGACAGTGTAACCCCGATCTATCATTCTCGTATTCATCTTTTCTTTGCATTAATCATTATTGTTTATAATCTCAGTTATAGCGATTAGAAAAATTGCATTAAAATAAAAAACCTTTCAATATTATTAAACTCAAAGAAAGATAAAGAGTTGGTAACTCCACTTTCAATTACTGACGTGACATGGAATAGAAGAATAAAACTATAATTGCGTCATTTGTAAGTCAATAACATCTTTATTTCATTTAAAGGAATATTATTATCGACATGAAAATTTTTCGAATCAGAATATCATCATACTGAGAAAAACTAAAGCGCTACATTACACTTATATTTTTAGTTCCAATATTTTCAGTTGATTATTATTATACCTTTCATTTTGAAGTCTTATATTGAATGATCGAAATGTAGATTCAGTCTCAATAATAGTACAGTTTTAACAAATACAGCTTGCACCAAAAAGCTAGTTTGACCATAATAGATAGTATTTAATGATATGAGTCATTGTTATTTAGTGTTGTAATATTTTTTTGCTAGATAAAAGATTTTTACATTAAAAAGGGGCATAGTAGGTGCAATACGTTAACCACTTGTTAATCCTAGGTATATCTTTCCATCCTTACTATCTTATTTTAAAAGAAATGAACGACTGAGTAACACGCAGTTCTCTTAGAAGAACTTCTGTTAAGATAAACTCTATAGGAAGGCCATATATTATGCCACAAGAAAATTAAAATATAAATACTGTGTACGGCCATAAAATGTATCTTCAAACACACCAATTTTGTCTTTTAAATGAATATAAAAATACGATATTTGAAACAAGTCCATTTTCCTAAAATTTTGAAACTGCGTTTTTGTAATTACACCGATTTGCCCCCCTACCCGTCATTTTCTCATCACTCCAGCGATCAGTACTCGAAGCAGTAAGCTACATACAAAATCGATCGAGGAAACATCCATTTTTGCCGCATTTTCTTTTATCTTTTACATCTTAATGGTGTGATTTGAAATATTTTATCTAAGCGGCTGATTTATTTTTGCTTCTACTATCGCACTCTCTTCTTGACAGAATTTTGCGATCATTCGGCGTATCTTGATGTTTGAAATGCGGAGAAAAGTGTTACATTACAACGCATAGATACTTAGAGTATTATGATTTTTATTTTTTGATCTTTTCATTTATTTTGTTTGTTAAAAGTTAATGTTTACGTTTTATGCACTGTAAAAATTAAACATTGTTATGTTTCACAGATTAAAAACAAATAGAATTGACACTTAATGTCATGCATACTAGTAAAATAAAATAATTCAATCCGATGATATGTAAGTCTATCCAAATCTTTTACTATACTTATTATATATGAAAATGCAAATTAAATATTACATAATTCATACAATACATACATTGAACAAAGTATTTTATGGATTTATCGAAACTTTACTTTGAACGGATGAAAACAAGATAGTGATATTTCAAAAGATAGCACAAAGTTTCGTATGAAACGGTAAGTGGCTATTCAGGTTTGTATTGATATGATTTGGGTTGCGAAAAATAATTTGAAAGAAGAAATCGTCAGTTTTCACATTTTCGTTTAGTGCCTCTCCCTGGAGTATTATAGTTTTCGAATAAAACTGCATTCGCTTTAGACGTTTACATTTCCAAGAGTATGAAAGGAATTTTATTGGCGGCGGGCTCTGTTTTTATTACTTTAGATAAAGAGCCAAACACGTAGCTTCAAAAACATCCGACGGCCGTAAAATACCAAAATGTCGATGTTAAATCATAAATTTATGACACAATATAATTTTTACTTTATCAATTAAGGCAGCCATGATGAAAATAGTAAACATTTTATGGCTTCATTTTTTTCGTAAACACTTAAATTTATGTATGTTATCGTTACCATATGAAAAAAAAATAATATGTTGGTTATTAAAACGATATTTGTTTCTGAATCCAATTAAAATTCTGAAACATTTATAAGCTTTATGTTTTATCTGGTTGCATTGTTTGTTTCGACATTATTTTACATTTATGCAACTATTTGTATCATTTTATTGAAGCTGTAAAATAAAATTACATTTTAGATTACGATTCCACGTATTGTCGATTAGATTTTTTTTAAGGAAGGTTAAAATTTTTTATTCAAATTTACTCATCGCTTGAAAAGTCTTGCGGATACCGAATCGACTTTATTTTTAAATTTGAATTGTTGAAATTTCAGGCATTCGAGAACATGAATATGTGAGTTCGAGTTCATTCGTGCGCTCGAATGCACGAAAATGCCGAAACCCGGGTCATTAGTGACAAAATACATGGAAATGTACAAAATTTCAACAATTCAAATTTGTTTTAAAAAATAAAACACAATTCTTTGTACTACTTCCACATATTTATAATGATCAGGACTGGTTTTTGTGACAATTATGTGTGTGTGATTAATTAATGTGATTATCAGCATTCAGTTGATAATGCTCGTGATGAGCGAAACCGGTCCTGATCATTATAAATATGTGTAAGTAGTACAAATGAATTGTGTTTTATTTTTTTTAAATATAATGTCTTTCCACCAAGAATTGACAGTTAACACCTTAAAAGTAATTCAAATTTGATATTGAAGTTTCATCCAGGACCCTTATTCGATTACAGATTTTATTTTTTTTATAAAAATTATGTCTTCCCATCAAGAATTTACAGTTAGAAGTGATTGTCCATTAGTTATTATCGATATATTTAACTTAATTTACTGTAAATTATTAATTAATTTGGATTACGAAATCTTTTTCTAAGATCAATATTACAATGCTTAGGATTTTCCCACACAACATTTTTTAATTGTACGTAATTCAGAATATAAATATTTAACATCGATTTACATAAATGTAGTAATTACAAGGTAAATCTTTCGAAAGAACGACTAAAATAATTAAAAAACTATTCATTTAAACATATTGATTACAAATAGATATAATATTAACTTTTCAGATGGAAAGAAGAAAGTTACAAGGGTTAAATTAATAAAAAAATAATAAAAATGTTTTAATTACTGAGTGACCTCAAAATGCATTGTTACATAATATAGCAAATTTGAAATATAACTGACCAGTAAATTTTTGTTGTAAATATGACTTAAATTCTTACAAGATTGAACAAGCAAAATCTTGTTTTGAATTACCAATACGTTTAACTATATTTTGTATTATTTTTGTAAAGTGGGAAGGCTATAAAGGATAACATATTAATATTAATAACGTTGTTTGCGACTAGCTTATATTGTAATATGAAGTTAATATTAATATATTCATTAGTTTTCTGTAGAAATGCCACCCGTTTTCTTGCAATTTTATCACAAGCCATACCTTTTATGCGAGCTTCTAAATATGTCAGCGATTTACCCCAATAAAAATTCTAGTCATAATGTATCAATAAACATTCAACTCACACTAACTCAGGCTTTTTCTCGTATGAATGACCAAAAAGAGTCCCATAAATGTTGGAAGGAAAAAGGTCCTTTCTCCGGAGAAACCCTCTGTAAATGATGTTGACATTTTTATTATGGTGTGAAATCGAATGTCGATCTAGAGCTGCATTCGATTGTAAACGTAACAGTATTAAACTTTCGCAATATGGAAACCGAAAAGCAATACCATTATACTAAAAGAGGTTTAAAGCAATATTGTCAAAACAAACGACCACTGACGAAACTTTTGAATATTCCCATTCTTCCCGCTAAACAAACGACACATATTCATGATCAAAGAATTTTATTTTTTGTAATTTTTTTGCTTGAAACATTACTTCATTAACCATTTATTTACAAAAATAAATGATTTTGATATTGTATTCCTAATCCGTTAATCTTTGGATACCAATACGGTAATTGTAAGATAATAAATTGAAGATACGAAGAAAATAAACGTGGACTTTTGTTACCTAATAAGCCAATACATTATATTCCAGTTGAATATAAATAAATAAATATTCACTATATTTAAATATTATGTAATATCTCATTTTGAGAACTCGAAATAAGTTATACGATAAATGTGGTCTTATACAGATCATCCAATCCCAGATCAATTTTATGATCTCGGGATTTCAGGATTTACAAATTTTCAATCCGTGGACTCCAAGATTGCTGATCAAGCGTATTTTCATGTTTTAAGTAGTATATTTTAAATTAAATTTGTGTCTGTTATTGTTTGAACGGGAATGTTTAATATAATTGATTTAATATTTGTTTTGGAAAGGGAAATGATTTTATTTATTTTTTAAAAACATTTTATTTATGTAAGGATATTAGTGACGGGAAAGAATAAATACGATTGACAATGCAGACGAGCTGTCAACACTGGATAAAGCAGAGACACCAACAGAACGTGTCATACCATACACTGAGACAGGCAATAGACAAAACACGATCGAACGACGTAGAAGCCGGACTACCTCACATACTGATACAGGCGACAATAGTTTCTTACTAGCTGCCGACCGCAAAGGTTGGTGGCAGATCTGTTAGACATTTTTAAAATATCTGTAATTACATTCGGTCGAATAAAAGATTCCAAAAGTAGGAATTGATTATCTTAAAAAATAATGCGAACAAAACAATAAAATATATTTTTGTCAAAATTGTCTGTTCCTGTCTACGACAAATAAGTATTTATATGAAAAAACCGAGTAAGACGTTGGAGTTAATCAATCTAAGTATAGAGTTTGAAATATGAATTATGTTTTAACATTTACATGGAGAGAATCACAAAATCCCAGAATTAGCCTTTTGACCGGGTTCCCAGATCCTGGGATTGGGAATCCTAGTCTCATTTACTTAAAACGATGCTGGGAGGAAATTTTTTCCAAAAAAAAAAAAAAACCCGTTAATATTTATATATAGTAGTATTTGACAAATGGTGACATAAAGACATTCATAATATTATAAAATTATGTTAAATAAACAGTCTTTTTTATTCAATAACTAAAACATTTAAGACTAATTGCATCATCGAATTAATGACTTAGTCGTATTTATATTGTTTTATTGAGAAACAAATATATCAATTCAGTAATGAAAAATGTGTGATCTACAATAGCCTAATACTGCAACACACATCCATTCAGGATATCGAATTCCGACCTGCAGCAGCTAATTCGGATAATGTGTCAACTTTGGGACAATAGGAGCCTGAAACCGCAAATGCAAGGAAAAGAGGCGAGTGCCTCTATTGACGGAATCCACAACGTCACAAAAGTTTAATTACCGAGGACCACATCTATTTTGCTGTTTAGAGAAAGCGGTGCAACGGATGCTTTGTAGCCTTTTATGGATTAACAATGGGTCAATCGTGAGACAGAAACATACAAATAACCATACGATTCATATACGATACGAGAAAATCTCTTTGCAGCGAGTCACAAATATCCTCACTCTTTTTAATCAAGAAGAAAACATCACAAACTTGCAAAATGTATATAAGGTTTTTTGTTTATATATACGAACAAGGTTAATGTAACTAATATAACACTGATTTTCTTTGTAAGGTTTAAACATGATTTTAATTGTTTTTTGTTCTTTACATTATCAATGCTGCGTGTACGACAAAACAAAATAAACATTAGTATATTCACCATTAATTAACAACCGATAATGCATTTCAAGACCCATGAAATCAATATCTGATATTTTCAAAATAATAATATTATGATCTGATTGATTGTCGCTACTCAAAGATCATACAATCTTTTTGATGTCAGTAAAATAACAATCTATATATATATAAATAAATTTGGATTTTTGAGATTTTGTACACTTCCATGTGTTTTGTCACTATAATTGTCATTATAATTGTAAAATCACTGGTAATTCTAAAAGAAGTTGGAAAGCGGCAATTCGCCACTCTGTTAATTTGTTGTTTACAAAATAAGGATTAAGACGATTCTCGAAATGTTAACTAAGGTATCAGTGTGGCTCTCAAACGTATAATATTTTACCTCGTAAATAATATTTGTATCTTCTATATAAACGTTGGACACTGTTTGCTGTCTGTCAAGATGCCGAAAGGCGAAACCCAGGTCGTTAGTGACAAAATACATGGAAGTGTACAAAATCTCAATAATCCAAATTTGATATTGAAATTCCATCAAGCACCCTCAGTCGATGTCTTAAATTATATATAAATAAATGTTTGTTTGTTTGTTTGTCCTTTATGCGTTCCTTTACCATTCATACAGTTTTAATGAAACTTTCGTGAGTTGTTGTGTGCACACGCGTGAAGGTTTCTGCAAAAAAATCTAAAATTTAAAAAAAGAGTATCGAATACGTACAAACAGTGACATCTCGAAAAAGCCTTCTGATTTATTCGTGTACGCACAAGACGGAAACAAAAAAATATTGTGTATCCAAAAGCACTTCAATAAACAGAATTGAAACGCAAATACTTGCCTTTTTTGAGTGACATTGTAAGGCCTGCCGGGTATTCTCTAGTTAATTATAAAATAAGGTTAAATGTATTTAGATATTATACATTTTGATCCTATATTTATCCCGTGTTAAGAAAATTTATTTCATTTAGTTTTGGTTTTTTCCATTTCAAATAAATCTATGCGTAATTTTAAAAATGCAACAGGAAGAATAATGGTCTAGCACTGGTCTATGCTATTGTAAAGTAATAATGTACAACAGGAACGTTGAGAAGTGACAACAAGTAAAGTCATAGTTTCACAGTAGACAGTTTTCCAGCTTCACCGTTTCTTTCTTGGTTTCTGCAATTAAACTTAATATTTGTTTGGAATTGGTATAGTTAAATCTGTTCGTAATTAATTCCAAAGAAACAGTAAGCAGTGATATTACAATTGTAAAAGTAAAACAGTAATTTTATTGTACTAGATTAATTCTACAAGATTTGTATTATTGTAAGAAACTTATAGAAATTCTAAATATTGCCAGAAGAACTAATATTGTAATTAACGAATTTTATACTTTTTTATACTATTGAATGCATTCGGAACAATCCGTTAGCTGTGGTTAGAAAATACAACGTAAAATTAGTAAAAAAACTCAGTGAAGTTCCCGTTTGCTTTGTGTCACGTAAAAAAACAGAATGCAATTCAAACTGGGATAGTATTGTTTTCAAAAAACAAAACCAGGATACTACTTTTCAATGTGTGATGCTTCGCTACGAGAAAACTATCTTTGGGTCATCCATGAATTCAAGAAGATATTGGGTTATACTTTAACTCCAATACGTTATAGACATGTTTTTATTAAGGAAATACAATATTAAACTGCCTCTTTTACTTTTTCTATATCCGACGTTACATATACCATCGCTCATATCAGTTTTTTATTTGTTATGATTGCACAGCGTATTAAAATCTAAATTGATATTTTCCAGCTCTGGACGAAGAGATTTTTATTGGAATTGATCTTAAGCCTAAAATTGAGGTTTGTTATATAATATTTTGCATAATATTCTTTAAATGTGACAACCTTGATGGTTTTAGGGCTTTATTGTATAATAATATCCTTTAAAGTGAAATGATTCTGATGCGTACAGAAGTTGTTTTTCTTAAAAGTATCCGGTCTCTAAAAGCGACCGAACACTCTTTATACCGAAACAGCCTAATGAACATGTATAATATACAGCGAATACAAAAATTAGTGTGTTTAATATAAAGATGTTAAACGAAACTGTCTGAAAGATTGGAGACTGAGTACTTTACAAACGTGAGAATACTGACAATTGACCTCCTGACGTCTATTATTTATTTAAACACAAGTAAACAAATCAATTCATGAAATTTTCCGTACTGGAATTTGATCTGTGATCGAATCAAACGTCAAATTAAATTACATATAAACCTGTTGTCTATGATAGAAAAACGACAAAAAAATTCAATTAATGCAATCAATAGGGCATGAAGTAATTTAATTTACTTAATGATGCACATGAATGACTGCAGATAATGAAGTTATTTACGATTTAATATTGCTACAACCAGATAGAACGACGACATTCTATAATGTTTGAAGGTTTTAAATATTAAAGAGACAAATTATTAGTACGGGTTAATAATAATTCATAGTATATTATATTAAAGTGCTACAAATGCACCGACACATAGCGGTTTAGTTGGCATTAGAAAAAAAAGTTAGCCTATATTTACTTATCATCTATTCTCATTACATCAATAGTATTAACCATCACTCAATTTATTTTTATATTTTACATATTATGTAGAAATAGAACATGTTATATTCTATTTCTATATAATATGAAACTTGATCGTGACTTACTTTTGTCAAGTAATTTACAAAATTAGCAACTCGTGCATAATTAAGACAGCAGATACTTGACGAAAAACTTACAATAAAAATCTTTCACTTGATATCGGAATATCAATTACATAATACATATAAGATGTTTTTAATGAACGCTATATTTTAAAGATTGCAATAGATGCCAGATACGGAATAAAATTGATCACCAATGCAGGGTATTGCAAATAAAAAAATTGCATTTACTATGTATTAAATATTAAGCCTTCATGCACTGCAGAAAGTTACCAATTTAGAAAATAACTTTGTTAGGGTGTAAATACGTACAGTGAAATGAGAATAAAATTCTATAGATCAACACAGACACGAGATAAATCAATAATTGCAGTTCCCAAAATTGTCAGCAATTTGATTGGCGGGATTTTAGAATAGTAAGATTGTAATACATAGAAACTGCGCGACTGCAATGCTGCCGTTCCGTATATTATATTTAATAATGCTTCGGTTAACATAACGGAAACAAATATACAGAAATAATCTTTCATTACATAAATGTATTTTATTTTTCTAAACATATTTAAATTTTAAAAAATAAAACACAATTCATTTGTACTACTTACATATATTTATAATGATCAGGACCGGTTTCGCTCATCACGAGCATTATCAACTGATAAAAATACAAACATAACAGGCTTATTTATATAAAATTGAGTGTAAAAATGAAGGTATATAAAACTGATGGTTCATGAACTGAGACAAGAAAATACTGATTTTTAATTTGTAAGAATTGATTCTGTCTCTGTAATTTTTGTTTTTCAGATATTAAAAATTTAATGGATACTCATAGCTGCTCTGCTTTCTCCACTTAAGATGGCTGTTTATTGTTCATATTAATTACATACTTAATATTTGATTATTTTTAAATGGTTCACTAATTTTTTCTTATAATTTTCCTGATTCATTATTGTATATTACATTAGTAACGTCATTAAAAATTTTGTTCAGCTAAATGGACTTTTAATGTAGCTATATTTGTGATTTCAGATTAGTATTTAATGATTTGCACGAGGTTCATAACATTTTAATTGATTTATGTATAATTTGTTTGCTAATCACTATTTTCTTGTCTCAGTTCATGAACCATCAGTTTTATATACCTTCATTTTTACAATCAATTTTATATAAATAAGCCTGTTATGTTTGTATTTTTATCAGTTGATAATGCTCGTGATGAGCGAAACCGGTCCTGACCATTACACATATGTGGAAGTATTACGTGTTTTATTTTTTAAAATATAATGTCTTTCCACCAAGAATTGACAGTTAACACCTTAAAAGTGATATTTAAATTTATTATTTTTATTTAAGATCGGTAAATTTTCAGATCAGTTCGTGGACTTATAACCTATTCTAGTCAAAGTACTCTATTAGAACATCTATATTCACCACATTGGGGATAGTCATTTTTATAATAAGAATTTACTGTGATTGAACGTTATTTTTATCATGCACAATTCTGTTTTACTAAGATAAATTGATGTATGCCTTTTATTTATGCTTTCTTTTCCGATGTTATAAATAAAAACGGATGAATTACAATTAATGAAGTAAATTATGCTTTTAAAAATATGACACTATTTATAAAATCAAAACTCTTTGTATCTAACATAACATCAACGTTGAATGAATTGTGTAACTTAGTTCTAGAAGCTAATTAACTATCTACATACATTTTCAAAGCTGAACACTTGCTTGGATATTTCCCACAAGAGAAACGTTTCATATTTCCTTTTCATAATTAGCGGAAGCGGCATTACAATTGGGTAGCTTTTGAAAAGGTTCTGATAATCAAAAACATTATTAATAATAATCGTAATACTAAAGTTACTTTAATAATATATCACTGGACCCTTGTTTTAAAATAAACGCTGATACACTCTAAAATACTGACCTGAAACAATTTTCATTTGTTATTTAAAAAGGTAGCTTACATATATTTTAAGTATTGTAAATGTCGCGCAAGTAATCGGAGATAATAATTATTAAATGTGCGTTTTAGAGTTATCATAAATCATTTAATTTGTATGTAACGCTTTTTTGAAATCGAAATATAATCGAATAAATTAAAATCCACAACTAAAAAACTCCAATTCTAATTATTATACAAAACAATTAATATGCTGAAACATTTTTTGCACCGTATCGCTGTGTTATCTCATCAGTTAAAATAGGCATGGCAGTAGTAAAGAGTTTTTTTAGAGTAGTTGTAAGGGTTCATAATATACTCTTCATCTATTGATAACTCGCACTATCTTTCAAATGAATATTAACAGCTGTTTTAACATATAAAAATACGATACATTTTTAGAACGTCAATTTTTTACACAAAGCTTCCTTAAAAATTAGTCCAAAAACGTGTAAAAAAAGAAAAAAGTGAATATAGAAAAATAAAAAATTGGCTTCATATCTTTTAACAAGTAATACACAAAATAGTTACAATATCATAATTTTAACAATAATAAATTAGCATAATATTCTTGTAAATGACAATAATTAATTTATAGTCGGTATTTGTATTCAGCTTTCTGACGGTAAAAAAGGATTATTTTGACAAAAAAAAATGTTTAAATGCAATACAATCAGTTTCAAAAAAATGTTTTGTATTCTTAGACCTTGTTATTTTGAAAAGTCATCTATAAAGATCTATATAAAAAGAGAATCAAATAAAAATTCTGAATCTTTGATGAAAATATTTATATAATTTAAGATATAATTTAAGACATCGACTGAGGGTGCTTGATGGAATTTCAATATTAAATTTGGATTATTGAGATTTTGTACACTTCCATGTATTTTGTCACTAACGACCCGGGTTTCGCCTTTCGGCATCTTCAGGCATTCGAGCACACGAATGGACTCGAACTGAGAGACAGTAAACAGTGTCTAACGCTTATATAGAAGATACAAATGCGACAAATATCATTTACGAGACAATACATTATACGTCTGAGAGCCACACCGATACCTGAGTTAAAATTTCGGAAATCGCCCTAATCCTTATTTTGTAAACACCATATTAACAGAGTGGCGATTTCCGAAATTTTAACTCAGGTATCGGTGTGGCTCTCAGACGTATAATGTATTGCCTCGTAAATGATATTTGTCGCATTTGTATCTTCTATATAAGCGTTAGACACTGTTTACTGTCTCTCAGT
Source organism: Himalopsyche phryganea (assembly GCA_022494535.1). Taxonomy (NCBI): domain Eukaryota; kingdom Metazoa; phylum Arthropoda; class Insecta; order Trichoptera; family Rhyacophilidae; genus Himalopsyche; species Himalopsyche phryganea. The sequence continues at coordinate 37,606 of JAGVSL010000109.1, forward strand.
TCGAGTCCATTCGTGTGCTCGAATGCCTGAAGATGCCGAAAGGTGAAACCCGGGTCGTTAGTGACAAAATACATGGAAGTGTACAAAATCTCAATAATCCAAATTTTGAAAATATTTATGTATATGTTTGTATTTGAATATTTGAAAGACCTTAAAATAATTGGCTACAGTGTATCAACTCTAAGTAATAACGATTCGTCTAATGCCGCTTTGGTGATTAAGGATCGAATCTCCTAGTTAACCCACTTGGTGTTTGCTTGCCGAGAAAGTTCGATATGCAGTTACTAATTAGAGATAATCTAAAATTGAAGCAGAGAGGCAAGCTGTCGCCTAGCCTGAATTGCCTGTCGATGACTAAGTGGGAAGGAATCACTTTCGCAAGCCTTAGAATTCCGAGATTAAGTTCAGGTAATATATAACTTTTAATTGACTTACATTGTATAATAGTAAAGTCAACTGAAATCTGACATTGCGTACTTCCTTGTGTTAAATTCTAGCGACTTACAGAATAGCGATATAATAATATTATTATGTTCACAGTACGACACGACTATATTACAAAAGTTATGAAAGGTACTTTAGTAGCGGAAAATATGACTGAAGGTAATATTACTAACATCTAACTGAGTGGTATGTTAATCAATTATATTCGTGGTTGAAAAAATAAAATTACGATTAAAATATTTTTGGGTTTTTAATCTATTTTGGATTGTATAGTGATTGAAGTGGTTCCATTCATTTAATGATTCTTCTCGAAAATAATAAAATTAATTAATTTTTTTTGAAACTATTTTGAAAATTTGTGTATGATACGTATTTATAAAATGTGGATTTTTAGATAATATATATTTGTTACAAGTTGGTTACTCCACCTCCACCTCCAGTTATGTTTATGCAACCGCTGTTTCATAGCCGCCTTTTATAACACAATAACGACCAAGAAAAGAAACGAATTTACTTCTCATATTCTTGGCCCTGATAATAAAAACTGTGAGTAATGTATTTTAAAAACAACCGATTATTATATAAATATGTCTGATCCGTTGTGCAGTGATCAACGTCATCGACTTTGGTTACGGATCTCGAAGGTTCAAATTGCAGTACAGACAGTTTCATAAATATATTTGTCAACCGATTTATCGATTTATATTTCTAGGCAGTATGTATGTGATATCTAAAGTTTCGTCCCACCCAACCACCCAATTTAAAAAAAACTGAGTGTAGCGTGAGTGATTGATTATCTAACCACTAGTCCTGCCTACCACTATCCTTCTATTACTACCCTCTTCGTAAAAAAGAGGTTGAGCAACTGGGTAAGAAGCAGTTTTCGTATATGCTCCATATTAGGAGTGGACATGGTTAAAAAAATGTTTTACAAGTATTTGTGGTACAGTTGATCAAAAAGTTATATTTGGTATACAATATTATCAATTATTGCTAATGCTCACTTAACGGAATCGTTCCTAATCTGGAATGACAAGTTTCATTTTTATGAACTAATGAATATGCATTGAAAATATGTTCAATATTGTTTTGTGAATCACATGACATTAATTTGTTCGCGATAATATTATATAAAATGAGGAATCATGTTTTCTTCGTTAAATATGTTTTCCTTATTAATTTCAAATAACAGACAATCTATCTCAAAAATAGTATATATTCATTCATTTACTAAACTAAAAATATTGTGTATATCCCAATCAAAACGTGTATTACATTGAATACATTGTATTTGTACACTGATCTCTATAAACATGTGGAAGTAGTACAAATGAATTGTGTTTAATTTTTTTTAAATATAATGTCTTTCCACAAAGAATTGACAGTTAACACCTTAAAAGTGAATACATTGTGATTATCGAAAAAAAAATATATTGATAAGACGGAGAGATAAGTCTTCTTGCTTTTCTACAGTCGATATATTATATATTTGTATATTGTATTACCACGTTTTGTGTGAGTTATATACAATATTTTTGATGTGGCCTACATCCTTTTTCCTTTCCACAGTCGATATATTTTATATTATGTTCTCGAAGAATTTACTCCTACACGATATCTATTTAATCAATCAAATAAAACTCTGGTCCCAAATAGTTTACAATCCGTCTCAGATGTAGGAACCTAGCATTCGTAAGATTATTTTACCGCTTTTCTCAATTTATTCGTCTAGCAAACAAATCGCATAATTAATTCCTGTAGTCTAACAAAACACTATGATAACAAATAATAATTTTGTGATTTTATCATTAAATGCGGGTTCTTGATGAAATTTTCGAAGTAATGACTTCGACAATGAGCTTCGATTGCCATGTGGTGCTCACGGTTTCGAATTCCAGTACGGAGAGTTTTGTAAATTTGATTTTTTAATCGATTAGATTTCTGTTCGAAGGCATGGATGTTGTGATGTCTGAAATTCCCTACAACACATGTGATCCTAAAAACGAAGCTTATCGAGAACGATTAACAAACCTTTATACTTCAACTCCAACTCTGTCGCGAAACAGAGATTGAGCATCTCAGTAACAAGCAGATATCGTAAAGAAAGTATTGATATCACAAACACCATGGGGTGTACATATTATTCACATTGGGAACGGAAATAATTAGTATAATATTTATATATTTATTTTAAAAATAACAGTTTATATTAAAATTGAAAAGTATTTGAGGCGAAATATATTTATCATTTAAATATTAAATAAATAAAATCAAGCGTCCACGTGTAATTTTACTGAACTGACCTTATGTTTGAATACACTAAAATAACCCCCCAATTTTAATTCTAAGTGTTTTTTTTTTAGTAATCCAAAACCCAATTACTAATATTTGTTCGTACTAGTAATTCATGATCAATGATCGATATTTTTCGTATATTATCGTATTAAATTATCGTTAACCTTTTTGAATGTAATTAAGTTTGATTGATGATGTAGATTCCTTCCAGAGAAATGTATATAACCTAGAAATTATTTAAAGACGGAAGTGCAACGTATCAGTATTTTCACAATATGCTTAATGCGAACGATTTGCATATAAAGTGAGTGTGTGTGTGTGCTGTACTCAATCATTCAGCGCCACTACTCCCACTTAACGTCATATGAGTATTTATACTATTTTTTGTATTATCAAAAAGATGTTTAAGTACGTAAAATTAATCATTTATATTTGCGTTGATGTCAAGTTCTCAATATTTTTATATGGAATAAAGAATCCAGAAAAACTTTACTATTCATTTATTATTCCCGATAACGTAAGTGGTTTTGCTATCATTCAGTTGCTAAATAGGTCGAAGTCTTTACGAACCATAACAAAGTTTTTACAGAAAGTAGGAATAACTTTCTTTCCGGGAGTCTCAATGTTTTCAGTGCTAAAAGAAAAAGTAAAACAACAAAAAAACTGTCAGGGAAAATTATTGATTCCGTAAGAAATTAAAAGTTTTTTTTCTTTCTACAAAAAAATCTGTTTACATAAAGTGTAGGATAGTTTTTAATTTTATTTGAGTATTTTTTACATAAAGTTTGTTTTTAAACGATAAATTCATCTAGTACTCAGTAAGGGAAAATTATATCTATTGTTTATTTCATACAAGAAAGATTGAATAAATCTTCAGTGAATCTGACGCATTTCGTACAATTATAACAAAATTTTTCTTTGATTCAGTGTTTCTCAAACTAAAACCATGATCTTACTCTTTAGGATGATATATGTTTTTGTTGAACTTCAAAATTAACAAGAGTTTTGTCAATGATTTGATTCATTTAGTTATTATATTTGCGATTATATTTTTATTTTGTGAAATAATTACCGTAACTGTTTTATTTTCATAAAGCTAAAGTGTTTTCATATTTTATTTTTGAAATTTATAGATATTTATTGGTATACTGACAAAGTAATACAAGGTAGTTGAAAAAACGAGAAATCAAATGATACTACATCTGATCAATGATCACGTCTAACAATCATTAGTTGTTGTTTGTTCTTGTGTCAATCAAAGTGTTCAGGTACTGTCACATAAACCTTTTAGTATTCAGAGAAGCTTAAATCGAAATGCATCTAACATAATATTCTATCCAGCACATTTTCTACATAGTTTCAGACTATGGTGGATGATTTATATTAACCCTTTATACTGCATGCACTATAACCTTTTAGCTTGATCCAAGATAAGTGAATTATCTATATCATATTCCTTGAATATATTTTCATTAATTTAAAACACAATAATGTTCTTGAACAATAGTATAACGGTTCATTTTGACACATCAAATACATCTTAATTTAGGCACAATAATATAATCTAAATATAAAATTACCATTTATGAATGAAATATTGACATAACTCTTGATATTTCTTCTCTTATTCTCCCTATGTGGAGCATACGAGCAACACGCAATTGCTCCATGATTCTCTGTTACCCACCAATAATTTTATTTCCTCCTATGACATGCCAGTGTCTCAGCTCTGCCGAGTAAATAATGTGGATAGTGACCGATGGTTTTCCAGGACGCCGAAATCCTACCGGTTGGGAGAAGAGACAAGCAGGATTTTGTAGAGTAATTTATTTATTCCACAACAGTTCAACAAAAAAGGAGCCATCAGTTTTATATATAATAAATAATAAAACAAAATTTTTTTGTACTCCAGCATTTGTCCAAATGTTTATAATGGATCAGAACCGATTTTTCTCATCATGAGCATTATCAACTGATAAAAATAAAATCATATTAGAGTTATTTATATAATATTGAATGTTAACAACTACAATGTGTATAAAACAGTTGGTTCAAGAGCTATGACAAGACTTTATAGGTAATCAAACATATCACACATAATCGAAATTAAATTGTATATAATTAAAATGTTAAGGACCTCTTACAAAAAAATATTTTAATTTTATCACTTGATAATGCTCGTGATGAGCGAAAACATTCGTTATCATTATACACATGTGGACGTAGTATGTGGTTTTATTTTTAAAATAGAGTATATATTATATTTAATTTATCTTCAAATAGTATCTCTATTGGAAATTAAGCTTTGAACCGAGTAAATTCCATTATTCCTCTTTGCGCTAGAGTCCTGTTATACTCGCAGATTTATAAACTAACCTTTGGGCTCCAATAAATCCTAAGGTCTAGAATTCTAACCACTAGCTTCGTGCTAACTCCTCCATTGGAAATGATTTACGGCACATATTTGGAAGAAAATAAAGAAAAATCTTTATATTTTTGTAACGAACGTTTTTAAAATATTCGTAAACAACCCTTCAGACCCACCCCATCAAATGTCTACTTTATCTTTTGGTAATAAATAGTTTCAGATATTTTGTATGGAAAATCAATGTTAGGTTCAAAAAAACTGGAATACAGCGATTTAAATAAACTGTGCAAACAGCATTGCACTAAATTTATTTGAACAAAATAAATTATTTTGCACGTAGGAATAATTTTAAGTTTTTTTAATTTATTGAAATGGAAAATATGCGTGGGAGTTACAAAAAAATACAAAACTTGTGGAAGAATTAATAACCGAAAGATCGCGTGAAGAAAAGACTGGTGCTTAGCAACACCAGTCTTTTCCTAGTCTTTTCTCGATTTTTAGATCTAACAAACTAAGAACTTGTGGAAACACATTAAGCAATGCCTTTAGATACAAATCCATAAATAGATCAACAATTCAAGTGTTTATTTCGGAGTTCAAACCCTTGATCACGAAATCGTTTTTGACAAAAACTTTTATGCAGGGGTGACTAAATCCAATTTTCATGTTTTCCATAACTTAGAAAATATTACGATACATATTTTTAAATACCTATATTTAATTTAAGTTTCTTGATTCCGGCCTAATTTTATTTCATAAATATTACTGCGGTCCTCTGACGTGTGAATTTTCTCCTTCCGTACATTATGGCATTACCACTCGGCTAGGGGACAAAATAATTCAAAATTTCCCTAAAAGTGGTCGTTCAAAAAAACTTTTCACCCAGATGATAATATATATTCGTAGCTATGAAAAAGAAAAACTCTCTATTGAATTACAAATTATTGTATTATGATGGAAATTATGTAAATTTATTCATTATTTAAATTACTCTTTACTCATCCGTAATTTTTTACCGAAATTTTTAAATTCTGAGAGTTTCTGTTTCTTTTATATATTATAAGAACGGCTGCCTATAACTCAAAATTTAAATTTTAAGATCCCATCGCATTAATCATATTTATGCTAGAGAACGAACTAAGATTAATCAAAATTTACGTTATACGAGATTATGATTATCCCTGTTTGTTTCGATAAAGTTGTAAAACATTTTTGATTTTTAGGCTGTTTATGAAGCGTTCCTAAAATAAATAAACATATTTTTTCGTGGTAAAAACATGCCTTACTTATCATAAATATATTGGTTTAATGATGAATACACTCAAAAAATAACATACAACTATAATCGATAAATTTCATATTACACCGGTTGTCTGCCTATTTGATGTCATGTACATATTTACTTTAACGTGTACTGTTCAAGTCAATACTGTCAAATCGTCTCATCAAAGAACAAAATCAGCGTAAAATTGCCGACATTTTTTCTTAAATTATATTTTCACAAACTAATTCCTCTTGAGTGTTTAATTGTTTTTATCTCAACTTAAAACTCAATAAAAGTCTCATGCCCACTGATTTGATTTATTATTAGAATTTTAATAATTTACTTGTATAATGATGATGACTCACTTTTCCTAACCACTGAAACCTGTTGAGAAATTTAATATTAATATATTAGATTTTTAATTAAAAATAATGTCTCTATCATGCGAAAATCCTTGTTATAATTCTACGAAGGTAAACACTTTTTGAAATATTGTCCCATAAACTATTGTGTTGTAAAATGAAGCTTTGCTGTGGCCATTTTTCTCGTTGTTAAGTTAACTACAAAGTTATTCAAAAGATCATCAACTTCTTAACCTGTAATGAAGACTAAATCGAGTTTGTAGTGGCATCAAAAGGTCTTATATTCCCAATAGAGGCATAAAGCAAACTCGGAAGACGTGAGTACTGAATCAAATAATATTAAATTCACTACTCCTGAAAATACAAAATTGTATATGATAACATTTGGATTTTTGAGATTTTGTATTTCCATGTATTTTGTCACTAATGACCCGGGATTCGCCTTTAGGCACCTTCAGGTATTCGAGCAAACGACTGGACTCAAACTAATTCAAACATCACTTTTAAGGTGTTAACTGTCAATTCTTGGTGGAAAGACATTATATTTTAAAAAATAAAACACAATTCATATTTACTACTTTCACATATTTATAATGATCATTCATCAGTTGATAATGCTCGTGATGAGCGAAACCGGTCCTGATCATTATAAATATGTGGAAGTAGTACAAATGAATTGTGTTTTATTTTTTAAAATATAATTCAAACATTATAACGATTATATTCAAAATAAAATAGGAAAAATCTTATCGCTGTGTCTAAAAACTTAACATCTGGACTGATGGAGAGGGGCGAGGGGGGTTTTTTAAATGCAATTCCAAGAAATCCCAATTTCAAGTTAGGGTTACCATGGACTGATGTATTAATATGGGAAATTCACTACTTTGATTGTTAATTTATATTTAGTTTTGATTGTTAATTCATTGTTTTATTTTTTACCGACTCATCTCACGTACAGGGTACAATAGAGGAGAGTTTGGAAGATTCAGTTGTTCTTTCAAAATCGGTCAGGAATTTAACTGGGCTCTATTGATTTTCAAAATTTCTTGATAGAATAATTTATGATCACCTATGTTTTGATGCAACATTTTAACCCCATCATCTGCATCTGCGGTTACGGATGTCTCGGGTTCATATCCAGATGCGGACAGTTTCATAAAGTGATCTTTCAATCGATTTATGGAATTCTGTTTGTAGTCATGAATGTTTGTGATGTCTAAAACTCCCTCCCACCCATCCGATTCTCAAAAACGGGGCGTAGCTAACCACTAGTCCTGTCCTAGCCGTATCCTGCTATCCCCACTCCTTTCCAAAAAAAGAGAGATTGAGAAACTGAGTAACAAGCAGTTCTCAAAGAAAACTTCCGTTGAGATACCTCCATTAGGCCATATGCTCCACGTTGAGAGCGGATATGGTATTTTTTTTGTATAACCTCTGTTCAAGAGCGGTACCAAATATATAAAAAGTCAAATATTGACAGACTAAATGAATTTTTATTTTATTGATTCTGAAAAATTCCCTTTTTTGTTTAACTTTTCAAATCTACTTTAGACATTATAAAACTCGTCGTTGATTAATTCATTTCTACTCATAGCATTACAGATCAATTGATTTTATCCTCATGCGGATATCAAATAATTAATTTCAAAGCAAAAAAAATATTTATATAATATCACATATAAGCAGAAAACAGCCGAATAAAAATAAATATTTATTGAGGAAATTTAATAAAAGATATTTTTTAGCAACTTTTATGTTTCGTTTTTTGTGGCTTCAGTAAACCAAACCATTTCATCGAGTCATGAAAAAATTTAATATAAATAGTATTAGTAGTAAAAAATGAATTTCTTATTATATAAACCAGTGGTCGTCAACCTGTCCGTACGGTTGACGTCCAGTAGGTGGCTAACGTTTCCATGGTGAGCGTTAGGTAATTTCCAAAAAAATCATCTATAAAAGAATATATAACACCTGAAGAAATCGAAAGGCTTAGTTGTCACATTAACGAACTTAAACTTGATATGGAAAAACGATACTAAGATATTTTGAATTTGAAATTATAGATATATATTGACGATAAATCCTATTACTGCAAATTTAGATGACGTTGATGTTACTTACCAAGAAGAATCGGACTTAAATATGACGAAGATAATTTCAATAGCACTAGAACGCAAAAACTATGGCAAATAGAAAAATGTCTACTTTGTATAAAAAATTTTGAAAATTGTCAAAGACTAATAACTTTTTCTACCACTTACCTAGTAAAACCAGGCTTCAGTGCGGCTAATATTATTATGACTAAGCGAAGAAATCGTTTAAACATCACCCAAAGAGAAAACCTGCGTATGTTCCTAACGAAAATTGAACCAGATATTAAATATTCAGTCTCACAGCATCAGGCTCAAGGTTTTCAGTAACCATTAAGTATAATTTTAAAAATGATAATAATAATTTAAGACATCGACTGAGGGTGCTTGATGGAATTTCAATATCAAATTTGGATTATTGAGATTTTGTACACTTCCAAGCATTAAGCACATGAATGGATTCGAGTCCATTCATGTGCTTGACTGCCTGAAGATGCCGAAAGGCGAAACCCGGGTCGTTAGTGACAAAATGCTTGGAAGTGTACAAAATCTCAATAATCCAAATTTGATAATAATAATGTTCTGGTTTTTCAATTCACACTATTTCTTTAATATATTAGTATACTCTTTTTACAGCATACATAAAAAATAGATTCAAATTTTTTTTTCGAATCCTTCATCTTCTAAAAATGATTGCATCCATACACTGGATTAAAGTATGTACTACGATGTTGGTGGGCGGTAATGAAATTTTGTTAGAAGAAATATGCAAAAACGGGCGGTAGGTATAAAAAGGTTGACAACCACTGGTATAAACGATCAAAATATCAGATAGCAACATGTTATCTAAAACTAATCATAACTTCTTCATTGAAAATAAAATTTTACTAACGCGGTTTGGTAAGTAATAATATGAAATAATTTTCATACTATATTATTCGTAATAAACTTTATGCTATTATAAACTTTAAGCATCACGCAAGTCATAAGCATTACTATGCAACACATCCTGATCTCCAAAACTACGCCGTAATCCCTTTACAATTAGGTTAGAATGTACGTGCTAAGTACTTAATCTCAGTTTTAATTTAAACTTTTGTCTGGTTGTGACTAGCGCAAGCTCTCATGTATCAGAGTGGAATTGGGTAAATAGTTACCTATTTAATGAGTTCCAGTGTGTTAACTTAAATTTCACTCCACAATAAATTAATTACTACAGAGAAATTAATTGCAATCAAATAAGTTTACCAAAATTTATTTGAATCGTATGTTTTTATTTATCAAATTATTTTTGTTAGAAAAAAGTTTTTAATATCTTTTTGTAAGACCATAAAAATAGCTACTTGTAAATCAAATTTTGACAGTGTTTTACAAAGAAAACTTACTTCATTTATATAAAATTATAGTTCTACACAATTAAAGTCAATCTAATAAAATAGAAATGACAGCATATATAGACTGTGGACAGGCAAAACGACATAACCTACACACAAAAAATATTGTGTGTAGCCCACATAAAACGTGTATTAAATTTTATACATTCTAATTATCGAAAAATAAAAATATTTTGAAAAGACGGAGGGATACGTCTTTTTGCTTTTCTACAGTATATCTTCAACAAAAATTTGATAATTCTTCTTCTTGTTAAGAAATATAAATTTAATGCTTTCAGCCCAACAAAGTTGAATTTCTACAGTATACAAAAATTACAGAAAAAAATATGATTGTTAATTTACCAATTTTTAAACCTAATAATTAAAGTTCACAGTAAATTAAAACTTACACAAATCATTAAAATCCACGGATCAATTGCTGAAGTAAATAACATCGCTTGTAGGTTATCAAAATTGATTAAACGAAATTGCGTCCTCATGTGCCTAAGTAAAAATTTGAACCTTGTCTAAGAGTGGCACAAAATTATTTAGAATGTGAGAGATTAATAAATAAATTAATAATGCTGAGTGAGATCAGAATGATTAAATATCAATAGGTTAAAGAGAAATTGAATATACCATATAAATAATATATATTCAATTACAGCTAGACAATTAAATGTCGATACATAAAATCTATCGATATTCTATGAACTTTTAATTTATAACCCAGTTTATTGAGTATGAAAAGGTTCTGCAAAAAAGTGGCAACGTTATGAAACAAAAAAATCTTTTTGAGTGGCTAGTGAGGAAGAGAGTCCATTCATCAATGGATAAACAAATACTTGTACCAATATTTGATATTTTTTTTTTATTTTAAAATAAATTTAAATATTTTCATGTATTTAGTTTTCATTGTCAATATTTTAATCGATAATAGCTCAAGCTAATAAATTATTCAACGGTTTGGGTACACAGTGTTAAATAATTTATGCATTAAAAAGGATTCAATATGACAAATCCGCGTCTGACAGATTATTTTTTGCTGAACAGTTTCCAAAACGATTCACCAGTCGTTGATTAATTTTGTGGAAAGGGAATTTTTAATTAACCCGAAGCTTTTGTCGACTATACAAAAATATACACCACACGCATTCAAATTTTGTGAATTTCGAACAAATTCTACTCCTGATGACTTAATTCTTCAATATTTGTTTTATTTTGAGCGCTTGAATTTTTTGTTTTCAATTTTTAACCTGATTTTGATAATAAATAAAACATTGTGGATGTTGCGTTCCAATAAAACATATTTTAATTTAATCTCTTTAAGCTCGATATAACGAGAATATTAAGTAATTTCTTTTAATTACACTATGGTTTTAACTGGAAGATAAAAGAAAAAAATACTCTCCATCAGAATCAGTCAAAATTTGAATATTTTCCTATGCGATCTGGATTGTGCCATTCTGCGTCTTCAACTTTTTTACAAAATTGATGTACTTAAAGCTATGGAGTGTAAACAGTTTGTTAAACATTCATATATAACTATCTTAGACAGTGTTTCTGGAAACTTGGCTGCAATACTAAACAAAAGACTTAGTTACTTACTAGTTAGACTAGTAAAATAGACGCATAGTCAGAAGCCCGGAGGAAATTTGCAGAACTTAACCTGTACGTTTTTAACCCAATATTGCAAAGAAAAAAATAAAAGTGTTTTTTTTTAATCGAAAAAATCGTTAATATTTGCAATATAGTTGTAATTTATTCAAGCTTGGACATTCTTTTGAAAATTAAATATATATTTATTGTTGTTTTTCCTTAACGTGACAAAAATACTTATAAAAAAATATAATGCGTATTCCACACTTAAATGTAATACACATATTAAAAACTCGTCGAAAAAATTAACGTTATGTATATAAACCTTTTTTCAAGTAATGTTTAAAAAAAAGCAAAAAGAACACAAACAGTGTTAAGATTGTTGAAACTCTTTATGTGAGTTTCAAATAAAAGCGTTTTGAAGTCTATGGATTAAATTTAAGATATCCACTTTTAATATCAAATTTGACATTCGTGTACTAGAATGTCTGAAGATACGGAAAGGTGCAAACCTGGCCGTAAGTGACAAAGTGTATTGAGATGTACAAAATTTCAACGATTCAATAGTCTATAAATTTGTTTTTCTTTTGATAAATGTGTGAAAGAGAAACTAATAAAATAAACGCTTTTATTGTATTTTTTTAAATAAATTTGGCAAAGGCTATAAATCAACTTCAATAAAAGTGAAGACCCAATCAAAATTCTGATTTAAATTTGAAAGCAAGCCTCGTTCGTTTTCAATTAACTCATATAATGAACGCGTATATCAGATTTATAATTAATTATGCAGTTCAGGTGAAATTTTGATTTTACTAACGGCATACTCGTGAGCCTAGCGCCAAAGCTGCTTTTCAACGCTTGGTAAGTTTCAAATTTTCGTTTTCGAAAACCATAAGTATTTCAGATTGTATGAAGGAATCTTAGAGGTGATTGTTGTTTTGCAACTGATCAAAGATATCAAAGATTTGTTGAACACAAAACATTTTTTTCGACCTGGAATCATTTGTCAAATAAAGTATTTTATTTCTTGACAGTATATTAAGTAAACTGGTTTTTAAATTGAAATAAATATATTTATATTAATCATTACGTATATTAATGAAAAAAGGTCAGTATTCAAATTTAATAATTAGCTATTTCAAGTAATTGCAAATCTTACATTACCAGGTTCTTGATGACCAAATGAAATAAAAAGTTTCCTTTCTGCAAACATATTTAAAGAATGATATTTGCAATATTCTTACTTGAAATTTTTTGTCAATAAATTCAAAACCTTGCCTATCGAAGAAAGTTTGTTGGTGGAAAATTATTAATGTTCGCTTGGACAAACAAGCGGAACTACAAAACTATCAACCGTTTCAATTTTATAATAGAAAATGGTCCTCGTTTCCTATCGTTAGATAAAATTGTACTTTAACAGCTGTTTAACTTAATATTTTGTATACTAATCTAAGATTATCAACCGTATTATTTCAAACGTCGTGTTTTTATTAATAGTTTTGAATAAATTTACTTAAGACACGAATTTAATAAAAAAACTTTACATCAAACCGAAAATTACTAACATTTTTAATATATAACGTAGCATGCTCGTTTTAATTCTGATATTCGTACTTTTATTCAAGCGTGTGTGCGGTTGTATATAGGTATTATAATTTTGTTCTTAAAGCCCAGCCATGCTTCATAAATAATTAAAAATTATTCATAACTAAACAGGAAAATATATTTTTCTCCCTACAGAATAAACTTTAAAGCTTTGTGCACTTTGAAATTTGAGCCCGAAACCGCTACCTATGCTGCGGCGACCGAGCCGAACTTAAGGATCTTAAGTTTTCGAGGCGGATTCCCAAATTTAATATTCGCCAAATGAATACCACAAAGAAAATCTTACCTCCTTTATGCAGACTTAGTCTCGAAATCTTCGGTAAGAGAGAAAAAGTTAATGAGGCACAGCGCGGATCAGACTTTAGCCCGTATCCCCATCCCCCCCTGTTCGCCGCAATCTTTTCCATTTAGGTTTCCCGCGAAAAGGACTCGATTTGAAAAGTTGGAAAATCCTGTAATTGAACTTCTGCCGACAGATGGCTTCTCTGCTCGTTTTTTCTTCTTCTTTTTCTCTCGCCTGGGCTGGAGGTTAAGCTTGTTGAAGTGTGCTTCGAAGTAATGCCAACTAATAACCATTCACCTCGTTGGAGATAGTGAGGACTGGATACCGTGGATGCTGTTAGCCATTTTAGATTCACACACGAATGCAGAACCGTACTCCAATCGGGCATAATATAAGATTACTTCATACCATTTGAAATAATTATCAAAAATTCTTAATTAAACACACAATTCTGTCACTCTAACACATCAATCAATTTGTTTATATCCAAAGGCTAGAAAAATTACATATTTCAAAAAATGGTTTTCCTTAGTAGATTATATTATAAAATATTACTTTTACCGTGTTGACCGTGAATTCTTGGTGGAAAGGTATTATTCTTATAAAACACATTTTTACACCTTCTACATTTTTATGATGAGAGTCGGTTTCACTCATTAGGAACATTTTAAGCTGGTAAAAAAGCGTACACTGGTATATATAAATCGCTCAATGAATGAATGAAAAATTACAATATATTATACCTGAATAGCCTACTATCAATTAAGAGAAAACATATTCTCTAAAATGTAATGTTTATTTTTTCCTTAACTGTAATTCCATACACATACTGTAACAACAATGTACCGTACATATTCATTATTTTTTAATTAAAAACGGCACACTAGATGAGTGAAACCGGTATTATTTTTTTCAATTTATTTTACAGAATATTTACGATACATACTTATTTACTTCAATCTTATACTGTCTTTCCACCAAGGATTTACAGTGCATTATACAAAACGTATTGCATTGGCCTCAAAGTCAATACGAGTAAAACCAATGTGCTTTGCAACAGTTTCTGTCCAGACCCAGACTACCCTCTGACGAGCGCGGGGCAAGACATCGAGATAGTCGACGGCTTTCGATACTTGGGGGTACACATCACGGGAGATGGGAATCCGCGTAAAGAGCTCGCAATTCGATTAGGGATAGCTGGAGAAGCTTTTAACTCAGTGCAGAAAGTCTGGGACTCACGATAGTACTCGGTCAGAACCAAGTGCCACTTATTCAACGCATGCATCCTGACGATGTTGCTTTACGGTTGCGAGTCATGGCACCCTACCAAGGCACAGGGTAGTGAATACTAGGGGTACGGTAGTTTGATTTTGTTAGGAACTCGGAGGTAAGAGAGCGGACAGACCAGCCTCTTATTACGTCCAAAATAAAAAAGCGAAGATGGACCTGGGTTGGACACGTGCTGCGGATGCCACAGGAGAGCCTGAATTCTGCCTGTCTCTTCAACCAACCAGATGGATTCCGTCGCCTTAGAATAGATACCCATCCATAGGATGTTTTCGGTTGAGCTACGGGACGCTGGGATGACCTGTGAGGAAGTAAGGAGACTGGCGGGGGACAGAGATGCGTGGAAGAACCGCATGATGGCTCTATACCCCGGTTTAGAGCAAAAACAAGATCTTGACAAAGTTTTTAATAAATTATGGCATAAATTTATCACTCCTATAAAACTATTTATTAAATAAGTCGAGTTAAATCTTAGAAAAATTTATATATTATATAGTATTTAAATATTGTTTGATTATTCAGTTTACGGCATTCGAAATATTTCTCTTGCCGCTCTCCTTAACGACCCCAATGCGCAATCGTCTGAGGTTTGGGCAATAACTATATTCTTTGACCCAAATACGCTGCTGCTCTCTGTGTTTATGTATGTTTTCAAAAGAAACCCCATATACGAATGTATTGGTTCACTCAATGTCTTCGATGGTTGGTAATTTTCTTGGAAGTTTCTCTATTACTACAGTTTCGTATCTTACCTTCAACAAAAAGACCGTCATCAAGTTTCTTTGATCAAATAATCCTAGCACATTTAGACTTTAACAGTACTTACTATCAAAGAATTCATTTATAATTGACTTTCTATTTATATTCGGAATAAAAACAAAATATTTTGTAATAATATAAACTAAATAATTCTCGTATAATACGCCTCCTAATGATACAGTTTCTAATTAGATTGATGACCCCTTTATAACGCGATCTCCAGCAATACTATTTTCAATATAATTTAAAAATAATAATATTACTATTCACTGGTTGCGTAGTTAAGATTTACCACCGAATCCAACAAAAAACATTGTTTTACACTATAATTACACGATTTTCATTTAAGTTTACTTGCAGATATATATTTTTTTTATCAAAGCCGTTCTCAATGTAGAGCATTTGGCGTCCTAATGAAGTCTAGTAGAACTGATTGTTATTCAATTTTTCATGAGAGTTGGGATAAATGTATAGGGCTAGGACAAGATAAGTGATTAGCTAATCACTCTCGTTACGCTAAGTTTTTAGAATCAGATGGATGGGAGAGAATTTTAGACATATCAAACATCTATACACCGATTGGAAAATCTATTTATGAAACTGACGGACCTGGCAATAGCGAGAAAACCCTAAGCTTAAAGAAAATTGCGGTGACAAGAATATGGGTGTTAATTACATTTGTAAAGATGTACTTAATTTTGAAATCATAAAAATATTGACAAAATTCGAAATTTTTATTTAGTTTTCTATAACACGGTTTCTTTTAGCACGATTCCGATAATTTAGTGTTATAGAAGAAAAGGGTGGATCTATTATGAATTTAAAATGATAAGGAATAGAATTCGACCCGTTAGTAGTTGTGATTGATTTAATTATTAAATATAAAGCAATTAGAGCCATAGATCGCAAAACGTTAGAAATACTATATAATAATAGGGTTCAAGTACAAATGAATGTGTTCGACGTCAAAGCAATTGACGATGCGTTAAATTTTTTTAAATTTCAAATCATTTTCGATCAGGTTACAAAGAATAAAAAAGTGACACTTGAAATGGACTTAACGACTAAAAATATCACGGGTGTAATAATTTACAAAATCAGCAACACAAATTAGCTCGTCTAGATTCTTTTGAACAATAAGCAAAGCTTTTCTGCTACATTATGATACACTGTCTATTCTTCAATAATTTTTAAAGCTTCATATTAATAATTAAATTAATTCAGCCATTATACACCATTTTAAAAATTCAAATACGTAGGTACCTAATCACTTCATTTACCCACTCTTTTATTCCTCCGCTTTCATCGAATATTCTTTATTCTGTAATCAGGTTGATTCATCTTTCAATTCCTATAAAAATGATTTGAAGTTTTTTATGAGAATTTAATGAACACAAAATTGTTATTTTATATCGTAATTAGGCAGAAAAAACGTAAGAAACTCTTACTGAAATTTGATAATTTGGTTTTAAGCATATTTAACATATTATGTTAGTTCGTAAAGTACATATTCAAAATCTTTTATTTAAACAAAAAATGAGTTTCAAAAAAGAGGTTTTTAAGATCTCGCATAATTTCGTTCCACAAAAGATAAATAAGTAACACTATTATATTTTAAACTCTGATGGTAAATTGTTTAAAATATGTAATATGTGGATATAACATACATATTCTTTAATAAATATATTGATCAATTTGCTATTTCTTAAATGTTTGATGGCTATCATTAACGATTGATTTACAATTTGAACTTGTATTAAAATTAGCGCTGCTGATTGTTGGATTCTAATACCAAAAGCTTGCATCTTCAAATAAATTTTTTAATCGATTGCACAATTTGTATTCAAGGTAATGAATGCATGTGAAGATTTTATCCCTTCCTCAATTAATTCTACAAAACAAAGCGCACAAAGAACATTAAGCTTACAGTTTTTCCTCGCTTAAAATGGTATTTCTATTCATGTAAAAAAAAGAATGGTCAGCACATTGAATTTAAAAAGTGGTACAGAATTATTGAATTATTTTTATTTGTTATTGTATATATTCAGTAAATTTAGTTTGAAATATATATTTAAATTTGAATTGTTGAGATTTTCTACATTTCCACGCGTTTTACACGAATTTAGTAACAAGATACATGAAAATGTTGGAAGTGTACAACATCTCAAAAATTAAAATTTGATATTGAAATTCCATCAAGCACCCTCAGTCGTAAATATGAAAAATATATCAAATCATCAGATAAGTTTCATTTATATAGCGACTGTGTTCGGGTGTTAATAATATTGTTAGAATAATTGTCAATTCTACGGAGAATTGTACGATAATAGTTATTAAAAGCCCTGTTACTATAATAATAAGATTTGCCAATTGCAAAAGTTCCGTTATAACGAATCAAAAAAATGAGCACTCGTTAAAAATTAAGGCTGCATGAATTTCATAAAATGGAGGCAGTATTTAGTTTTCCACTTTCATCGAGATAGTTTCTTGAAAACTTTACCAATAACATTATACCGTATCCCAAATGCCGCGTTTATGAATCTAATTTGACCTGTTGGTGTACTTTTCAGACAGTTATTATTTTAATTTCCTTATAAAATCTTGACTAAATTTCAAACATTTCCCTGAACCAAACGCTTATAAATCTTTTATTATAATTATTATAAATGACGTTTTTTTTGAGATCGTTGGGAAAATAATTAAGTTTTTTTAACTTCAAATTTTAAAGTTTATTGAGTTTTGATATGGGCTTATTACTAGCTATCCAGTATTTCTCCCTATTCGACATGATTTTGTCTTATTATTTTAAAGGCGTTTGAAAAATCACCCATCAATGAACTGTATCTAAGTGAATTTACATTTAAGTTGAATTTGAAATATTATTACCACTGACGTACACATTCTGTCGTTTTGAACGCAATAATACATACGATTTTATAATTTAATTTAACTAGCTTAACAAAAAATTGCAATAAATATTATAAAATGGACTCTATAAGGAAGACAACGAAGGATATATCCTCAGTATGCCCTTATGTAAGATTATCTAACGTCTGTGAAAATAAACAATTATATTAATGTATAATATAAATCGTGAATTTCTGATACATTATCCCATTCATACTAATGTTACATGAATCGTAAGTAGAGCCAAAAATATCATTTAAAAATAAAATCACTAAAAACGGGAAATACTTCACAGAGAAAATAAAAATAGTCTCCGTGACGTTACATATACCACATAATACTCCTTGCGCGTAACACATCAACGAAAGAAATATCAATTTTAATTAAGTCATACGCCGTTTTGTATTTTTCATCTGCTAAATTGAACCTTATTTATTGTATTAGACCTGATTATAGAGTTAAATTGTGTCCACCATTTGAATCAGCCATACTCGTATCTCATTATTTATAAGAATTTAAGCCTTCTTTGATATATTACTCTTCTTCTATTTATAAAGGGTATTTGTTTGGGTTCATAGAACTTAATTAAATTAATTTATTGAATGGCACACTGCTATTATACGCATCGATATCCTCATTTCCATATCGATTGAGAGGCGCATCGCAGATGTTAGTAAGATTACTAAGTTGGGATTAATCATAAACCCAAAGATTAGTTTTCGGTAAATAAGCGGAAAGTTGGACCCTTGAGAGAGGGTCCCTTCCGTTTTACTTTGTTTAATGTCAGCCGAGCCATAGGTCAAACTTTCGCATTCAATCAATTAGACCAGTACACTGCTAAGTGTTTTGTACCAATCATAGTAATTTGGAGTAATGGCATTGCAGATCTAACCGGCCGAATCTTGAGGTCTCAAACATCTGACATGTTTTTGAATAGTATTTATAAATTACCAGCAAAATATTAACCAGAGTCCGATTTCAATGATAGATAACATCTAAATTAAAACAAGTCAAAAAGAATTATGAATTTAAAATAAATATCTTATTATAATATAAGCAATTGTTCGGCTAAATGTATGCTATGTTTTCAAGGGTTTATAACCCTTGAAAACAGTTTTTTTCCATAACATGTAATCGCGAAATCTTTATAGTGTTGCACACTTATAATATATCTGCTGAAATATGAAGGCTTTGAGGTAAATTATCTATATATATGCTTGTTTGTTTGTCTTCTATGCGTTCCTTTACCAATCATTCTATTTCTATGAAACTTTGGTGAGTTGTTGTGCGCACACACGTGAAGGTTTCTAAAAAAAATTAAAATCTAAAAAAAATGATCAAATACGTACAAACAGCGGCATCTCGGGAATACTTTCTGATTTACTCGCGTACACACCAGATGGAAACAACAATAAACAGAAATAAAACACAAATCCTTTCTTTCTTTGAGTAGAATTGCAACGCATGCCGGGTACTCATTAGTAAATTTTATGAATTTGAAACGTACAATCTTGTACACCTCCATATTTATGATTAGTCAGTAACGATTCTGTTGTCACCTTTTGGTATCTTCAAGCATTAAAGCGATCGAACATACTTGAACTGACAAATCCTGGTCGTCATTGACAAAACTAAAAGACAACAACACAGTATAGTATAGTAACAACCCGAGATGCATGACCGTACCGTATGCAACCGTTTTGTTTCAAACGGCACTGAAACACGTCTCGAACCTGTTCTACTATGAATAATTTCGATTCTTGCGTCTTTCGATAATTTCGCATATTTTGATATGTATTACAAGTTTTACACATAAAATATGACGTAAAGTAATTACTTAATACTACATAAAATCATATTTAATTTTTTGAAATTGTCATTTCGCTTTATAAATGCGTTATATATGACAAAACCCACACGGTAGCGGTAAAGGGAAATGGAAAGGTTATGCAAAGTATTGGTTAACTTAAATTATTTATGAACAAACTGTGAGTTGTATCTAGTCCACATTTTTAAAAATTTGATCTAAGCCTATGTCTTCATTAAATATATACTAACAGGTACTAAGAATTATCAGCAAATATTATAAAAAAATATTTAATCTATTGAATGTCTACATAATTTTCGTGGTATAAGAAAAAAATTATAAAATGAGCCTTTACTATTATAAATAATGAAAAATTTATAAAGAAGGTTCGTGTTATCATAGAAAAATAGGTATATTAATTAATTATAACTTTTTTTGAGTATTTTGAAGATTAACGTTACCCGTCAATTACTCATGCAATTTTGTAAATGCTTTATCGACAACTTGTATTTCAGTCTTTGATATATGTAATATGAGTGATTATTAATGATCATATCATTTAAAAGATATCAAAATTAAATAATTTAAATATAAAGAAATGTTTAATTTCTTTTTTTTTGCTTTTCGTTGAAGTTATAAAATATAATCGATATTTTTATCATACGTGATTCATTATAGTTTGAAAAGTTTTCCTTAACTTTATTCAAATCTTTGAAAAGCACAATCAAAAGCTAAAATAAACGAACAGCAAAATCAACGTAAACACATACACTACGCTTTGTATTTCTAGAAAAGTCTTTATTCAAGGAAAAACACAAATTCTATAGCAAACGTATCACGATCATCAAACCTATAAGAAGCTTCACGTGTGTTATACTTCTCAAATATATTGGATTCTTGCTCAGGCACAGAGAAAAAGACATCGCTAGGAATACTGTGGAATTTCTGGAGGAAAGATTTCTATCGGATCTAGGGAGATAATACCGAGGATAGTCGAAATAACAAACGTGGGCTCATCGTAGGCCCCCACGATATATCTTTTGCATGAAAAATGTATTGTCGAAAAATATTCTCAATTTTGAATTGTAATAAGGAAAGAAAAAATACCTACGTGAGCTTAGAGGAAAAAAAATGGACACACATAGATACATATACATTTAATACAAGTTAATTTAAAATCATTAGAAGGCACCCTTAACGATTACTTTCAAAGACAATATATTATTTAATTAATTTAGTACTTTGCTGGTTAATTCTTACATGAAATGATTGAAAGTTTGATATTAAAAAGCTAGCTAATCGCAAACTTAACTCCCTTTATGAATTGGGACTAATTTCAGGAACAGAATGAATTCACGAGAACTTAACAAGAATTACAAAAATATCATTGGATTTAGATATATATCCATAATTTTATTTCTAAGTCAACGATTTTAAGTATTCTTTCGAAAATTTTATTCCTTTATCACGAAACTCAGAAGAATGAGAGCTATTTTTTTTAGATAGCGACACCACAAAACAAAATACTTGAAAACAATTTGTACCTGACTATCACGTAAGAAATGTACTTTTTATCAAATATATCAGTAATCGAACAATAACTATTGTAATATGTGTAAGCTCGTGGTTTCATATTATAGTTTATTATTTTGTTTCTTAGCTTTGCTCACTTGACGATTTATTTTGTTAAATTATTTTCATTTCCACCAAGAATTGACGGTCAATAATCTTTAGGTGATCGATAAATATATATTTATAAATAAATACACTTAGTAATCATGAACACTGTTGTAGAGTGCACGAATAACAATAAACGTACTATAAAAGGAGTGTAATGAAAGAACTTTCTGGGATATTTCCTATCTTTTATGTATAGTCAATGGATAACATACACTTTACTATATTATAGACCAGAGAATAAGGCTAACGACCAATAGAAAGATCCTAACGATATCCGGGGGTAGAGATATGCTCTCATTTTCACACCACCTTTCTATTATCTATTAGATATTCGCTAAACTGCTTCAATGTTTTGCGATTGGAACGACCCAGTTTATGAAAACTTTTAACGTACGCCAAAATTAATATAATAATATGAACGCTTTGAAAATATCTCAATATTCTGTATTTGCATTTAGTTATAACAGTTAAATTAAATATTAAACTCTCCAAAAATAAGATAAGAATGGAACACGACTCTCTTCATGATGTTAAAGCACACATTTATGTTAATCAAACAATTTTTCGTCTCAACTTAAGTTCAACTAATGGGCGTAATATAAGAACGAACGTTTAGCTTTTAAGATAATTTTGCAATGTATATGTAGAAAAATTCAAATGTAATTTCTGGAAATTGATTAATAATTAGCCATTACAAAATTAGACGATCCACTTTTCAGAAAAATAAAATCCTTTATTGTGATTTGAAAAAAAAAATATATATCACAAAATTCAGATAATGTGGGGACCGATTGTCGTTTGGAAATTATTTCTCTTAATTCCGTTAGGCTGAAGGAGCATAAGAAGTAAAATAGTGACACGAATCTCGTGTTTATGTGAATATTATAATAATGCAATTTTACCACGTTAGAGCTAATTTAATCAATCTTTTGTCTATTATGAAATGGTTCATGTTAATAATTTAAATAAAATAATTTTATGTTAGGAAATATATTTCAATAAGACTTCATTATATCCTTGCTACAAAAAGTTTTGTTCTTTTTCGCGCTGTATAGTATTCAGAAGATGAAATCAAACCAATGTATCGCAATTCCTTTATCGACCTAAATTTGATTGAAGAAAAGTAAAGGTATAATGTAAGTTACGTATTTTCCACTAATATCGTTTTGATCTGTCAAAGTGTTGATGAAAGCTGAGTGGAAGAAATCGTAAAAGCCGCGAGAGAATTACATGCCCTGTGAGATTCGAGCAAAAGCTTTCTCGGTCCAACTCAATGCAGCTTTCTATTGGAAAACTTTTCGACGTAAAGGTATGCATCCGGGGCAGCTCTCACTGATTGAACAGTCGAGATACCCGATTTGGTATGTTTATATACACTTTTCCTTTGTGGGTATATTCTATATATGACCCAATATTATATTTTGGCTTAAGTTTGGCTATACTATGATAATACGTAAATTATCACAATTCATTTTAAATAATGATATAGGTAGTTAGCTGTATATGTCCAAGTTATGTTATGTTCATTTGCATAACAAAAGGCAAGATTTGATTAAAAACATGTAAGAATGAAATAAGTTTCGGTTACCCATTTCAAATATGAAAAACCAAATATTATACAATATATCTTAACTTAAAATTTCCGACATAAATTTTTAATTAAAAATATCTTAGAAACTTTTATGTTTTATTTTCATGGATAATAATAGAAAAATGAGAAAATAACTTGATTTATAAGACGTTATATTGAAACAAATGTTGCTTTTGAAGAGAAAATATTTTTGTTTTATTTAATTAATTTCAGATTTAATGTTTAATTTTGCGGAAAGTGATGGAAACTTCAAAATACAAGACTATGCCTGTCAAAACCATTGTATTATTCAGAATTCTTGAAATTTTGGCAATTTTTTAACAGAAGTTGAAAAGACCTTTGCTCTATTTAATCTTCAAAATTTCGACCATGACCAGTGTCTATGGTGTGCTCGGCAATCGTGACATTGCATAGTGTTTCAAACAGTCAACACTGCAATGTTCATCGGCCTACTTATTTGTTGACCGTCACTTCTGGCTACTTTACTTTGCGCCACATGTTCCACAGCTCATTCGATAAACATTAAAGTGCATTAGTTTCACATTATTTATAGGATGACGCTTTCACCTAATTTTTTAGTGTGTAGAAAAAACTGAAACAATCTACTGTTTTTGAGGAGCTAGTTTTCATTACTTTAGTATAAATCACGTCAGTTTTCTTATTTTTCAATATCCATTATTGCAATAAAATTAGGGTTGACGTTTAATGAATGTATATTCATTTAAGACATGTACGTTTTAAAATCATTTTAATACTTATATAAACTTCTTCTTTGTTGGCGCTACAGTCCAGGGTGAACCTTGATCAATTATTTTTCACCAATACGCTTGGTCCTCCATTTTCCAACGCCAATTGCCAACCTCAAGCATTTGTAGGTATTTTGACATCCCGTCAGTTCAGCAAAGTCACGGTCTATCAACTCCCTCCGTCTTCGATCAGAATAAGAAAATATGAAGCGTTTAGTGGGTTTTCACAAACTTGACTATAACGTGTTTACCGTAGAGGTTATTAAGCTTATTGTTACAATAATAGGATTTTAAAAATAGTCATATATCTATTAGCTGAATATAAGTTTATGCTTTGAAGCTCACCAATCACCGTGGTGGAGAGATTATTATTTTCGTTTCAGTGTTGCACTCTGGGAATGAAACGAAAACTCTTCTCAGCTTTTTCACTTTAAAATTTACAATTTTGGAAGTTAAATTGGGTATTTGATATTTTTATTTACTGTTTTTTTGTATTGCTTTCACAAAAATAAATATTCTTACAGTGACTTAAAATAAGGAAGTAGATATTGAATTTTTCATAAAGCTCTTAAAAAGCATGTCATATACAATTATATTGTAACAGTCTTTCAAATTAAAACAAGGCACCGTCATAACGTTTCCAGTATGTTGGCAATTTGCTTAATTAAATAATACTAAAAACTGCCCGGCAATATTATTTGTAAACATCTTATAAGATAGGGTAAACAACGATGTGTAAACAGAGAAACATCCAGAGAGTTCTTGCAACTATTTGATGTTTGCGAACACTAACATGTTTAACTAAAGTCGGAAATAGTGCTCCGGGTCTCATTACTAAGGACTTCAGTACCTACCATTGTTATATCCGTGCTGAGATGCGCCAGTAGTGTCTTTAATATGCTGGATAAATGTCCCGGAATATGTGTAAGTTACACGAGCGTAACGTACTGACCTACTCATATTAATTTGGTTATCGTACGCTAACAATAGAATATAGATTGTATAATATTAACAGCAAAGAAAAAGACAAGAGATCTATAAAAAAACAATCAGTGAATATTTATACGAAACGGCATGAACAGGCGTTATTAACGACATTAGCATTTTTAGTTAAAAGAAGTTGTAGTAAGAAATTGTATAGGAAATTTGCATGTAGTCTAATACTCAACGTCGTTGTCTTTAGATGCGGTGTTCACGTGGTTGAATCCCAGTATCCGTACTGTTTCATAAATTGATTTTTCAATCGATTTATGCCTTTTTATTCGTAAACATAGATGTTTGTGAATTCTAAATATCCTCCCACCCTTCCAATTATTAGTGGAAGCAATAAGCTAAACACTCGTCTTCTCCTGGCCATATCCACCAATCCAAAATCCAAAAAATCTCCAAAAAATAGAGGTTGAATGACTGTAGAAGTTCTCGTGGATCAATTTATCTTACGATAAACAAAATAAAGAGTTAGTATGCGTTTCACATAAAAAAAGTGTAATATCTCTGAAATTACTTAAAAGTATCGTTAAAATAAATTTTAATCAATTGACTATACAATATTGTTCGTTAAATTGGTACGGCATTGAAATCTTATAATGATTTATATTTGCATAAACTTTGCAAACTACAATAGATCCTGTTTGCCTTAAGTGTGTATTTTTTTCCGACCAATTAACCTACACATATTTAAAAGTTAGCTGATACTGTTAGGGAACGAATAAAGACATCTCCATTGCAATAGTATGTTACGGAATAATGAACATACAAAATGTGGTTATCATTCTTTGTTCTACTTGGTGAAAACTTCACATCATTAAGATTAGAAAAATAGGAAAAAGTAAGAAAATTGACAGGATCAAAACAAGAAGTATTCAAGAGTTCTTTACAAGAATATTATTGTAAGCTTAATTTCAGTTACTAATAAACTTTTATTGCCAAATTTGTTATTTTCATTGTTCTGGTAGATCCTTGCATATAAATGCCTAATTAACAATTTAAAAGTATTTTGCGGCCTTTTCGTGATCTTGAAATCTATCAGTTATTCAAAATAATGTTGCGCCTCTGTATGAGAGGGCATACTGCTGCAGATAAAGTCCCCGCGATAAGAGTGCCCCTTCGTTTGGCGAGGCCAGCGCTTAACTTAAGCGTCGATTCACCCCATTTTCTTTCCCAAGTGTCTGAATAAGCGCTGGCATCTTCCGTGCGTTCAAGCGGAAAAATATATCGGTACAGATCTTCCATAGTTGTGGAAAAGATTTTGAAAATTCAAAAAAATACCGATGGTGTTAGGGAGATATCACACGTACCCAGATAAGGCGGCTTGATAAGCAGGGGCTCTCGCCTATTCCGCCCAGCTGACAAATGTTATGTTTAGTGTAATTGCGCCAGATAAAGTAATTTCAGTTGCTGAAATATTATGACATTCTCTTCAACGAAAGAATCCTTTTCGCGAATCAGAGGAAAAAATCTAAGAAAATATTTTATTACATTATCTGTGGATTTGACGACTACTTTGTGGATTTCATTTCTAATAAAAAATGACAAATAAAATAAAAATTGATAAAACGTGCAAATACAAATATTTAAATTTTAAGCGAATGACAATAATCAATTTTTTTTTGATATATCCCACGAAATTATTCGTAGTAGACATTGAATTAATTTTCCAGTACATTATTTTTGAATTTTCAGTAGCAATAGCAATACATACGTGGTTTTTTAGAAAATCGACTAAATTGTAGATAACGAAAGACCAATTTAGCAGTTAAAGAGAGTATTTCCAAACGAAGCGAAACGTAACTTAAGTTATAAACTAATAGCTGGCCCTCTGATTTCGTAAAGGGTAAGTATATAAGGATATGTGATAAGAGGAGCAGTTGCCCAACCGTTCTCTCTCATCAACTCGTTCTGAGGATTTGATAAGCTGGTTAGTAAGAAATGATACATCACAGACAGTCATGTCATTGAATACAGATTCATTCACAGATGAGTAATATACGCATGAAATTTTTCATCCGGAGCTCGCAGTATTTAACGTATAATTTACACGATTAAAAAGATTGTAATGAAAGCCATATCGCGCTACCACTTGACCATTATTTTTTATTCAATAGAGAATAGAAAGTAAAATGAATGATAAAGCATATTTTCTAAAAATGTCTTTATCTAAACCAGCCTAAAGAATCAATGTTTTTAATATACTAGGGGAAGAAATGATAACCTCTGTAATAAAACGACAAAATTATTTTATTTCGTGACCGAATTGAAAGAGATCCGTTTGTTGGTCAGTTGAGAGCAAACTGTGTCTGTTTAATGTAGCGCAACTAAAGTGTTTGTAATTTAACCCTATACAAATGCGATAATTCTCATAGACTTTTGAGCATAATACTTTTACCATGTGGTAAAGTTTATACGGAAAACTTAAGAACAGAACAAGTTAGCTAGTTATAAGTATGTAGACAGAATTACTATACGACTAATCAAATATGTCATTGCGTATATGATACCCAAGAGAACTATTTATTTTTTATAAATTTTTTAAAGATATGTTTTTTTTTATTTGATACCACAAAAATAAATATGGCAGATAGGGGGTGAAACAAAAAAGTTATGGAATCGTTACAGAAAATTGCTGCGAAAACTATCATTAATTACGAAAATCTATTCACTTTGAAATATAGATTTATATTCTCTTATTGACAAACATTCTTAAACTATATAATGTTTTATTTGAAAACATCTATACACAAACCGTTTTAAAATAACAATGGGATGAGAATCTTGTCTGGCTTTCAGGTTAGTCAAGGCCAGTTCAATTTAAAAAAACACACGTGTTGGAATTATCAGAATATCACGCACATAGTATGAAGTAGACATTGTTTTACTATTATAAATAATTTAATGTGTGTGATAAGTGGTTAATTATGGTTAACACGAGTAACAACTTTCTTTATTCATAATTCAGTGAATACTTATTTCAATAAAGTCATTAAAAATATAATATCATCCAATTAAATAAATTGTTGTTAGTAAAAATCATTAATAAACACATAATATGTTATACAATTATAAATAATACCTCTGCTTACCAGACAGTATAAAATTTTTTCATGAAAATTTTAAAGAAATATATTTTTTAATATTTACTACGTAATAGCTTATATAATGTAAATTACATATTTTACAGTATATGTTCTGATAAAAAAGAAGAATCATTTCAGGGTATCTATACCAACATATATCTTTTTACAGCACTTTTTCTGGCAAAACAAAAAACACATAACAATCTAAATTTTCTTTGTAAGCTCTTAATTAATATTCAGTGAATTTGTTACTTTTCTTTTGGATTTTTAGACAACAAACACATTATTTAGATGCTTAGTCTTTTAGAGTCTTTTATTCGACTTGTGTAATTACAGATATTTTACCATTTTAGAATAGATCTGACGCCAACCTTTACTTTCGACGTCTAGTAAGAAATTATTGTCGCCTGTATCTGTGTGTGAGGTAGTCCGGTTTCTATGACGTTCGATCGAGTTCTGTCTGCCGCTCGTCTCGGTGTATGGTATGACGCGTTCTGTTGGTGTCTCTTTGGCTTTTTCCAGTATTAGCAGATCGTCTGTGTTGTTAATCGTATTTATTCTTTCCCCACAGATGTATATTTGTAGAACAGCCTCTCTCTTCAAATTATGTGTTTATGAGATCATTTTTTTGCAAGAGTGACGAACTTGATTACCTACGGTTATGCTCAATATTACTATGCACAATTTATAACTAAGTTGGATGAAGAAAAACCTTAATAAAAAATGTAATATCATTATTTTCTAATATGTTTCCGTGTAATATGTATACAATGTAGATTTATTATTATAATAAAGATGTTTTTATTCGTCAAGAGTTTCATTCAATTATTATGAATTTATATTGATACAGAATTTCCTATTTATATAAAGTAATATTTATTATTGTGAACAGAAGTGTGCGATAAATTGTTTTCTTCCGTATTCCATCATTATTATTTTTTTATTATACAGACAACATAATCTAAAATTATCTCAATGCCGTTGTGGTCTATTTAAAGAAAACATAATGCCAGTTTATTCTTAAAAAAATACTATATTTGCTGCGTTGGTAGTTTGTTTGAATAAACTATTTATTTACATTACCGAAAACAGCCCGAATATTTGCTACGGATATATTTTTCTTTGACAGGTTTCATCGAATCAGGTTTTTTCGTAAATTAATATTAATATTGATTCACTAGTATTGAATAGTTATCAGATACATATATGTTTTGATATGACTGTTAACATCTACAAAAAAATACTAGCTGCAATGTACTGCCCCCCATGAGATCACAGACATCACCCTGTACAGCTGTTCATATTCATGCTATCGCAGTCAAAATTCGAACTTTTGGCTTTGCAACTGGACTTGGATATCACTGTCAAACGACTGGAGACTAATTCACATACAATATTATGTAAGGAACTACATGAGAAGAACCATTTTTTTGTGTCATGATCTGCATTGAGAGTGGGCACAATGTGGAGTATATCGATGACCTAATGTCATAAACCTGTATCTGATATTTTGACGAAAATGACCTTGTAAGCCGTATCTCGTTTGCTTAAAATAATACAAAGTATTCAAACGTTTAAATGTATTCTAACATACTATCTGTTTAATACTTAGAAGAAAAAAAAGTTTAATATACACATTAAAGTGGATATTCAGTTTCTTTTAGCCTCCTACAAAATTTGTTAAAAGTCACTTACAGGATTATAATATTAGACCATCGATATGCCCTCCTAATGCAGGTATTTCAACATAAATTTTTCTGTGTCAACTGCTTGTTTCTCAGTTGTTTAAGCTTTCTTTTTCTGCGGGTCCGTGGTGCAGAGGTCAACGTTGTTGCCTTCATTTACGTATCTCATGTGTTAAGAGTTCCAGTTTGGAAAGTTTAATAAATGATTTTTCAGTCAATTTATGGTTTTCTGTTCGAAGGTGTTTGTGATATTGTTTTTTTATTCACTTTTTGCATGATACCAAATATAAAATCACTTCAGTGACGCCTTTACGGTCCATTTATATTACCCAACAGCAATTTGAAATAAAGTCATCAATAACGGTGCACCTTAATATATAAAAAAAATATTACAGGCTCATTGGCAATTTTCTATTACTGTACCAAACTGTATGCTACAAAATATTATACTTATTGAAATACAACGTCCTTGAATATTTGATTTTGCTCTCCTCCACGGCCTGTCTAAATACATTGCCAGCAAGGATAAACAATTATTATATATTTTACATTATTGCCTACATTAGTATAGCTTGAGTGACAAATAGAGATCATATGGGTTGAATTGGTTTTGATTGAAGTATCAATTAGTGCTTCTCTTACGCATTGCTTTGATCTATGTTAGAAATGGGAATTATTTCGTAGCTATTTGCTTCTAAACGGATAAATGTCGCGAGAATGTGGGTGCCTAAGCGTATAGACAACAAAGACATTATTGACAAATAGTTCTGCTCACAGCTAATAAATGTATTGTTGAATATTTTGGTTAAATTAAGTACAAAAAATAACAATTTGCTTTGTAAGCAATTTATATGCCAATAGATTTCATGCTATTCAACTATTCAATCTAGTGATATGCAATTCACAACTAGTTATGAATTGATCAATTTTATTGTACACTAGTGATTACCGGAATGCCACTCAAAGAAAGAAATAGTTTGTGTTTTAATTCTGGTTATTGAAGTGCTTTTGGAATTTTTGAATACACAATATTTTTTGTTCCCGTCTGATGCATACACGAATAAATCAGAAGGATTTTCCAAGATGTCGCTATTAGTACGTATTTTTTTTGTTTTGTTTTTGGTTTTTTTGTAGGTTTAACATTTTTTTCTTCAGACACCTTCACAGGTGTGCGCACAACAACTCAACAAAGTTTAATCAAAAATGAATGAATGGTAAAGGAACGCATAGAGAACAAACAAACAAACAAACATTCATATATATATAGGTTTTGCGTATTGTTCGTTGTTAACAATATTATTTTAAACCATACGTCTTCATTTTTAAACAGTAGATATATTAAGAAAATTGGATTGCCTTATCAATTAATGCATTAATTTGAAGCAGATTTATTTGCTACGTATTTTCGTATTTATGTTATTCGGCCTATTTGCTTCAAAAAAAGATGTCAGGAATTTCGGGTGAGTAAGTTTGACTTTTTGAAGGGTTTGTAAATTGGAATACGAACTAGACAGCGTTTTTTACATTTGTGTTCATGTAGAGATGTATGAACTGGTTGGCATACTTGCTGCGAATGCCTATAGGACCTCAACCCTTACCTTTTCTTCCGACCGTTGGTATTTCGGCATCCTAGAACACCCGGGTAACATATATTTAGCGATTTCATTCGCTTCAGTGGATTGTCACATTGGTAAAAATGAAACATCCTTTATTTATTATAAAAAATCAGCAAAATTTATTGAAAATAAAAGAAACATTAATTTTCCGAGCTATCAAAATCTGTTATCAGTATGTAGCATGTAGACTCTAATTTGAGCACCTTGCCATAGCTGTAAATAGTTTACTCAACATCTCTTTTCAGAGACTTTTGGATATGATGGAGCTAATATAACCATAGTAATTGGCTAATCACACTCCAAATTGGATAGGAGTCGGTTGGGAAAGATTAAAATTATCACAGAAATTCACGTCTCAGTCTAGAAATCAGTACTAGATAGTTTTTTTCTAATATATTGCCAGTATTATATCAGATTTAGGTTTTAGCTTAAATCCTTCTTAAGTGTAATTAATTCAAACATAAATAACACATTTTTAGTAACTTGCTTAATTATTAACGTTCCAAACTGACTTTTGTTAAGATATATGTTTATATAAGTAGAACAACGCTTTTGTTACAAGGCAGAATCAAAATGATTTATTCCTTTTTGACGAGTACCTGAATGCTTCTGTGGCTTTGACCCAAAAGTTTAGAGTAGAAATATTACGCCAATGAATTAAATAGATCCTAAATTGACTTTTGTAAGTCCAGTTTGCTTTGGTTTTGAAATAGCCTCTTGTTTTATTGATTGTTGATTGCTGTACTATTAATATACTATAGCATAAGACGTCATCATGATTTTAACAGCAACGTGATTTTTTTTCACCAGTAAATATTTCAATATTGAATATTTACGAAAATCTTTCTTGCGTTATAGTTCAATTATTGTAGTCGATAGTTAAAAGCGAATGTTCAACATGCAATCAAACCAATTAGCTAGGAATATTTCGTCTTAAGCTAAGCTAAGATTTCATTGTCTAAAAAATGTGATAAAAGTTTTCCAGAATGGCATAGAAAATTGATAAAATATTTTTAATACAAACTTAACGATTTACCGTTTATTATTGTTGTTGTCTTATAAAAAAAATATGGATAAAAATAAAAGTATCTAAATTATTTTATAAACTTTAGATAAATATATTATATACGGCTTCAGCATGAAACTATTATACTTTCTGAATCTGAGTGAATAAACGTCCATTCGATTAACGTGTCCTCTAGTGTCCAATTTTTTAATTTGATTTTTCGATCCATTTATGAATTAAAGACATGGTTTGTGATATATATATTCCCTTGTCTCTTATCCGATCCTGAAAAAGCATGAGAAAGCGATTAGCTATCTATAAGTCCTTTCCTAGCTCTATGGTTCTCTATTTACCCTCTTCGAATAAGAGAGGTTGAGCGACTGAATA
Source organism: Himalopsyche phryganea (assembly GCA_022494535.1). NCBI lineage: Eukaryota > Metazoa > Arthropoda > Insecta > Trichoptera > Rhyacophilidae > Himalopsyche > Himalopsyche phryganea. Next base: position 70,833 of record JAGVSL010000109.1, read on the forward strand.
CCACTTCAAATAAAAAAAACTTCATTTGTGATTCTCCGTTAGAAAAACATAATGCTCTATATTAGAATCAGACAAAAATAATTTTCCCCTTCAATAAATGATTAAGAAAATTCAGTACTTACGTCGATTGATGATCTTTTTCTTATACTCTTCGTTGCAGAAAAGTGTTTGAAATGTAAACGTTACCCAGACTGATAATAATTCCCTCAAAATGACTATTTTTGCATTGTGTTTTTCTAAGAGTTTACTTTTTATTTTATTCTCGACAGATGTCTCCAATGTCTGGCTAAAGTAAAGGTAAGTATACCTAGCTTCCATTAAGCGTTAACAGATGGCATCAAGGGACAGACAAAAAATATTCAATGTAGCGAAAAAATGTAATGGCGAAAGAAGTACGTCCATAGACATTGATTTCATTTCTAATAAATGAAAATATACTTAGCTTATAAACAGAACGTAAGTGTGCTATTATTACCACAATTGTTATGAAGGAGACAAATCCTTACGGGATTTTAAAAAAAAGCATACTAAACTTTGTCTATTTTTTCAGATGCAATAATACCTTTACTCGATACAGCAAACGCAACTATACTATTTCATCTAAATACCTTAAATCCAAATTCTTTAAAAGTTTTTGTGGTTGAACACATCTAATAAAATATAACATTAGAATATAATATTTGTTGATAAATGTAAGCAATCTTTCAATTAAAAATACCGAGTACAAATAAACGATTGAAAGTAACATTTTGGCTGCACTGCGAATATAATTTAAAGACGTTAGATATGACACACAGAGAAATAAAAGCAGAGCTGTCGAAGAAAGATTTTTGGTAGAATAAAAAAAAACTTATTCAAAGATTTAAGTATAACAAAACATTTTTACAAATGCTTTCATATAATTTCAAAAATTGTCGTTGGATTTATATTGTAAATATCTCTTTTTACTATTGAATTTAAAATTTTCATTGAAGACACTAAAGCAGAGGACAGTATCATCATTTGCAGTTTTTTTTGACAAAAAATTTCTGATTTAATATTGTATACATATTTTTTTCATAAAATTAATTTTCTTCATACCATTGAACACGTTATAATAGAAGCTACTCTGAGAATTAGTGGTATTTGTGGAATTTTTAAATAAAAATTGGTAACTTTTATATTCTACTGGTGCGTGTAACTGTTTGTGAAACTCTCATATCTAAACACGTGACATACTGAGTTGCACTCCCAATTTAATTTCAAAGTTATCAATTTAAATTTTTAATTGGTATAGTAAAAATATCATTTTTGCTTAAGCGCGCCTCATTTAATGAATTTAATTAAATACTAGAAGTTACGAAGAGATAGCTACGGTCCACCATGGCAAAAGAATCTCATTCTGTGATAACGTACTTTTAAAAATCTTGGTGGCATTTAATTAAGAGAGAAAAGCAATGAAAGCTCAAAATAGTTAAAGTGCGCTTTCTTCATTGTTTTCTTCTGTCAAGTAAAAGGAAAGATTTGTTTGTCTACAATAAAAAACACTCCTCAACACCGAGGGTTTTTTTATGACTCGGGCCGCAAAAGAAATTTTTAATTTCGCGACTCGCTGAAATAATTCGTTTTTGATATTATGGAAATTTGGACTGAGATGAGTAAAAAGAGGTGTCTCAGACGCTGCCGACTTATTGCTGTATTAATGACTACTCAGTTATTTAAATGCAGAATCTTTAGACACGCAAACCATTTCTTTCAATGCTATAAATTTGACGTAAAAAATGAATTGTAAAGAATATAAATTAATTAATGAAAAATTTTAATATTTTTTATGATAAAATTTGGTACTTTGTTTGTAATAAAAAAAGCTTTTAATAAATTAAAACAGTTGTATATAGGTATGTCTCAGAAACTAAATGAAGTTCATTGACCACTAATAATAAAATAATTGACATCATATTATAAGATCACTATTGCTTGTTTGAAGTTAGTTAATGACGGCGAATACTCGGATAGAGGCCTGGCATTTTTTATAATATTACATGTGTTAGGCATATTAGGGTTACTATGTTTTTTCATATCACGTCAATAATACAGTCGGCACCTGTGGTCTAGTGGTAAGAGCTTTACCCGAGTGATCAGATGAGTTCAAGTTACGGCCAGGAAAATCATTATCAAATTTAGGATGTCTAACTTCTTCTCGAGATGATCGCGAGTGATAAATATTCTCATTGTAAGTTAATCTCATGCGATTTAAAAAAAAAAAAAAAAATGGCTGTAAGTAGGGCATCCAATTAACCGGAGATAATAACTAACCGGTTTTCGGTGTTTTTTTGACAAAAAAACCGGTTAACCGGTTTAAACCGAAGTACTTCATTTCATTATTTTCGAAAAAAAATCCTGCAAAAGTTTTTAAATTTATATTAGTATAATGTTAAATATAAGTGATATATATCTTTAAAATTATCACATAAAAGGATAAGACAATAATTATAAAATAACTAACACATAACGATATGAAAATATTTAACGTATTGTAGGCTATAAATCTTAAAATTGATTAATTTTGTAATATTACAAATAATGTTCTGGTCAACAATTTCTTCATGATTTTTACGGAGAATTCCTCACATTTACAATACTAGCTATTGTTATAATTTAAGACATCGACTGAGGGTGTTTGATGGAATTTCAATATCAAATTTGAATTATTGAGATTTTGTACACTTCCATGTATTTTGTCACTAACGACCCGGGTTTCGCCTTTCGGCATCTTCAGGCATTCGAGCGCACGAATGAACTCAGTCAGTGGAGTCAGTTCAAGTCCATTGACCGAATACATGGAAGTGTACACAATTTCAATAATTCAAATTTAAACTAGGTATTGTGTAACATGTGCCTTATTTATCAAAAATAGTTTGAGAATCTTTGTGTCTTTTGATAACGTGTACTTGCTTATCGTATAAAATCGTTTCCGTCCATAATTTCGACAACTTTCTGACATTGTAACATTCAACAGTATGTGCATTTTCCCGTATAAAACACATTGAATTTTTAAAATAGTCCAAATAAAAGAATTTTAAAAATATTTTTAAAAAACGCGGTTAACCGCGTGAAATAAACCGGATTTTGGTTTTTTTCAAAACAAGTGGCAAACTGGTTAACCGGTTTCAGCTTACACCGGGTTGGAAGCTCTAGCTGTAAGCTACAATGCCAGAAATTTGTTTTTCTTTTGAAATATAAAACAAAGATAAATATGTCAAAGAATTCTAACGATGTCTGATGTATCATCTAAATTTCTAAATGAATAATATATTTTTATTTCTGAACAAGGTATGTGTTTCATCTTCTCAATCTAAAGTTTGTTCTATTAAGTACTTTTCTTGGAAAACTATTAATAACGTCTCTCAGGTCAGCCCACTTCATGCATATTAAAATGGTAATAAATGGATCGAAGTTAACTCAGAAGACACTTTTACAAAACTACAACGCAGCATTTAAACATACACACACCTGTATTGTCAATTTATATTCAAACGCTTTTTCAAAGGTCTAGCCAAATTGCATAGCATAGAAAAACGTAGAGCCGCCATAAAGAGAAAATTCGATGAGAAAACGTGATCATTTAGAAGCATTACGGTGTTATCCAAAGGGTGTGAAACTGTGCAAAATAGTAGTTTTATATTTTACCAATATCGAGTTTGCAAAAAATACAATGTGCACATGAGGTGTTTTTACAAGACCTTATTTAAAAATGATATGAAAATAGTACAAAATTACTAACGAATAGGCTTTTTTGCGTATAAGAATTTAGTAGCTAGCTTTAGTTTTAAAGTAAGTAGATGTAAATTTTTTATTTAGTGCCAAACATTTTGTAAATCTTTTTCCTTGCATGAACGCTACTTACTTACCACTGATTCATTTATATATCTTTATATAATATAATTATCTCGTTAAAGTTAGAAAAGTTTTTTTAAAGTATGTCCATGTTTGCTTCAAGTGTGGAGCATATGTGCTCCCAATGGACTACCTAAACAGAAGTTGTTCTACAATAAATAGTTACTATGAAGTCACTCAATCTCCCTTTTTGTTTGTAGTGAATAGATATAAAAGTGTAAGGCGAACATACAAGCTGTTAACAGATCTCTCAATAATGTAAAAGAAGACGACCACTTTTACCACTCGGTTATAGGCTGGGCTTGTTAAGCCCTTTTCGCCGATTAAAAAAAAATACAACTAATGACGTTTAGTGCTTTTATAAGTTGAGATTTTTTTTCAAATAAAACAAAATTCATTTTGTTCTACTTCCACATGTTTATAATGATTATAAACATGTGGACGTAGTACAAATGAATTGTGTTTTATTATTTAAAATAATATATAATGCCTTTCCACCAAGAATCGAGAGTTAACACCTTAAAGTGGTAAGTTGAGATCTATTATTGGTCCTCCTTATGACAACGTTAATTGAATTTAATACAAGCAGCCCTCAAAGCCTAAGGTTTGACTAAAAAGTTTTACTCTAAATTGAATAACATTACATAATTTTCATTTATTTATTTCCTTAATTGTCTAACTGTAGGATTTAATTACGTTTTAAATTATGTGTACTCCTTGCAAGCTTTAAAATTTTAATTGTGAAACACATTGATTGACTGTTATAAATGTAACCAATTCATTTTAACTATAAAACTAACATTGTTTCTATTTTGTTTTCATTAATGATATTCGAGATTCAGTTTCTCGAGAAAGATTACGAGAACTAATCCTACGCTTAAATAACGTAGCATTTGCACCTGATTCCTTTATTATTAAACGCACAAATAAACTGAATTGGTGATATTTTAAAAATAAAACACAGTTTAAATTTGGATTATTGAGATTTTGTACACTTCCATGTATTTTGTCACTAACGACCCGGGTTTCTTATTCGGGAGAATTTGATAGTCGATGGTCTTAAATTAAAACACAGGTTGTTTGTACTACATCCACATGTTTATAATGATCAAATCGGTTGGTTGATTTTACCACTGAAGAATAGGTTAATGATAAAAGAGTTTTAATGTTAGTTCAAAGTAAATGCTTAAAAACGTTATTGCAAGATTGACAAGGAAGAGAACGTTGTGAATAGAACTTTTTACTATTTTTAAATCTACTCTGATAGTTATTATAATAATAGCTCTAAAAATAATACACAGCTTTATAGTTTAATATGACACCGTAAATTCTTTTTTATTGTATTAAAATACTGCGAAAAGTACAACAAAGAAACAGTAAGGCTTAGTATCGTTAACATCTCTTTTACATTCTTGAAATCATCCATTTCGTTAAATAAATAAAATATCGTGTAAGTAAATAATGTGAATCTATTCATTTTTCAGTATGACTAGTATTGATTGAGTGACCTTATTTGGCTGAGGTTAGAAAAAACCATTTCACTAGCACCAAATTAATCGTTAAATTTATAAACATTCATAATATTATTTGAATATTTTAGCGAACGAAAAGTAACCGAAGAAAGAAATTAATATTTTTCACCGTGCTCAATGTCGTTGTTTCTTTCACAAAACGAATTTTTCTTTTTCTTTGATTTTTTTTTGTATAGTAATATTAAATTAAGTGATTATTGAAAAGCGTGGGTGGTTTAAATCAAATTTGAAATCAGACAACGATTTACAAAATAAAAACCGTTTTTGTTTAACGAAATTAAAGTTTTATTCAGGTTGAGTAATCAAATATCTCGTGATTCATTATTACTGTATGTATCCTGTTTCTTGGTAGATTAAAATATAATGAAACTTCAATATTTCATACTGTAAATTCTGTAAAAAATAACAGGAACACCTTCGCTCACCTAGTGAATTTATTATATTTGTTTCATATTTTTTTGTTTATCCATCAAATACTAATTTTAAATCATTTTAAGCCTTGTTTGTTCCCAATGTGTAGAGACACGTAAATTCGGAATAGATGCGAAATTCGTAAAATATGCTAAAATAACAAACAAATGTAAAATTAATTATTTTTAAGATACAATTTTTGTCTATGGTCAATCTCTTTACTGTATGTCTGTATTAGAAACATTCTCCAGGCTGAGTTTTAATAAACTTTAATTTGATATTGTATCTTCATGGTCAATTTTTTTGTGTTTGTATTATTATATTTATGTTTTTTGCCTTTTTATTGTAATCTTATATTTAAATTACAAAACACTTTTAAATTTTTCTATAATTTTTAAATTGTTGTGTTGTCTTTAAATTGTTTATATGTATATAAATTTTATTAAAATTTATCGAAATTGTTTATTTGAAATTAAACTGTTAATAAAAACAAATGCTAAATGTACGATAAAATTTAACAAATATATGCACAGAATACGTGTCTCTACCAATGTAGAGCCATATGGACTCATTATTGAGCATTTCGACATAAGTTATTTATACGCGTTATTTAATCCTTTAAACATTTTTCAATATGAATGCAAATGATATTAACTAGAATTTTAATGTTTAGAATACAGTCTATTAAAATAAAATTGTGGTCATAGTGAAACAGCTACATTTATTAATTATTTGTCTTTTATTTTTATAAAACAGGTGTTTATTTAATATACTACATCAGTACAAATGCTGCAATTTAGTTTAATTAGATTATGTTCATCTCATTCTGTCAAAGTACGCATTGGTGTGGCATTATTTCGCTCCCAGTCTATTACCTTGACAATGCAATGTTCCTGTTATAACATTTTTTCTAAATAAATAAATGTAAAGATGAGGTGAGGGCTATTTTTTAAGATTATGAAAACTTATTTCCCGATGAGTTCCGAATTATAAAGATCTGTCAGCTAAGTTATCGATGTATTGAAAATAGACATTCTGTATTCATAAAAAAAAATATATTTTCTTAATTTATACACTAAAAAAATAACACAATCATGTTAATGTCATATAGAAAATATTCCTTGGAGCTAGCAGACTGTTCTGCTTTAATATTATAGTCTATGATCATGAAGGTTTTAAAATATTTGAGCGGTAAAGTTTTCCAGTAGTAATCGGTTGCATTGCATCAGTGCTATGGTGCCATCGTACTAACACTGTGGTACGCCCACCCCATAATTCCAAGCGATTTACGGCTGTAATTAAAGCGTGAACAGTACCTACCTATTGCATACTCAAAAAGACAGAGGTATTCAATTCTTTCAGGTGTCTAGCCAGTGGCGAGATTAGCTCAAGGGTTACATAACAGTTTGTGTAAAGCATTATTTTACATTCTTTGATGCTTATTCAATACCTTTCTCCACTCATCTCACATCTTATGATTACTATACAACAAAGCAAATAATGAACGCTGCAATCATTTTCAGTTTATTTCAAATTGTAAAGTTTTAAATAAACCTACGCTTAATAACTACACATTGCTTGAGAATCATTTGGAATTTATTATTTTAAAACATAATGAATATGTTGACGTTTTCAACCAATATTTGAATTCTAATTCGGCATTACAAATGTGTGAAATATGATCATCCTTGTCTACTCTAACAACTTTTAAAAATGTGTCGTAGAGTGTTTGGCATATTCTATATTTTCTTCAAGCATTTAAGATGTTATATTATAATTTGTATTTGTTCAAATGCATTTTCCTTTAAAACACTATACAGATCTTTCGCTTTAAAAAAATTCCTCGTCAATAAATATAATTCGAAGACTGATTTATATATTGTCTGCAAACTTACGCATTTTTTTAATTTTCTGCACGAGTCCATTTAGGTAGCGATTTACTTTTTATGAATACATATTGTGAGATGTGATCTATTTAACCACGTCTCGTCTTTATATAAGGCACATGAAACTCTAATGACGTATATTTAAAAAAGTTTGTTGTATGGCATCATCTTTTTCAAGGAAGGTAAGTCAGATAGGCAGGGCAAGGAAATTACTATTTTTTTATCATATTTCTCTATAAAACAGTCTTTATAGTGCATTTCAGGATGTATTGAGTAAAATCAAATGAAAGTATTTAGAATATAAAATGAATTTTGTGTAATAATTCATAAATTTATTGAAACACCAATGCAGTATGAATGTTAGCATTCGAGACTTTCAATTATTGACCAAACATTGAGTAAATGAAAGCCTAATAACATTTAATTTCAGAATGATAAAATGCGGATAAGTTTTGGAATTGAATATTGAGTTGGCACTGTATAAAATTAAAAAAAATGTCTGCGGTAGACTTGAGCACGTGTGCACATGGAGGCGAATTGGCAATCGCTTCACCAGGGTGTGCATTATGATTCACAGATTTCCCCGTTAAACTCTACTTGGAAAAGTTTAGTTAAGAGTTCATAAAATGGAGGCAAACGCCATCTATTGCCTGCCGACGTGAGGAGATAGTGGGAATTCCCGCGGATTTGGGAAAATTGGGAATTTTCAAAAGCGTGGCTTGAGTGAGAATTAGCCTGGCGATTTTCAGCGCTGGCAAGCGGTGCGTAAAGTTATTATGATTGAATAATTTTTGGAGGGAAAGTAATGGTAAAATTTTTGGCGATCTTCTCGAATCAAATTTTGGAACGCATCGCTTTCGTAGAATGTTTTTTTTTTAACATATTTGACTCTTTCGCCTAGAATGGATATTTTCGATTACGAAAGTTTTGCTTGGGTGCCCGATAGTTAAAAAAAAGGAAAAAATATTTCTTAACTCTTTCAATATTTTTTTCTATATATGTTTATAAAATACATATTTCAGTCAGCGATATTTTTTTATCATAATTTTTAACGATTTGCTGGATAAATAATCAAATTTTGTGTTGTCATTTTTAAATTTAATTTATTAGCAAAATTCGTCTCATATTAAAGAATTGTATTTTTAACCAATTCGACATCAGCTGTATTAGGTAAAATTCATTGCAAATAGTACCATTTCTCTTTCATATTTTTATGGACAAATCAAGTAACGATATTTCTTTACAAAAATTACCACGTGTTAAGTACCCAATAAAAATGTCTATATTCACTATTTTTTAATTAACTTTAAGATACTAACTAAGCTTGCTAGTTTAAATACACAAATCATAAAATTTAACATCGCTTTAATATCTTTATTTAAACTTTCTAATAAAAAAAAACCAACTAAGTCAAGCGAAAACTTATGGTTACTAAAGACATTTGTAATAAATTTAATGTCAATCTTGACGAAGCTTTTACTTATGAGATGGTTTTAACTTTTCAAAAGTTTTTGAGTTTCTGATTATCACCCAAGAACTTACGATCATCTGGTTTTATTCTTCTTAAAAAAAACTTTATTACAATATTTTTCTTTAAGGTTTTGAAAAACTAGATTTTTAAAAATAGTTAATCATGTAACTAAAGATGTCTATCAAAACTGTCAGAAAGTAACTTACAAAATTTATTTTTATAAGTAACTTACTAATGAGCAAATATTATTCTTATTTTACAAAATTCAGTACATTTGAGTACTCATAAAATGAACATAATGCTGTTTTCCATGCAGAAAATTATTGTCCTATGAATCTTGACTAATTCAACAACCAAATCTTTACATTCATGATTTTTTGAATGCGAATTAATTTTGGGCTTTAGGGAGATTTGATTTTATGACTATGGAATAAATTTTGAGCTTACAAAAGCTTCCGTCGTCAAGAGAATATTCATCTTTCAAATTTTCTGCGGAAAATTACTCAAACAATTTCCTAACGATCTGAAAATTTCACTGTAACATTAAGAACATTATAATAAATGTCCAATTTATCAGACATATATAGTATAATAACTTAAAAGATTTTTGTTACAGCTTTCAATCGCATTTAATAAACATCAATATTGAATGAAATATTATTTTTTTAACATGGATACTATGGTCAATACCATTTGTTTTAATGACGAATGGTTAAAAAGGAGATGCTCTATAATTCTTTTCAGAATAGGTTAGGCTATAAAAATTATGATATAAATATATCTAATAGAAAGTAAGTAAGAAAAATAAAAAAGATACAAACCGATGTATCGATTTACAAAAGATTGAGTGATCGCACGACCACCTATAATGACATTCCTAGACTATTAATAACTCATTTAAAGAGGGATAATAAACACAGTATAAATTCATTTTATTAAAGTAAAAAAAGCAAATGTTTAGCTTTCCCAGAAACACAATATAGTCGAAATTGTGATACCTAAATAGCTGTAAACTACATTAGAAAATGAAAATCTTTATGCCGCTTAACCTTTACTGATAGAATGAATTAGATATAAGACAATCTTTTTCTAAAGTTGAATGCGCCTTAATTTTGTGCTCTTATAGTAAATATTTGAAATAAATATAACTTTAATTATACTTAATTATGACATATATATTAGATAACTTAAATATTTCTTGATGAATTATTTACGTAAACAATCGATCGCGTTACCAAGCTAGAAACCAACGTAGTCAAATGATGTGTGGTGATTATACATAGTCAATAATTTTTTTTTTTTATTACAATACTGAGTTTGATATATTCAATCATACAGAAAACAATCGGACCAAGGTAGTAAAAAATCATATTGACCCTAAGCAAATTTCCGCCACCGTTTCTGTCTCTCTTTCTCTCTTGTTTAATGAGTGGTGGCATTTTAACATTCGAGCAGAGTATACAAATTTTAATGGGGATTTCCACAAATTCCGCTGACAAGACGGAAGCAAATCGAATTGGATATTTTAATAATTTTGAGCGGCGCAGCTTTACTGGGAAAATATAAATAAGATACTCGAAATGCTGGCAAATGAGTAATGAAATATTTTGAAACCATATCGCATGAAAGTTTTAAGGGAAATTGATAATATTTAACAAATATGGAATATAACGATTGTTTGTATCATAATTAGAATACTCACCAGTTTCTCACCTGAGTGGTTAACACTTTTAAGATTCCGATATACTCGGTAATGTAAATATGGGTTTGAATACCGGTATGAATATTTTTTAATCGATTTATCAATTTGTACCCAAAGGCGTGATGTACACAATGAGTCCATTACGTTCTTATACCTGCATCTTTACCTGAAAGTGAAACGTTGTCCCCGTCTTCAAAATACAAAGCTTGAGCGCCTGAGCACCTGTTTGAAGACGAGTTCTAGTTTAAAATATAGTAATTATTATTTTTTTTAGTTTCCATATATTCCACGTTGATATGACAGCAATAGGCTAACTGCTAGTCATATTCCCTATCCTTCTTCCCTTACTGTTATTGACTTAAAGCTAAATTTTAATCAAACCATATGTTAAAATACTCCATTAAAAGACTATCATGCTTCACGTTGGTATCAGACAAGTTTAAAAATAAATAAATAGTAAAAACAAGTATCCACAACGAGTTCATAAAAACATACGTTAATTTTTCCATTTTCAACGAAATTTACGCACCACGCTGTTTGTGCTGTTTGATATATAGTTTCCTGCCTGTGGTTTCCTCCTAATAGTAGATTGCTTTTATAGCTTCCATCGTTTTTTACCTCCCTTTCCGTATTGAAAATTAAGCAATTAACTATAAATATCACGTATTATCTATTTTATTTGATTTAATTAATTACATTCATACAAAAATAAATAGCGTTAGTATTAATTCTATAGAGGGACTTTCTAATTCAGCTTACGATATTGTGAGCCACCAATTCCATATATATTTTTGAGCTTATTACTGAAATTCGATTTGTCTTGATCATAGCTGTATTCTCTTATATTCATGCTTATAACATAAGCCAATTAATTATTCATTGAAAAACTTACCAAACTCACCGCTAAGAATTTTTTTCAATATAATACTTCTAATAAACTGTAAATATTTTATTGATCGTAATTAAATAATTTTTAGATAAATCATTTGATTAAAAGAAATTTTGAATAATAAAATCGTTTTTTTGTAAAATTCACAACGCCTTTCACAAAGTAATTAAAAAGAAAGAACATGTTTTTAGTGTGACGGACTAAATGTTATTATTTTCTTATATTATCATCAAATATTTTCGCTCTTTAAGAAACTCATGTTTACACGATTTTTTAATTATGAATGTTATTTTTTTTTCATCTCTTCTCCCAATATGGGACATATAGTCTCCTGATGGAGGTATCTCAACAATTTTTTTTATATGAGAACTGTTTGTTGCTCAGTTGCTCAACTTCTCTTTATCGAAGAGAGTAGGGATAGAAGGATAGAGCTAGGACAGGACTAGTGGTTAGCTAATCGCTCTCACTACGCCCTGTGGGGATAGAATGGGTGGGTGAAGAGGGAGTTTTAGACAACACAAACACTCAGAAATCCATAAATCGATTGAAATATTAATTTATGAAAACTGTTCGCACCGGGAATTGAACCCGAGACATCCGTACCCGTAGCCCACGACGCAGCCAACTGCGCCACGGACGCCGACTTATACTTAAAATTATAGTTTTATTTTAGTAAAATAATGTATGTAACACATTTTACAGATATAAATGATTACAGTTGAAGAAGGTCTCATTCTCGATAAATAACTAGGTTGTCATCATATAGCATGGTTTCAAAAATATGTCTGATTTAATGATGTTTAACCAAAGATGGTAGGTATTGAGACTATCTATTTTAACCAGTGTTTGAAAAACAACAAAATATATGATTTGGTCATAATAGCTGATAAAGAACTGGCTCGATTACGCGATTGCAGTTTAGAAATTTGTGAATGTTGGAAATCTCAAAATATACGAAGATAATATATTAATTAACACTTTAACAATAACTCGCCTCCGGCAAAGACATTAATTCAAAATGTAATGCATACCCCGCACACGCGACATTGCTCACAGAAACTACATATTATTATTTCACGTGTTTTTGTGTGCGCTGTAATAAACAATAGCCCACACGACCTCTCGCCGTGCATCCGCAGTGATAAACGAGCCGCGGGGAAATTTCTAAAACACTTCCGGTGGTCGTTCATCCGCCCCAAAGTAGCTGCAATGCCACTGGACTTCACTCCGTAGTCTGTACTTCCGCCGTTCTGTGTCTACCTGATGCATATATCACGACGTCGACCCAAAACTGCTAACATTTTTGAACAGATAAATCCTTTATAGACTTTTTCTACTTGGTCGATCTTGATTGTGCGTCTGGCGCTTGATTTATTTGGGAAAATATTGGTTTGTCTGAAATGTATTCACGGTGAATCTGATATCTTTACTCACTGAGAATTATTCTGTTTACTTTCGGATTCGATATTCCATTGTCTTGACTGGTTGAATAAACGCTAGATAAAATGACAACTGAGAGTATTCACTCGCTAAAAGGAACAGATAGTAGGTAGTATTTACATATTATAATTTAAATATTTACTCAATGCCAAGCATTAACTTTTAAACAAACATTAATCTGAAAGAAGTCATTATACTGTAATACGTATTATATTTATACGTATAAATTCAAAATCATTAAATTGGCCGTTTCTTGTTACAGAATACAATAGGGTTAAAATACACTTAATTTTACAAGTTCATTATTATTAAACTTACAACTACTATTACTAAAAATTTAAATTATATCAATCAATTTATGAACAAATATTTTTTTTATTTGTATCGTATCAAAAAGATTTATGTAGTGGAGACAATTAAAATCGTTTCATCTTTAGAAACTATACTTTGTCAGAAACTGAACCTCTTTAAAAATTACACTGATCATTGTAAATATTCTTTTATCACATAAGAAAATCATTACAATCACCTTCTGTAGTGTCTAATTCCGTTTATCTCAACAAAATAAGATTATGTCTGTATTTATTGGGGCAGTAATTAATCAAAAATGGTCAGTAATCACGTGGTCAGTAAATAAAATAAACTGTCAGTTATTTACAGACCAGAAAAATGAACATATAAAATGGAATTAACCTAACCTAAAATATTTTCTGACCGTATCTTTAATATTTACTAACCATTTTTATTTTCCTACTGACCGTTTTATGCCTTTGTTACTGACAGTTTCTTTTATATTTACTGACCATTAATCGAATTAGAAACTGACCAAATAATTGGTTGCCATAAGATTATATCATAGACGAGTCGAGCGTTGATTAAAAAATTGTTCTTAAAACCATCATGAAATTTAAACTTTGTTTAATAAATAAGATAATTGCAAAGGTTTGAAAATGATGCTTCAAAAGTAAGTCACACAAAATTATTCATAATGTTGAAAAGTGGAAATATGTAACTGTTTTTCAAACATTATTTATTGATGATAAAAGTACTTCGTTCTAAATCGGTAATAGGTTCATAAATTACGCTTGTAAGTAAATACGTATTCGGATAAATTGTAGTAGGCAATGGAATAAATTAATACTATATCCCTACTATTTTGGATGAAAACAAGATTTAATTCTATAAACAATACATTCCATTGGGGCGCAATTTAATCAAATGGATTACTACTTATTGCTGTCAAACAACGCTGAACTGCAAATAATTGTCAAAGGAAGAAGAAAAATAAATTAATTGTGTTCTACTTTTACTCCAACGTTACATGACACCAATACAAATGAAAATAGATTTATTCAATCTTCGATCTAAGTATTGAAGACTTTGTGTACAAAAAGCCGAAGATATCTACACAACAATGTTGAAAGTATTAGCACTTCCGTGCAACACTCTTTACACTTCTTTTGTGTTGGAAACGATACTGAGTGACACCAATCAGGTGTAATTTGGCTGGAGATGCACGTATCTCTATCTTGATTTTTAGTAGCTTTTACAAAGACGTAGAAAGAATTTCTTTTAAAAGATCTTTTATCCAGATGTATACGGATGTTGTTTTTTTAAATGAAACAATTGAATTCTGAAAGTGAATAATTTTTGCAAAAATATTATTTATTTTCTATTCATATATCATATTGAACTATTTCATTTTTTTCTAACATGAACAAGAATGCTTTCAGGACAACTATTTTTGATAAACTTGCAACATGTAAAATATTAAAATACATTACGTTTCGTTTCTAAAAATAAAATACAACTTTTAATACTAAATCCACAATATAATATAACAAGGTTTCGTTTGATTGAATGCGATATTATTTTTCATTAAATCATTCGTTAAAAATTATCTGCGCATTATAAATCTTATACTTCTAAAATTGAATGTTTGTTTGTCCCATATGCGTTCCTATACCATTCATCGGATTGCAATGAAACTTTGGTGAGCTATTGTGCGCACACCCGTGAAGGTTTCTGAAAAAAAAAATCGAAAATCCGAATAAAATAAAATAAAATAAAAAAGGATCCAATATGTACAAACAGTGACATTTCAGTTCGTGTGTAAAACAATAAGTGTTGCTAATTGTTAAATTCCCATTGCCGGTCTTAAATGGAAAATTTAAAGGAGAAGGTGTACTGTTGCCACGCATTCCAAAGATTCCGACAGATATGTCAGTCGAATTCAAATGCCTGTAGTTTACAGTGAAACTCGCATTTGCAATGATCGTAATGTGACTAGATCACGCTTCGGAAAACCTTCTGATTTATTCGTGTACGCACCAGACGGAAACAAAAAATATTGTGAATCCAAAAGCACTTCAATAAACAGAATTAAAACACTTTCTTTCTTTGAGTGGCATTGCAACGCATGCCGGGTACTCGCTTGTGATATTATAAACTTATTGAATAATGACTCTAAAATTCAAAGTATTTCATTTTTATAAATATAATTTAGAAATTTCTGATAACGCACAAAATGATAGAAAGTGATTCATTAAAAAAAAAATTATAAATATCACAATGTGAAATAAAATCCTGGATATTATAAATAATGCAAATATTCAGTTTTTTAAACGATGCATATGGAATTTGTATATTGTATTGCCATCATTCTATCAAATAATAGCTTCATATGTTTTGTCAGGATGTAAAAATATTACAAGGTCAAATAAAGAATGTTTTTTTATGGCTGATTGATTAAAAAAATGTTTTAATAAGTAAAATTTATATTACTTAAAAATGAGTATAGAAGCTTTGCTCTGAAATATAATATATAAGGTTTATCAATAACCATGTGCCAAGTCCATTTAAAGTGCAGTGTGAGATACCATAATGTGTGCTGGCAATTGAGCTTCATATATTGAAAGCTGTGGAAGAGGTACCGTGAGCCCTTTTGTATTGGTTTTGATTTCGCTGAACAATGACGATTGAAAGCTGTAATACTCCTTGAAGTATATAGTAAAATGTACTTCAGACGAATTGATGTTATAAAACAATTGTAATTGAAACAGGTTTTTGTAAAAAAGGTAAAAAGTAATAAAGATGTGAATATTTCCCGTAGAGCTAAATACTATTAATTGTCGTTTTTTTGGGTGCTATTTTTTTGAAGTGATAAAACTTTAATATTTGTTCGATTTTTTACAATTAAAAATACATCTTTATATTGACGGTTTTTGGTTTATTGAATTACAATTATAATTTCTCGTTGATATTGATGAAAAGCTATAAATATACTTATTACATGACTAAAATAAAATTTGAATTAGTAAAATTTTGTACATTGCTACGTATTTCAACACAGGTGACACGGGTTTAAATTTCGGCATATTCATACATTCGAAAACATAAATGCCTAAAGATGCTTCAGTCAATACCTTAAATTTTATTAAATTCAGTTTCACTTGTATAAAAATCCAAAAGAAAAAGACTCCTTAGATTAATTTTGATCTGATAGTTTTAAGCAATAGATGGACCAAAAAAACCGTACATTTTATCGACCTATGTTTGTGTCCAGACTTTTTGTTATATTATAATGTTATATTCATTCATCAGAGATATCTGTTTTGATATGGTTTTGCTTGTTAATAATGAAAATTAAGCTATGCAAGTAAAATAATTTATGACATATTATGTGCAATTGATCCAAAAAGTCTTAAAAAATCCTCTATATAATTGTATAAGATAATGATATAGCATAATACCTGTGATCAACAAACACATTATGTAACAAGTTTAAAATAAAGTTTTTAAAACTTAATTTTTTTATGTAAATATACTTATTATATTTAATACAGTAATTCATTTTAACAGTATGTTCTTCTTTCTAAGCAATGATAGAATTAAAATGCTTTTACGACAATGACGCAGAAAAGTTTTAAGAGTATAATTTATCACCTAGACAGTACACTGAAACCATTCTCAATCTAATTTTTTAGCGTTGTATCATTAGTTTTGAAAAATATGCTATTTTAATAAGAAAATTTCCTTCATCTACTTCAATAATGTTCAAAGCTGTAAAGATACATTTCAGGAGCAAAAAAACTTGCTTGTTATTTTTTAATTTAAATCACTCAAAGTATTTTTTCAGAGCCTTAAAACTTTTGAAGTGCGGCTGAATGACGAGAAGATTTTAAATTATTCTTTCGATAAATTTCCTCTCACGTTTTCTTTTAAAGCCAAAGGAATAAATCCGCGTGGTGTTTTTTCTTCTACACTTTAGATATTTTTATTTTCAATTTCAGTTATCATTTGGACACATTAAAAAAACATGTTTCTCGTAAACTTCCAACGGTGCTTAAAATAAAATTCAGCAATAATAATAAAGCAGCAAGCATATAACACAATACTAAGCTATATGAGTGCGTATATCGGATCAATTCAATTGCAAAAAGTATTCCGTAAAAACGAAACATGAAATTATAATATTAATGAGCATTTATGTTTCAACGACACAATTATATTCATTGGAAACCAAATATTCTCATTTGCAATAACTGTAATTTCACATATATTTTTGCGATAAATTGTAGCGAGGAAAATACGTTTTAATAAAATAATATGTTTCTTAAGGTTTTATTTTGATAATTTATTGCAATTAGGTAATTCGGTTGTAAGAAATTATGGCCAAATAAAATACATATTTATACAAGTTTCATGATTATTTTTACACCTTCAGCTCATAAACTGCTTATGACATTAAAAACAAAAAGCTAAGAGAAAATACTAAAATATTTTCAATGTTTTATAAGTTTTTTTTAAAATGTTATTTTGTAGAGCTAGTCACACAAGTTTGAAAGTCTAATGAAAGATAGAAAGCTTACTTTAAATCATGGCAACTTAAGAAATAGATTTATACATGTAACTATTTTATTGTAAACTTAAATTCCGATTAAACACCGAAAGTTTACTGTAAACGTCGAATGAATTTCATAACAACTTAATTCAAATTGTAAAATTCACAATTTAAAATGTCATTTTTTGGGAAGGATAGTTGTTTGAAATTGTGGACTTACAATAATATAATACCATTTATTTAAAAAAATAAAACACAATTCGTTTGTACTACTTCCACATGTTTATAATGATCAGGGCCAGTTTTGCTAACCACAAGCATTATCAACTGACATTGATATCCGTCCTGATCATAATAAACATGTGGAAGTAGCACAAACGAATTGTGTTTTTTATTTTTTAAATATAATGTCTTTCCACAAAGAATTGACAGTTAACACCTTAAAAGTGAACGCCATTTATAATGAAGCACATATTCTGATAAGGGTTTGCTAACATTTCTTTTAAGTATACATTGAAAATTAATTGGATTCAAGGCTGAAGTTTTTGGTATAAAAAAAGTTTATTTAACTTCAATGTTTAGTTAACATAGTAGACAACGCTGAAACTAAAAACTCAAAGAAAGAAATTACAAATTAGTATTGCATGCGAGCTTCTTTGTGGAGCTTTTTTTATATCCTCATCGTTAGATGCTTCCTTGAAAACACAGATGGCTGCGAATAACCAGCTACATTACTTGATCCCAGTAATCTGGAGAGCTTTCGGCCGACGCTAAGGGAGGGCTTGTTTTTCCAGAGGTCATTAAAGAAAAACAAACGCCTCCGAGTCGAAATGCCGACCAACTTTACGCCGTTGAATTAAAACAGAACGAGATAATCAGTTCGCTTCTTGTTTTTCATAGTATTGAATGTTGTTTAAGAACAGATTTGACGCAATGGAAACAGAGTTGGAATTAGTGAAGGACTCTTAGTGTCTCTGGTAAGTCCTTGTTGTGGTTCAACTGTATTAGTTTGGTATTACTCACACATACGAAACACTATCTATAAAATGAACTGATTGCTTGAATAGGCATTCACTTTTACTAAAAACTGCATTATGTTAATGGTAAAAATTGGAAAGTTTTAATTTCACATGAATTATATAAGGCTCGAATTTCAGTTACGGTCATAATTTTTAATAAATTGGTCATAATTTATATTCAACGATCATAATGTATCGGTCAGAATTTTAGTGGGCAGATAAATAATTTATGTTCAATGATTCTAGCCTAACCTTACCTAACCTTTTATTCAGACCGTTCATATTTTCATTCTGACCAAAAATTGAATTTTATTTTGACCAAAAGTTGATTTGAATTCTGACCAAAAATTGATTTAAATTATGACCATTTAATTTGTTGCCATTATATGAGATGCTGAGTCGCTAAACACGCTATTTTGATCATAGCTAAATAGATGTGCAAATTAAAAATATATGCTGAGTTATGCGAAAATTGTCAAATATGCGAATAGATCAGATATTAGCGTAAAATATATGAATCGCTAAACACGCTTCCGAATGTTTTTAAAGTTTTGAGTAGATCATGAAAAACTGTTAAGGGCAGAATGATAGTTTTAAATATAATTTAAGTTATTTTGTGTCTTTCGGTGTGTAGCGAAAATTTTGATATAAAATATCCTTTTACACTGTTGTTTTTTCGGAGCGCATCAACCGTTTAAAACGTAGATCGAGATCTACGAGATTTGGAAAGCTTTTGGATTTCGAACAGGGGACGAAATAGGAAAAGACTTGTAACTGATCAAATTGATAGAACTGTCGATAGAGCACATACGTACATTAAAAACTTATTTTGTGAAAAATCGCTAGGAGCGTGCTTGGCGACTTACCGACTCATATATTAAATTCTAGAGTTATTTCAACATCACGACATCGACTGATGGTGTCTAAAACTATTCTCGTGTAACTAAATATTTTTACCTACGTACAATATAATTAATTAAATTTCAATTTGGTTGACAAAGCAAAGTGATATGTTTCATATGAATCATTTAATATGGCTGACAACTATTTTGCGCATGACAGCGTGATGCCAAAACAGCTATCAACGAATATTTATCATTATGTCTGTAGACCTAAATACTATTTTTTATCTATCTATAGTTGAGTACTATCAAAGTTTTTACAATTCAATCAATTCAACGAATTAATAATGGCTTTTATATTATTTTGACGCATAAATCAGACTCAAAGTAACATATACAAAATATTTTTAATATAAAACTTTATTTAATAAAACTCGTTTGAAAAATACCACTTCTTGTTTCATATGCACGTAACGTTTAAGTTGTAAAAGAGGACGACAATTTACTCTTCACGAATATGATATGACAAAGTAAATATCAGTATTTGAAATTGCACTTTTCCTTGAACGTAAACAAAATAACGATTTCATAGTGACGTTATTGAAATATACAAACCATTTCTTTGAAAGGTTTTTGTAAATAATTATTTTAACTCAATTCATAATATAAATGAAATCATTCTTGTTATCAGTTGAGTAATAATTGACTGAGAAAAAGTTATTTGAATTCTCAACATGTTAATCATATTCTTTTTTACCACGGGGAACATTTATGACAGTTGATTTTACAAAAACCACATTTATTCAGTCGCTAAACCTCTCTTTTTTTGAGAGGTTAATTGCAGAAGGATGGGACTAGAACATTGTGAGTATTTAGTTATTCGCACTCCCTATGCACCGTTTTTAAGGTTGAATGAATGTGATGGATTGTAAAAAATACAGACATTCATATTTTTTAATACACATAATCTGTGGATACCGCATCCACATACGTCGAAGGCACCAAGAGCGAAATCGCTTCCCTAAAAAAATTTCTTGTTTCGGAAAAGAATGATTCAATAATTTCTATGAACAATGGGAAACTGTAAATTGCTAAAGTATACTTTCAAGGCATAGTAAATGTGTAATAGTTAACACAAACAAACATTCATATTGTTCAATTCAAATTGAATGACGTTTGAACTAAAGATGCATCTGTTATTTCTAAATAACACCGTTCTTTCATTCAGATACCTCTCACGTGCTCATGCATATTGTTTCAAACATTTCTACGATCTAGTGTACATAATTATTTATTTGTACATTCAATTTGCTAAATATTAATTGAACAAATAATCGAACAATTAGTGAACAGAAATATATGAAGAGTTCGCTATCTTACAAAATTGTATTTTACATTTTAAAATTCGTTGTGTACAATGAATATATTACTTTTAGATTTCTTTCGAAAGAAACAATTTTAAATCACATATTACTTTTACGTCACAAGGATGTAGAGGGTAGTATATTTTCCCGTACCCCACGCTTGTAAGCTCTTCTTCTGCCTTGGCTTACTCTGTAAAATGAGTTTTTAATCAAATGCCCTTGTTCAAATGTCAAAAGCTCTTGAATTCATTTACGGTTAGTAATATACGTGAAACTGGCTTGCGTTGTCAACACTTAACTACGCTCTGGCCTCACTATCCTTAAATCTTTGCCACCGCAGGTGTTCCCAAATATTAAAGGCAAATTTTCTTCGAAACACAGTGTCTTTCAATATGTTTTGGCTAACAACATAAAATTAAATTTGATAATACTGCATGCCTTCCGTAAAAAAAATCGTTACAAAAATATCTGTAGGATATTTCCATAAATGAGTTTTAAAAATAAAATTACAATCTAATTATTAATGCATAAGTTAGTATTATTATAATATTATTATTTCAATCACAAATCATGCATTTTAAAAATCAAAAAAATATACATATAATATCTTTTAATATCGTCGACGAATTACTTATATTTTTAATTTATATTAATGATTTCCTATCAATTAAAATATTTTAGTTAATATAAATATTATATTTGGATATACAATCATTTCAATGCTATTATATTATTAGACAATGATTACCTGATACAGTTCAATTGTAAATATAAATATTTATTTTCAAAATAGAACACAATTCTTTTTCAAATTAGGATTATTGAGATTTTGTACACTTCCATGTATTTTGTCACTAACGACCCGGGTTTCGCCTTTCGGCGTCTTCAGGCATTCGAGCACACGAATGGACTCGAACTGACTCGAACTGACACACGAACATTCGTGTGCTCGAATGCCTGAAGATGCCTAAAGGCGAAACCGGGGTCGTTAGTGACAAAATACATGGAAGTGTACAAAATCTCAATAATCCAAATTTGATATTGAAATTCCATCAAGCACCCTCAGTCGATGTCTTAAAATACAATTCTTTTTGTTTAAAAACTATAACAAGAATATAAAGGTAATCAAACAAATTGTATATTAATAATTAAAATGTTAAGGACTTCTTAAAAATCAATAAATACTAATTTGAAATCAGCAAAACCGGTCCTGATTATTATAAATATGTGAAAATTATAAAAAATAAATTGTGCTTTATTTTTATAATATAATGCCTTTCCACTAAGAATTGACAGTTAGCACCTTAAAAGTGATTAATGAAATATATTTATATGACATATTTCATAGAATTTAGTGTTCAATATTAAACATCTGTATAATAATGAGTTGTTTGTAAAAATGGTGAACTAATACCTTGTAATAACATACAAAAATTATATTGTTTTACTATATCCACTGCCAATTTAGAGCACGTGGCCATTTTATATAGATCAACAGATTTTAAATGAAAAATATCTTTCATTAATGGTACTAAAAGACGTATTGTATTGTCCCTTTGAAAAAGTAAAATAAAAATTTTGATTGTATTTCTGACAATATTAAATATAAGATGGAAAGGTGTCGTGGTGTAATATCAGAAATTAACAAAGTCCAATTTATGTAGGTAAATATTTCGTCAATCAAAATTTACCAAAAAACAGTAGAAATTATATTAGAAGATGAAGTATTATTTAATTAATTTAATCTACAGCACGAAAAGTGTGGCTTTTGTTTTATTAAATTTAATTGAGTAGCCAAAAGATAACAAAACGATAATAAATAATGGTTTTAAAACCGTTGCTCTACGCAACCCTTTCTATTCCATTGTCGTTCCTACCCTGCATAATGTATTTATACCATCGTAAGGAAGCCTTTCGTAGGTACTAAAACGCTTAATTTCATAACCGCTTATCTGTTTTGCCTTACCCCAAGCCTTGTGGACTGAAATATTGTTTAATTGTAAACACGGAAAATCTTATATCAGAATATATCATATTCTCCACGATATCTAAAATGATGTTTGTATTTTCTAGTCGTAGCGTAGAATACTAATTCATTTAAATAGTTTCATTTGCTGTTATAGTAAATTAATTTTACCACTACGCAGAGACATTTCTCCTATTACGCCATGTGTAATAATAAATAAATTTTAATAATCTGTTTTTCTACCACAGTCGTACTGGAATGATGATGCTAGCATTAGTATATAGAAAACTATTTACATTCTAAACACGCTATTACGATGAAGATAATTAGAAATTGTTATTACCGTTACTGAATCGATTCGTACTAGATAGTTTTCAATAACATTCTCAAGTTAATACATCGAATAATGTATTCTTACAAATAAATAATATTTTGTTTCTATACAGATTAAAATTGTAAAGCAATTGAAAGAAAATTTTGTGGTCATACTTCTTTATAAGTAAATATTAAATCAAATTTTACAAAAAAAAAAAAAACAAATAAAGCTACTCAAAAGTGGAAAAAAGAAAGCAGTACAGACTCTCGTTGAATGTTTTTTTATATGTGCATTAAAATCTTTCATAACAAAATATCCTAAACAAGTTTTCCTCGCTTAATGTAATAAAAATGATAACTAATCGACTCTGATAAAATTCTTAATAAATATCATTTTTTTGATAGACTGAATTAACTTTAATTTGGTAAACTTGACTTTTGATGTTACCATATACTTACTTAGAAGAAATAGATACTTTATTGGTATCATACTTAAGCTATGTAGTAACTAAAGTTTTAATATAATTTGTATCTAAATTCCACGAAATCTTTATTGTATGTCAAAAGCTCTCTATTTAAGTGTCGTATTTAATTATTTTCACGTACTTTTTCATTGATTGACCAACATAGGCACTTATTTATGTTTTTTGTATGACGCAAACAGTTGGTAATTACTTCGGATATTAATTTTCACCTCGTTTTTTGTGACCTTACTTACAACTGCCTACCTGTAAATGATTTTTTTCGTGCTCAGTATTAAAAGTTCTGTATAATTGTAGCATAAATAACATCGCAGACAGTGTACATAAAAGTCCGGTTTTATTTGCTGCTTTAAGAGTTATGCCGTAATCGATTGAATAATAACTCAATTCAACACATACTATGTAGCTACTATTTTTATCTTTACATATGGCATTTTGAACAACAGGTAATTTAAATTCTGCGGTGTTTGCTTTACGCACAATTAAACTTGTGTCACACGGAAGCGGACACAAGCCCGTAATATATTTTGTACGGAGTGATAGTCAAAATCTACGCTCTGGGAATTCGATTCGGTGTGGCCATGTTGTTTTTGGGTCGATTTACTGTAAAACCGGTTATAAGGATTCCATTAAAATGACACTCATTGTAAATTATTGTGAAAATTAGAAACGCATCACTGGATTACAATTTGTTTAAGAAAAAAGATAATCCGTGTGTTAACAAAAGCCTTATGATATTTTTTATTTCATAGTTGAAAAATTTAAAAAAAATTAAAAATACATAAAGTTTGTTGATTGAATTGGTATTTACTTGGTAGAACTCCATTATAATAGAATTAGATAACAAAGTATTTAGTTCTACATTTTTTTAACAGGTATTTGATAGCTATTTCGGCTTTACGCCATCGTCAGAACTATAGTTCTACTATAGAACTATAGTTCTGACGATGGCGTAAAGCCGAAATAGCTTTCAACTACATTTGTCTTTACAATCTATTAGTTAGAGTAGGAGCATGGAGTTTTTAAATAGTCATGACAGAATTTGAAATAAAAAATAATAATTCTTTTACCGACATATTATGCAGTTAAAAATATTATTCTTTATGTCCATAAATTACTATTAAATTAATTAATTAATTACTTTAATCGTTATTACAAGCAGTATTCCACATATAAATTATTTAAAAAAAAATAACTTTTTTAACTTTCTCCTTGTTTGATATTCAAAATTCATTAGATTTTGATAAAAAAATATTTCATAATAATAACCATTGTTTATGTTAAAAAATCATTTAGTAACAAGCCCTGTTGTATTCATTAATCAGTTATAAATGATCCATGAGAATAACTGGCAGTAGTTTCTGCATTTATTTGGTCAGTAATTAGTTGGATTAATGGTCAGTATACACGTGGTCTGTTAATAAAACAAACGGTCAGTAATTTATATAAAATTGTCAGTTATTAAATTAAACCTAATTTATTATTTTGTCTTTATTACTTAGTTAACCTAACCTTACCTTCCTTTAATATTTACTGACCGTATTTTTAATGTATAATTACCATTTTTATTTTTCTACTGACCGTTTTATGCATTTTTTACTGACCGTTAATTGGATTAGATATTGACCAAATAATTAGTTGCCCATTATAGAGTTTTAGTATAATTACTAAAAACTACATTTTTCAATGTCATGTCTGCCAAACAAGAATTTACAGTAAAAAAAATTAAATGTTAGGTTTATTTATTCAACATTAATATTAATGTATGGCTATTTTAAAACTGTTCTATGAAAGATTTTCAGTCATAAAAGTCAATAAAACGAGTTTGCGTAGATGGTGCCTTGAAAATATAACAACAATCAAAAACACATAAAAGAAAACCATACTTAAAATTTTAGTATGAAGAGATAACAAGTGTATGAATTTTTATTAATTATTTCCAATAAATTATCGTCAGTTTCATATGTCAAAATTGTTGTATGTTGAAAATTGATGCAGTATATCCATAAAAGGAATTTTTATATTTCACGGCTTCATACTAAACATTGAAACAATAATAGTATTTCTGGCACTTTCAACTTTTCCATATTAGCTGTTTTTAGCTCACAACTTTACAATTGGAAATACGTATAAAATTTCACTGTCAAAAAAGACAAATATATATTGTTATACTCGATAGAATGTGTAAATCTATAATTATTTATGAATATGCTAAAGTTTGGCTGTTTTCAAAAATGAACGCTTCAACACCATTTATTCTTTTTTAATTTACAAAAGAGCGTTAATGGTTTATTTGAACCATCGCTTCACACCATTTTCGAGATTTTTTTACATCAATGGACAGATTGGTTTTTTCATTTTCGGTTTTCGTTTATCTAACCTTTTCATGGTCATGTGCGAAATGGATTTTTTTATAATTAATGTGTTGAGTGTATTTTTTATGAAACCAAAAATGAAATAGCAAGTGAAATTTCCTTTTTATACACCGCATCCGCTATATTTTATTCAAAACTCGTTCATAAAGTGGAACATAATGTTTGAGTATGTACAAGAAACGGCTTCAATAGTTCAACATTTGCACACTTCCAAAAGTTTGTCAGTGATGACGAGGGCTTAGACTTTCTGTATTTTGATGCATTAAAGTACACAAATAAACTTGAACTGACCGTTAGTAAAGAGTTTGTATCGTTTACACAAAACAAGTAATATGAAAATGAAGTTATATCATTATCAGCAATAAGATTTTCATATCATTATATATTACACTTGCATTATGAATAGCTTTATTGGAAAATTGTGTTTTGTATAATATTACATACGAAAATATGTTTTATAATTTATTCTCTAGACGATATTCGTGTTTGTATTTCAATAATTTTAAAGAATCTGATTTAACTAAGCTATGAATTTTAGTGGTCAGATCAGGAAAAAAATGTATTTATCTTACTAACATTACAGGAAATATTGTAGCGCTGTTCAATATTTTTGACAATTTTTACGATATATTTTTGTAATTCCTTAAATATTATTCTTTATATACCAACAACAGTTCGTCATTATGTGAATTCTACAAAAGAATGGATCAATTGAAAAGTTGAAATGTTTTTGAACGACAGTCAGAAAATTGTTTCAGTTGTTAGTCAATAAAAACACAGCTCTCTTGAAACTCTGCTCATGATCAAACGTTTTTACTGAAAGGATATCATATTTGAAAGATTCCCTGAAGCAAATGTCAGAAAATTTTACAGGAAAACAAAAACATATTCTCTGTAACTCTGTGTAGTTTCCAAAGAAAGAGCCTCAAGTTCAGTCATATTTGAGGGAAAGTAATATAAACTTATTCCTGCAAAGATTAAGACTTAAAAATGTTTCGACATCGGATGTATCCAAGCGAATTGTGTTTTTATCTTTTGACATATGATTTTTCAATCAATAAATGAATTTTTTTAAAAAACGAAAATAAGTGCGACTACTTCATTGAAAGTTCTTTTCATTTTTACTTCTTAACCAAAATCAAATACGTACTATAATGGAACTCGATTATTCATTTTAAATTTATTTATATTCTGTAAAGTGTAAGTTTTAAAGTAAAAATTAAAATAAAACCATTATGAAAACATTTTTCAAATGACAGTTTGTATAAGTAGTAACCGTAAAAGTAATAAAATAATAAATAGTTTAAGCTAAGTACAAATAATATGTTAATATAATATATATCTTA
This sequence comes from Himalopsyche phryganea, assembly GCA_022494535.1. Lineage (NCBI taxonomy): Eukaryota > Metazoa > Arthropoda > Insecta > Trichoptera > Rhyacophilidae > Himalopsyche > Himalopsyche phryganea. The sequence continues at coordinate 98,592 of JAGVSL010000109.1, forward strand.
AATATGGAACTATATATTTATATCTTAAAATCAAAATATTTGTTTCATGTAATACATTCAACCATATATTATAAATTGCCAAGTTTTTGACATCTAAAAAGATCGTAATTCAAATATCATTATTAGATAGATTTTTTTATCTTTATACTGAGCCGACTTTCAAATAGGTATATCTTATGGTATCTAAAGATGCTTCTTTCAGTAATCAATAAGTCGAACAATTTGATAAATTACTTGAACCTAGATACGTATTTATTGTATACGTACAACTAACAGCTATTTTTAAGCTGGAATGGTTAGTCCCAATCACCCTTAATTCCAGGGTTTGTAATCGATTGATTTAGTCCGTAGATACCCCTAAATAAAGCCGAAATTCATTAATTTTTAATTCTCAAGTAAATGATAATCGTATAATATTTGAATTTGGATTATTGGTTTGGTTAGAAACTTGTCTCTCAGTTCCATTGAATAGACAAAAGATGTTAGATATAAGGGTATCAGAACATTTAGCTGCCTTTAGATTAAAAAAGAAACTTCGACATTCGCAAATCACTTGCTAATGGAGAACCATACGTTTAATGCGGATGATGGGGTTAAACTGTTGCATAAAAACATGGTGGATCATAAATTATTTTATCAAGAAATTTTGGAAATCAATAGAGCCCAGTTCAATTCCTTGCCAATTCTGAATGAGCTGCTGAACCTTCCTAATTCTCCGTTATTATATCCTATACGTTGAAACACCTAACAGATGTCACTAAACGTGGAATGATTGTATATATTTACCCTTTCGTCGAATTGCATCCCCTCAAAACCCACAATGCTATTATAATTGTAAAATCACTGGTAATTCTAAAAGAAGTTGGAAAGCGGCAATTCGCCACCCAATGTGTTGTTTACAAAATAAGGATTAAAGCGATTCTCGAAATGTTAACTCAGGTATCAGTGTGGCTCTCAGAAGTATAATATTTTACCTCGTAAATAATATTTGTCGTATTTATATTTTCTATATAAACGTTAGACACTGTTTACTGTCTGTCAGTTTGAGTCCATTCGTGTGCTCGAATGCCTGAAGATGCCGAAAGGCGAAACCCGGGTCGTTAGTGACAAAATACATGGAAGTGTACAAAATCTCAATAATCCAAATTTGATATTGAAATTCCATCAAACACCCTCAGTCGATGTCTTAAATTATGTTTAATCTTTGGTTTTTATGACTTTATCGGTAGCGTTTATTGATTGAGAAGTTCTTTTATCAATGAGTTATTTTTATACCGCAAACAATGAATTACATTCCTTTGAAAGTATCAACGCTGTTTCATGTTTTGATATTCAAGTACCCCTTGACGGTACTAAAATGAAAACTCCAACAGCGTTTGAATGAAGTATTTTTAATGAAAATTATTTTCATATTTCTATCAAACATAAAAATACCGCAAAAATTTCCCAGTTCTGCCATTAAGATATTTTTCCAGCTGTACGAGAGATTATTTGTTTTATATGTCCAGTCATCTTTATTTATAAATAAAAAAATGTTTTTTTAAATATCTCTCGGAATCAAAGTTATTCAATTTCAACTATACAATACTGAAATCAAGATATTATTTTTTTTTCTATCTACAGATAACGTAATCAAAACCGTTTACTTTTTTCATAGATTTCCACCGTTTCCGAGTTTTCCAAGTTTTTATTCGATGCGTTGTACTTATGGTTTTAATGTCATGTATTATTATATTCCCAGTTTGTTGTCAAACACATTCGCTTCCTTGTGCAAAGTCTCATTGTTAAAATGAAACATTTTTTGTATTAGAATAAGCATTGATTAAAGCAATCAAACTTTTAACCTAAGTGTTGAGCGTTAGTCCAAGAAATAGTTTCAAAATCGTTTAATTTAATATAAATCGTAATAAAAATTAAATTATTTAGTACTATTTTCGGTGGCTGTGTTTGAATTTTTAATAATAGGCTACATTGTTGGTCAACAAAGCATAGGAGGTTTCCTGCTAATCTGATGTATAGTTAATGGTGTGAAAGCTCGAATAAGCATTTTCATAATTCAATTATCCAACATAATTTCGAATGGTTATGTTCCATACATGGATTTATACTATCTAGTCATCATTTTCCCATATTATCGGATTCATAAAGCAAAAAGTTGAGTAAGCCTTAAGAGACTAACTTACAATAAGTATTTGTTAACCTATTGCAACGTTTCATTATGAGCCCACATCGAAAGCTTACACAGCGTCAAAATATTTTACTGGGTTTATCAAAAATCTAAAATAGTGTTCGGAATCGCAGTAATTTGACATGTGTCTCAATTTTAAATAAAGTATTTTCTATTTTTTATCTTGCTTTAAATTTGTGAGGTTCGTATAATTGTTAGCAAATATATTTAATGTCACAAAAAGCTTCCCCACTCCTGATATAATATGATTATGTTTAATGATGTTCAATTATTTAGAGTCAATTAGGTGATTAAAAAACGAGTTTTGTCCAATTTCCATAGCAAATAGGCAGATGAAATTTTAATGCCACGTTTTCAGAGACAAAATAATGAAAAAAGTAGGAAAAGAAAAGTACTCCATAGAAACCGTATAAAATATTTAGTTTCGTATAAATTGGGTAGTATATCTGTTGAAACACGTACGTTGTAATGATAATTTTCGTAAAGTACAAAGTAGCGCCCGAAAACAAAAACAATTAGATATAATTAAAAATAATATTGTTATGTAAATTTCAGCACGAAAATGTAAAGTTGCTTTGACTAAAAGTTTTTTTCGTATTTATCTGTGTGATGGAATATACTACGTACAATTCGAAATTAAAAAAAAAAAACAATTTTTAAAATTGTATCGTGCAATTTAATTGAAAACACGTATATCTAAAGAATTATTTCGACAGGAAGAATTTTTATTGTGATAGTTATTAGTTAACTGCTCAGAATTTATCTATAAATTTATACCTATAAATATAATACAACGTACATATATTTATAGTAGGGAATCACACAAACTTCCAGTCCTAGCGGTAGCTGCTACAGTGAAAAATAATATATAAATATACTTTTTTTTATCAAGAAGTACGTTTTCAAGTCGTGTCTGTTTGCTGTAATTCATTTTCAATGCACATTACATTATTTCTCAATACTTATGAATCCATATCAGAAAATTATATCCACATATAATATACATGTGTATATCATTTTTTCTTATTATGTTACGCAAACATGAAATTACATATTTTAATTAATAAGCTTACTGTACTTTTGAAATAAAAACTATAAAGATAATGATATAATTCTATGAAAATAAAACGTAAAAACATCACACATTAAATTATTGTTATTTACTTTGCTTTCATAATGTCACAAAAATGTATGCGATAAATGAAATTGTCATGCAATGCAGTTGGTAAAAGATCAAATAAAACCGTTAGACGTAAATTATTTTTTCACCTTTTCACCCATTGTCTATATCGCGTATTTATAAAAAGTGATTATTTAACTCTTAGCTAATTCTTTTATCTTTATAATTCTTAAGCAGAGGTTGAGCGACTGACTTATAACCAGTCCACATTTATTTAACTTTTTTTTTTTTTTCCCATGTCTGCTCCCAATGTGGAGCATATGGTCTCCTAATGGAGGTATCTTGACAGATTTTTTTCTACGAGAACTGCTTGTCACTCAGTTGCTCAACCTCTCTTTTTCGAAGAGAGTAGGGATAGAAGGATAGGGCTATGACAGGACTAGTGGTTAGTTAATCGCTATCGTTACGCCCCGTGAGGATGGGATTGGTGGGAGGGAAGACTCAGACTACGAACAGAAATCCATAAATCGATTGAAAGATCAATCTATGAAAACCGTCCGCACTGGGAATTGAACCCGAGACATCCGTAACCGTAGCCAGCGACGAAACCAACTGCGCCACGGACGCCGACAACACTACCTTCAATATGCAATATACTACACAATGTGAGTGGAAAAGGTAAAAAAATATATTTTATTGAATCATTAATGTATGATTGTAGATAGCTGTTTAACCAATTAACTGCGTCACTTATAAAACTAATGGTTGAGAGTCGGCTGCCTTGTACAGTAACACATTTTTTGTAAGAAAGTTTTATTGATGTTATTCCATTGAATACCACGAAACAATAAAGAGAAAGATTTTTTTTCTTAAGAACAGTTTTTTTTAAACTAGGAATTTCTTATCTTCCGTTTTTCTATTCTATTTATCACTGCCCGTCCCAGAAAGTTTTCCAGAAATACCAGCGTCAACAAAATGAACGTGCAACGTTCCGCAAAGCAACATAAACGGCCGTCAATACGTTTTTTGTAAATCAGTACCGTCGCTAAAACAGTTCAACCGCAACTTCTGCGAGGTCCCTTTCGTCAAGTAAAAAGTGCCATTCGTCATACGTACAGCCCCGGCGGCGGTGGAGCTTTCAGACAAACTTTGGCCCGACGTAAAAAGCTACGTTTAGTTTCTCAGTGTCTCGCAAATGTGTAACACGCGGCGCGCTGGAGACCACATGCCTTTGACAGAACCGGTTCAAGAAGTATGCCAAGTTTTAATGTATCACTGAGAGAACTAATTAATATAAGAAATGTGTGTTGTTTCGAAACAATAATTTATTAACTGAGTATTGGTGGAATAAATAAACATAACAAACAAAAGTTTTAGAGATGTACTTATGTCTCGTCTTACATATTTTGCACAACAACTGTATACAATATGTATTTTATTGTTGATACTTTAAATTAACCACTAAAATATTAAGTCATTGTTCCGGCTATAAAAAAAAGTATAAAGCAAATAATATCAGTAAATCATGTTGTGTATTTTTCTATCATTGTAAAAATATCCCATAAAATAACTTGTATTTAAAAATATTTCCATTTTGGCAGATTTATTGACCCAGGTGTTTTTTTATTTTGAATTTCGATGAATTTATGTGGTTGCCAAAAGATACATCTAGAAAAGGTAAACATTTAATAATAAATAACATTTTCAATATTTTTTTTTTGCCTGGACAGTAAAGGTAATGTTCTAATAAAAAATACGGTCTTATTAAAGATGTGTTGGACATTTACAATTAAATTTGACTCGATTGTTATAAAGAATGATACATCTAAAATGTACCTGGCAGTACCAAATTCGAATAAGAATAACAATCTAATAATAAACCCACATATCCCTCGTACTATTTTCTCAGTGCACACGTTTGTCGATCAACTATTATTGCCTTCTTATAAAAAATATTAACTCATCACAAGCCACTTAGATTTCTCATATCAAAGTGTGATACCTTAATGTGTTAGTTTCACAATATATTCTAATCTAGATTTATTAAAATCATGCCTACCCTTCAATACAGGGTCGGTTATATTGACTGTTATTAAGAGAACTGCGTCTGTTGCTCAACGTCCTTTTTTTGAAAGATTGTAAGGGTACGGGGTTTGGGAGTTTAAAAAACTACCAAAATGAAACTAATTTAAAAATTAAAATTTATAACTTAGTTATTTTACTTGGTTTTCCACTAGAAGCATCTTTAGATATGCTTCAGCAGTCTGAAGATGCTTCTTAAAGAGGCGAAACGAGTCTCGTTAACACAGTGATAAACCAAGTTGAATAACCAAGTTATCAATTTTAATTTTAAATTAAAAATGAACTTTCACAAACTTACCGCCGAATCCATAGAAAATATTGAAATAACCTAATTTATTTTCCAAGGCTACGTGTTATGAATCAGATTGGGTTTGGTTGGTGGTGTTGAGGTGATGGTATCAGTATTTCTCAATTACGTTTTATTGTTTTTTGTTTTACGTTTTTACTAGATTATATTTTTCAAGAATAATATATGACGCATTAATACCAACACTGTAATAATACGTGCTGTCGTTTTATTGTGAAAAAACATTATTTAATACAAAACTTTCAATTTATTGAAAAATCTATGTACAAAAATTCCCATTTCGGAAATAAAGCTCGTTACTCTGCAAGAACTCCGCGAATGTCAGTTATATTTTAAACGTGAGTATTAAACTCAATATGTTTTTGATACTGTATCGACGGACCTGTTTATTAGCAGCTTCGTAACGTAGCCACTTTGCAGTGTGCTAAAGAGTGGCGTCCTGTCCTTGCGCCTGGCGTCCCCGGGCGCCGGATGTTTGCGGAGATAACGACAATGGGTATGCGTGAGCGTTTTCCCGTTAACCGCGTTAAACGGAATTGAAATGAGCATATTCTGCCTTGCGCACCGTTTGCATTGCTTTTCGTGTTTATTTAGCGCCATATGAGTCGTACAACTCTTTCTCATAGCGGAAGTTACCGCACGCTCGATATTGTTCAGTTATACTGAACCAGTCATAGTTCAAAAAAGCATTTTTTTAATATTCAAGTAAGTATTCGGTATTTTTAAAAATCAATTTTTTCTTTTTTTGAAATTATTTACTTTAAAAATGTGCATTCGTTGTTCGTTGCAAATTATTCATTTTTGTATTGGTGACCTTGCTATCTGCCAATTTTATTCGACAGTATCCAGTGGAGTAACGAACGTTACGCATATCTACAGTATTTTTTCTCTTAATTGGGAGTGTCTTTGGAGCAACTGCCCAAGACTTGGTGGGGTGCACTTAAGTGTACAGAAAATCAATCCCTCTAGATAAATGAAAAACTTTTATGTTTTGAGCTCTCGCTGCAATTTTTTCTGCAAGGCTTCGTAGTTTTCCTTATTCACCACCAAGTCAGCGTGACCATTTGGTCCAATGGAAGGTTGGACATACTTGCGCTGCTCTTCCCTTTCTCCATGCATTAAATGACACTACCATAAGATGTGCTCAGCATCCTACTTTATATCACCATTTTAAATCAGTTATCACACATATAATGTGAAATAAGAAAATCGTTTATTTTGAATTTTAATTAGAAGATATATTGAGAAAACTGCATGCAATTTGATCATCCTAAGTATCTTCAACGAGAGTAAGGATAAAGAGATATCATTATAATATGAGTAGAATCTCTTTCTCTTAGTCCCGTTTTCAAGATTGGATAAGGCTAGGTGTAAAACATTGTGAGCGTTCCATAAATTTCTTCCTTATTTACGAAAATTCATAAATATAAAAGTGTTCATTCTAGTACCTTAAAAGACAAGCAAAGTATGGTGAAAATCCGAAGCTGGTTACCACTCGACTACGGTTCAGTATTATTGGTAGATAAATGCAATAATCCTAATTACTTATTAACTGTTATAACATCAAAAAAAAGTATTTAAAATGTTAAATTATTGTTAATATACCGGCATTCAAAACTCACATAAAAATACCACGTAAGAATTTAAGCAATACATAGATTTTAAAGACAAAATTTAATGTTGCATTAATGAAGGAATGTTTTACAAAGACTGATTATAGGTCAGTTGCAGCATAACTCTCTTTTCAAAAAGATGAGGAGTACAGGTATCCAGATAGTATCCCACTCTTCATTTTCCAGGATAAGATATGTCAGCAGAAATTTAAAAAAAATGTCACGGATATAAACCAACCTATAAATCGATTCAAAAGTGATGTACAAATTAGTGTATTCGGGTATTTGAACAAAATGCTACACAACCGAGTAGATTGTTAGTCTAAGAGTATTTATTACGTATTGGCTACGACAAACTGATTTTAAGAAAGGCGAAATAAAAATAGAAAAATTATTTTGGTTTACTATAACTCCGATCAATACAAAAAACTGATATAAATATTTACAAAGATACCAACAGCACGAGTTTTTCAATATATACATAACATTGAAAAGCAAACGAAAATTAAGTGGAAAACGAGTGGTAGTAGAGAAGATGGACAAATATACGCACACAAAAAAATGAGTAAAATATATTAGAAGTTAAATTAATCAAGTAAAGCAAATGTCTATGCGTGTATTATACCGTATTAAAAAGTAATACTTTTTAGTCAAGATTATCAGAAACTACATTATTTTTTATTTTAAAGATATACATTCGTTGGTCCCTGTGGTCTAGTGGCAAGAGCTTCGCCCTTGCGATCATGTGGATCCTCCCTCAAGTCCCACCAAGGTCAATATCAAATTGAAATTTTCCTCGAGAGACCTCGAGAATTCAAAAATTCTCATCGATTTTCTAATTTTCAAAAATATTTGGTCAGCTTTAAAGTCAGATGTTTTTTTATAAAATTAAAAAAATGCATAAAAACAAAAATTACAAGAAGATTTTAGATACATCATAACATTATTTTAATCGTAAATAGTTAGATTTTGTTTCTCAGAATTATCGAATTGAATAAGTACTCGTCTGTCTTTTACATGTATATGAGAAGGATAAATTATACACCTAAAATTTCATTTAAGTGAAATTACTATATGCAAGAATCATAATCTTTCACGTAATCAGTACTTCTCATTTGTTTTCATATAATTCCACAAAATCTGACCATATTTATCTGGGCATATTTAATTATATAAGTTACTAGTAAGTACCCGGCACACTTTGCAATTTCACTCAAAGAAATAAAATGTTTGTGTTTTAATTCTGATAATTGAAGTGCTTTTGGACACAAAATATTTTTGGTTTTCTGTCTGGTACGTACACGAATAAATCAGAAGGTTTTCTGAGATGTCGCTATTTGTACGAATTTGATTCTTTATTTCAGATTTTTTTTTAGATTTTAGATATATCTTGATTGTGAGATAGATTTTTATACATAATAAGACCTACTGTAAGTCAAAAATTGCACTGATTGCACTATGTCTATATCCTTTATCGGAATCAGATAAACGGTAAGGCAATGCATAAGAAACGAACAAACCCACATTAACCGACACAAACTAGCACTGTCTGGCAATCTTATTCTAAAAAAGGTTTTATAATGTTATAATGGTAAACGTAATAACGCTTTGAGCTACAAAATGTTGGCGAATAACAGTTTAAAAGATTTTTTTCTATTATTGAAGTTTTTTTTATCGTGATTACTTTATTTAATGTATCAAAACCTTATGAAAAAATTAAAAAGAAAACATTGTTTTGTTACAAAAAATCGTTCTCGTGTGAAGTGGGATACATTCGTTTGGAAATATTCGGTTTTATGCTTTTTGTAGCCGGTGACTCATATGAATTAAAGTGTTATTTCTTATTTAATGTAAGTTCTGCGTTTGACGGATTTTTTTCGTGAATGAAAGCATAGGAGCTTTTCTATGTGCCTTAGGGACATGAAATTGAACATTTCAAGCTCAAATAGAAAACACCTTAACATACATTAACATTTTTTGTTCACAATACGCATTCACTCTAGTAAAAAGAAAAAAATCGAAGCACGTGAGAAGGAAAAAAGAGAGATTCCATTAGCTGAGTGTGAATATATTTTGTAGATGTGTAAAACAGCAAAATATGTATGACAAAGAACATCTTGAAAAAACGTTAAAATGACTGTTTGAGAAAACTTTCACACGTTTTTTTTATATAGTGTGGAAAAAAATTAAAATACCTACAGCTAGAATGACATATTTCGGAAATATGTTTTTTAAATATAAACGCTTCTTTACAGGGGAACTTTTAAAATTTTAAGCTTAAACCTATTAACTACACATATTTATTTTTTGGGTACAATTATTGCCAATTTTTATAAATTAAATGTATGCATCCCAAAACGTTTCTTAAAAATAGATTTATTTTATATATAAAAAAAATTGATCACTTACAGAATTGTTATATCAAAAAAATTAAGTCACAGAAAATGGATTAAATAAAATAAGTTAGGCGTATAATGTACCATATTATATATTCATTAAAAGAACTTTAATAACATTTTATTTTCACGTGGCGCTAATAATATTAGGATTTAATTCGTGTTGAGATAACATAATTTTAATGACAACGATTTACATTACAAACACTCAAGCCCAGGATGCCAAATTTAATTGAAATAATATAATGTTTTTTATAGTCGTTGAAAGGAATATAATCCCACAATATGTAATTTCAGAGAAAACCATGTTAAAAAGGCCATCATAACCATGATTATGTACAATCATAACACGAAAGATTGATATTATAGCAGTACGCAATACAAAATGCATTACTTAGTATTACCATTTAGAAAAATTAATAATAAAAGACATTGAAAGGAGTTTTCGTCGTGCATTGGCAACATGATGGTTAATACGTAAAGAGATTAAAAAATCGTCGAAAACACATGATTAGGTAAGCGATTCGTATATTTAGAAAGTAAGTCTTAAGAAAATTTAGAAAATGATTTGTGCGTCTGTTCAATTCCCAGGTGAATAACCTTTAAATCCTTTCCAAAAGGTAATTCTCCACTAAAAGCACATCAAATATTTAAAACCCCGAGTGGTATCCGCTTTTGCCGCAAGATGTCGCGGCAAAATTTAATTATCTCATTTTTACCGCCAGATTTCCTGGACAATGTCTTCAGTCTTTGAATCATTGATAACTAGAAGTTTCTTGCTATGAACCAAATTTTCTTTTTATTTTTAATTGACTGGTTATCTTGTGAATTTATTTATAATTGGCTTACTTTTACGAAGCATAAAACTATATGAATTCAGTATTATTTACTGTTTGATCTAGTGATATAATACACAATAAAAACAAGTGAGTGTAATTAGCAGTATGCTTTTTCAAACATTTCAACAACATTTAAAATAATGATCATTTTTATTTTGTTTTTTTTATTCTGAGCGACACTTAAAAAATGCTTAAATGTTTTAAAACTATAGTAACCTATTATAGCCTATTTCACTTGGCATGTTTTTCCATTAAATATTTGATCAAAACTGTTTTCAATCTCTCACAAAACAATTAAAATACTAAAATTGGTTTTAGGCCAATCAATCTTGATCCCGTTGTTTTTTCTTTAGATAGAAATCATTCGAAATATTAGAAGAAGCCGTCTCCATATTGTAAATTTTTTTTTAACAATACTTACACATGGTGTGTTGAAGATTGACTTATTATTAAAAAAATCAAAACATAACGCGAAGAAATTGTAAAGCAGTTGCACAATATCTCGTTTTCCAATAGGATGAGGATGGATCGATGAGCTAGTGGCTAACTATTCACTGTCTCAAAAATCGGATAAGGAAATTACATTATTTCAATAAATATCAATTTAAAAAGTAATAGTTATATAATGAAAACTGGTTTTTAATTTTACATATATTATTTAGGTTACATTAATTTTATATGTGATATTATTAATTTTAATGCAATATTCAAAGACGGAATGTAATATTTTGATATGAGTAGAAAAATGATAGTTGGCAATTAAATTATACTACTACAAAACTAATGGTTGGTAAAACAAGCCACGCTGTGTGAAAAATCCGCATTCAAAGCTAAAGAGCTAATCTATAAAACAAACTGTGTTTTTTGTTCCGTCCTTACATTGAATGAGAGCGCACATTAATTTTAGTGGAAAACTTTGACAAGGTTTCGGTTCTATTTGCTGAGAGAGAAATTAATCTTATGTTCCCATACAACCTACATAGAAACGTGCATGTGACGTATTTGTCTGGAATTAGTGTCAAAAGTTTAGTAGACAATTTGTATAAGGAATGTTTGAAGGGTGAAAAAAAACGCAAAACACAAATAACAGCATTTATACACTTCCGCAACAGTAAATTCTGTGATTTATATAAGTATTAAAAATAAAACACAATTTGTTTGTACTAATTACACATGTTTATAATGATCAGGACCGGTTTCGCTGTAGCATTATCAACTGATGATAATGCTCGATAATCAGTTAATAGTGCTTGTTGATAGTCCTGATCATTATAAACATGTGTAAGTTGTACAGACAAATTGTGTTTTACTTTAAAAATATGATGCCTTTCCATCAAGGATTGACAGCTAGCACATCAAAAATGATACATAAGTATAATTTGTTGTTATATTCATGAAATCTATAGGGATTTCTCTGTTGCTTATCTCACCACCATACGTTATGAGTTGAGTCATTGAGTCTAAAGATAAATCAAGGATACCCATTATATAATGTTTTAAATTTATCGAATACCTCAAAGTTTGCCTTGGTTGAGAGAGATGTGTGCGTGGCCTATTTGGCCCGTGATAGAACGAACCGCAAAAATTTCAGCCTTCATATCGGATCAGTACCAAAGTATGCGATCAGCGATCATCTTGCCCAGCAAAAACAATTAATAATTATAATCATTAAGATTTTTTACGTTTAGTAAAATGCGGATTTGTTCTTCTTTTACCAAATTGTCATTATAAAATTCATTTATTCACCTAAAACCTAGACTAAGAAGGTATTGACTAGACAAAGTGTGGTGGAATTTATGTGGCCAATTCAGTTGTAATTTTTATTGCTGTTATTGAGAATTATGACATTCTCGAAAATGTCAAACTTTGTGTTCTTGATTATTTTCTGAGGAATCAAGAGAAAGAATAATTGTTTCGTCTTTCAAAGTGTGTAACCAGCTTGTCAATGGTACTGTAACAATATTGCTTTGAATTTGGATATATTCGGTATGGACGTGAGTGAGTTCCGCCAAGTACTGTTTTTTATGTTTTACAGTAGATTTGGTCAAAAATTTACTTGGATGACTTCCTTGCCAATTGCCAATTATATGTATTTATCATTTATATTTATCTAATACAATTTTTTAGTATTTAGATATAAATGGAAATTTATACTTCGATTCGATTAAACGGCTAAGACTTTCGTTATACTTAGTGGCGCTGCCAAGACTTCAAACCCTTGTATGGACATTGGTCAAATGTTGATTTTGCAATAGATTTATGGTTGTTCTTTCAAAGGTATAGATATATGTGGAGTTTTTTTTTATCTCCTCCCACCCAAAACATCCAAACCAGAAAACACGGCGCAGTAAGAAGTATTGGGTAGCTATTAGGTGTTTCCTAATCTTCACAAATCATCGTCAGGTAGAATAACTGAAGAAATCCAACTTCTACTTTTAAATTTCTTAAAAACTGGTTATCCTCAATTAATCTAATTATACCGAAACACCACAGATGTCATTAGAGAAATAATATCATTAAAAATAACATTATAGTATAATTTAGTACCATTATCTTTTCACGAACAAAGAAATTCGATACAATGGCCTACTTTTATTGTGACCTTGTAATTTGATATTCATTATTTTCATTAAGTAATTTCGTGAAATTCAACGGCTGAATCTACTCACCCAACAAAACATGTTCAGAGAGAGGGTAACGATCAATATAACGTCCATCTTGGAATTTGAAATCATGATTTATATTAAAATTAGTTATTTTTCTAATATTCGTCAGTCAGTATTTCCGTAAATCGGCCACTTAATTCCTCTTTTCAGAAAAGACATGTTAGCCAAAGATAGAAGAAATAACGTTTTTAGTAATAAAATTTAACTAATTTCAATCTAAAACTGTCCGTACTAGGATATTTCCATCCGTTTTTTTTTTTATAAAATTACTCTCTCATAAAAGATAGACATGTTAAGTAACTGAATGATAAGAAATGCTCGTACAGCAACTTCTGTTGATTAAATGCCATAAGAAGTCCATATTTTTCACATTGGGGGCAGAAATGGTTACAAAAAAATCCAATATGTTTTTAACAACAACTAGCCATAGATATATTGCGGCATAAAAATATTTCGTTTGTTTTATTAAGTAATTGTATATGAACGAACAAAATTTTAAAAAAGATTTGTATAAAAGCTTTTAAGAAAGACAATATTGGATATTATCATTTGAATATTTAAAAAAAAATAATGGATGAGTTTTCCAATAGGATAAGGAAATATATGAAATTAAATATAATTCGGTGTAGTCAAACTGATAATATACACGGAAAATATTTCTGAATACTCATACTTACCTAAGCCATGTGAATCGAAGCTATTGTTCTACTTACAGCTGGTAGTCCTGCATCGATAGATAAAACAATAGCTCTCCATTGGGACTAGATGACGCGACTATCCATTGTTCTGGAAAAATATGTTAGGTACATTCGATTATAGAAAAGAGGTATTGTGGCTGTAACATATATATATATCATATTTGGAAATTGAAACATTCCTTAAACAAGTCAAAACCGAAATTTTTCATAAATAAAACTAATTAAGAGAACGTTTTTGGATATTTAATTCGTTATAAAGACCGTTCATTATACATATCCACAAGAATTGTTACTGAACTTAAGCGCTTTTGACCGATTATTGTTGGTTATTCTCACATATTGTTCAATTGGTCAATATCTTTATTCAATGTTATGATTAATATCATTAGTGGTATGTTTTACATACTGTCAGATGAATGCCTTTCAACGCTATTTATTTTAAACCCTCTCAACAAAGTGATTTCTATTATATAAGTGATTTTCAATGAATATGTTTCATGCGTTGATATGATCTATGATCATAAAGGTTGTACACTTTTGTCTTTGACAGTAATTCATTAGGCTTGTAGCTTTGTTTATAAAAAATATACAATGTCGTTACTATATCGACTGTGAAAATGAAAAAGGACGTAACCCACACCAAAAAATATTGGGTATAACTCACATATATTTATATGTAAATATGTATAATATATCAACCGTAGAAAGTCAAAAGGACATATCCCTACATTTTTGAAAAAATAACTTTTCGATAATCATATGTTTAATAAACGTTTTGTGTAGGCTATACACAAAAATTTTTGTGTGTGGGTTAGATCTTTTTTCCTTTCCACTGTCAATATAATATAATATAATATAATATAATATAAAAGGATGAATTGATCCTTCAATGAAATTTTTTTATTGTGTATTGAAAATGATAGTTTTTACGTAAACAAAGGTTAAGCCGATCGCATTTTCACAGCGTTTGAATTTTTTCTTAGATTTTTATAAGTAACTGTAATAATGTGATTCATGAAATCAAGCATTATTAATTACGAAATAATGGAAGAGGTTTACTTTAAATTGACTCAAAGGCTTTTAAGCAACGGGTAAGCAATAAAGTTGAAAGAAATTTGCATATTCAGACTTCAGCAATTATGAAAAATTTTATCACTCATTAAAACATTACCACTGTGTTAAGCCTTCTCCGACAGTGTAAACATTTTATTGTGCGAATTTCTTCACCACGGTTTACGGCGACAAAATGACGAACGATAATTAAAAGGACTTCCCACGCGGCCGCGTACCACTCAATCGGGGTGCACGGTAGGCTGTATCGGGCTATAGAGGGCGGGCGTTGGGAAAACTGAAGCGGGGGAGTCCCGGCGCTCGGCAATGGACGACGCCCGCCGCCAGTCTTGGCAACCGCGCGAGCCGCTACGGACGCTCGTAGCGTCGTAGACATTTGAATTTATTCGTATCGTTACGATCGCGCGGGGAAAGTTTCGCAAAGTCCGAGCTACGATTTCGCGCGCGCTACATCGTAGAGGCGACTCGTCCGCTATACGCGACTCGGAACTTCGATATTTATCGCCGGCGCGGGATAATAATTTGTATCGGTCATTTAGTCGTCGCTGTTGGGGAGCACCTTGTTCTCCAGTATCAGTCGCAAACTAGCAAAGTTACTCGGTGTAATTTTTTGCCCCGTTTATCGTCGTCGGTTTATCAACGGGTTGGCGCGTCGCGACGTCGTGACGCGTTCGAAGCGTCTTTTGTCCCATTGGAAGTTTCATTGTTTTGAAAACTAAAGAGGGTGTCTTTGAATAGTGTTTCCTTTCGTAACATCGTTTGTATTTCATTGTGAAGTGGAAGACATTGTATTTGATTCCGGATACCAAAATAAGTTACGAAAGATGAGCTGGTAATTAATTATTTAATTAATTTATGACATATATTTGTACAAGCTCCTCTTTTATTGTTTATCATGAAGTAACGAGTGAGTTATTAAGCTTCTTATACCTATTATAATGAAATTCATTTAATTCAAAAGAAAGTAAATAAAAATTATATCCCTATTTTATAAAAAATTTAAGGTGAGTGAAAAAAGAACAACGAGATCATAAATGATTTCTTATATAAGTATTCACGTGTTTAGTACTGCTTATTTTGTGGACCTAAGTACAAAAACAAAACAAAATATTTTTTTGATTTTTATATCATAACTGATATGAAAATAATACAATTTTATTAATGTTTTTTTTTGACTTATTTAATGCAAATTATACAATCGAAATCAAAATATATGGCCTAGTCTGATATACAGCAAAAGGATAATGTAGTTTTTTTTCAGTATGTTAGTTATGATATTAGTTATCAAAAGAAAAGTAAATAAATCGTTTTAATAAATGGTGCACCATAATTAAATACAATAAAAACGTTGAGATATCTTGCAATTTTATATGAAATAACGCTCTGAGTTTCCAAAAATATCATAATGATATAAAGAATCATTTTAATACGAAAAGATGAAAACATTTTCAGGATTTGACATTGATGACGGTTACAACAGAGACGCTATTCAATTTCTTTGAGATGTTTTTATTTTTCACAGTCACATTTTTCGGATTCTTGTATCGTATGAATGGCTGAGAATATCTCCATATATTCGACCCGAGAAAGACATCTGAAGAAAACTCTACAGAAATTGAAAACACGTTTCTAACTTCTGGAAGCCGAATGAAATTTTAATACTAGAACGGACTTCCCATTTACGTTGGGTCACTCTGTGTGCCCTTTGAGTTTTGTTCGATCTTTAACTTATAACAAATTTAAATGATCCTTCTTGAAAAAATAGTCTTGACAATGAATCGAGATCTTTAATGTAACAATAAGAAATTGATTAATGTAATATATGGCATTAAATAAATTTTATTCTTATGATATTATACGATAATAAGTATGAATAGTAATAAATACTTTATTAAAATTACATATTTAATATTGTTTATGGCAATATTGGAATCAGAACTTTCCTGACAATAGCGTGATGCCAAAGAATGTTTTGCGATCACACCTTATTCAAATGGAAAAATAAAATTAATGATACCATACAGACTTATGGTATTTATGACGTACATCACTTAAACAATAGATCTCATCAAAGATCTTCTCGAAGAATTTTCTTGAATCAATTAAAAAATTATGTATGATATAGTCAATTAAGATATTTGAACTCTTCATACTGTTACTGGTCAGCATGAAAGTTCAAGAGTTGATTACATGAACTATTACAAAATTAGTTTTAATATAACTTACAAAAATGAGCTTAACATAAACTTGAAAGTTAAGTCTAAAATTTACAAATGAAATATGTTGCATTTATTTTGTCAATACTATTATCTAGATTTCAAGAGGATATATGCTGCTGCAAAATGTGATTTCGAGATGTTTTTGAAGTCTGTACTAATTCCTAAATAAATTCAAATAATTATATTTAAGGAGAAAACATTATTCGTTTAGTAGAGCTTTCGAATTGTTTTTTTTTTTTAAATAAAACTAAACCTTTCTTTAAAAAAATAATGCACAATTTGTTAATACTACTTCCACATGTTTATAATGATCAGGACCGGTTTCGTTTATTATGAGCATTATCAACTGACACAAATACAAACATAACAGGGCTATTTATATAACATTGAATGTTAACAATTGCAAGGCACATAAAACAATTGGTAATCAAACAAATAATATATAAACGAAATTAAATAGTCTACAATCAAAATGTTAAGGACCTCTTACATATCAATAAAAACTAATCTGAAATCAAAAATAAAGTTAAATTAAAAATCTACTACCTGAGCAAAATATAATGTCTCTAACTAATGCGTAATATATTCATTACAAAAGATATATTT
This sequence comes from Himalopsyche phryganea, assembly GCA_022494535.1. Taxonomy (NCBI): domain Eukaryota; kingdom Metazoa; phylum Arthropoda; class Insecta; order Trichoptera; family Rhyacophilidae; genus Himalopsyche; species Himalopsyche phryganea. Next base: position 116,397 of record JAGVSL010000109.1, read on the forward strand.
TCTGTATTGAATTCTTCTTAGTAATTCACTGAATAAATCAAAATAAATACATTTACAAATTTCATACCCTTAAAAATAAAACGAAATATCTTAGATCTTCAAATTAAACCTGTTTAAAATTTTCCTACTTAAAAATGGATATATTTTTCAATTAATATTACTGTCAATATTAGTCTTAACTTTGTATAAATACTAATTTTTTTTAACCCTTAAGATTTCAAATCAACAACCGATGAAATATTTCAATTTAAAACCATTTTTCGAGTATTTATAGATACTGAAATTATATGCCCGATAGCGAATTTTCCAAATCGTGAATTTAGATACCATTACAAATCAATTGGTGGTTGTGTTAAGATCCAAAAACAGTAACGTTAATCTTGCTTCAAAATTGTGAAAATTAAAAACATTTAATAAACCACATTTATTTATTAATTTAAAAGTTTCTTTTAAAAGAATCTGAAAAACATGCCAGTGTAAAGTACATCATATAAATATGTTTGTACAAAGTACTGATCCCCAAAATATTTTATAGTCTTTTGTATCCCAAATAATAAAAAATATGCCTAAAAAATACAGTTAATACAGAAACTGCTGAAATATACATTTTTTTAAAACTAAATATTCGAAAATACTAAGTATCGCTAAAACTACTGTGTTTAATAACTACGTTTTTAAAACTGTTAATGTATCTTGAAAATACATAGTTAATCATTATACTATTAATCTTATTAGGCAAACGGAATGAGAATATGGAATATCTATATGAAAATTCATCCACTTTCTATAAAGGTTGTTAATTATGTAGTCGTATTAGAAAAAATAGTTATATTCTCTCGTTTTTTGGTAGCTGGAAAATATTTAGATATACGACCAGTAGTTTAATATGTACACATATCTCACTGTCCATCATTCTATCGGTTCTAGAGCCACGACAGACCCTAGCCGTTCCTAGCATCGATCTTTACTTTCGCCTTTATTGTACTAAAGATTTGTCAAATCGACACTAACAGATTCCGCAAGCCCCTCCTGAATTCACCTAGTTAAAATAGTGGTGGGGCATTTACGCAATATTGTTAAATCACAACAGCTATTATATATTCTAATTTACATTTAATTTGTATTCTCAATTGAGCCATTAACGTTTTTTAATACTGATTTGCTTATTAACATTGAGGAATAAATTCGAATATCACCTAAGGTAGTTTATCATTTAAAGTAATATTTTAACGGTAATTTAACATTAAATTACTATCTAAAATATAAAACATGTTTTATATTTTTAATACACTGGAACAACACAGTCTAAAATACTAGACATAATAAAATTACTAATGTTTATTTCGATACAAAAGCTATTTTATATTGCATTACATTATTATTAAATCATCCTTTTGCTAGCTATTTCATGCACCCATCATTTAACTATTTACATTGTCTGAACTTGCAGTATGCATGATATGCTTGCCATCAGTTCTCATCAATGCATTATGTACTGAAATACTCCAAAATGGTTGCAACGACCAATTTAAGAAATATGTTGTTTTTATTTTCCAGAATTCAACGTTGTATTATATTTATAACGCAACTGGAGTATGTTCATAAGTCATATAACAGAGAAATATTACTTTGATTCATAGCCTTTTCAGTCTCAAGATTATTAATTTATTTTTACAGAAAATATATTGATGATAAATATTCGTTAAACAACCTGTCATAAAATTGATTAAAATATTAATAAAGCATTATGTAATCTAATCCACTTAATTTGTAAAACTTCCGTAAAATATTGGAGTTTCCCAATTTTTCTCCTTTCGGAGAACATTTTGATTTATTTTCACTGCTCAGTGATTTAGTGCATACCCTTCAATCACGCAAATAAAATTGCTGAAGAAGATATAACTAGATTGTCTTTAAAGAGGTGAGCAATGTCTTCTTTATGCTAAAATAAAATTTATTTTTTCTGTTAGATATGTATAATAATATAATATATTAATAATCATCGTATTATAAAGCAATATTATATATAAAAACAAGTTTATAAGTATAAATATGTCAATACTTTAAAAAGTGTGTTGATATTTTAATTTGCGTTAACATAGTAGAACTCCAAATAAGAGATCAAGAGTACACCAAATTATGATCTTACCTACATTTTCATATTTACCTTAGATTAAAATATTTAACTTGCTCCAATATGGGTTTACATGGTTTAATTTTCAAAAAAAAAAAAAAAAAAGAAATATTCGGTACAGATTTATTGAACGTGTATCTTCTTTCATATAATATTATTGGTTCATTATAGTTTTATTCAACCGTAGGAATTATAGCGAATATTGGTAAGATATTGGTTATTTTTACATTATTTTCTCGTTTGAAATTTTTCTTGTAAGTATGAAATATTATTTTTTTTTTTTTTTTTTTCCATGTCCGCTCCCAATGTGGAGCATATGGTCTCCTAATGGAGGTATCTTGACAGATTTTTTCTACGAGAACTGCTTGTCACTCAGTTGCTCAACCTCTCTTTTCTTTTTCGAAGAGAGTAGGGATAGAAGGATAGGGCTATGACAGGACTAGTGGTTAGCTAATCGCTCTCGTTACGCCCCGTGGGGATGGGATTGGTGGGAGGGAGGACTCAGACTACGAACAGAAATCCATAAATCGATTGAAAGATCAATCTATGAAAACCGTCCGCACCGGGAATTGAACCCGAGACATCCGTAACCGTAGCCAGCGACGAAACCAACTGCGCCACAGACGCCGACATGAAATATTATTACAAAAGGAAGATTTTTAAATTTATTATAATTCTTAAATATATGATTTAATATAGTATTACGAATCTATACTTACGATTAACAAAAAACGTTAAATATTTGTTATCGTTATCATGCTTATACAAATAATACTGAGCTGTTTGGCAAAACTTTTTAAAGAACATAATTAAAATCCATATTTTCCATAGATACTGCATTTGTTTACAATTGAATTTCTAAAAGATTTATAAATGTTATAAGCCACGTGTATTATACGAAATTACCAAGTCTGTTTTATTTTTTACCAAAAAGTTTGCAAAGATCCTTATTCAATATATTTTGTTGATCACTCAACTTTCTTCGATTACCAAATAAATTCCCAAATTCGAGAGCTCCAGTAGGTACCGGCGGCCACCTGTGCTTTCTGTCGTAAAAACGAGTCCACTTTATTATTTATCGGGGCAAAAGTGCAATGCTGTTTCCTTTCTTTGTCACTTTTTTTTGTTTCCAGGTCCCTTACGATAGAATGAAGTGCTGCGTCAGGGTGTGAAAATTAAATGAGAACCGATCCGGCCACTTTACTTTCCGCATAGCGCCAATTGTACGAACATACCGTATATTTTTTCCACATAAGTCTAACTTTTATCGTAAAGCTATCGCATCAAATCGATATCTTTACGAAATAAAATAGATTGAATGGAGAAAAACGTACATCTTACGATTTTTATAGTACGGTTGATTTAAGATCTCTTTAATTTTTGCAATCACCAATATGGTTATTTTATTAAAATTACGAAATTTCACTCCTTAACTCTAAGTGTCTTAGAATCAACTGTTCAAGATTGGTAGCATGTAATAAGTGTACAGAAAATCAATCTTTCCAGATGAACAAAAGGACGCCAACAATTTTTAAAAATGCCTGGTAATTTGCCTTATTCAACACCAAGTCGATTAGGCCGATCGGTCCAATGGAAGGTTGGACAGACTTGCGCAGTTCTTCCCTTTCTTCGTGCATTAAATTACACTCCCATTAGATGTGTTCAGCATTTTGCCTTATAGCACTGCATTTTCTTGCTGTCTTAACCACTAAGCGGCAAAACTCAAAGAGGTTGGCAGCAAAAAAAAGAATTTGAGCAACTGAGTTCAAAAATTCTATTTTAGAAATAAAACACAACATTGTTTCTGTACTATTTCCACATGTTTATAATGATACTTTTTTATTTTATAGTAAATCGTCAAAAAATTAAAATGTACATTTTTGTATGGAAGATTTCAATACTATCCTATTTATGACGTTTTTGATTTACGAAATATTTTTTTATTTTGAAAATAAATTTATTATTATTAATTACATTCCTACAGTCCTTGGGAGTAGCACTTGAAGAGACAGTGAAAACAGCACTTCCATTTTAAATTATTTTTTGTTCTTAACAAAACTACTGAATAAATATGTTTCCTGTACCGGGTAGAGTTATGATTATTGAATTAATTTTTATGTCAATCATAATATAACTTGGTAAAATAAAGTTCAACTAAAACGTCGGTAAAAACAAAAAGTAACAAATTAAAAATTCTATGTCTTCTAAATTCATATTTAAACGGTTGAAATGGTATTGGTTTATAACAGAAAATGAATGCGCAAACATTACGCTATACATATTTATGAAATTTAATTATCCCTTACACTTTTTCAAGTCCTTTTTTCTTCGAGTTACGAGCACGAGTCTCGAAAACTTTAAGTACTACGTAAACGCCCTACTATACTAAAATGAATGTCAATTGGCGTTATTGTTCGCTAACCAAGCTTAAAAGGCTACAACTCAACATTTATCATTTTCAAAACATTCCAAAAAAACAAAAATTTACTACTGTTTGGCGGCCTATATAAATAGAAACGTAACAATGCTGTTTTAGAAATCATTTTATAGGTTGGAAAAGCAATAAAAAAGACTTAGACTTAGTATAGATCTTATCATAAAAACCTTTTTTTTTTTTATTGAATCATATTATAAAATAAGTTATTATTCAAAAATAAATCAGCATTAAATTAGGACTTACCGTTAAGCTAAACATCTTTACAAATTTGATTTGTGGCCAAATTTAAAATTATCAAAATGACATGAAAGTTATGCAACTCGTAATTGTAAATCAACCATGAATACAAAACCTCATTATTTAAAATCTTATGAAATTTGCTTCGTTTCTTATAATATAAGATTTTTATGCAATCATACATGTGTCAAAATGAATAATTTGTGGCAACTGTAATGATTGTTTTATCAATATTTCTTAAAATAAATTTAATCATATTATCCCGTGTCTTATGAAAAAACAATATATTTCAAAAATTGTTACCATTTTTATGTTACCAAATAAAAATGACATTGAAAATGCTTTATTTTCAACAAATAGCTTGTCACTATCTTTTATCTCAATTGAAATTAAATTTCTTGATTTGTAAACTAAAAGAATTAGATAGTGATAGAACGAGTGCTGAAAAAATCACATTTGAAACGGTATGCGAAACTACCTTGTATTTTTAATGAAATTATAAAAACAACTTCATGACGCATTTACATGTTCCATCAGTAAACGAAAGATAAATTTATTTTATCTAGTATAATGGGTTTTCATTTTTTTTTTTCATTTCAAAATAACTCGTCATGTGGTATTAGTTTTGGGTGGCCCTACAATTTCCCTGCGGCCGCTGCTGTTTTAAATTTGCATTTTGAGCAGTCTTTTAGAACGCTTTTAATACGAACTTTGGATTTACAGTCAACAATAAAGGAACAATGGTCATTGACCAGGCAATTTTGCGAAATAAAGAAACAGCATATTTCACGACAACTTTATTAAGTATTTATTTCCAAAAAATATTAAGGAGACTCCTCAGATATGAAACTTATGTACGGAAGAGATTTTTATAAGTTGAAACAGTCAGATAAAAAAGCGGCTTTCATAAACTATCTTGCAGAACTTGCATGTCATTGTACATAAGACAGAAAGTAATGACCATCTTATTACTGAATCATCTTATATCAGATTTACAGCAATTCGGTGTTATACATAAATTAGCACCAGATTGTTTTTACCGGATTGTTACACTGGATTCTGTAGTAGAAGCCTAATTAGTTAAAAAAGTTGGTTTTATTTTTGATTCCATAAACTTTATTTGTCTCCTAAAACTATAAACTGAAATTGAAGACGATAGAGGACGTAAACTGACATATTATGCATCTTTTATAAGTTATGTATTATATTATGTAAAGAACAAACATTGAACACTACTTCTGACAATGATGTGGTGAATAGTAATTGCCGAACAAAATATTTTCCTTTTTATCTCTAATTGTCATAGAGTTGTAAAAAGTAAAGAATATGTTTCTCTACACCTATAAATGCAGCCAGCCAAAAGCTGATTCACTTAATAAATAATAGAGCTTTTGATATTTAGTTGAATAAATAGATCTTATCAATCACTCAAGTATTTGGTAACGGACTTTCTAGAAGAAGGGTGCTAACTGCATTTCATTTACGAAATATTGTGGAAATTCACATCTCTTTCGAAAACCAATATGTGATGGAAACATATCTGTCAGATTCATACTATCTCCGATTAATCCGCTTCAAGCGTCAGCAAGGGGTATACAAAATGAAAGAAAAATCGGCTTTTACTGATAGCTATGCTATATAAGTTTTGTTTTCCTTTTCATAAAACAATTGCATGTAATTGTTAACAGTTTAAATAATAAAAAAAACATTGAAAATTAATGAGTCAAATTAAATGTAGCCGATGAATATAATACTGAGATATTTTTATTTTACTCAAGTTACTAAAAAAAAGTTTGAATGGTTTCAGACATTAAGTTATTTAAAACAAATGCACTGCGTTAAAACTTTAAGCAATATAATGCGTTATTCGAAAAATACAAACCACATTAAGTTTTCTTTTCATATTTGAATTTGAATTAATTCAATGTTAAACAATTATATTAGACAATAATTATCATTAACGATCTAACGTAACTTCGCCAAAACATGATATAAATGAACCTTACGTAACATTGTATTTTGACAAAATGAATACTATTTACTGATTGTTTTATTTGGTGAAATATTACGAAATAATTCATTCATCAATTATTTCGTCCTATGAGGCTTAAGCCAAGCTTTCAACGTTGGTGACTTTGGTTACGGTGCTTACGGGTTCAAGCTCTAGTTCGCACAATCTTATAAATTGACTTTTCGATAAATGCATGAATTTTTATTCAAATACATGGATGTCTGAGATACCTACAAGTCTCTTCCAACCTTTCGATTCTTAAAACTGGGTTTATCGGAAGTGGTTAGCTAACCAAGTGTCCTACTCTAGCCTTTTTCTTCTATCCTGAATCTCTTCGAAAAATTAATAGAAGTTTAGCAACTGAGGAACAAGCAGTTCTCTTAGAATACTACTGTCCAAGTAAGCTCCATTAAAAGTCCATACGCTTTACACTAGGGAAAGACATAGTTGAAATTATGTTTTCTAAAGATAATAAAATAAAAAAATAACTACACATGTTTAATGGGTAAATTAATGAGCAGTTTAAAATTAAAATAAAATTTTTATTTCACCTTCGGCTCATAAAAGTGTGGTATGAATTGTAGAGAATGCGTATGAAACCTTAAAGCATTAATTTATTCCTATTAATTTTCCATTGAAGTACAATGAAACTCAATAAGGTATTTGAATTCAACAACCGAAACAAAAGACCTATTCGTTTTTATAACTATCATTTATTCATAGACACGGAATGCCATATTATTTTTTTATATGGAGTAGATTGTATAAACAAGCGAATTTTTCCGCTGGACATTGGTTCGGGAGATCGACAGAAAGTTTTTTTATTTTCATTTCGAAATTTTCTGCTGTATGTACTGATGTACATATGCGTTATATATAGTATATTTAGGTCACCGTAGCTCATTGGCCGATTTTCTTCGCGAGTGTAACGCTGTTAAGGATTTTATCATCCCCACAAACTCTAATGCACTGATTTATGGATTTTTTCTGAATGCAATTTAATGTTCATTCACCTCCTTCCAAAAAAATATCTGTTCATTCCTAACCCCATTTTCATATCGTTACCCTCACAGATGACTAAATAATAACTAGCTCTTATCAAAACACTTATGTTGAGATGTTGCACTAGAAATCCATATGGTCCAAATTGATAGTGGACATATCGACAGTGTTGTTGACCAATTGGTGGAACCCTAAAATACTACGAAGACGGATTAATAATTCGATCTCATTTAAAGACGACTGACGACCAAATGATGTTAATTATAAAAATAAATTCACCACTTTTTGGGAAGGAAACATATTTTTACATTGATTTTAGGTTTAAAAAGTCTGTCCCGGTCATTTGATGTAGGCCACAATTATATCAACACTTCCTACGTATAATCCTGTATCTGAAAACATGAGAATTTACAGGAGTGCATTTCAAAGATTCATAATTCATTTTGAAGACTACATCAATTGGCCAAAATACCGTCGATGTTATAAATCAATACTTAAAAAAATACGAAAAATAATTCTTTAAGAATAAAGTAAAAATTTTCACTGATGAAAACATATTTATATTATAGATATTTGAGTCAGAACAACTTTTCTTTGGTGAATCATTGAATAATTTACATTTTTCAGCCAGGGTTAAGTTTGAAAGATTAATTGATTGCTTTTAAATTTTTGTGTTACAATAATAATTGTTAATTGTTTTGTACAATTTATTATGCCCATCAATCATATTATTACTTGATTATATAGTTACGGTGGTCAGTTCCGCCTACGCTAACTGGCAGTAAAATTATACACGCAATCAGGAAAGTGTTTTCATACAAAAAATACCGCACTTTTAAATAAATGTATCAAATTATTTGGGTAAGCATCTACCCTTTTCACGTAAAAAACTTTTTCGTCATAATGTCTTGACGGTGGGACGATACAGCTGAATTTATATTAAAATTTATTCCATTCAACCAACCATCCGCAACAGACACTGTCAAGTCACTTCTAAATGAAGGCGTCTTTAGGTTATTTGATACATTACCTTACCTGACTTTTATGTCACAAGTTTTTATGTCGTTACCTCACGATGCTTCACTACAATATCTTTAGATTATGGATGAACAAATTTGTTTATTATAATCCAACATTCATATAGCAATTTTCTTCGGTTGATGAAGTGTAGTTTAGAATTAAAAATTGAACTCTGTTTCTGAGCGATAAAACACTCGTGGACTTATGTTACCAAATTGTGTGGTCACAATACGGTTTTGTTGATAATTGAATTGGTTAATATTTCATAACTGTTTTGTTTTACTTCTCCACTATAACTCCTATACGAATTTTTAATGAGCGTTAATAACATATTGGCTAATTACCAGTTATTTATTTGCTGCATCTTTCTAACTTTACCCTACCCGAAAACAAAGATTGTCTTCTGATCAGTAAGATATGAAGTTTACAATCGGTTTAAGAATATACATTGTATAATAATTCTTCGCCTTGGGTAAACGAGGTTCTATCTGCAAAAACTAAAACTATTCAGGACAAGCAATTTTAGATTTCAGAAAATGCAACTTTTTAATGAAATACACTTATACATTCACATACTTGAATGGAAGATACCACCACTTCTGAGACTGTGATTTCCTACACGCGGTATGTCTAATTATATATTCAGATTGAACCTTGATACACTGTAACATTTTAACAGTATGTTTTTCAGATAGAACATTTTTCGAATTTTAATTTTGATGTATTGACGGACAATTTTAAGGTGCTTTAAATGCAGATAGAATTGTATTTTTAATGCGAATAAAACTGCATTTAAAAGTGATTTTGTAAAAAAACGGTAGATTGAATCTTGTTTACCTGAGACAACGATATAAATGTAATCTGATATTTCCACTTATAATTCAGTTAGGATATTACTTCTCGGATTACATGAATTAATTGCTCAATAGTTTATTTCCACAATATTTGTGACTGACTTAAGGTTAATTAAACAAACACTCAAAACAATTTCTGATAAGAGTTTATTATGTTGAGTTTATTAACAGTGTACTCATATTCAGCATTTGTAGAGGGTTTTTTCTACGTTTCAATATAGGAAATGAATATTAAGAATCAGTTTTTATTTACCCTCGAAATAAAAATAGCCAGGCAACTATGAACCCGCTTAGTAGGCTCCGCATAGTTTCGTGAGGTATAAAAAGGAAATAGTACTGAATAATTCGTAAATGTAACATTTAGGGAATCTTTGTAATAAAAATTCTTTGTATAATCTAGCACTTATTTTCGACTAATGGCATACTATTTGATAGTCGAAGTAAATTTAAGTATTTCTTTTTATTGTATTTCTGCTCATTTAGACTGTTTTTGTATTTCCGATTTCAAAGACAGAATTGAAAAACCATTCAAAATCATTCAGCATGCTGTTGATATCTGCAAAGTGGAGAGCCGGATAAAAATTGTATCGTTACATTAAGGAATTACTTTCCTTTTCAAGTCTTCTGTCACGTACTTAATGTTCCAAACTACACAGGAAACTTTGGCTCACCGTTTTTTTGTTGCCTGCTCGTGGGACTCACTTGAAAGGGTAAAAAATGGGCAAATGTTGTGATATACACACATTCAAATCGCTTGGGATAGAAGAGTAATACAAACATCATCGCAAAAGTCAGATATATTATATCGGCTGTAGTGTAGCATTACCCCACGGTGTAAGATGTATATATTACGTTGTGCCGGTACCCATAAGAAAGAGGTGTTTTTTTTGATAATTTAGTAAATCTGATTAAATTGTTATTTTATTATAATTTGTATATACATCAGTATAATGTATTTTTTAAATATTAATCTAAGATAAACCAGTAGGCTAATGGTTGAATACATTCAATTAAAAGAAAAGATTAAATTTGAATTATTGAGATTTTGTACATTTCCATGTACTCGTGTGCTCAAATACCTGAAGATGCCGAATGGCGAAACCCGAGTCATTAGTGACAAAATTTATGGAAATGTACAAAATCTCAAAAAATCAAATTTGATATTGAAATTCCATCAAGCACCCTCAGTCGATGTCTTAAATTATCAAAGATTAAATGTTTTGAAATAAACTTTGTAACAACAAATCTGAATAACTAGTAAAGAAATAGCCGCTAGCTCTCATATATTATAAATCATAAGTTGTATAATATTTTATAGAAACGTTTCTGACTTCACTATATAGCACAAAATACATGTAAAAATTTGTATGTTTGTAAGTATGTCTGTCCGTAACAGCTCCTCCAAAACGGTGTACAAAATAACATGTGAACTTTTAACCTGTTATTCTGGCTGCCATTTCTAAGTCAACTGTGCTGTTTTCAACGTTCAACTTTTAGCTTTTAATCTGAAACTGAAAACACAATATTTTTGATGTCTCAATGAAAAGCAATATAAAAAATAATAACAAATAGTTGCTCAGCAACCGCTCCGTACTAAAATAATCCGTCATGTCGTCATGACAACTCAATCTGTGTTGAATTTTTTTAGCGACATAAATATGTTACAATAACCGCTTAATAAATTTCCGCATATTTTATTTTGTCATATTTAATATTAAGGTAGTATTTTAATATTAAATAATAACGAGCAAATATTTCTAAATAAACAATACTCTTTGATATTTGCATAATAAGCTTTGTTAAATCAATACAGTTTTATCTTATTTCATTTAAGCCCCTTTTAAAGGATCATATTCTCGTACCTTTATTAATCAATATTAATTTACGTTGGTTGAATCTAAGAAATTTGACGTTTTCTTAGAATCGATTATTGCGTTTGGAAAATTTGTAGCATAAAATTTATTTGATATTCTATTCACTTACATAGACGATATAAAATTAGTCCTTATGTAAAATTATCTCTTTTATAATTAGCTTTTGAGACACGTAATCCGATAATTTTATGTTCAATTAATTAAACCATTACATAACACTCAGCCACCCGTTTTAGACACACCTGTATTAAAATATACTCGCTCAAAAATTTATAGATTTTTTAAAAGTAATTACTATCGTTTTCCGATATTTTTTTTTATGAGATAATTCTATTTGAGATGTTAGAAATTTGCAAATGTTTTAAATTTCAGTTTGTTTATGCAATAAATTATTAATATCAATAGATTTATTTATTGAATTTTAAAGAATTCATTTTTGGCTGTTCAATACCCACCGTAAGACTTGTTTTAAAAAGTATGTAGTCACTTCTTAAAAAAAAGTGAGAAAGTCTTTCATAGCTTTAGATTTTATATTATTTTTCATATTTGCGGACAGCATTATGCCCCGTAATATGGATGGGATCTTTCTTTCAACAGACCGACAGATTGACGATGAATGTATCTTACATCAATATTTTACAGTGGTGTGTGTAGTTTTTAGTTGGATTGTAACAAAATTCTAATTAAACATCCCATCAGTCGCGACCAGATGGTGGTTAAACTTTGAATATTTTATACCGAACATACAGATCTTAATCAAAAGTTTACTGGCGTTGGGCCAAGACGGTTTGTACGATTGGTCTTTACTTGAAGGTTTGCTTTTGTGGATAACCGTTTAATATGACATTAAGTTATTATTTCAAAATTATGACCGTATTTCAGATATATTCAAGCAGAGATAAAGTTTTCAATTTGTAATAATTATTTCTGGCACCCACCCCCAGCAGGCATTATTCATTAAATATTTAAACTTTACGCACAGCAACACATTTAGTAATTAATATCTAAAACGAAGGAATACTTCAAACTAAATTCTTTATTCAAAAATAAAAGAAAATTATTAATAATTATTAAATTATTTTACTCAGAAAAATCTTTAGAGTAATAATAATAAATAAGAAACAAATTTAAATGTACCTACTCGTAGTGATAAATTTAAAAAAAAAATGTTTTATTATTATTTCTCGCAGCTGAAAATAGTTCTTCATTTTTTTTTTCGCTGAATTATACGATTGAGTTTCGATTTCGAACTTATCTCAACTTGATTTTTTTGCAATTGTAAAAAATAAAATTATATTCATTAAAAAAATATATTAGGACACTAATATTTATCTTACAAAAATACATATTTCTTTCAAAAACATTTTTTTTGTACCGTGTTTGCTCCCAATGTGGAACGTATGGACTTCTAATCGAGGTATCTCGACAGAAGTTTTTCTACGAGAACTACTTGTTACTCAGTTACTCCACCTGACTTTTTCGAAAAAAATAGGGATAAGAGGATACGACTAGGATAGGACTAGTGATTTGCTCGTCGCTCTCGCTACTACTCTTTTTTTGAATCAGATGGATGGGAAAGAAATCTAGACGTCACAAACATCCGTGCCTACGAATAGAAATCTATCCGTACCGGGACTTGACGGGATCCGTAAATGAAGCCAACGACGTTGACTACTGGACCACGGCTCCAATCATTCTTTGTTCTGAAACAGTGATTCTAGGTTTATCGTATCGCGTTATTAAATAATTACAATTTTTAGCCGCTCAATAAATAAATAAATAAATAAATATACATGTTCGTTAGGTTAGATCACATACATATAAACTTTTTTGTATTCATCATAAACCAATACAACATGTTTTTAACTGGAAGCTATCCCTTTAACCAGGGTTTGGTATATACATCCTTCACTCGTCCGATCAAGCGACGAGATTTTACTGATCAATAACAAGGATATAGATACCCTTTCAATATAGATCGTGAGATAGAAAAAAATAATGATATCCCTTTATGTGCTATACGTGTTGTCGAACGTACGACAAGGGATTCTTTATGCCAGATGCCAAATCAACCGTAAATTATATCTACTTAAATGATTGTCAAGTTTGTAATCATTTAGGATTAGTTTCTAATACAATAAATAAATTAAGAGAATTTGGTTTTATTAAAAATAAATATTGTATAGTAATTTATTTCAAGTAATCTCATAATATAAATATTATATAATTTACCTATTGTTCGCATTTGAGATACAGTACAGATATTTAAAACTTTTTAAATCACATGAGATCAACTCAATGATATATCACTTTTGAGGTGTTAACTGTCAATTCTTGGTGGAAAGCCACATGTTTATAATGATCAGAAACGTTTTCGCCTGATCATTGTAATGTGGAAGTAGTAAAAACAAATTGTGTTTTATTTTTAAAATGAAAAATCAATGATGTATTTCAAAGTCCCTCGAGATCAACTCGAGGAGAAAAGACATCACACACACAATGCCGAAGATGTATATTATATTGAAAAATATATAAACTTGAAATTTACTTTTACATTACTTGAAACCAGACCCATCTGATTGCTAGTGTATAGATATTTCTATTATACTACAGAGGCTAACGCTTTATTATATACCTTGTACTGAAAGATTAAATTAGCTGTATATATACATACCGGGAGTGGATATGGTTAAGCAATCAAGGCTATAAATTGATGGAAATAGATGTGTAATATTTGGCGTATTTCTTAAATTGCACATGCCTTGAAAACGCCTAATAAAAATTTCACAAAAAAATCGATTTATTAAAAACGAGAGTGAGAAATGAGTAAAACTTGGCCAAAACTTTACCAGGCCATTATCAAGAATCCAAAGAAATATTTGTGTGTTTATAGAAACTTACATATGTATGTATCAATAAAATTGTTGTCGAAGAAGTTACACTTGATCCGATCTGTTTCAGAATTCAATTTCCGGCCGCTTTGCTGTGCTCCTGACTCAACTATAAAGAAATTAATTCACGTGACTTGTTTTGTATGAAACAAAAAGCTTCCGGTGCATAGAAAGTTTTAATTAAAGCCGAAGAGAGCGCGCTGAAGATATCGCAAGAGTTGTAAATAATTTTAACGTCAACCTAAAGCCATATAGTGATTACGAAAATCACGTGACACACTTGTAGTTATTTAAATGTTATTTGCTTATGAGATTTATGAGTTTTACATCTGAAATTTTCTTTAAGAGTTAAATTTATTTTATTACGAAAATTATTTTCGATCACAAACATTCAAATATATTGAACAAAAAGAGCTTTTATGATGTTCATTGAATTTCTCTTTCATATCCGAGTTAAGAATTAGAATGTTTAGTTTAAAACTATGAAAATTAAATATTTATTAGATTTTATTAAAACAAAATACTTACCTAACATTTTTTAGGAAATTAATTGTTTTCTGATACAAACTGATATATGTATTAAAAGAATTGAAAATGGGTTTCTTTAATAAATAAAACCCTGCTTTAATATTCAGCTTATAGAATGACATTTTTAAAATTAAAATATTGAATTGCAAACCATATACCGAAAGAGAGAAAATTATTTATTTATCCACTAGAAGTTTTCGAGAATTATCATTCGATACAAATTGAAATCAGTTGAGAAACCCAGTTTAGTGAAATATGTAAAATTTACACTTAACATAACGTTACCTTATTTTAAAAAGGTTCTAATTGCACTTAACCGTGTTTTGAGATATGAGCGTTTGATGTTTTAACTGATCATATTTTGTATTTTGAAGGAAAAAATGTATTTTTAATTAGTGAATTAGCATATATTTATATATATAAATATTTAATTTGTTTTTTATATAATTTATTTTAATAAATGCCTTTATATTAGAAAATAACGAGTATCTAACGCTTCAATTCGAACTGACAACAATAGTTTGTTTGAAAATTTTTATCGAATATTTCAATTTTATCAAACGAAATGTTCTGATTTTTGAGATATTTATTAATATTACATATTATCATGACTTGCTGAACCTAATAACTAAACAATAATATTATAATACAACGGAATAATAATACACATATACTTTGAATTTTTGAATGAACTCAGCAAATTTTCGTCAATCGATAGAACAATAAAGGGTAAAACACATACCAAATGTTCGACATGACCTGAAAACCTTTTCAAAAAAACTTTGAAGTATGTTTTTTCTGTAAAATGATAATAATTAGTTATATCGATTTATAGAACCGCATAAAACAAATCTATGAAAAAAAATGTGTGAATAGAACTCATAAATACTGCTAACTTCCTCATTGAACAATATATGACTCTGAAATCAACGCTTATGGTAGAATGTTGCTAATACAATATTTTTCAATCATAAGGTCATTTTAGGCCTAAATGTTAGTTAGAACCTTTTCAAAGTAAGGTAACGATAAATCTAACAAGAGATGATTCAATATTAGTCAAGTAGTTATGAATTTTATATCGTTTAAGTGTTCGATTTTTATAAAACGTGTTTTTAATAACGATGCGCTTCATTATTTTGCGCTATTTCCATATTAAAATCGCTTTCGTTTTTATTGTTTTGTTATTTCTTGAACACGAATCTTTATTAAAATTAATCTCTGTTATTAAAAGTACATGTTTTATTATAATCCCTGTATTGTTCATCGCTGTATAGTTTTTTTTTCGTAAAAAAACTCACGTATTGGAATTCACAATGCAATCAGGTTTTGGGTGCATATTCTAGTCCATATCTAATGCTGATAGTATTTATTTACTGAAAATTTATTTTATATCTGGACAATTCAAATTTAGAAGTGCTGTTCTTGATTTCATCTGTTTGTCTTTTTAAATTATTTTCTATCGCCATTTTGTTGAGAACAAATCTGAAGTTTTTAAAATTTGTCGTCATTTTTCGAAATGAAAGTATTAACTTGTCCCATTAATGAAAAAAGTATAACCTAGATGGCATTGGTGGTTGCTAGATTTTGATAGACATAAACATCATATCATAACTGTATTAAAATTGTGATAACTTTGCATTTATGCTGAACAATAATGTTAATTCCATACATAAATTATGAAAATTTTATTATAATTATTAAGTTTTGATCGCGTTGTTGTCATTATGGTGAGTCATTATTCATTTTATACGCCATATATAAATGATAAAGATTTTATGAGCGCCATTATATTTTGATACACCACCCATGTCGCTAAATTATTATATTCCAGTGAGAGTGTAACCATAAATTATCTGCGTTACGCATTAAAAGCCATTTTCGATATTAGACAACACCTCTAATATCATTAACGTAATGTTTGCGTCTCATTAAATAATTAACTGCTATTAGCTGTTATCTTCATCGCTCATTAACATATTCTTACAATGCTAAAATATCAGATACTCAAAACATACAAAAATATTATCAAAGAGTTATCAATTTTCAGTGTGATTAACCTTTTTCTCAAAAACACAGTTCGGAGAAATTTTATGATACAAGCAGCGTATTCCGCTGAAATCTGGTATCTATTTATAATAAATCCAACAAAAATGTTGTAGCTAACACCTGTATAATTTTACAACAACCTTACTGGGTTTGAATACTCATCTGGTACATTTTCATATTTATATTTGAGTAAGTTTATAATAAATAAAATGCTTCCGGCTTTATAGTAAAATGTGAAAGTAATTGACAGCAAAATTTCCCTTTTTTCATATTCTTTTGCCCGAGAAAACACATAGACTGCTTAAAATTACAATTCTCTTTTAAAAATATGTTTAAGTAAACTTTTGATCGCTTAATACGGATATTGAAGGCGTCGCTCTGACACCACCATGTCACAAAATATACCTGAGACGCACACTTATCATGTTCATTGGTATATTTATGATTTGACTGACAGAAAAACCCTCGCAGCCTGGCAGATTATTTTTTCTTTCCGGATGTGACCTACAGGCTCAGGGTGAAGTATTTCATCTGGACACTGGACATACCAGTTTATAACCGGCCAGAGTAAGTTCAGCGGTAAACTATTTGAGTTGGGTATTTTGATTAAAAACCAGGATTGCAATTGTCGACATAACCGTCAGGCCGCTAATCATTTTCTGTGGGGCTGTTTCTTGATAAATTCCAAAAGAGTCGAGCTGTGTACCATCCTCGTACCGGCCCAATAGGCCACGCTGACTTAATCTCAATCAAGGTTAACTTTGCAGCATTCAAAAAATTTGCAACATCGTTTTGGGATTGGGATATTCTTGATTCCTCTTTCGATTCAACATGGAGCAGATTAAGCTCTACGCCAAGTAAATTCTCAGTATACAAGTCAAATTTATTTATTTTCTCTTTCGATCCCGTGTGGCTAAGTATTGGACCAAATACACGGTGAGTAAATTTGTTTTTTTTTCTTGATAGTTATGGAATACTGCCGTGAATCTACGGCAGCGGGACATAGCGGGTGGAGGTGGTATTGAAAAGCAAGCGTATTATATTTTCAACCTTTACTTAGTTATGAATACAAACCTAAAGGTATTATTTGACTATCAATAAAACCTTCGTAACGAAACATTATATTATGATGCAAGAACATATTCTTTATCGACTTATAAACTATCTGGAATTGTTGTTCTGTATCTGGAATTTCAGTTCTTCGCACGTTTTCAATAATATCGTATACACACTGGTTTGTTAACGCCAGTTTGAAATTTATTACACGTTGTCGTGCACAAGTGCATCATTAATTTCTCGCAATTCTTATGCAAAAGGGAGACAAGGTTATTGTTCTAATTCTTATTGTGATTTCCGATAGATGTGCATCTGAGTGGTAAATATTATTAAGCTGTGCTTACATCCAGTTTTTAGCCACGTTTATTCTTTTCATAAATTAAAGGCATACAATACTTCTATAAATCGAACTACACATTTGCAAGCTGAAAATTTTCTTACAGTTAACCAAGATTTGTTAGCTGATATCCAAAATAATAACGGTTTTTGTAGAAAATGGCAAAAGCAATCGAAGATCTTTTTGAAAATAAAAAAATAGCGGTACGTAGTATATAAGATAGATAAAATAAAATATATTATTAATATAACTATAGTTCTGAAGATGGCCTTAAGCCGAAATATCTATCAAGTAACTAATGAAATTTTGTAGAACTAAATACATTGATATTATATCGTATTATTATTTAAAAGTTCAATTATCTAAAGTATTTACTATTAATCACTAAAATAAGTTGAGAATACTCACTTGATGAATAAACAATACATTGTATTTTGTTAAATCATGTTTTTTTATTAATAATTGACATTAACATTAAATAATTATACTTTTTAATAATAATCAATATTTTATGTTTCGAAAATCATTTAAACTGGTTAAA
This sequence comes from Himalopsyche phryganea, assembly GCA_022494535.1. NCBI lineage: Eukaryota > Metazoa > Arthropoda > Insecta > Trichoptera > Rhyacophilidae > Himalopsyche > Himalopsyche phryganea. The sequence goes on from JAGVSL010000109.1 coordinate 135,365, forward strand.
TCTTTGACTATATTCAATATCAATGTTTAAAGCTGTAAAAACTGTTCTTTTTTTCGGGTTTTCATTAGTTATAATTAATAATATTTTCGGTTATTCATTTCTAATAAACAACATTTTCCGGCCGTGTTTCATTTTTATGTCGAAAAACCACCCGTTATATTTTCCAACAAAACTGTAATTTTACTTGACATGAAAAATACACGAATTGTACCGAATGATTGATGACGCGAGTAAAAAGTACACGTGTCTAACTCGTGTATGCCTAGGCTTAACTTGTCAAATAGAATAGTTGATGTTGTCTGGTGTTTAAGACGACGATGCTTTGAGTTAGCGTCGACTTGAGCACGTGTACACCATTTGTTACGTATTTCGAAAGATCAAGCCTTAATTACAGAAATGCATAATCCCGTTTAACGTCTTGCTTTGAATCGTTACCCTGTTATATAAGATTATCTTATTACATCTTATTGTAGCTAGTGTTATATTGATAAATTATAACGCAAACGTTAAATACACACGGTTCAGATTCAACTCTGTCGCTAATCTTTTAAAACAATTAAAGACATCTGGGAGCGGAAGAGTATTTATTATACCTTGTTAAAAAATAAAATATTTTTTTAATTCAAATAAAATGAGCACAAACATATTTATAAAAAACGAGTGGTATGAATTTTACTGCCCGGCTTTGCCCAGAATAATTGTATTTATGCTTTTATCGTCTTCAACTCATACCTTGAGAAGGGGTGAATTCTCGACGTAGCGAGCTGAAAATACGTCATGGCAAATAAACTGGGCTAATTTCATGACGACAGGGCATCATTATTTAGTATTTAAATATATTAATAATTATTATTAACTATTGCTGTAACAAAAAATGTATAATATAATATGAAGCAACAATTTTTGTTAAATTTATTAATGACCAAAATATTAAAAAATCTATTATTTATCAAAATTATCGCAAAGTAGAAATTTAAAGGGAAAAATAAGCTTTTATTTTTTAAATCCAAATTTCATCCATGTGACTATATCATTTATAAATGTTTTTTTTTCAACGTAAGAAAATTTTTTTATAGTAAAACTATTTGATTTTTTAGAAAATATTTACTTTAAATCGTTTTGCGATTTTTTTGGAATGTTCAGTTCAATAGCGTTAAATCAATTGGAATATTGATAATGTAATAAATTTATTTCAATGAATTATTATTTACCTCTCCAACTTGAAAAAAAATGCGATATGTCTATTTTTATGTGCGACTTTGCATTATTTTAATATATTTTCATGCTATAGGTATATAAATATTGATTTTTTTGATAAAAATACGTTTGAATTGGTTGGTTAACTTGTCATTCAGTTCTTTATAAAAATAATAATGATATATTTACTTTAATAAGTTAGAATAACTTAATTATAAATGCATACAAATAAGATGTACGACTACATTTTTTTTCTTAAAATGTTTTGATAATCAACATTAAAATGGCTATTTTGAATGAAGAAGATTATTTGTAAATACTGCCAAGTTATGTATGCCAAGAAAATTGTTTGAAATTTCTCTAAATAGGGTTGTATTTTGATTGACATAAAACATTTTATCTGACAAGAAATCTCCCGCTCCCACGTGAAGTTCCATGATAGGAAGATGACATATATAAAGCCGTAGCTCTTGGAATTTTGTATTCATAATCCTAAACGTTGAATGGAGTCATACATATATTCAATACATCTTGAATGGCCGTATATTATCGGCAGGAATTCATATGAGAAATACCCCCCAAACTGACGAAACGTGCATATAAATGGGGAATTTTTATGGAGCCCGCCTCTCAGATTTTAGACAGTATTTTTCCATAAAAAACATACGATACGATAACCGTATTATCTTTGTGGAATTTTTATGTTTAGTGGTTTACTATTATGTCATTTTTTAGACGACGAGTGGAATAAATTTTCTAGATAATATAAAAATAAATAAATGATACACAACAACATAAAAAAGGTCATAAAAATTACGGAATAAAAATACATTGTATATATTTGTAACATATAATAGTTATGTTTGCTTAATTACTGCTTTTTTATGAGATGTGACGTTGTGACTTTACCACCTTTCATGTATATGCAGTTATCCGCTTATTTTCCGTTCGTCCTAGATTTACACAAAATATGTTTTTTTTATCAGCAATAACTGCCATGGAGATATAGAATGGAAAATTGTATGAAAAGCTATTTTTATCATGCTGTTTATTATTCAGTCACAGTAACTTTATTTTTTAGAGAAGTTATGGATAGAAGGAAGTACTTGCAGTTAAATGTTAATCGCTCTGACAATAATATTATTTGTAATTGTCCTTACATGTTTCCATGTCAACTCCTTCGATGGAATGTTGTGATGAAATTCGATAATACCTAGTATTCAACTATTATTTTTTATTTTTATTGTAAACTCAACCTCATAGAAGAAAAGAAAAGAGAGTGAATTGAATTATATAGTATTTTTTGTGTTAATAATTGACCTGACTCCATATTTTTAAAAAATATTTTTTCATGCGGCAAGCAATGTCACGGTATTGAATTACATAAAGGTTTTGTGGTAATTATCCATCCACCGTGTGAAACTAAATTAATTTATTTGAAGAAATACCATTGTATGGCTTGTGGGCTTCTAATCTCTGTTAAGTTCAGCTCAGTACAGTTTCTAGGGCGAATTTATTTTAGTTGCTTTCTGTCTACCAACATATTTTAAAAGCTGGCTTGATATCATCTATTCCTATTGCATGTGGTCAGCCAATACTATTTCTGCCTTCTGGTTTTCCCAAACGTCCTGAATAAAATTTGTTTCACCTGATTGGTGTTAACTTAGTTTTATTTATACTAAACACGTTAAATATATACATACTTACGTTTGAAACGAGAACAAATCGTTAAGCCCTTAGTAAAGCCGCACAAGCCTTCTTAAATTAATATTTAGACGCTTGATAATTTTGTGAAAATACAGTTTTATATTTATACCCTGAAACGTGCAAATGGCCCAATTCTTTGATTCCACGAATTGCGGTAAAAAGGAAAAATAATGTTAGCTTTTTGAACGTTTCCGAAGGCTAAAATTGGTCTAGTTTCATATACAAACGGACGATTTATGAACGGAAGCCGAAAGCAAGGTGCGTCAATAAACATTTCGTGCATAGACAAAATGATATTGCTTCTAAAATTGTTATGGTACTCTAATGAATACGAAAAAACCATGATTTAGTTCTTTCTGTTGTGTAAATCAATCTAGTTAATATTCTTTTATACATTATATCTTATAAAAACGTCTAGTTTTATTACAATATATCAGCATTTATTACTCAACGTTTTATGTTATCGCCATTGTTAAAACGTCTTATATCATAAATATACCATTCATTACCGGTTTTTGTTATAAAATCAGCATAGTAAACGTTTCTATCGAAAGGTCAACTTTTCACTTAGTTTATGATTTATAAATTCGAGAAATTAACCTAAATAAATTAACACTTTCCTTAGAACACTATTTATTTTTAGCTCAATATAAATTTCATTACGTTGGCATTGTTTTTATGTTTGACGGACTGAATATTACTTGACTAACTAACATCAATCTCAATTCCCACGACCACAACGAAGCTTATCAATGTGTGAGTATTTCATTTCAAATCAAATTATAATTCACGTATATACGAGAAAGCGCCTACCAGATATTACATGTTACGTTTTGTAAAAACGTCTACGACGATTTCGAAACATTTTTTCATTCGGGATTTTCAGAATTTAGATTCGTTAAAAACATAATTTATTTTCAATCGTTTAAATTGATATGTATTCTTTTATGAGCAATGTCCACCCCTACTTCGATCATATTCGCATCCAAAGGAAGACGTCATTGAAACATATTTCACAAGACATTATTTATTTAACCCGGCTGTATGCTTAAGCATCTATCATTCTTTCAACTGATTACGATATATTGATCCTAATCAGTATGAAAAACGCGTACGAGATTAATTTTGAATAGTAATATCACTCCATTCGTCTTAATAACACCATGGTCATAAGTTTGTTTAAAACTGACAATTATTTCACAATTCTCTGACTTACTAACAAATGGCTAAAAATATAAATCTATATACTTCAGCAAATTGGTATTTATATATATTTAAATCACTATACTTAAATGTATAAAACCTTAAAAATTTGAGGAAATATGAAGATATTTACAAGTTACAAGTAAGGGGTTGGAATATATCATGAGAAAAAATACAGTCGGCTCAGAATAAATGAACATTTACAATTCCCCAGTCGCATTTTTCAATTTAACAGTGACGTTTTTCATTACAAAAACAATGCTCAATGAAAATAATAAATACAAACGATTATTGGCAGCTGCGAAAAAAGCGTTACTTCTTAAAATATATCGAACCATTTTACAGAATAATTGTGATTATTTGAGACAAACAGAATAAATAAAATAATGATTCTTATTCTTCGATAGACTTTTAAATCGGTTTATTGATGTGTTTGCAGCTACATTTTCTTCATATCTTCTCTGTCACTCAATTTGCTCATGTCAAAAGGGTGTAGAGACGAGAAATCAGCTCATTACTAATGATTTTCAAAGCCCATCCCCAAAAAGAGAGCTCTTAAACCACCCTCTCTAAAACCTGCTACAAGCTTGAATCTGCTATTGGCTATCACATGTATTATTTTAAAAATCAATATTCGGTTCTATAAAAAATGCTTATGATGAAATTTCTAGTTAATTTTAAAAAATCATGACTATATAAAGAAAAATAACTTGTTCCTATCGAACAGAAATATTAAAATATTGCGACACATAATATATTTTAATAAATTTACAAATATTTTCAACCTGCATAAAACACGCTCAATGGCTTTTTTTTAAATATAACACAATTCATTTGTACTACTTCCACATATTTATAATGATCACGACCGGTTTTGCTCATCACGAGCATTATCAACTGATAAAAATACAAACATAACAGGCTTATTTATATAAAACTGAGTGTAAAAATTAAGGTATATAAAACTAATGGTTCACTTATTTTTTTCTTATAATTATCCTGATTCATTATTGCTTATTGCATTAGTAATGTCATTAAAATGTTTTGCTCAGCTGAATGGACTTTTAATGTAGATATATTTGTGATTTCAGATTAGTATTTATTGATTTGCATGACGTCCATAACATTTTAATTGTAGACTCTTTTATTTGATTTATGTATAATTTGTTTGCCAATCAGTATTTTTTTGTCTTAGTTCATGAACCATCAGTTTTATATACCTTCATTTTTACACTCAATTTTATATAAATAAGCCTGTTATGTTTGTATTTTTTTCAGTTGATAATGCTCGTGATGAGCGAAACCGGTCCTGATCATTATAAATATGTGGAAGTAGTACAAATGAATTGTGTTTTATTTTTTAAAATATAATGTCTTTCTACCAAGAATTGACAGTTAACACATGGTTTACAATGGTATTCCCTCAATTTAAAACATACTTTTGCTTGGATACAACGTTCTTTCGGGAAGAGCATCAATTGTATTTTTAAAAATTCATACAAAACCTACAAGCCTACATTTCACGCTAGATAACCTGCACCCTTTCAAAGTTTACCCATTAAGAGTTCATTCACAAAAGAATAACTTCTCATAGTTCATAAATGACGTATATACTTGAAGGATAATCTCCAATTGATGGTCTAACGACCTACTTGTTACGGTGGTTTATAGTTTCGCGTAAAAAATGGTCTTGGCGTGCGTTGTATAAATTGACTACGCTGAATTATCGGCTGATATGAAATATTGCATGAAATTATTACAATGCTTGTTCAATATTCAATAACGAAACCACTCGAAGCAAGTCGAAAGATTTTAGATATTTATTCAAGCCATTGAGGCATCATTATAAAATCCAGGAAAGCGATACTTAATATGTTTATCGATTTTATGTAGTAACTCGTCGCCGAAAGCAGGGACGCAAAACCGGAAAAAACCGTTATTTTTGCGAGAATAAAACCGAAACCGAATGATATTTATTTCGGCTTTCTTACATTTACGATAACGCTGATAAAAGCCAGATCCGATTAATAAATTGCCAATCCTGTAAATTAAATGATAAGATACATTATTATCTATCTCAAATAAAGTTGATTTAATATGATGAAAAGAACAATGAACACGTTATAGATTGGCTATCAAAAGTTCACGATTCAAACACTTTTTAACGGAAAAGCAAGACTAAATACACCAATACCTGTAAAAATAATTTCTAGAATAAATAAACTACTAGATTCTTTTGACATTGTTTTCGTATTTTTGTTCTTAAAAGCAGGGCCTGGTGAAAAGTTGGCTCAATTCAGCATAAATAAAAAAAAATGTTCTGCGTTTTATCACATTCCGCCCTTTATTTCGCACTGCACCAGCGGCAAGCCGCACACGCTAGGAAATATTCTTCTTTGACATTTAATTATTTATGTAATCACCTTGAGCCATAGCGAAAAGCCGTAAAACGTGTGGACGGTGTAAATATATGTATTATTATTAACTTAACCGATATTTTTTTTACTGAAACGGAACGAAAAAAATAACGGTTCGAGTGCCTGGTTGAAAGTAAAAAATAATATATAAAACAGAGCAGTAAGTTTATTTGAAGAATTTTTCATAAAATACTTTTTACCATATAATTATATATCAGCGTTTGATTAATTACAATGGTTTGTCTTTTATAACTATAAGTTTGATTTATGTATTGCTTTTTATTTATTTTTTAAATTCGTTATATTCGTTATATCAAATAGTTGATGTTTGTAAAAATCCATAATCCTCAATGCATCGAACATTATTCCTAGATTATTATGAATAAAATGCAACTAAACGTTTGTAGAAATTATAAATAAATGCTCTATTAGTGTTCGTTGGAAGTATAGATTTAAATAGTAACATGCTTTTTTTTTTTAAACTTATAAATACCTACTTCAGATGACAAAGATTTTTCAATATTTATTTTTTTGTTATAATTTGATGATTTAAACTAAACTATTTTTGAAGTGGTGCTCAGATATCTCAAATGTACAAAAATACAGCTCCATGATGTTTCTTAAAAAAATTATGTTTAATTAAATTTTGGCTATGTCGAAAATTCAAAATCGGGTGTTCAAACGAAAGACTGATACAAAAGTTTTATAAATGATTAAATCAAATAAATTATCATGGAAACTTTATAAAAGTAATGTTATCATTATATTGCCTTAGTTTCCGACGTGGAAAAACATTCACATTCGCTTATTTTGTTTTTTGGAACGGTGATATTTGGAAGTTTTTAATATGATTATCTGATAACTGAAGCGAAAGATCTTAAACTTTAGAAGCGTTTTCCCGGAAAATTTTGTGTTTATTACTGCTTGTGTTATTATTTATCAAAGGAATATTTAATTTTCGCTTTGGTTTGTAAATATTATAAAAACATGATATTTAAATAGTTTTCATTATGTCATAATATTATAATCTTCAAAAAAATGTAAAAAACTTGTCGAATAAGAGAATAGTCGGAAAATAGCGATTTGTTTTAAGGCATCAAAGTAAAGATATAAATCGATTCCTTTATTATAAAGTGAAAACAACTTCAACTTGCCGTTGAAATGAAATTAAGTAGTAATATAATATATATCTTAATTCTCCGATTGGTTATTCAAATAATTACGTTTTTTCTCTAGTGTTGCAGTAGTCGAATTTTCGAATGATAAAATTTATTATACATGTATTGCTTTATCTATTGAAATAATAAATTGTGTCTAAATCTTTGATGTTTTTAAGATTGAACGATTCTTAACAAGTATACTAACATGACCTCTGTTTATGGTACGTGATTTATATTGTTTTGCAATTGGTGTTGCTTGCTGAAATATTGTAATTGACAAAAAATTACGTTAATGAGAGCCTACAGCAGAATTATCACCATCTCGTTTTCCTTTTTTTGAGTAAGAAATACTTAACATTTCAAAATGACATAAAAAACTGTCAGGTATAATTACTCTCCTTAATAGGAGCTTAGCTCATTATTATTTTTTTTAAGTATAAAACTATAAGCGATTCTCGTTAAAAACTACTCAGGAGACCATAAATTCTAGATTGAAAGTTGAACATATATATCGCACCCCGAGCGTAAAAAAATAGAAGTAATTTCTAAATTTTGTTTTTATGACTGTTTAGCAATGGTATTTTTATGATGTGCACTAGCGTAAAACAGCAGTATCTGTATTTCGTTTATTTTCTTCTGATAATACACTTACTACACCAAGTTATATGCATTTTACTGTAAAACGATATTATTGGCAATACGTTGGATTTTCATTATAAATAATGTCTACATCTTTAGAGCAATACTGTATTTTTTGCATTCCTGTCCTTTTACAAAAATAATTTACTACGGCTTGGTAAAAAGTGAGCAAATAATATTCTTTGTTTGCCACACTGAAGTCTATTTATCTCAGAACAATGAAATTTGCAGATTGCAGACTGTTTGATAATAAGGTTCCGATATATTTAAAATAAATTCAACAACAAAAAGAAAGAATTGTAGTCCGTAATTATGTTATATGTCAATGCTGTGATGCGTTGTTTTTAATCATTAATACAACGAATTTCAAATATATAAATAGTTACTTAAATACAAATCTTGAAATCTCTGAAAGTTATTTAGGTTTATATATCGAGAAAAGTATCATGATTTTATTTATATATTTGTGATAGTGAAAACATCTTTTATTAAAATGTATTGGATGTGCTTTCCACATCTTGCAGTGATGTCTATTTTAGTGTTGGTAAAAATAGTATGGTTCAAATTTGCTATTCTCATACAACATGGAAAAATATATTGCTACATTAGTACTGAATTGAAAAGTAGACAGTCGTACAAGAATGGCTGGATAAAGTGTGTATACAATCTCACTGGGGGTAAGTCATGTTCCTGGGAAGCTTTCCGCGGAGGCTCTGTAGAGGAGAGTAGCCACGGGAAATCATTTCACCGCTTTTACTAATACGCTGGGCGTGCTCACACTCCGCCGCGATAAAGCTCGTGACGTGAAATATGAAGTGAATGCTTTAGCTCGCTCTCTTCTGTTGGTGCGTGCATCGCATGCTTAGATGTATTCAAGAAGGCTGAAGTATTTGCCAACGATGAATATTTTATAACACAGCCGAAAAAACAACATTTTTACTGACTGTTTTCATAATACTGCACCGATCTACGAAGAGAAAGTATCATTGCTTATCAAATTCATGCACATCCGATTTTCTTTTTGCACGGGGGATACATTTTAAGTACCAGAGTGAAAAAACAACGTTGAAGAATAAAATGAACCCCGCGATAAATCGATGTCATCAATTTTGACAACTTATTTTTTTTCCATGTCCGCTCCCAATGTGGAGCATATAGTCTCCTAATGGAGGTATCTCAACAGAATTTTTCTACAAGAACTGCTTGTTACTCAGTTTCTCAACCTCTCTTTGTTTGAAGAGAGTGTGGATACAAGGATAGGGCTAGGACAGGACTGTGGTTAGCTAATCGCTCTCTCTACGTCCCGTGAGAATGGAGTGAGAGGGGGGGGAGGGCTCAGACTACGAACAGAAATCCATAAATCGATTGAAAAATCAATCTATGAAAACCGTTCGCACCGGGAGTTGAACCCGAGACGTCCGTAACCGTAGCCACCGAAGATATTAACTGCGCCACGGATGCCGACATACTGTGATGATACCATTTATCACATCAAATGAATTTTTGTTTTCATTTATGTATAATTAGTAATTTAAAAGAATTATTTCCAAACTAATCTTAAAAACGAGGCGTAGCGAGAGCGTTTAGCTTACTACTAATGTCTAGCATATCCTTATCTTTAAAAAAGATAGTTTTAGCAACAACCAGTTCTCGTAGAATTTTTTTTGTTGAGATAACTTCATTTGAAGCTTACATGCTTCATATTGGAAGAAGACTTGGTTAAAAAAAAGATACACACTACTGACCAGCTTATTGATAATAATAAGATAGTATGCTTCTTAGAGAGGTAAAACACTTGACACACCTAGTTACACAACCAACGGGGTAACATTATTATCAAATTTTATAGTCAATAAATACATAAATATTGTGTGTAAAATATTTGAACACAAAAACACCCGCAAGTATTTTATTTTTTCTTTCTTATTCATAACTTTATTTTTTGTCAAACGATTTAAATTACTCAAATTAATAATTTTTACTAACTTAAAAACGTGTTTAAAACATATGAATCTTATTTTGTTTTATTATTAAGAATTTTTATAATTTTTATGACGCGTTCAATGACAAATGGTCGATCAACTTCAAGTTTTGAAAAGGATACAGATAAAAAATGAGTAAGAAAGGGTTGGCAATTGGGCAAAAGAAGTAGAAAGAATTACAAATAATTCAACCGAAAATTATAGGGCCATCACTACTCGGCTACGTGATCTGAAGTTTTGTATGAGTTGAAAATGTTCTAGCTTTGGTCTCTCGACTGGTTCTGTTGTTTAAACGAAGATTTTCCGTGTACTATTTTTGCAAAATATTTAATCCATTACCTTCAAATAATAAATTTAAAATAGATACTTTACGTTTAGTCTGGAATCTTCATATTTTTTTAATACATAGTAAACTAACAATTATGTAAGTAATAAAAAATAGCGGTATATTTTATTATAAAGTTGGATTAAATATGAATGAGACATTTCAATTGAAATAATGGAAAATTATCACAGCACTAGATTAAATCCATAATTAACTTTAAGATTAGTATCTTCCCCAGTTATCACTCATTAGTAAGTTGGAGTTGTATAATATTTATTCCTGAGCTTTTCGTTTCTTGTTTGCACAGCTTTACTGTTGAAAAATAGGTTAATATAAAACGCCGTCAGATACTGAAAAAGTTATGAGAGAAATATGCGAAATAAAACGCTTTGAATGCTCGTCGACTCTTGTTCATTTCATGTTATGGTGGGCGATTACGTGACGCATAGTGTAATTTTGTGTGGATTTTAAAAACTAACACTGCCATCAAAACTATCATTGCCATAAATGCATCACCTTTGTTTAACATAAAATTACAATTTTGTATCTTCGAAGCATAATAATACCTAATAAAATATGTAACATTCACTTTGCAAAAATAATACAGGAACGTGGTATTTTCCCATTTAAAAAATAATTACTTTTATTTGCACTTTCCACTCTCTACTACTGAAGCGCTAAGTATGTTGGGTTCTTTTTCATTCACAGTCCAATCATATTAATATAATCACTAAAGTTCATTCAACTATCTTGATATAGAATTATATGTCACTAAATCTGCATAAACAACGAATATACCTAGTAATTTCATTGGTATATGATTTCTGTCGCTACCGGAACTGCCCGGATAGGTATGCCCAATTCCAAAACAACAAAATAATTTAGTCAAAGTTTCTTCACTGTTGTATTTTCAAGAACACTGGGTCCATCTTTATTTTAGTTATTTTGTAGTTTAGAGCACTGCTTCTTAATCGGTGATCCACGAAGATTTTTGGGTGGACAGCAAAAAATTCTTAAATTCAAGTAATAAAATATCTTGTTTACAAAATTAATTCTTTTGAATAGAAAATCAATTATATAAATATTTATTATTTTGCTGATGCTGATGCTGATGATCTGCAAAACATTTTTTGATTTTTGGTGGTTCGCGGATGTAAAAAGGTTAAGCAACAGTGGTTTACAGTGTTTTGAATGCATGGGGCATAACTTTCCTAATAGATTCGCTCCTTTTTATGTGAGACAATTATTATGTCATCGCTATACAGTGCACGAAACTTGATATTGTAAAGTTTTCTTGTCATAATATACTGTATTTATATTCAACTTCAAAGTTAGTTCTCAATATTTTACTCATAAAAGTCATTATTTGATGGCGGTAAATAAGTATTATTTGATGGTTACTAAGAACAGCTGCATATTTGAGTCAGTATAAAATACTTAAGCTTAAGTTATATTTTTCAAATGGTATCTGAAATCTGAAATAAAATATGCTTGCATTTAATAATAGAAGCTATATGCTTTTGCTTTATGAAGAATTTGTGAAGGAGCGGAAAAACAGCTACATATTACGTCGACAGTTATGCAGATATATTAAAACTTGATATAAAATATACTGCCAATGCCTCAAGAGATACTCAACACTGCATGTCTCTTCTCCCAAGTGGTAGGGTTTTGGTGTTCTGTAAACTCGTACATAACTCCATACTGAAAGTATTCAGTCGTTTAAAAATAATATGGTTAATAGAAGCAAATGACGCGATGAGTTGATGACTAGTAATCTTGAAGACGCTGTCTAGTATCCATAATATCAAAGCAGTGTTAATAACTTAGAACAAGCACAATTATGTTGATTCTACAATTAACATTGTACATGAAATAAGTTGTGAATTAATCAATATTTTAATGTGCTTTAAGTTTCCAAAGGCCAGCCGTAAAGATAAGTAGTTCAATTAAAAAATAAATCACAATTAATGAATGCACGAGTTCTTCAAACGCTATGTTTTATTTTGATGAACTGCTGAATTTGGTATTTACATATTGTTTATTCAAACATATTTAGTAGTCTATATTTATATGGTTTTACTATGGTAAAATAATGTATTAATTTAAAATGAACATAAAAGTCTTTATTTATTATATAACGGCAATTAATATTGTGTTGACAAAACAATTACCACTGTTCATGTATGAATATATTATAGTAATTTAATTATTCATCAAAATTCATGAACAACGGTTACAAAGTGAAAGGTGAAAGTTGCGCATATATTGTTCGAAAATAGTTTGATTCTCTTCAAGCAACTTCAACGTCACATGGTGTAAAATATTACAATTTTAACTGAAAATGTAAGCCACATGATACAAATTTTTATTAACATGCTTTATTATCGCAATTCGGTTCATTTTGATAATGATATTTTGATCGACTGTAGCGGGCTGTCAGTTCCAGTATATTCTTTCCAAATAAACCTGGATCATAACCGGAAGCACATATTAAAACTAAATAAATACTCAGGAAAATATGTTAAAATGATTTATTTTACTTAATAATCGTTATTAATCGTAATCTCATTAAATGCGAAACATACCGAACGAAAAGTTTAATGGCAAAACCTCGCAGTTTGTTTTAAATGAAAATTATCTTGCAATCTGAATTCAAAGTTGTAACTGTTAAAATTAATGAGTAAATATTCGGTGTTATAAAATCTCGACCTAAATTTAGTTGAAACCAAAGATATATTACAGTAATAATTCATTTAAAGTTATTAACATGAACTATTGGCATGTTCATAAAACAGACATTCTTCATATTTCCCTATCGAATATAAAGGAACATTACGTTAGCTGCGAAAACTTTTTCCATTCAACGGAAACATTTCCAAAATGTTATCATCCATATGTGCTCCATTCGCAGTTTATATCATTTTCCCATTTATTATTTCCCCGACCTCTGCGAGCCGTATTTGGAAACACCCAAACTAAAAAGATTGTATCCATATTATTCTTTGAAAACTAAATGATATAAAATTCTTGGAAATATGCTTCGTGGTATATTAACTAAAACCTAACTTTTTTATGCTAATCCATATATTTTTTAGGTATTCTGTTTTGTCCGACATGAAATAATAAAAAGTTATATGAGATATCATATATTTAATAACAACCCAACTTTTTTAATTTGGTTAAAGATAATATAATTGTATAAACATTTTTAAATCGTTGCGTGGTTGCCATTGCAAAATTGTATTCCTGCAAAATCAAAACATATATATTACTATAATAAATACGAGCTAGTTTTGTTTTAATTTGATAAAGTTAGTTTGTAAACTATTTTTATACTCTTATTTTTTAGTTTCGAGATATATAATTCTGCAATGGAAACGGCTAGAGCATAGGTTTACAAACTTATTTTCTACGTGTACCTCTTGTGGTTCTTTTTATTTTCCATGAACCCCCTCCTTAGTCTGCCTAATATTGAATTTTTCTAAACATACAAACTTCAAATGTGGATACAATGGTGCACACTGTGATGAGCTTTTTTTGTAGAGTGGAAAATTGTAAAAAAAAGAAAAAAATTGTAATTTTATTCATACCTTTATTGAAAAGATAAAGTTGTTTATTGAAAACAAAATGTAAAAATGTTTGGAATGAATCATATCATAACCTACTAAAATACTTACATAAAATGACTACACAAATAAATGCGTGAGGGATAAACCTGATGCTCAAATAGCAATTGATAAATATTTGGCTTCAAATTACTGAGGTTGGTAACCTCATTAAAACTCCCGTTTCATGCGTTATAAAGATGAAAAACCTATCAAAAACGTTCTTGCGATAAACCAGAATACAGGATAAGCAACAGAAATATCTTTCTAAAGCCTTTGCTGGTAACCCTGTCTAAAATGCATTTTAATGCCTTCGTTTGTGCATAATTTAATCAGTTCTTCTTGTGATATGACATTCCATTACTATGCGTGCAGTCAAAATGGACTCTAATCCAAAGACTGCCTTTTTTATCTCCCTGGCATGGACGCCCTGCAAGTCTATATGGACCACTTTATGAATCTATGGACTAAATCATCCAATCCCGGATCCTTTTTATGATCCCTGGATTGGTCATTAAGCGTAATTTCATTTTTTAAATTGTACTAAATACTACCGATTAAATTTGTATGCATTATTACAATTTGAATGAATTATGTAATTTTGTATTTTTCTGAGTTGGTTTAATTATTGAAAATCAGACATTATTTTTTATTTATTGAGAAGATTTAATTTAAAGGTGAAATTGATTTTTTTATAAATGATTTAAAACAAACAATAATATATGTTGATGTTATAATTATCCGTTCCTGTCTACGGCAGTTTCGAAATTTGAGAATGAGGGACACAACAATACATATAGTCTGCAATAATTATGTAGGTATTATAAAACAGTATGTACATAAACGCTATGGGCTTCACGTAGTGGTCAATCAGGAAATATTTAATTTAAAATATGAAGTATTTTTTAAAATTTAAAAGGAAATCCTGGGATTGATATTTAAACAATCCCGGAATTGACAAATTCCCCGAGATCCCGAGATTGGAAGTCCTAGAAACGATGATCAGTAAAAAAAATACAAATAAATATTCATTACATGACTACAAAATAAAATTAAGTATTTGGGTAATTTGATATTTTTGTTACCTATTCGTCACATTGCGCCTCAATATTTTAAACAAAAATAAATTCGAAGAAAATAATTTACATTATAACAATTTGTTTAAGCCATATTGAGATTGAGAACAATGTTTCAAAAAAAAAAACGAAAATAACCAGCGAAATTCTTTGTTTTTGAGATTTCTAAAATTTTCAATTATAACAATTTTCAAAGGCTTTTTCTTATTCTATTAATTGGTAAATGTTATTTTGTTGGTCAAGATATTATTTATTTGATTGGAAAAACAGCTGAAGTATGCCGACAAAGCATAATAAAATAGTAGTCTTTAAAACCTTCATAAGTTTATAGAATAAAAAGTATATATTTTCGTTAGAATCTATCAGTAAAAAGAAAACACCGAATATATTTCTTTTCATAAAATACAGTGTAATTGGGAAAAATGTATGATTATTGAGATATCTCTAGCACAAAACACATGTAGAAATCTGTATGTTTGTAAGTCTGTCGGTCACAACAACTCCAACCCAAACGGTGAACAGTAGAAAAAATGACTCAACGGCATTCGATTTTAGAATGAATCAATGAATCGCAACATAAAAGGGCTACACATTTGGATTTACCATCAAACAATCGGACAATCTTTGAAATTGTTCTCTCATTTGGTAAACCTTCCAACCCAAAAGCGGTTTGGGAGAACAATAAGGACTGCATGTCTAAATATATATTGTTTTGTATATCTTGCATCGAGACAATCCTCACATTGCCTTGAACTATAACTATGGCATCTTTAACGAGGCACTCATCAAGTCTGAACAGATGATCGAAAATCTTTGTCGGAGATTGGCATGTTATGTCCTTCGGGACAGCATGCACGTAACACGAGTCAGAAAACGCGTCGAAAATTAGCGTATCACTCTGATCGTATATTTGATTCTGTGGTGCTGCAGGAGTCATTATTAAATGCAGGTCAACAAGCTGTCTATAGAGAAGTTCTACGGCGCCATAGCAAGAGTGAAGGTGGCGTAATTTTCATCTTTTATTATTGCTGGTTTCAGCTTGTAACATTGTTATTAATTGGTTGATTATATTTTCTGAGTGCTACAACATGTACAGTACACGGCGATATTTTAAACTTTCAAACAAATTTCAATATTTGCTAGCCAATGTCTAAAAAACCTAATATAAGCGTCCTCTATCTTGGGCAAAGCCGGATAAAAAATACTAGTGTTTATTTAAATCATTTCCACGATAAATGATTTCATTTACTAATTGAACTATTGAAGAATGTACGAACGCAATTGGTGTTGATACATTGTTGAATCAAGACTATTCGTTTATATTCATTTAAAAGTATTTATTTTTATTTTTATACGCCAATAATAGATTTGCTGTGATATTATAAGTAAATAAAGATTGACTGAAGCGTCTCTCAGTTCGAGTCCATTCGTGTGCTCGAATGCCTGAAGATGCCGAAAGGCGAAACCCGGGTCGTTAGTGACAAAATACATGGAAGTGTACAAAATCTCAATAATCCAAGTTTGATATTGGAATTCCATCAAGCACCCTCAGTCGATGTCTTAAATTATAAATATTTTTTGGCTTAACATTTCGTCACCTCAGGTAACAAGGCTCCATCGGCCGTTTTTTTACAAAATCACTTTTAAATGCACTTATATCTGCATTCAATTTAAAAGACCTTACATTTGTCCGTCAATCCATTAAAATTCATATAAGAAAAATGTTCTATCTGAAAAAAATACAAATGTTACAGTGCATAGAGGTTCAATCTGAATACATAGTTAGAAATACCACGTGTAAGAAGTCACAGTCTCAAAAGTGTTCGTCTCTATCATTCACGTATGTGAATGCATAAGTGTATTTCATTTAAAAAGTTACATTATCCGAAATCTAAAATTGCTTCTCCTAGAGTTTTAGTTTTCACAGATAGAACCTTGTTTACTCAAGGTGACGATATTTATTACAGTCTTTTGACTCAAATATTTTAAGGGAGTTTTGCGAAAACATTAATGTTATTCAGATATTCATTGAAAACTCAGTAAAAGTGTTTATAATATTATTGTCCTACAGCTCTAGGCAATATTATCACAGCCGTACATTTAATGAGAATGCATGTATCTAATATGAAAATGATATAAACTGAGTTAAGTGTAGTATTAATATTACAGTTCGCATGAATAAGAAAGGATTAAAGCGATTAAACTTTGTTATATGACGATTACTCAAAACGCAGTAAAGTTGGAAATAAGGAGATATATATTTATAACACCCTGGCTCTTTTATTATCCCAGACAACCGAGGTATAATATGTTTCAAATTGTAATATTGCTTTGGCCGTATTCAGTGTAATTTGTAACACGTAAGGAAACGAACAATAAATCTCACAATAAACGCGTACGATAATTTCGCTGCCTTGTTACGAGACGCTTATCTGGTATAGAAATTTCATTTTCTGAGCTTTAAAGTTGTTTTCAGTCACATGCTTTGGGAACAGTGGCGTGCTAAATATTGCACCATATCAGTGTATTATACCTTATAATTATATGAAATTGAAAAATAAAATCTAAGCAAATTTATTTAATACATATCTAGAAAAATTCAATTTTAAATAAAAAGATGGACATGCTCCTCTAACATAAGTTATAATAGGTTATTATTAAGTTATAATAAGATAAAATCTTCTAATAATATATTCGGAATAAGTTATAATACAGCTTTTCTGTGAAGCGAAAAAGCAACATATATTGGTGTACAAAAAGTGGAATAATAGAGATTTGAGTTATAATTTCATGTTTGAAATGAATATAAAAGTAGCCTATAATATGTTTTTGATTTTATATTAAAAATCAAAGTCCACAAGATACCGCTGAATCCATCAAGTATGAGAGTTTTTCGTTTTTTTCACAAAAGTTTATTATTCATGATAACGACTTGTTAAAAGAGTTTAATTTATGAATAAAAGTACTAATAAGACCTTAAATATGACTAACCTTCTGTTGTTTTGCGAAAGGGTGCATAGTTTATTTTTTGCAATGATGTGATTTAATATATATGAGCATAAACTTGTATGTAAGACGTTTTTCTTGCCTTATTTTCGATGGAACCGCATGAAAATACTTTTATATGCAGAGCTGGCTTCCGTCGCTGAAGTTAGATTACAATGTCTGATATGAAATTTCTTTCACATATATTAGAATCTTTTAGTCAAAGAGTGACATGGCTTACCGGTATCTTTTGAGTATAATGGCATCTCTTCTCGGCACGCAACTGCTTTAGAGCACACTCGTTGTCTACTTTGGAAGATAATTAAGCCTAACAATCTTGGGATTAGGTATCAAGCAGTAAGCCGACATTAACATTAACCTCGAGTTGGTCGTGTTTCCTGGATGGACGTGAGAGCTTTAATAGGGTTAATTTGACCCCCGTGTTTTCTCTTTTGTTACCTAGGAGTTATTTTAATGTTGTCCTAATTAAAACAGTTTGTTGAAATTAATTAATTTATTTTCGCATAACTCCGACGAAAGTAAACTCGAATAAACACATTATTAATTTATAGAGGATGAATTCATTAAATTTTAATTTGTTGCTCATTATTCGAGCTGCCTGAATTTACTCAAATGACATTTATTTTTGTACTCGATGCAATACTGATAAACATAAATATTTCGTTTCACTTTTACAAATGAGGTAGGTTTTAATTATTTATATTCATTCCAGTTTTCATTAATGTTTATCTAAATATTGCATTTAACAGTTTGTTTATATACAAATAATTCATTTTACCGTTAAATTCTACTTTAGTTTTCCAGTTGCAAATTATGATATACGCAATATTTATGCTGGCCAAATTTTCGTTGTCTTCCTATTATTTTATGACAATACTGATGTTGAATCACCAAAGTAGATAGTCAATTGACTCGTCAAACTTCAAATCAACTTGCAAATTGTGTTTACTTTATTTTACTATTATTTCACAGGAAATACAAATTTCCTAAAACAAATGACCACTTCTTGCATACAGCATTCCTACCACTATCAGAGTTTTGCTCAAAGACCATTCACACGAAGAACATTTGATCACCTCACTTTATGAATGATGACCTAAAATATTCTTTCAAGGTTTACGGTCACCTATTTTTGATCTCCTGAGTATAAATTCTTTTATTTTCTCATCTCTGTAAGCGACATAAATAATACGACTCCACTCACATCTGAAAAATAGCGAAATCATCCTTTTATTTCAATGTGAGATGGTGAAAATTGTTTATTTAAAACTTATTAAAAATAAATGACATGTAGTTATTACGTGTTTGTTTTAAGCAAAGTGTTCGTAATACATTTTTGCAAAGTAATTAAGGGTTGTATGAGGGATAACGAAATACGTGCAGATGGAAAAGGGTTAAGACTTATCGCAAACGAAAGTATGAAAGCTCATTGTGGGTGTGATGCGCTATCATCACGAGTGAAAGTGTCCTTCACAAACTTTCAGAGTAAAAAGTTCGTATGAGGTAATATTTCGCACCCGTTATAATATGCTTCGTCACAAACAATGTATACCGAAGGCACGCATAATAATTTCTCCCATGACGGTTCGTCTGCCAGTTCTATTTAGTTTCTGTAATATGTTATCATGTTATTTTACCAGATGAACTGTAGTACAATTAACATTAATTTTATTTCATGGATCTGTGAATGATGAAATTTTACTACGTTATTAATTTATCTAATCAATTTTTTCTGCAACGACATTACATTTTTTGTTTTTATGAGCTATGGGAAAGATGTTATATTCCATTATTATACGTTTTTAACCTTTTACAGTTTGTATTCATGATGCTATTAATTTTGTAAATCACCACATTGTGATGGATAGTTCTCATCTGACGTTTTATAATCAAATAATTAGAAACAATATTTTCTCTCTTTTTGATTACAGCTTTAATGACATTAAACCATCCGGTGATTATACATTATAAATTAAAGCACGGTGTCTTCCGATTACTATAAAATTCACTTCGATTTTTCTTAAATTTTGTATACGGAAAAGAAGATATAAATCACTGACCATGCTCATAATTGAATCATCTTCTATAAAATCTCGTTGCTGGACTATTTCTTCGTATATGTGTTTTGACGAAATCGACGCATATTATTTATTCATTTTCGATACTATATATTGAGTCCTCATATGCGGTTTTTCAACTTAATCCAAATATTTATTGTATTGTTTTATTTATAAATAAAATAATGTACACACAATTTTGAACATATCTTATTGAAGTTACTTGCATGTGGTCTTATTTCGGTCAGTCAAAAGTGGTTTTCCAACATGGAGCGGCTCACAACAGTTGAAATATGCTGAAATCATTTTTAGAATTTTATTTTCTTCCCTTTATTTAATATTATTTTTTTCTTACAATACATAATTTACATCATTATTCCTATTGTAAAACAACACATGACGCTTTCGTACTTCGCAAGTGTTCGCTGAAACTTACCTTTTTTACTTTTTTATCATAATTTCAAAACTGTTGTCACACAATATGGACCCGAATGTAAGAGGAAAATTATTGGAGTACTTCCGTCACAAATCTGCGTCCCCACGTCAATTTATTTAGTCAAGATTTGCCTAAGCAACATATTAGCGTGGCGCTAAGCTTTTGAATAGTTTAGGCAAACTTTTGATGAAAACAGTAAATTCGTTAGGAAGATTGTACTAATCATCCGTTAAACTTTCACGACAGTCTATAGGGAAAATGGATTTTAGTTAAAATAATTTTGTTTTCAATTTAATATTACATTTTCTGAAAAATATGAGATAATATTATAATCTTAGAATAAATTATCGCTTAATGAGAAATTCGAAGTTTTGTTTCAGGTTATATAAGAATATAAATATTACAGAATTAGATAGAGAATATTATTTTGTTTTAACTTTTATTCTAAATAAGAACAATGTTAATGAAAATGTCAAATTAAAAAAAAGAATTCATTCTTCAAGTGGTTAACAACTATAGTAATTTAATTACTATAATTTCTACATTGCTTAGTTGTAATTTGATTTTAAAATATTGACACAAACATAACATATAATTTAATTTAAGACATCGACTAAGGGTGCTTGATGGAATTTCAAAATCAAATTTGGATTATTGAGATTTTGTACACTTCCATGTATTTTGTCACTAACGACCCGGGTTTTGCCTTTCGGCATCTTCAGGCATTCGAGCACACGAATGGACTCGAACTGACATTCAGTAAACAGTGTCTAACGTTTATATAGAAGATACAAATACGACAAATATTATTTACGAGGTAAGAAATTATACGTCTGAGAGCCACACTGATACCTGAGTTAAAATTTCGAGAATCGCCTTAATCCTTATTTTGTAAACACCACATTTACAGAGTGGCGAATTGCCGCTTTCCAACTTCTTATGGAATCCATAAGAACTCAGAAGAATTTAACTCAGGTATCAGTGTGGCTCTCAGACGTATAATATCTTACCTCGTAAATAATATTTGTCGTATTTGTATTTTCTATATAAACGTTAGACACTGTTTACTGTCTGTCAGTTCGAGTCCATTCGTGTGCTCGAATGCCCGAAGATGCCAAAATCTCAATAATCCAAATTTGACAAACATAACAATTTAAAACAAAAATTAATTTCCGAAAATTTGTTTTCTTAGAACTTTTTCTTTGCGTCAGTCATGAGTCACCAGCTCCAAGGGCCGTTTGGCTAATCGATGCATTGGCTCAAAAAGTAGACTTTTCCATCAACGAACTCTGTGCATTGTTTTCTAATATAAATTTGTATCTAAATAATATTGTCGTGTTTTTTATTTTCTCAATTCTTAAAAATGTTTTTATCATTTTATTTTTTTGTTATATTTGCTAAATACATGTCAGATTGGCATCAGCTCTGATACTTATTATTCTTTTAAAAAGAAAATGCTCATATTGTATACTCAATAAAATCTCACCTTCTTATTAACATGTCCATTAATTTCACACGGAGTAAAATTTCAAATAATAATAGTAAGTAAAAATATTGCGTTCGAATTTGATGTTCATTTAGGTGTAGGTACCAAAAGTAAATGTTTATTAGTCAAGAATAACCGATAATAAATTTAATTACTTAGCAAAGAATAAACAATATTTTTAACGAACAAAGCATTTTGAATTTCATATAAAACATAAAACGTAACATAATATGTCATCATTTTTAAAACCATTAAATTTTTTATCAATCCCTAGTTTGGTAAATATTTAATAATAGCGTTAAATACCTAATTAATGTAAATGTTGTATTTAGTTCTGCAAGATAGTTTATCAAACATGTGGTAATGCTTAAGCAAGTTGAAAAAACATGGACGTTTAATTATTTCCTTAATTTCACGTAAATATATCTGCTTTTTCGGATTGCAGTGGTCAATATTACAACCGATATTGTTTTTGTGTAATATATCGTCAAATTTGTAATACTTTCGAAGATAGTGTGATATCAATACAGCTGTCATTATTTATTATAATATTTAATAATTATAGTCAAACAAAATGTGTTGCCATTTTTAACATATGACTGCAGAGCTCCTTGTAGTAACTTTTTATGGAATCTGTAAGTTTTATGATGGAGTTTATGAAGAAGTTTATGATAAATTTTTTTTAAGTAAATTCTTTGACAATATAACGCAGTTAAATATATTGTTCTGTATTGAAAATATAAATAGTGTTACAAAATATTGGTTCAAAAATTGAAATAGTATTTTCAGTATGACAGAAAAACATCGAATATCTTTTTGTTACATTGATTCACTTTTTGTTGTAATCCACGTTTTATCAATAATGCTATGAGAATATCACCCCAAAACAGCGATAACATTTTCACATTAACGCTGTTAAAAATGCTGAATGACAAAATCAATTTTCTCGCTATAAAAATATTCTCTATAATCCGCATTCCACATAACCAAATACTTTACGTATTAAAATTCAATAAAAGTAAACATTATAAATATACGAAATTTATGTATAGATAATTAATTAATTTAGAACATTTTGTACTTAAAAAGCAGCAATGAAAACATTATTTATATATTTTTTTGTCATTCCTAAAAGTTTAAAGATTTAATTATAATTTTCCTCTTTTATTAATATTTAAGAAGATTTAAAAATTATATACTTGTTTTGGACATCGATTATTTTTTCCCACCCAAAGGAAAACACTTTTAAATTTATCGTAATATATTTTATTTCTTTGCGACAACGTGGTGTTTTTTTTTGGCCTAGCGAAAAAATAAAAATTGCTTAACTGGTCATTTCATTTATTTTATTCTTTCCTTTTTATTCCTTCGTTTATTAAGAACTCATAGAAAACGACGTTTTAAAATCTTCGTAAAAATTAAAACGTAAAATGTGAAGGTTGCAAACAAATAATGTTTTTTTATATTATATTTTTGTGTCTAGTGCTTCATAAAAAAATACTTTCCTTTCAATAATGTAGTAAACATGTCAAAAAATAACACAAGAGGTCCATAACATTTTAATTGTAGACTCTTTTATTTGATTTATGTATAATTGGTTTGCTAATCATTATTTTCTTGTCTCAGTTCATGAACCATCAGTTTTATATACCTTCATTTTTACACTCAATTTTATATAAATAAGCCTGTAATGTTTGTATTTTTATCAGTTGATAATGCTCGTGATGAGCGATACCGGTCCTGATCATTATAAATAAGTGGAAGTAGTACAAATGAATTGTGTTTTATTTTTTAAAATACTTTTTTTTGTTTACAAATTCTTTTCTGATTCATTGTTAAATTAACTTACACACTGAAAGTAAATATTATCTAAATATGATATCATTCCGAGATAGCAAAAAAATCTATAGTTTTATTTATATAGAAAATTGCGTCTAGTTGTGTTCAGACTTGAAGAAAACTAAGGAAATGATCAGCAGCCGTATAGTCGTTGAGCATATTTAAAATTTAGATTGTATAAGTGTTTTTTTAATTCTATTTTAAGCTGACAACTTCTACATATAACCAAATTAAGATACAATTCTCTTTGCATAGCATTCGACTTACCCGCCGCAAGTGAAAAGCTTGCCAACTACCGTTTTACGATACTAAAAAATCTTGAATATTAAAATAGTTATTAAATTACGTTGATAGTTACTTATTATAAAATCAATTCCAAAATGTCAAAAAAAAAAAAATTAAATATACATCTGAAATCAATATTACTAACTTAATGTTTTATTTACCTATTTGATTTCAGCGTTTGTGAATAGGTTCTATGTGTAACTTTGTTTTACCCTTAATCATTTCACGTAGAGGGGAGTAAGTTTTTATCTATTGGATAGAATCTCGTCCACACTTACCCGCTTCGCGTTCCGAGCTCCATTGCCTTGCATGAGTTACGCTCTCCAACTTACAGCTACTTTGATCGTAACAAGGTAAAAGTCTCGGCAACGACAAAATGTTCCGGTTAGTCGAGCTCTAAACTGATTTAATATTGACAGAATAAAATGTTTACTCGACATATTTGCACGTAAAAAATGTAGTTTGAAATTATCTCCACAAATCTTTTTTGATCTACAAATTCTGCAACAAAGGAAAACAATTCATCATCGTTATAGGTAAAACAAGTTTTTTACAAATATCTGTCGTTTATAATAATATTTATAAACAATTCAACTGATAAAAGAAAAATTCTCCGATTGTTAGATTGTTACATCACATCATAAACATCTCAATAGATTTACTGCGTCGTTTCTTGGGCGGAATGATAGCGTTCGAATGATAAAGGTATTCATACGCCCAAATGCTTGGCATGCTAGGACTCACGGTGATAAAATGCTTGCATTTTCACATGAAAATATAATTGGGTGACAAAAAAGCTGTTTCAAATATAAAACATCTTCGTCAAGACTAATTCTATGGCAGAAATAGCATTGAACTATACTTAATTCTGAAACAGAGTTATACAAACTAATTGTAAATTCAATAAATTAATTTATAGGTATAATTTAATGTGTTCCGATTGAATTAAGAGATTTAAATAACATGTATATATATATATTATCCAACTCGTATTTCAGTAAAAAAATTAAGGAAACATTTTTAACAAATAAGGCTCAGTCCTGGAGTATCAATATTAAGTGCAATATTGAAGGTGGAATATGGTAATAATAAAATTTATTTTCTTGAAATAAATAATATACAACTTATTTTAGGCGAAAAACGTTCACAATAAATAACTTTATAAAGTGGACCAAAAAGGCAATGAAGCTATACATCATTATTAAACCCTACAATCAAGTGGCATTAATAATTCTTTTTCTACGTAGTGAACCGTCAAAGAAACTAAAGTTTGCTATCAAATTTGAAATCCAAAAACATAAATCCTGTGTTCATATAATATTCAAATCAGCTATGTTCGTGGTAACTTGCACAAATACTGTCCGAATTAAAAATAAACTTTCGTGTCTCAAAGTAAAACTGAGGGTTTTCTTTAATTATGGTGTACACCAGTGAATAATTACACATTTCAATAGTCTATACAGTGTCTACGCTATTGAAAAGATATCTAATATCTACCAGACATAAAATATTTTATTATTAAAAAATTAATGTGCAATAAAATACTTTGTTGTTTGTGAAAGTGAACACTATGAGTAATAAGGTAAAATTATCGAACTATTTAGTTCAACAAGAATTACAGAATAATGTTGGTAGCTTCTTATTCTTCCCACCATCATTAAAATCATTAGTAAAGGGATATTTTAGTAGTTTTATAATATCTATTTACTTACTAGAGAAAGACACTAAAATTTGTCGATACTAAATTATTCGAAACAATTATTTCAAATTTGAATTTAAAATGGTCCAAGAGAGCCTGAATCCTGCCTGTCTCTTCTACCAACCAGATGAATTCCGTCGCCCTGGAAGGCGGCTGATGACCATCCATTGGATGTATTCGGCGTAGCTACGGGTCGCTGGGATGACCTGGGAGGAAACGAGGAGACTGTCGGGGGACAGGAAAACTTGGAGGAACCGCGTGATGGCTATATGCTTCGAATAGAGAGCGAATATGGTTTTAAAAAAAACTTTATTTTATATTGCACTTTCGTTATTTAACCCCAATAAAACACGTGTGTTCGTCGCCAATGTCGTCATGTCATGTGCCATGTCGGTAGGAATGACGTCTATAGGCTCTTTCTTCGTATAGTAATGCATGTTAAAATATTGACGTGTCATATTTTATACGTTGCATCATAAAAATTGTTGTAGTGAACAAATTCATCAGTAAATAAATTAGAGGGCCTCAAACACTTAAAAAATATCTTAATCTATGAAATTGATAGATAGTAATCCTGAATTCAATCAATTGTGAATATTTACCGTATTAAACGATTTTTTATATGACTTTTATTTTTTATTGGTCCATTTTATTATGCATTAGTAAGCAATCGTATAACATTCATAGATATAAAAATATGAAGCAAACAATAATTTTGCAGCTGTTGATTTATAGCATAAGCAATTTATTTATTTTTTACTATGTCCACTCCCAGTGTGGAGCATATGGCCTTTTAATAGAGGTATCTCAACAGAAGTTTTCTACGATAACTGCTCGATACTCAGTTGCTCAACTTCTATTTTTTAAAGATAGTGGGGATAGAAGGATACGGCTTGGACAAGACTAGTGGTTACTTCTGCAAAAATAAAAACGCAAAACTATACATTAATACTGAAAGCAAATACATTCAAAATATTATAACAGGATGTCCATAAATAATCTAGATGCATTAATATTATTTATTATTTAAGACATCGACTGAGGGTGCTTGATGGAATTTCAATATCAAATTTGGATTATTGAGATTTTGTAACAACGTAAATTAGCAGAAAAGATGCTATATTTGTCTAAAGACATAGACCACCCTAGAATCTGGCATAGAATTAGTTATTTAGGTTGCACAAGCTTTAAAATTAAAAAACATCTCGCTGATAGTGTTAGACCGGCGTTCTATTGCAAAAACTCTCTAGACAAATTACTTATTAACAATAAAGATAGAGTAAACTTTAAGAACAAATCTGGTATTTATAAATTACAATGCAATGATTGCCAACATTTCTATGTGGGTAAAACCACACGTACATTAGATATAAGGGTATCAGAACATTTAGCTGCCTTTAGATTAAAAAAAGAAACTTCGACATTCGCAAATCACTTGCTAATGGAGAACCATACGTTTAATGCGGATGATGGGGTTAAACTGTTGCATAAAAACATGGGGGATCATAAATTATTTTATCAAGAAATTTTGGAAATTAATAGAGCCCAGTTAAACTCTTTGCCAATCTTGAATGAGCAGCTGAACCTTCCTAATTCTCCGCTATTATATCCGATACGTTGAAACACCTAACAGATGTCACTAAATGTGGAATGATTGTATATATTTACCCATTCGTCGAATTGCATCCCGTCAAAACCCACAATACTATTGTAATTGTAAAATCACTGGTATTTCTAAAAGAAGTTGAAAAGCGGCAATTCGCCACTCTGTTAATATGGTGTTTACAAAATAAGGATTAGGGAAATTCCCGAAATTTTAACTCAGGTATCAGTGTGGCTCTCAGACGTATAATATCTTACCTCGTAAATAATATTTGTCGCATTTGTATCTTCTATATAAACGTTAGACACTGTTTACTGTCTATCAGTTCGAGTCCATCCGTGTGCTCGAATGCCTGAAGATGCCGAAAGGCGACACCCGGGTCGTTAGTGACAAAATACATGGAAGTGTACAAAATCTCAATAATCCTAATTTGGCATTAATATTAGTTTGAAAATAAAAATAAATATCTACAAAGTTAACACCGAATCCACCAAAAAATTTATTAGATTTTTGAACAAAAAAACGAAGTTTAATGCAAAGCTTAATTCAGTATAAAAGAGATGTAGATCTAATATATTAATAGAAGTTCTTAAAATTGTTCTAAGACATGCTATCAAATTAGATAAAGTAAAAAAATACATTGTTCCTTTTTTCAAAATCTGAATAAAATAATTAATATTGTATTGACGCAGTGTACATATTTGAACGAAACAATACAAAAATGTATCTTTTTGCATTTATAAATACACATTTAATTTAAAATAAACCCTAAGTGAATAGTAAATGAGAAAAACATACCGACCCTTTTGAACTGTTTAAATATTTAAACGGAATTTATTAACTTCTTAAAAGGAACGAGTGTTTACCTCGATGGTAAAATATTCAAAATTTCAGAGGGACCACGATAAAACAATCGCTCAAAGACAAGATGAGAGAATGAATTTAATGACTAAAAAAGATTATTATTTGATGCTGGTGGATACAAACAATATTCCTTTAAAAAAAGCCTGAATAATTATGTATAATAATTTGGCAATCCTTTTATGCTTAACCAAGTAAACTAAAATATAAAAATATTATAAGTGTACATATATACAGATTTCAATAAATAACAAAAACGTCATTTTCTTTTAGTTCTTTTAGTTAATGATTGAAAGTTTTAATATTTAGTTGTTTTTGAAACAACGTCAAGAACAAAAAAATGTGAATTAAATGGAAATTTGTAGGGCCTATCGAACCATATTACAAACCATAATTCCCAGTAAGAATTTAAGATTGTTTTCTATATATTTTTACTATCAACTATTTTCTATGCACATGCGACATACATTTGATTGGAGAGTACATGGTAGAATAAATGTAGGGAGGTGTATAAAGACTATACCCTGCAACCTCTACCCACTAGAAGGGCTTTCATAAATTCTGTGAAATATTATAAATACAATAGAAGAAGCGTATTGATTATCAGTAATAAACATTATTTTATTGAATGTTTTTTGATGCGTTTCCATAATTTCACTATACGGTTTTCATTAGTATAATCCAAAAGCATAACACGACTCGCTTCATTCTTCCTCTCTTCATTTTTGATGCTCGTTTCCCACTCTAAGCGACCTTAGGTGAAATGATAATATGAAATACTCATTCTGATTGATAAAAGTGTACCGCAAAGAGAAAAGCTCACAAAGAAACTTTCGCGCCGTTAAAAAAACGACTGTTGAAATAAATCCAATTATGTGCGTATGTTTTGGTTTAATTAGGTTTTCAACGAATTGAATATACCCAGCTTTATTTTGAAAAATGAAATTCCACTGTCTATAAACAATTGAGTTCAGGAAAATTTTCAGGAATGTTTGTCTTAAAGCTTTTCAAAAATATCGCTAGAATAATATGCTTATGTAAGGCCTTTTCCTTCAAATGCAATACGTAAATGTGAAATAAAAATAGTATGTAATATATTTTATATTTTAACGGATTCGAAATAAAATTATAGCGAATATTTTTATTTCTGCAGCGCAATGATACTTCAAATGATTATTTTCCCAATCAAAATTGTTTGTTTGAACGGATCACGAAGCCGGCCTTGTACAAATATTATTCCTGTCTATGATTTAGATGTCATAATGAAGTAATATTATTATATATTTACCTGAGAATAACTTTAACACTGGATAACTTCATGATAAACAATAAAATTAATTTTGGACAAAAATGATTCAATTTTTGCATATTTTATTATGGAAAATAAATATTTGGTCAGTAAAAATTTACAAAATTGGTCAGTAAAATAATCAAAGAGGTCAGTAAAAATCACAAATTGTCAGTAAAAAATATTTTTTTTACAGTTTTTTCGTAATGTTAAGATACAAATTCCTGCAAACTGTTGGCGTTTTAATTCAGTAGCTGATACATGCTGATCATTTTGATATACTATTCTTGAAAACTTATTTATTTTACTCACCAAAAAAATAGTTATAGACTTACCAAATATATATTTCCATTTGAAAATGATAAAATTGTGAAAATGTGATTATATCTATGTTGTTATTTTTTTAGTTGAAAATAATTGTGTGTTTTTAATTTTCAGGAAACGTAGGCACAAACTTTAAAAACTTTCTTTGAGGCAAATTTTGTTGGATGAATAAACTATGGTTTTGAGAATTCACATCGTTAAAATTTCGTAAAACAATGCCTGTTATTTGGCAACATGTTGTGACAAATAAAATATGAGCTTATTTATCCTCATGAAATAACTCGAAGCTTCACAACATCTTCAACATTATTTATGCAAAATGTGTGTGGTTATAAAATAGCAATGTGAAAGATTGAAGCGAAAATTGTTTTTATCATAATGTTCTCCGCTGTGGTGTTCTGTGTAATTTCGTATTAACCCATACCCGGGAGTTTTTATCTTGACAGTGAGTTATTCATTAACTTGTGTGAAACTGATTGTGTCGATTTCAGATATTCCCCGAACATTTATGCCACTGACTCAGGGCTCGTTAAATGTCGACGCAGAAGCAGTTAAAAACCAACTTCGCCGTTAATTAAAAACATAAAAAGTGGAGCAATAAAAAAACTTTACAGTCAGAATTCTCTACGAACGCTGTATAATGTTGGATAAAGGTTTGCTTGATAAACAACCTCGTTGTTATTGTTGTGTTTCCTTTGAGCCTAGCAGTTTCGGTTTTATATTTCGAACGCTATTTACCTTTCAATGAAAACGTAACGATTCACCCGGGGCACTGTCGCAACATGAATAATTGAGTTTTCCACCCCATCATTAGTGAAACTCAATATTTTAAATTAACATCAAATTTAATATGAGTTAAACCCGTAATTAACTTTGGAGGTATTGTTTTCGTTGCAATAATATCGTGGCGGACAGTGGACTTTTGAAACGCCAACATGGCTATGGTACTATCTCAAAAAACAAAAATGGTGTGTGGTGCTTTATTGACATTTATGTTGTTGGGATCTATGTTGGTTACCGGTTCAGCTCTTGGATGGTTTAATCCTGGAGGATCTGGAGATTTACCTGGAGAACTGACAGCGAAGCTCAGTCAGAGGAGGCTCTACGAAAATCAGGTTAAAAAATTTACTATTTTTATGTAAAATACACTTGTTTCTTTCAGAAATTCATGTTTATTTATACGATATTTCATGCAACCCCTTCCTTTAAAAAAGCAAACACCCTTTTTTATATTAACGCCATTTAAACAAAACGTTTGATGAATTTTAGGCTTAAGGTTCCACCGATTTCATGGAAACATACCAAACTGCTAAAAATTATAATAAAAATTATTTTAATCTATTAACCATCATTAAGAAAATATAAAATTATTATATTTCACTCAGTACATACGACGTTAATACGTAAATGAGCTGAAAGTATTTACAATGTACTTGATAGGTACCTAATAGAAGCTTATATCAACACATTATGATAAATTAATCTGCTAATTTTTATTTATTAGTTGTCAAGGTACAAATAATTGAAATGAACTGTCAATTTCCGATAAATCAAATTACTCTTTTGTTTGGTAATTTTTTCATCTGAAAAAATAAATCTAGGCTAATTATTACTTCTTTATTTTAGATACTTGAATGAATTAAACACAAACATTTAAAATAACGAATATAATGTTTAACAAAAATAAAAAAAAAATCATAAAAATTATGGTATCACACTACCAATGACGAGGTCTTTGAAATGTAAATATGATTATTACAAATTATTTTTTTAAATTTAAAATACAATATGTTTGTACTACTTCCACACATTTATAATAATCAGGACCGGTTTTTTGTCATCACGAGCATTATCAGCTGATACAAATAAATTTACAACAGTGATATTTAAATAAAATTGAATGTTGCAATTGCAAGGTATATAAAACAATAAACATTTTTTGTAAAAAATGTGGTGCGTTCAATAAACTAATCTGATAGTGACGTTATAAATTCTAATTATATAGACTATTAGGATCATATGTATTATTTTCTCTGAAACTGGTCCGCATAATTTTATAAAATTGTGGAATAAGTAGAATAAAAGTAAAGTAGAATTCCACTTGAATGCCTGAAGATTCCTGAAGGCTTAAATTATAGCAATAAAACTGTGTTTTATTTTTATAAATATAATGTCTTTTCACCAAGAGTTGAGATTCATCTCCATGAAAGTGATTTGTGATGTTTTTTTTTTAAATGATAAAACTTTGTTTTCTTACTCAAAAAATTCGTAATAAATGTTGCATACTTAGTCCAGATTTTTCAAATTTAATATATTAATAAAGTTAGGATGAAATTGAAAATTTCCCCTGAAAAGTTGTCGTATGAGACAAGCAGCATTTTGGATCAAAAGCTATTAGCTTACCAATTTGTGAATAAATACAGGCTTTATCAAATTAAAAAGTCATTAGACATACTGACGTAGCGTTTCCTCGGTAAATGAAAAAGGTACAAACATTTACAGCGAACGCTTGCTGAGAATGCTTTTGGGAAAAACTTAGAATTAATAAGTCGCTGAACATTAATTTCCAGATTTGCCACGCTGAGTAAAAACGCAAACAGAATAAGTTTGTCCTTTGGGGCTGATATATCCGATGGATATAAGAAAACACATTCAATCCCAAGGGTACAACAAAGGGGAAAACAGGATTTTCACGCTTCATTGCCCCGAGCTAGGAGCTTATCGCAGTAGATATTATCACATATTAAAATAACGAATATGACATCTGGTTCTGCAGATATAAATCAATTACTTTCATATTATAATGTAACATTGTTTTTTATCTTGTATACATATCATATTAGACATAAAATATGGTTGTTTCCTCACTCGAGAGTGCTAAGTTCCTTCTGAAACAATATTAACATTGTATTTTATCCTAAAACATAATATATTTAAAATTTGAAATTACTGTTTGACCAAATTAAAAAGAAAGCTTTCCTTGTAATGTTTCAAATTATAATGTTACGAGTTTACTGTAGAATAATGATGCGATATATGTACTGGCGATACTAATTACATAGAGCTTTAAACATCAACCAATACAGCTTTCACTAATGAATCAGAATGGCAAAAAATAGTTCATGAATTTCGTTCAAATGATTATGTAGATTTTTACTCATTTGCAAGCTCTCTTTCGCATTCGAATATTACTGACTAATTAAACAAATTGGTAAAAAATATTCCGCATGAAATTTTTCTCTCAGTTATGCTCTAATTCATTGTTTGAAAAGAAATATTGAGTTTCCAGTCTATTTGCTATACAATTTCAACTAGGCATTTTTTACTTTGAGAAAAAAGCATTATAATTTCATGAAAAAATCAAAATAACTTTTTTGACCTAATACTTCTCTCTGCTAAAACAAGATGCATCAAATCTTTGTCGAGTAACTTAAGACTAGGTGTGATCCAACTTCACACTTTTTTTAGTACAAACTAGGTGAGGTCAGGTAAGGATAATTTGTGTGAGATATTCTATTTCACCCACTTCTCGTTCAATCCTAACAACAGGGTGCAGTCGTCTATTCCCCAATTTACTCTTAACATCTAAGAAAAGGCCGGTGGCCGAGTGGTTGACATCGTTAGCTTTATTTGTAGACTTCATAGGCTCAAATTAAAGTACGGACAGTTTCAAAAATTGTTTTTTTTCCACCGATTTATGGATTTGTGTTCGAAGGCATGGATAGATCCTAAAAACGGGGTTTGACAAGAGTGGATATCTGACCACTAGACCTGTTCCAGCTCAATCCATATATTCTTTCTCTGTTTCAATGATAGGTCTAGTGACTTAGTAACAACGAGTTCTTGTAGCTTATGCTGAGGTAGATTCGATAAGAGGTCCATATATTATGATCCACATTGAAAGTTACATGGTTTAAAAGGGATTGTTTGAATATTGATGACTTATGCATTCGCAAGACTTCTTCATTTCTAGAATTGATTTTTGATGGAGAAATGGAAAAATTACAGAGATCTAAGAACTAATTATGACATATAATAAAATAAATTTGCTATGGTAAATCTTATTGACTAAATACATATGAACTATGTGTTTGTCGGATCGGGAAAATTGAGGAAATAAAATTTCCTCTAATAAAGCTAGAGCGTAAGAATTTACCGATTCGCAAATGGCTTTAATCGTATTGCGATTGGCAAAACGCAATGATTTATAGACCGCATTGTGTTCCCGTTTGTACAACATAAGGTAGATAGATGCAATAAATTCTTTTTTCGATAGGTTTTATAGATACTATCAACTTTTATGACCTCGTGTGTGTTGTTCTTTAAGAATTGTTAACTTCGGTAAAACTTTTCTTAATATGATAAAATGAAAGAAATAGGTATTTTGATTAGTTGTTGATTAATTATAATGTGGACAAAAGAAGGAAACACAGGCTAAAAATACTTAAAGCATCACTTAAAATAATTTCATGTAGTCGAACGGTCGATTTTGGTGGGCTTTCTTCCATTCACGGGCTTGAATACTGGAATAGAAACGTTTATACATTGTATCGATTTAATTGACATATTCTTAGCCGAACTCTATAACATATGTAAACGATATTGTTTTTTTGTTAATTTATGATATAATTTTAGCGGAACTGAAAAAAACGCTATTCTATTCTTTATTATTTTAAACATTTCTAAATCGTATCCAAAGACCACCCACTCTATTTGATCTAAAAGAATGGGTTCAGAGAGCGAATAGCTTAATACTAATCTTTTAAAAACTCCATCCTTTTATTTACCATATACAATGCACATTGTAAGAAGACATTATTTAAGAAATTTACAAACACCTGATAGAGTACAGATTTTCATCGTGAACATGAAGGTTTCAATAATCTCATATAAAAGGGTCAACCAGAATGGCGATTTTACTCAACTAGTCGTAGACGGTCACATAATGTATCAAAAAAAATGCTGAAAATTTAAAATTTTCATCAGCAATATAGTAAATTTGCTTCAGACTCCAAGTCAAAGAGAGGAAGGTTAATTTTTATCAGTTATATAAATTAATTGTTATGAAATAACTGCATATTAATACTTTAAATCTCAAGTCCACGCTAAGTGACTATTTAGTCAAGGAGATGTAATTATATAACATAGTTGCATTGCAAAAATTTATCATGAGGACTAAAAACAATACAAGACAATAACAAGTTTGCCTGCAGCGCTTAAAATGTTTTCATTCATAATATATTTATATTCATTTATTTACTATCCAAGCATCTCTTTTTATGACGCTCTCCCATCTCTCGTTTTAGCAGCAGGTCTCTAGATGAGCCTAAAAGTGTGGTTATGTCTCATATGTTATTATTAACGAATTTTATACACTATTTGAAATGATGGCATGAATATTATTGTAGATGTACTAAATTATTAAATTAGAACTCAATTTATTTCTCTAATAAAACTGTTTCATTTATCACAAATGAAGTTACGCTGAAAAAAAAATTGAAACAAAACTACTCGGAATTCATTTTGAAATAAAGTTTTCTAGTTGAACAATAATCTTTTTCCCCATCTGTTTAAGACTAAGCATTTTTAAATTAGGAAGTGTCACGAACACTAATTAGTCTACAAAAATCGTGAATCATAAAAAATAGAAGAATTTTATTTCAATGGTTTTAAATATGTAGTGTTATTTTTGTCAAAAATCGCGGTAAATTGATAATGTGTACCAAATCCATTTCTCGCAGAAATATTCAAATCCCTGAATAGATATCCAAAACACGTTATAACATAATTTTGTATTTAAAGCCATAGATGTCTACCAAGAATTCATCTCTTAAAATCCAGAAAACGGGACTAAGAGTAAACGATTTCAGCAATAAAGCTATTCCTATCCTTCCATTCTTTAAAAAGGGAACTTGGATCATTACTTACAACTTGATATCGTTAATCAGTATTTGTTCAAATATTCTGTTAGATCCTATATCATACAATTAACATATGGTTGGCAACCGATTTCCAGAATCACGCTCGTCATTTAAGATATCGAATGAGGGTGGCTGAATGGAAATTTGATATCAAAATTTATTTGGTACACCTTGAAATTGTTGTTACTATCAAATCAGATTTAGCTTTCCGGCATCTTCAGGTATTCAAATGAACGGATAACCTCAAACTGAAGTCAAAATCAGAGTTCATCTATCGATAAAAGATAAAGAATATTTTCAATGGAGAGTAGAACTAATTAGGAAAAGACCTACAATGCAGACATTTGGATGGTAATAACTCATATTTTTTATAAAGTGGAATACTTTAATGATTATTCTAAAGCACCCATGTGTAAATAACTATTCTTCGTCATTAAATTCGAATAACAATAGCAAACAAAGCGTCTCCCAATCATCATCAGATTTAGCAATTAATTAATTGCAAGGCAAAAAGCTTCCAATTAATTTGGTTAGAATAGTACACATAAAATAAATATAAACAATCTGCTTCCACGCTGGCTACTTCCGCTATCCAAAAACTCACTGTCTGATTGCAATCACTTTGAATGGAATTAAACTGGGTGTGCGTGCTGAAGCTTTCCATTCAACTTTTAAAACATGCCATATTAAATATCTGTCAAGTTGTATTTATCAAAAAGTCGTTTCAAAAGGAAAATTGCTCAAACAAAATTCTTCTACATCAATTAAAAATGCATTAAATTATGCTTGTTTAAAATCTTTCTTTAAAAACAGCACGGCCTAAGTAACAGTGAGTTAAAATCAGATATTTTTCTTATTGTAATTAGCACACTCAATCAAACCCTGTTCAACTATTTCAAATAAAATCATAACATTTAATGAATATAATTAAGTTTCGTTTTTAGCATTTATTTTTTGAAATCAATTTAAACCACATTGCTTTGTATTGTGATTCTTCAAAGCTGTGAAAAGGCGTTCTATTGAATATATTATCAATTTATTGAATTTTATTCAAAATGGAATATGGGGTTTCATACTTTAATCAGTTCAATATTACTATAAATCGCAAAAATTTTATCAGCATAAATGATAGAGTAAAATATGGCTTGCTCAAAAAATTCGTTTTTTTTTCTTTTAGAAATAGTAACTTAACCTTTCCGTTTTCATGCTAAATAATCCCTTTTCATCTCATGCAGTCACATTTTGTTTCCGTGTGGGTTTTGTCATTTAAACGTATTTATAAAGCGAAACGGCAATTTCTAAAAGTGACATGTATTTTTATGTAGTATTAAGTAATTATTTTACATCATATTTTGTGTGTAAAACCTGAACTGCATATCAACCTATACGAAATTATTGAAAGACGCAAGAATCGGAATTCTTCAAAGCATAACAAGCTCGAGACGTGTCTCGGTGTCGTTTGAAATAAGACATTAAAAGTATTTTTAATTATATTTTATGTAGCACTATTTTATTTACAAATAGCAAAATTTTCAATTATTTATATGACCTAATTCACAGATAATTTAAAGGCTTAGAAGCTGAAGTAACACATTGTTACACCATGAGTATAGAAGGGTCAAATAAAAATCAGACATAAAAGCTAACAGCTATTGCACCAGATATTTTTAAATCCCATGAAATTAACTCAAATGAGAATTTTTGTAATGTCACTCAAGATCAACTCGAGGAGAAAAATTATCACACTAAGATCCGTTCAAGATCTCAAATTTAAAATGCAAATATCCAAAATTGATATTAAGCTTTCCAGAACTCGAGCCCAGATCCACCTTATCGCTAGGGTAAAGCTTTTACTACTAGACCACAAAGGCTGACTTGCTCAATTTGTCTAGAGACTATGCAAGACCTTGCAATAAATTCATGTCCCTATCGTACATCACGGTTAATATGTGTGCTATAAAACCAATCATATTGATATATGGATTGTTTCACCAAGGCATCTTCCCATTCATTATATGCAATACTGAAAACAGGGTGTGAATAAATCGATTTACTTCTTATTTTTTCCTTACCCAATTATTATATGTTTACCCAATTGTGTATATTGAATGCCAGTCTTTAAAAGTTACTGTATTTCTTTTTTGAAAATTCCTAAATATGATTCCACATGTATCGCGCTGTAAGCGGATAAATATGACAAAAATATGTGCTTTTCATCTTTTTTGGTTATTTGCATTCAATATTCATATAGATGGACCAGCTCCATAGAACGATAAGTCAAAGATTGTATGTTTTGAGTTAAGTTAGCCATTATATTCGAACACCACTCTTCTGCAGTACCACAAAACTACAGCTTGTAAAATGTACAGGTTTTCACTCAAAAGGCAGATGTTTGCATACGGAAATCA
This sequence comes from Himalopsyche phryganea, assembly GCA_022494535.1. Lineage (NCBI taxonomy): Eukaryota > Metazoa > Arthropoda > Insecta > Trichoptera > Rhyacophilidae > Himalopsyche > Himalopsyche phryganea. The sequence continues at coordinate 173,892 of JAGVSL010000109.1, forward strand.
GCAAAATTAAATAATTTCTCAATTCTATTTACATACATATCGCAATATTGTATTGTGGAAATATATTTTTCCTAAAACTATAAACGTTTGCAAACCAATTTGAATAAAAATGTATTACAAATAATAAGCCATCACTTTTAACGAGACAAAACTTTGATCGGTCATATCTCAAAACTGTCAATTGATAGATGTATCACTATGGAATTAGGCTATCGATATTTTTTCTAGCATCACTATTATTCACTGTGAAAAGTTTTTTAATGCCATTTTATGAGTACACTTGTACTTAAATTATAATTGAAAAATATGCTTAGTGATTAATTTTTATCGCATGAAACCAAAGGTTTTTTCTTAGTTGACAATATCAACTCGTTATTAATTATGAAACGTCAGCGGTTCTGTTTTTTTTTCGTGTAAGCCGTTGATTGCGCCTTAAATAATTGAAAAGCTTACCATCATTAAAATTACAACAATGAATAATTATGATTCATTTTTCAATATGAAAATGAGACATGCGATATTAAATTTTAAAAATTTTAATATTCCTTGACGTGTTATTATCATACGATGTAATCACACATCATTTCAAGGCTGTGAAGGTTTCAACCGCAACGGTTGAAACAAAAATCGTCTTAAAAGAATTTCCATATTTTTAAAAATGTTGTGCCCTATGAAACATAGCAGATCAGGTGTATTCATATGACTCTATTTTATGGCAGTCTTGAAGACGATGCCACCCAAATTCCAGTGACCTCACCAGGTCACTTCATTGACACACGTTTTTTTTCACTGGCCAAAATGCCTAGTGCGATTAGTCTAGTATAAATACTAAAAAGGTTATTATATAGTACGATAAGAACACAGTAATATCGATTATTTGTCTTGATATCAAATAATTAAAACCGGATTTAAATTAAAAAAAAAAACAAAACACAATTTGTTTGTAGTACTTCCACATATTTATAATGATCAAGAACGATTTCATTATCACGAGCATTATCTACTTTAAAAAAAAATATACAAACATAACAGAGATATTTATATAAATTGAATGTTTACAGTTACAAGTTATATAAAACAGTTGGTTCAAGACCTATGGCAAGAATTTACTGATCATCAAACAAATTATAAATAAACCAAATTAATTAGTCTACAATTCAAATGTTGAGGACATCTTACAAGTAAATATTAATCTGAAATCAAAAATAAAGTTAAATAAAAGTCCGTTAACTGAGCAAAATTTTTAATAACGTTACTGATGCTTAAATATTCATTAACCAAATAGCAAATTTGAAAAAATTTAAAAAGAAATTAGCGAACCATTTAAAAACAATGAAATAATAAATATGTTGTTAATATTAACAATAAACAGCCATATTAAATGGAGAACGAAGAGCAGCCAGGAGTATCCAAAAAATTTATATATATGGTCTCTTTAATTTTGTTTTTCAGGAGTTGTAAGAGGTCCTTAACATTTTAATTGTAGACTAATTTATTTTGTGTATGTATAATTTGTTTGATGATCAGTAAATTCTTGTCTTAGTTCATGAACCAACTTTTTATATACCCTTTTTTTTTTTTTAACATTCAATTTTATATAAGTAGACCCGTAATTTTTGTATTTTTCTCAGTTGATAATGCTCGTGATGAGTGAAACTGGTTCTGATCATTATAAACATTTCGAAGTAGTGTAAACAAATTGTGTTTGTAATGCCTTTTCACCAAGAATTGACAGTCAACATCTGAAAAGCTGATTTAAATGTTAATACTTAAGCTCAAGTCGTTTTAGGATTTTGGGACATAGAAAAATTAGCATTGTTAAGTTTGTTATATTATTGAAAAACTAAGAAATTCTCTTCTAAATGTATTGTCAAAATTACCACAAAAGAATTGATGTTGTGATATTATAAAATAGTTCGAAAAGGCATGATTTTTTAACTTAGTTTTATACAACAGAAATAAATCTCGATAAAAATTGTTTGTCTTTGATATTACGTTGGTATTTTCTTATTTGTATTGACAAAAAACTTGTCTAGTAGTTTTAAGTAACAATAAAATTTTCAGGTACAAAAAGTTTTTAGAATTTAAAATAATTTTGTCTCCAAACATCGGTAATGGTGCGTAAAGAAATGTTTTTCCTTTTCAAATACTTCAAAAACAAAATAAACATTATCAGAATTCCTCAAAAGAAACTTATGAACATTTTTTTCTAGTACTCACTTGAGTTTTTGTAATTTACGTTTTTTGTGTGGAACGCGTCGAATAAAATATATAACACACTGAATGAAAATGTTTCTAAGAACTTCGTCGTCGTATTTTCGTAATGTATTTATTCTTTTTTTTTTTTAATAAAACACAATTTTCTTCTACTGCTTCCACAAGTTTATAATGTTCAGGGTCAGTTTCTCTCATCACGGTTTAGATATCTTTTGGATGCTCTTAACCAGTCTTTATTTACAATTTATCATGTGCTGTATAGCGACAATGTTAATTACATGTTTAATATTTTATTGTTTTTAAGTGGTTCACAACTTTTTTTAAAAAATTCACATTTCATGTTTTGGTTAGTGAATATTTACGAATTATTTGAAACTGATTTTATTTTTCTCAAATAATTGATTTGTAATTTGGCTTCATTTTTGATTTCAGTATTTATTGATTTGTAAGAGATCCTTAACATTTTAATTGTAGACTAATTAACTTGGTTTATGTATAATTTGTTTGATGATCAGTAAATTCTTGCCATAGGTCTTGAACCAACTGTTTTATATACCTTTAAAATGTTAACATTCTGTTTTATATAAATAGTCATGTCGTGATTTTATTTTCATCAGTTGCTAATGCTCGTGATGAGCAAAACCGCTCCTGATCATTATAAACATGTGATAGTAGAACAAAAAAAATGTCTTTTATTTTTAAAATATAATGCCTTTCCACCAAGAATTGACAGTCAACACCTTATAAGTATTTGTTATATTGTAAAAATATGTTCTTTTTCATATTGTTATTTTTTGATAAATTTGACTTGACTAAATTTTCTAAGAAGTTAATGATATTGCAATGAAAAATAGCGATGCTGAAGCTGATTGCTATAATATGCTCTTAATTCAAGCTTTGGGTAGGAAAGGGTCGAAAACATCCATGGTACCCTCTTATTTTACACAGCTCATAAATTAATTTAAAAACCAATCTATTTGAATGTTTCACTAGGGATCTGAACCCAAAATAGTATGACTTAAAGTATGCTATCAGTTAATGATTTAAAATAATATTGAATGTTTAGTTAAAAGAATTTTTGTATTTATAGATAATAATAATTTTATATAAATCGTAATAATCACACTTGAGATACTTATATGTATACTGAATTATTGTATTGCTAAATTTATCGTTATTTATTAATAACATCTTATTTTTTTGACTTTTATATCTATTTTGAGTAAAAAGGTTTATTTAAGTTATGATAATCTGATTGACAATAATTAATCACCGTAATTAACACAGTAACATCTTAATCACTTAACCAAATTCCCTAGATGTATTAGATTCAATGTTCAATTCATTATCTATTCTAAAACGTTGTCTAAGCAGTTCTCTACGACGCATAAAGTAGTTGTAGCTATGGTATAATATAGACGATTACGAAATCAGGTTCATATGGTCCTACGAATCCCTTAGATGTATAAATCATGCATACGCAGATAAATACGTATGATGGCTAATGTAATCGTGCTTACATATTTGATTCGTCAAAAACCTATTAACTAATTGACAACGCAGTTTTAAGGTGTTAACTGTCAATTCCTCTTGTCCTGATCATTATAAACATGTGGCAGTAGTACAAACAAATTGTGTTTTATTTTTTAAAATACAATTGACTACGATATTCTAGAAGTAACACTTTGACTCGGTTCGTTATACTTATAAATGGTTTTTAATATTTTATTTAAATACAGTGGTGTCATTTTATTACAACCATTTTAGAGTTAATTCCCAAGAGACTAATTTCCATGTAAAAAACGAATCTTTTTTTAAAATTCTGATGTCATATAATGTGCAAGCTCAAGTTTAATACTACCTATAGACGCCGATGAAAATAACAATAGCTTAATTTTGATTTACTTGGTAGTAGCATTAGATAAAGTTCAAAATTCCATAATAATTATGTCATATAGTTTATAGCTATATATCATTGAGGAGATAGGAGAAAAAATTTTTTTACAGCTATTCCAGCACCACGTCAACATCAGTTATAATATTCTGAAAAGATTGCAGCGTGAGAATAAACCAAAAGTTTTTGATTTTGGAAAATTTGCCTATTTTTTAATTAAATATAAAAAAAATAAACAACTGACTATGATGTTACAACTATATTAGTTTGTAACAGTATACAATAATGACAACAATTATATGTATATGTTTTAATCATCTAATTGCGTATGTATTTTGATGTAGGAATAGATATCTGTCATGCAATCTACCCTCTTCTAATACACTAGCTCTTGAAAATAGGATGGAGAGTAATAGGTTGTCAGTTAGTTAAAACTAAAAACATCCCCTGTTAAAGAATATGAATGATAAAAAAGATGTGAATATGGATATAAAGTATAAATATATATGAGCACTAATAATTATATGAAAAAAAATACTTAAAAAAACAACGTAACGAAAGTTATTTTAGTAATAAAATGATTAAATAATTTTATTAAAATTCTCTGGTTGAACAATCGAAACCTCTAAAACGATGTTTGAAAAAAGAAATATGTTAGTTAACGGTAATTTTATTGGTAAAATTATGTTGCTATACGAATTTCTGTCATAATTTGTTGACTGCATGTATGCTTATGTGAAAGTGGCTTTGGGTCTGAGAAACGTTCAAATAAAACTTCCGTCATTTTATGCCAGAATCTGTATTACCATTAATTATTATAAAATTTCAGCACCTTTACAATGATTAAAATCAATTTAATTAACAACTGTTATCATTGTTTTTAATAGCGACGTTTAAATCATTTTGTAAAGCCATTACGAAACGTAATTATTATTTATGATATTTTCGTTATTGTAATTAGTCAAAAGTGTATTTTCAACAACTTTGTTGTTATGACTAGTATGTTTTAATGTTTGTGTTTTATTTTGTAACATTATGTCTGGTTTATTAACTTTATTTAATTTAGAAACACAGTTTTTGTCACTATAAAACGTTAAGTTTACTTTATTTCATGACCACAAATTAAAAAGTTTTTAATTAAAACAGCAGCAATGAATATATAGAGTTCTTTTAAAAAGGATAATACGCAATTATATTTCATTTTTAGAATTTACCTCATCAAACAATTTACTTAGTTATTTATCAATCCTTAAATGAATTCGTTTATTTGAATTGTTGAAATTTTGTACATTTCCATATATTTCGTCACTAGCGATCCGGGTCTCACCTTTCGGCATCTTCAAGCATTCGAGTACTCGAAGAAACTCGAACTGACAGTCAGTAAATACTTGATATCGTTTATAAATAAGACAAATTAAGAAAAATATTATCACTAGCCAAGGAACTACATTGATGTTTAAATTAATTTTAATACTGATTTGATATTAATGACCTTCAATAATAATTGGGAAATAGTCGTATAAACAATTACAAATTCGTTGAACAAGACCAAGAACCAATTAACATTAAATTAATATGCCATCTGGAAAAATATATTAAAGTATCAAAATTCTATCAAGCACCCACAATCGATATCTTGAATTTGAATATATAATATTTTCAGATAAATACAATAAAGTTACATCAGTTAACGTAAATTATAAAGAGGAATAATATACTGTTTTATCTTTTCATTGGTACAAAGTGGTAAAAGTTTTTAAAAAATGTCTGTATTGACGTTTTTCAAATGTTTTGCATTAAAACGACTAACATCGTGGCTTGCGTGGCGATGTCAGTGAGATTTGAATCGAAATATAACGAAAAGAGGCAAAGCGGCAACCCTGTTCTTCGTGCGACCGTCTGATTCTGCTTCGCCTTAAAATTTCTAAATGCAAAACACATGTAATTCGCCGATAAACACTCCGCCGCGCTCACTTCACGCGAAAATATGAAATGAACTGATCGCGATCCAGAAGTAGCGTGCCGCATCTTTTCGTCATCTCTCACGTAGAACACTCTCATTGGCGGTGAACGATTGCTATTTTGGAGCTATGCCGCGCCACCTCACGTTCGCAAAGGCTTCGGTCATGTAAGACGGCTCGTTACTCTTTCAGGCTAGGATATATAACACTGTTTAGTTGTGAACAACTTATGATTATTACAATTATTTATAGTGAAACTTTATTGACACATTATTAAATAATGCTAATTTGAAAGTAAATGTGTGACCAAAAGTAGTAATATATGTCGATGAAGACTAACTATTTTTTAAGTAATGGTGTTAGATTATTTGTCAGACGCTGTCTTTATACAGGATCAATTTCGTACACTAATATGGTAGTTAAGTCATAATAATTCATTATCTAAACTATTGTTCCGTGGAATACAATGCAGGTATGTCCGATCAAACGGAGTCGTGCAAGTGACGGGCAAATGCGTGACGCAACTGCCTGCAAACGGTGTTATCGGGGTGCAGCGCATTCTATGCAACTGACATACTGGCACATTCTGCGGAAGTCTATTCCATACTATCTGCACGTTACAATGTACATATTATCACTGTGTTGAATTAGCAAAGGAAATTTCATGTTCAACAAAGGGGAACTCGAGATTCTTTGACAATATAACGTGAATAAGCTTTTACATTGTGAAATAACTTTCACAATAAAATATTATCATTGCAGGTTCGTTTAAAAAGGACAAAATTCATTGACATTTCGTTTTCACATGCTAGAATAATCCATTTCTGTCAGGTGGTGTAATAATTTAAAAAAAAACTAAGTTATTGCACCCTGTAAACACGATGTAAGACGCTTAGGTGAACTGGATCGTTGCTTTCGATACATCTGTGACGTCAGTTTGACGAATCAAATTTTTGTTGTTAACATAGCAACTTGTAATTCAATAAACACGCAATGAAATCAACAAAAAGATTAATAGCGAATGTCATATTTTTATCCAGCTCACCTAACATACTTCTTACACTATGCGCTGTGAACTTTAATCGGTCGAAAAGTCAGAATTTTTTATACATAATTTAATTTCCATCTGGAAACTCAATTTTTTCAAGGCGACGGTGCCACAAAAAAATAACTGGTAGGTGCTATGTCAAAAAGATGTAATGGAAACAAGAAGTCTGAGAAGCTTAAAAATAGTATTTCAATAGTTCATTATACTTAATATTCGATTCTTTAGATTTAGACGTCCACTTCTAATGTGAAATGTATGAACTCCTAATGGAGACAAACTGTGGATTTTTGTAATTCGCTTAATCTCTATATGAAGCTAGAGTACGGAAAAAATATAAGGTAAAGGATGAACTAGAAGATATCAACCATTGATGAAAAAAGACAACATTACTACAGATATGTGGATTGAAATCAATAAATAAACTTTTGAAAATATCCATTTGATGATACGAGCTTGTGTCCACACAACTCTGTATAGTTTTTACTCAGGTACGGTGACTAAAAATTTCTTGTAATTATTTTAGACTTAATATTTCTTCCGGGTCCGTCGTGCAATGGTAATTAATCGTTATTGGCTTTGGTTACAGAACTCACGTGATCGAAATTTTTTAATCAATTAATGGATTTGTGTTCGAATGCATGGATTTAAAATCTGGAAATTCGCCCCCACCCATCCATACCAAAAAACGGGGCATAGTGAAAATGATTGGCTAATTAGAAGTCTTGTCGTTCTGTCCCTACTCTCTTCGTAAAAGAGAGGTTGAGCAATTTAATAACAAGCACTTTTTGTTGAGGTCATATACTCCACATTAAGAGAAGAAATAGTTTTGAAATAGTCACAAAAAAGGATTAAAAATAATCTAAAACTCTCTCTAGCTTATAGTTTTTCTTTGTTTGACATTCTTTATGAATGCTCATTACAAACCCTATTTATATAAAACACAGTTCTCGGAAATATTTTTTATCGTTTTTCTTCAGTGCCTTTGACAAGTAATGGATTAGGTTCCATCTTCCAATGAAAACATCAATCTTAGTTTATTCAATCAATCGATGAGAAAATTATAGCAAGTGTTTTCTCTTTTTTAACCATCTACATTCTGTTCATGGAGGTTTAATAAATTTAATGCTGGTAATTAATTAAACCATAAACCATTCTCTCGTTACTTAAATTACTTTATTATTGGTGGTAATGAGTTGTTATGTGATGATTGAATGATGAATTAAATCGCGATTGAAAGAGTTAACGTTTAAATAAATATGCCCAAGAAATGCAGAAAAAGAACTATGAACTGTTCGACTCACAGAGTTGAAGTTATTAAAAACAAAAGTGTTATTCATAAGGTAAGTTAACACTTTTACCGTTTTTTTTAACAGCCTAGCTATAGGCAACTCGTCTAAAAGTAGAAATCGTGTAAAAAGGTGTGAGAGAAAAATAGCATTTCTTTTGTATTCATTGCAAATATTATTGCTTTGATCTTTGCTTTCAATGAGTATTTTCAATTCAATACCCCATTGTTTTTATAAATACTTACGTGGTTATGTAATGTATTTCGATTTATTTGATGTTTCGTAGAAAACCAGCACGTAGAAGATTTAATCCCCTCAGAGATGTTTTAGAGATAATTATATTGAATTTACGAACATTGTTTACGGAATAACTTTTCTTCAGCAAAAAGTATTTTACTTAACGAGTTCCGTATTAAATTTCTAACAGAAATATTTATAACACGACTTATGGTTTCAAATATATTCGCATTATTTGAAATTATCATGAAATTACAAAGCCTATTAACCTTTGTGTAATATATTGTAAAACATATTTTCTATATCTGGAGTATTTTTTTCATTCATCGAAAAGTTTTACCAGCTATTTGCTATAGTCATGTGGTTTATTTTTTATGTATCATTACTTAGAAACCTAAATGACTTTTAGAATGCGAAATGTTTTTTTCCAATGATTCGATTGATACTTAAATCTAAGAAAATTTGTTACATGCATATTAATTTGGTATGATGAACGTGTGTTTTGATTGGTGTATCAATTGACATTTCGAAAAAAATGTAGTCAACGTATTGAACCTATATGAAATGAAATATCAAATAAGGTTGCCACACAAAGAACGAAAATGTAGGTATCTAGAGCACATCAATTATCTAAACATTAAAGTTTTCAGTAATGGCTGAAAGCTACAATGAGTTCAACAGAAGACCATCATCACTATTGATATTTTGGGGGTTTCTGTGAATGTATCCTTCGCGAGCCGGGAAAAGAAACTTTTATTTTGACCCGATATTTTTTGTTTCGAATTTGAACACATCGATGGGTGCACGGCAACCGCTAACGTTGTAAAGTGTTTGTGTCGGGTCGGTATGCCATTTTGTGTTCACAAATCCGTTTCTTTACATTAATCATTATAACACAGTGTAATCGCAAAATAATAAGAGATAAATCTTAAATTTAACGAGCCAGGCTCGTATATTCAGTTAGGGACTGGGCATGTCTAAAAATAAGCTTAGTAAGTTCTTCAAACTTACGCCAACATTACGAGCGATTCTTGGTAAGAATTGAATCTTTGTAAATGATTCAAAGACAACCATTCTCCCATGGGGTTTTTTCTTAAGTGTTTTCCCCACACAAAGCCTTCAGCTAACATAATATTTTTAGATAGCAGTGCGAAGCTAGCTTACATGCGGGAAAGGGATATAAAGACTTAGTCTGTACCCACCCTAGCACCGACTTTAGCCAGGAAACTAGGACTCCACATGATAGTTTCTGTAGGAAAATAGAGGTAGGAAACGCAAAATAATTTCGATTGAATATACAAATCCGTGAAATCTTAAAAACGTATGTAACTTTCCTCATTCATTTCTTGAAAAAGGCCATTGTAGAAATTAACGTCATACAAAATGCAAATTAAAAACTGTTAATACTACAATTGTACCGTATTTAGAACGTTTTATAAATGTTTTTCACTGAAAGCGAAATATATTCTTAGTATGACGAAGAAACTTTGATAAAGTTTTCTCGTTTTACACATACTAATTTCACATTATCCCTTGCACGCCAAGCACGGCAAGAAAGTTAACAGTTTATTGTTATTCAAACAACAATAATTTCAATTGAGACTGTCTTTCTTTAAAAATTCACAAGATTCTAATTCGCTGCATCTTTATTAATTTATATAAAGTAAGTTTTTGTGATTTCTATCATTTATTTATGAAACTAATACAACAAATCTTTTTCGACCTATTTTTTTTTGAACGCAGAAAAAAAAACGTTTTTATTTGTTGCCTAAAGTTACGAATACAATAGAAAATAACATGCCATGTAGCTATTTTTGTCGCTTAGATTTTTTTAAAGAACAAATTTGGTAAGTAAATTTTGCTGAACCATAAAGAACAGAATTTATTTTAAAAGCTGCCTTATGAAACTCAAGTTCAAAGTAAAACTGTCTTGGCGTTGTGGTTTTTTCATCGCATTAAGTTTTTTGTCAGTCTATAACTTTTTTACGTGAGGCGTACAATTTTGTGTCATAAATAAAGCATGTAAAATAGTTGGGATAGTAATGAAATTTAATTTGATTTGACAATGATTTCTTCATTGGCGAAATTCGTTGGTAACTGTTGAAATTAACTTGAATGCTGCTTAACTAGATTATTCTAATATTGAATGTGGAAATAAAAAAGCACGTAACACACACACAAAAAATAATGCGCATAGGCCACACAAAACCTGTATTAAATTGTATACATTGTAATTATCGAAAAAAAAATATTTTGTATGTAAAATTTGTTGTTGTATGTAAAATATATTGGAAAGATGGGAGGATACGTCCTTTTGCCCTTCTACAGTAGATATATTATATATATATATATCAACTTTGGAAAGGAAAAAGGACGTAACCCGCACCAAAAAATATTGTGTATGTAATTCTGAAAATTGGACTTCAATGTTAACGACATTCTTCGAAAATTATCTGAATTTATTCGTCTCCATGTTTGTAATGACATCAATTATATTTAATCGTTTATTGAAAGCATTAGTCAAAAATATTTAGTCATGGCCATCAAAAGTCCGTTTTATAGTTATAATATGAATATGTCACGTTTATCTTACACATTTCTATAGTATACATATGGACGATGGACTTGCCTTTACTCTCTGACGCTTTAAGCCCAATATTTTTGATACATTATTCGATGTTATTGCCGCTCCCATTATAAAGCACATGAACTACTAATAGAGAATATTTGAACATAAGTTTCACTCTTCTTATTATTCACTCACTCAATCTCTCTTCTCGGAGTAAGGATGTAAGGATGCAGGTAGAACAGGACTAGCGGTTAGATGACCGCTCTCGCTATACCTAATCCTTTTTGAGAATCGTATGAGTGGACGAAATTTTCGAAACATAGCACGCGTCCAAGAATTCGAATACAAATGCATAAATGAAATTATTCAAGCACGTGAACACTAGAAGCAAAGACGACGTTGTCAACCACTGCGCAACTTGCCCAACAATAATTACATTAAAAATATTTTTGACTTTTATAAAAAGTGTCATTAAGAAAAGGTCATTAGGTATCGCTCATCAAATTAGATGTATAAATAATGCAGCGTCTTAAATAAAATTATTTACAAAGTTTAACGTTCTTATTGGATTATTCTGAATTTGTTAAAATACGGCTGGCTTAAAGAAGACAAACGAGCAATAAAATTTAATGGAGATTTGTAAAGTTTTTTTTTCATAAATATCACGAATTTTTATAAAAGAAGCAATCTTCAGCGTAGAAGTTATGTATGAAGGATTTTCTGCATCAATCAGAAGGCGAAAGAATAATGAAGAATATATTTCTTCGTTGGATATCATGTTGCATAATTTAAAACAGTATATCGCTATTGGTTATTCATGAAAAAAATTTAGGAGTTTGAATTGTGTTTTAAAAATGAAAACACTATTTGTTTGTACTACGTCCACATGTTTATAATGATCAGGACCGGTTTCACTCATCATGAGCATTATTAACTGATAATGAAATCACAACAGGGATATTTATATAAATTGAATGTTTACAATAAATTAGTTTTATAAAACAGTTGGTTCAAGATCTATAAGAAGAATTTACAGGTAATCAAACAAATTACATATATCGTTTGATAATGCTCGTGATTAGTGAAACTGGTCGTTATCAATATAAACATGTGGAAGTAGTACAAAAAAATTATATAATTTAAGACATCGATTGAGGGTGCTTGATGGAATTTCAATATCAAATTTGGATTATTGAGATTTTGTACACTTCCATGTATTTTGTCACTAAGTCAGTTCGAGTCCATACGTGTGCTCGAATGACTGAAGATGCCGAAAGGCGAAACTCGGGTCGTTAGTGACAAAATACATGGAAGTGTACAAAATTTCAATAATCCAAATTCAAAAAAAATATGTTTAATTCTTTAAAATAAAATGCCTTTCCACCAAGAATTGACAGTTAACACCTTAAAATTTTGAATTATTGTGGTTTAATAATAGACACATCGTCGCTGTTCTGGAAGAATCTACTCACTGAAAAATTCTAGTTTCGAGTAATTGAGTTTTGAAGTTTGTCAAATTTTTGAAATACTATTTGATTTTGTTTGTTTGTGCGAAACTTTTTTTTCAAGTAAAAGTATAATAATTTATAACAATTAGTGTCTTCTTCATACGGTGGATTTTTAAATATGAAATGTTTTGGTATAACTAACTCAATATGTTTTTTTTTTCGATTTAGTGTTTTCTTCCAGAACAGTGTGGATATTATCAAGAGTTTTTAACTTTTTGTCGACCATTTTCACTTCAATACTATATAAAAATAATGTAATTTTGAACATACATATCAAAATGATGTTCGGGAATTTTTAATTTTATTACTAGATAAAAACCCTTAAAATGTATGTACATCGTTCATTCAATAAATTAGCTGTGCGCCAACCATGCGGTCTAAACACAGATTTGTGTCATAGGAAATTATTCAATCTATTGTTTACTTAAAACATATTGCTTACTCCAGTAAGGGCTTATGCTCAACACAAGCATCCGAAGACTTTTTAGGTAATTCAAAATAAATCATTGCGACAAATATGCAACGCACCGTGGTACGTACCTAACTCGCTGCTACACAGAGACTTAAAAATATCTACTATTCGTGTGATCGCTATCTCTTACCTAAAAAATTACGATGAGACAATACTAAACTTAAGAGTCGTTTTAGGCCGAGCGGTTCTGCTCAACGATCTAGCATAGATGTAAACAAGGATTTTCTTTTTTTTTTTTAATTGAATAAACACGACCCCGACAAATGACTTTTTGGGATGATTCCTTAAGTATAGTATGTGCATGTGTGTATGCGTTTGTATATATATATATGTTTGTGGGTGCAGTATTTATATTAAATTTTTAAACATATTTATTCTAACGATATTTGTAAAAAACGTTTTTATGGAGCGCTACTCTTTATCTCAAATGGGTTATTCCACTTTTGTTTAAAAGGTCACTGAAAGAGTGAATGACAATGTTTGTAAACACATGAAGTCAGAAAAATATGTAGTTCAAGCCTTGATCAATGATATGGAAATGATGACTTCTTGCACCAATCATAATTTTTATTTAAGTCCACCAGTCAAAATGAAACCTGCCCAAGTCACTCAACATTAACTCAAGACGAAAAGAAATCATACACACTCACCAGGGACTATTTGCGCTTGAGAAGACTTTAACCCAGATATTTTGGATCGCTAGCTGAAGTAAGCTGTATGGCCAAAATCCGCGATACGCGTGATAAGCTGCAAGGATTATAAAAAAAGTTTCATGATGAGATTTGATCAATGTAAAGAAAAATATATTATTAAGTGAGGTAAAATTCACTTAGGACTATCTATAACACCAATTAAGAAGCAAGCAAACGAGAAGTAGAAACGGCATTATTTATAATAGCCGTTTAATGTCAGGAGATCATAATTTCTGCTTTTTTAAAAATAAACTGTAGTTATTTTTTAGTATGGCAAAAAGAAATACAAAATATTCTGATAAACTTTGGCCGCAATTAATTATGAACGGAAGAGACAGCGTCTCATTTTTACGGAAAATAAAAAGAAACGTAATATTTCAGCATCTCGTTCGAGGACTTTCCGTAAAAGAGATTTTACCTTTTAAATGAGGAATGTTTTTTTTTTAATTTTTTCTAATGCATCCGTTACTTTTTTATTTATGTTGAAGGAAACATTTTATCTTAAAATATTGAAAAATATACACAAACATAAAATGTGTACATATTCATATGAGAGAAAAGATATTTCTACATTTTCAAATTCTTTCATTGAGTGTGTCTAATCGCACAAGTAAAAAATGCTTGTTTTTATTAGGAATAGGTTAATGGCATAATCTTCAATTGAATCGTTATAAAACAATATTTTGATTTATTTTCAATAAGTAAATATTACTTACAATGAATAATACGAATGCATTTCAGATAAAGTAAAGGCTTAAAATTACAATTTGTTTTCTTATTCACTTTCATAAAAAATAGTTTTACTTAAAAACTTTGCACGAAAAACAAATAAAGATAAAATAGTGATCACTCAATAAAAAACCTCACACTTTGAAAATGATAGTTGTCCTGTAATGAAATGTCACTTATTCATCTACCATATATTAGGCCGCCTATATTGTCTTCACGCATTAATATATATTACAGTAACCAAACCAGACCAACCCTAACATAACCTACCATAACCTGCTCGTTTTTTTAAAAGAATCCGTGACTAAAAGGAAACTATTAAAATCAAAGTTTGAGTGTACTAAGTTAATACTTTGTAATCCAAAGTGAAATTATTTATAACCCTAAAGTAAATAATTTGTATCAAAATACCAATTTCTTAAAAAAACTGATATCGAGAAATAAATTATACAGAGACCATATTTTAATGAGATGATTAATGATCATATAAATTTAATTCATCGATTTATTTTTATAAGACTGTCAAACGGTTTTTGTATTTTAATACGTTTTATCGTTGAACAAAGATCTAAAATACTATGCCACCTGTCAATGAATTATCATCGTGACATTTCAGCTAAAAGCATGTATTGGTAGATTTTTATTAAAACTGCTACAAAATACATTAGAATGTATTTCCACTATCGGGCGTACAAACAATAGTGAACGCGTTTTCAATATGGCAGACTATAAATCGGTGAAAGAGCTATCAAAATTGAATTACTCATTTGACTGGTAGTATTCCAGCGCCCTTACGATTGTAAAATATTAAATAGGATATTCTTCCAAGAACTTAAAGACTGCTGGTAACACTTTAAGAAAAATCTTTCTGCAAGTAAAATTCATATGATCCTAAATAATAAGCATACGTTGAACGTGATTCGAGATGCTTGCAAAAAAATAAGAGATTAATGGAACATTAGCAATTAAGCACTGTTACTTCTTTGGCACACTGTAGTGCATAGCAACCATGTTTTGGGTGAGTGTTCCTGAGAAACTCTTAGCAACCAAAAGCTTAATACTGCTGTACTTTGGGATACACCCAGATATTTACATTCGTATGTTTATGGAGACGAAAATAGCTGTAAACGCATTAAATTATATCTATAAATAGTAGTTTTCAGAATTGACAAAATATCAATACATGCCCATTTACATACTGTAACGTCTTTCCATTAAGATAATTGGTTAGATGATAGGTAGTCGAGCCACATTTACCCAAACATGATTTATCTCAACTAGGGCTTTCAATCTTGGGTCGCTGTAAATGCTAGCCTCGGTTTTTTCACATACATTTTTTATAATACCTACATAATTAATATAAATTTATTCTAGTCTCCCTCTTTCTCATTTTCGTGATAGCCATTCTTAACCAATTTGAAATTGAGTACAAATTAGAATCACTTTTTAAATGAATGGAGGACAATATTTTAATGTCAAATTAAAGGACATGTCCTATTTTTCTATACCATTTGGTAAAGCATACCATAATAATGCAGTAAATAAAATAAAATACAAAATTATTTTCATCATTATGTTTTATTTTAATATTTTTCTCTCTTTTTTGTATCTGACTGTCTGATTTTTAATCAACAAAAAAAACCATTCCAATACCCAAAATTTTTTTATCATATATGCATCCTAATAGAAGCAATAATGGATACAAATTAAATTTTAAATATAAAATTTAGCCGATGAAATTATACTTCATGACTAATCCCGGGATTGAAAAACTCTGAATCCCGAAACCCGAATCGTAAAAAGGGTCCGAGATTGAATGCTCTAGTCTCAACCGAGCTTAAAAATAGAGTTTTTGAGAAATTTATTCAAGCCCGTCTGCATTATTATTGCTGGGAGATTTAATTCGTACTTTTGCTCTTTGCGGAATTGTAGACGTGTTCTATGTCACATCATTTTAGAGCCGTAAAAATTTAAATTGTTTTCACAACAAGGCGACAACTAAAACAGATGTCAAAGATATGCTTTTTTATCTCAACGTCAAATTAACACCGCGTTGAAAATTCCACCGTCTCAAATATTGCTCACTAAAAAATACATTTTAAAATACTATTTTGAACTGTAAAAATAATTATATTCCTTAAATTTACAGCGTATCAAATTTATTTTAGAAATTTTGACGAAAACACACCGAATACAATTATTTTAATATACACTGAAAAGAACACCAATTTTGTTATTTATTCTGTGAAATGCCATCATGGTATTAGGTATCATCGTGATATTGAGAGATAAGAAAATTACTTCAAATGTTTATTTCTTTTCATCGTGTTTTATCTGCCTTAATAAGGGTATTAAGCATAATACTCAGCGAATTTGTATTGTAATGGATTTCTAAAAAAATAGGTAAACGACTAGTCATTTATGACCAACATTTTCGTTTCATGACGCAAATTTTTAAATTGATTCAATAGTGAGGAAACCAGAATTAAACAACTCAACAAAATATTGAAACTTAAAGAAGCATTTCAATATTTAATTAAAAAATACTGTAAAACATCTCAATGTGATATTCATGGATTACTTTTTTTATATTGTAATAGACTTTGATTTAAAATAGTTTGAATAAAAAATTATACTAATTTTAAATAATTCATGGCGGATGGAGGAATATCAAGTTTATACAAATAAAACATATTTATTTATGTAATTCCGTTATTATTTTTTCATAAAAAAATATTTGATATTGCAGCTAATAATGCGCAACACATTTAACAACATCACTGAACTCGATTAATTTTTTTTAAAGAGGAAACTTACCACAAGTCTATTATTATTGATTTTAACTCAAACAAATTGATCGTAGGCAACAGTTTTATTTCATAATATTAACCGTCAAAAGCAATCATGAATCAATTTCGCATAAAGTCTGAAATAGAAAATATGTCGACTGATCGTAAAAATAAGTTCAAAGGGTTTTATTTGGAAAACACCCAAGATTAAATAAAGCTTCAGCAAAAAGTAACGGATTACAGAACACAGAAAATAGAGAGTAAAATTGTTCGGAAAAGAAATAGCTTTTTAATTTACAGAGGAAAAGCCTTCCATTAAAAGGGTATATAAAAAAAGGACGCAGCCAGCATCCTTATTAGAAATCGTCGTATATAGTTTATATTATGTATTCATCACGGTACTTGGTTGGCCCAAGGCGGTAAAGCATTTTTCATACAATAAATGCACTTTAACGTACCAGCAGCTTTCTTGGAATTCTGATACAATAAATATGATATATTTCATAATACCACCGACCCCAGTAAAAAACCACTATTGCGAAGAAGCCGTGGGAAAAATCATTATTAAGTATGACTTTTCTCATCATTATATTTCTCTTGAGCACTGAATAATGTTCTCAACACCTTGTTTTTTTAAGAAATCTTTATGAATTTAGCTTTACTTTTCAACTTCATCCGGAAATATTGATAAAGACTTTATCTCACAAATCTCATAATTTATTTACCGCCGTAGTGCTTTGAAAAATAGTTTTCCGGATGTCATTGTCATTCTCAATACTGTGTAATTTTTTTAAAACAAAAACGTTTGAAACGCTATGCGTAAGGGATAATTAAAATTATTTATAATTGTGATACAATTGACACACTGACTTATGCTAGAGGTTTATTCAATGCATTGATACAATTAAACAAACTAACTACGCCCTGGCAGTGAATAATATTAAATTTGTAAATTGAATTTTCAAATATTTTTGATTGACATTAGTTCCGATTTTGCTAATATGGAAAGAAGAACCTAAATACGCCACAGACATAACTTTAACTACTGCAATTTTTATTGATAGTTTTTTTGAATGTGTATAAAATGTTTTTTGGACACTTGTTGATTGAAATTTACTGTATTTAATGATCAAGTAACGAAAAAAATACACACTCTTTCTTTTAATAGTTGAATAAGCTGCCTCGCTGAGTGAAATTGTCCTGATCATATATTTATTTTTTATTTCTTTTCAGTTGTCAGTTTTCACAATAAAATTGATAAGTCACCACCGTCACTTTGCTTTATAAGCGTTTATTATTTTGAAATAAAAAATGATTAATTAGAAATGAAAAACATTACAATAACTTTTTAATATATATAATATTTATTCAATTTAAAAGTAAGCTTTTAACTAGTTTTTTTTCACTACCGTCTCTTTGACGTTTCAAAGGGAGATAAAAACCCATTGTAGTGTCAAATAAGCTTCTGCTTAGTACATTAGACTTTGTAGCCTTTCACAGGTATTTCCGCATGAAATAAAGCTTTCGCTAGCTTCCACCGGAAGTGAGGAATCAAAAACAAAGGGTGATTCGACGGGCACTTCCGTTCGGATAGGGGTAAATATTTGTGTTTGAGTTTGAGGGGTGTGTTGTGAGAGGGTAGGTTGCAAACACCGTTGCCTTTTTTCGGGGCTAAAATACAAAACCAGAAAACTGAAAATTAAAAATGTAGGAACGAGTCCTATTGGTTCTTTTATTTCAAAGTTGTAAATAGAACTGTTTTTCAAAATTAATTTACGCAAAAAACTGTCATTTTGTTTTATCTTTGAAACATAACATTATTTAATTACGTTTTCGTCGGTGTAATGTAGAATGTGAAATTTATTTTTGCTACAAAATAACGTTAATAATGAATGAGGTATATAAAACTCGGAATATCAATATAAAATTTAAATTTTTTTTTTTTTTAAATAAAACACAATTTGTTTGTACTACTTCCACATATTTATAATGATCAGGACCGGTTTCGCTCATCACGACCATTATCAACTGATAATTCATTATCAGTTAGCATTATCAGTTGATAATGCTCGTGATGAGCGAAACCGGTCCTGATCATTATAAATATGTGGAAGTAGTACAAACAAATTGTGTTTTATTTTTTAAAATATAATGTCTTTCCACCAAGAATTGACAGTTAACTCCTTAAAAGTAATAAAATTTAAAATATCAAAATAATTATGTTACTCAAATAATAGTTGACATATTATGAAACATTATTTGATTCTCACTGTAATAATAAAGAACTAATTTTCATGGAATTAATAATCGTAATGATAAAATATAATCATCACATTAGAATAGGTTACAAGTTTCTGAATTACTTTATTAATGATATTTTGAATTCTATTGCCTTTAAACAGCGTTCAAGAAGGTTGATATAGTATCAGATTTTTCATTTATAATATTAAGTATTATTAAATATTTGGCTTTAAAGAATATGTATAATTATTTACTTTATCAAAATGGTGGAGGTTTTTAAAACAAAATACCAATGTAAAAATCTTTATATGATTTAGGAGATTAGGTCGTAGGATTATTTTTATTTCTCGGTAGAGTACCGTTTAAGTTGATTAAGCTCCCAGGAGCCTCTTTAAATAGTCGAAATAATTTCACGAGGCTCTACGGGAGTTGGGGTCCAGCAATTATTGTCGCGCACGACTCCCTTGTATCAGCGCATAGGCTGTGAGGTAAACTACCCAGATTAGCGTTGTCAGAAAAAGGAAAAATTACTCTACGCCATACCTTTATTGTCGGTAATAAGTAACTTGGTTTTAGAGGTTTAAGAATTCACGCTTTCCAGCCATTGTTGTCGGGAAGCGACGAAATTTGATGAGTTACATTTATTCAAGCAGATTAAAATGACAAATGAGATGTATGCCGATTAAGATAGAGACAAGATTTCAAAAAAGCAAATATTATACTCTCATTTGAAATACAAATGATATTTTTGTTCAATTTACCATTACAAGAAATTACATAAACGCGAATGATACATTATGCATAAAGTAATTCATTGACATTATTTCGTCAGTTAACTTTAGACGTTGGTTTTAATTGAACTATATTACTAAAAGAGATACGAGATCGATCTCGAAATAATGTCTTAGTAATTTTTAAAACGATAGTATTTTTACATAGCCAGTTTAGTTTTAATCAAACATAATACATTATATTAACTCAGTAAAGTGAAACTAAATAAAAATACACACCAATGATATTGCTTCTTAAAAGAGTCAATACTACACTCTGAAAACCAATTTTGTATTCAATATTTCAAAAACAATTCATAATAATAACAGTATTTTAAAAAATTCTACCAATATAACATTTTTTACTCTTAATCACGGTGCAAAGAACGTTCGTGTATTTTATTAAGTTTACGTCCGGGTTTACTGAACCAGATATTTTGCTAAATTGTGTATTTCATATTTAATATTTATTTTCATATATTTTTATGAAACCTATGCCCGTTTTTCATTTAATGAAATACCTATTTTCACTTCTTTGCATTGCGTCAAAGTCGTCCTATATTAGTAATATACAATTATATAAACACATGGTTAATATTTCTCTCTACGGCTATGATTTATTTTTCAATTAAGCTATAATAAATAGACATAAGTTTAGAACAATTTTTGGTTAAGCAATTGATTAACATGAAGGATGTCATTGAATATTACAAAATGTCAGTAATTCATTAAAGCCAGATACAATATGTGAAATAATTATCTTTTTGTTACATTTAACAACGTTTTCCTCCTTTCATATTTCGATAATAACGTTTAATTTCACTGAATACTAACTTTTTACTTTAAAGATAAGTTAGTTTGACCATTTTGGATAACCTGTCGTTAAACTAGGTCATGTTTAACGTGGTATTGTCAAACATTATTTTGACGGAAAAATACAAATTTTTGAAAAAATACCATAATAAACATTAAATTATCATATTTATCTCTGCCAACAACTATAAACATATAGCAGTTAAATAGCCATTTAGATCCGCAAGAAAAATTGCGTAAGTTACAACGTTGACAAATATATTTTCCAGACTATTTTCACAAATAACATAGCTCTTATTTGGTGATCAATCTCTTCTGCGTTTAATTCATATGCTTCAATGTTAAAAATACGGAGAAAATTTCTTTTACTAATTTACTAAGATGGATTAGTACATAACAGTCAAAATAAAATAACGGATAACTAACGTAATTGCAATTATATAAAAATAATAAATTAATTTGATACTTATAATATTGAGTTTATTAACATATTTGCAATAAAAAAAAATTAAACAAATCCAGAGACACCGTATTACATATATTATTTTAATGATACATTTCTTGAGACAAAGACAAATGGATACATTTTCTCCTTCTATTTACTCAGCATTCTCTTCCAAATATAATACTAAAAAAGTAAATATTTAACTATAATTATTTTGCAACGCGTAATTCACTTCTGAATAAATATTTCATTATCTTCTTTATGTATAATTATTTAAAACGAAGTAGATAATATAGAATTTATTTAAATGCTTAATTAATCTGCTGTTATTAAATATTCTTCTTTGCTGTAGGCGACAACTATTATAATTGTAGGATTTAAATATCGACTGTGGAAAGTAAAAACGACACAAAAAACATTTTGAAATATTGTGTGCGTGCATTGTGATTGTTAAACTATTTTGAAAAAAACAGGGATAAGTCCTTATGCCTTTTTAAAGCCGATATATTATATATTCATATGTAAATATAATTTATTGGCACGTTTTGTGAGTTATACACAATATTTTTTGGTGTGGGTTACTTTCCACAGTCGGTATTATGGCTGCCTTGTAACCGAGTTGTACCAACTTTCGTCCTACTCAATTACACGGCGAAGGGCTTAAGTTCTCGATATTTTCATATAATAATTTATCAATCATTAAAAGATTTGTATCCAAATCTTTTTATGTTTGTAACGTATTTATCTCTTCCTACTTACTCAATCTGATCTAAGCAGAGATTTAAAAAATAAATATTTATCCTTGCTTTCATGGATATAAGAGATTATCGTTATCCAGTGTCTGCTGATTTTTATTGAATTAAATCATATGTATTGTAGAAGTATTACAACTGACTTTTATTAAAAATACTCATGAATTAATTTTAATCAAAGTGTATACTTAATTTTTAATAAAATGAACTACATTAGTTTAAGCCAGTGTCTCCCAAACTGTCTGCCGCGGCACAAATTTTCTTTCTCCAGCGTGCCGTGAGGTAAAAAAGTTTGACAAACATTGTTTAAATTTAATTAAAGGTATTTAATTTTTCGATGGAATATGCTCGAGTGGGCGCGGGAGGGGGGACTCGCAGCTAGAAGCTTGATCTGAACTGTGAATTTGACAGTATTTCGTGTTCTGCGTGCGGGTACGGGTGCGTGTGCAGCGGTCTGACCACATGAACGACATTTGTCTAATAAAAAGCTATATTTTTCAAGGAAGAAAGACAGAAGAATCAATTTTATAATGAAATAAAAATACATGTAATGTTTAACTTTAATAATTTTGATGTTAATGATAAAACATTATCCAAATAACCATTTTTTTCAACTGAATTCCATATCTTGCCACTGGATATGCATCACAGACTTTCATGCCTTTCAACAAAAAATATATTATTTGAAAATGGTCAGTGAAAATAAAACGTGTTTTGTTAAACAAACTCACTAAATAAATTCATCAAATGATCGTTATTATAAGGATGAAAGCATCTTAAAATTGTAATCCTTGTTTTATAATATAGCATTACTTAACCACAATACTTAACGGATGCTACTCGAGTCGAATCATTATTGATTATTTGACGTTGCAAAAGTTTTGGTGTATCCTCCAATATAGTTTCTATGAAAGTATACCCCGATGTATATGCCTAAAGTATTCAATTTGAGTTGGAGCATTGAACACGGTTATAAAGTTTCGCAATCATTAATGTCATCAAAAGTCAGGATTAATCGTTCAATCCATACGTAGGTAGAGTTAGAGGAAATTGAATATTTAAACGTAGTCATTGCTAACCCTCCACTCATTTGCTCGCGCACCTTAACACCCTCTAACCCTCATGAATGATCTTTCGCGGATCAGTTCGTTTGATTGCCGCTAATCTCAAACTGTGAGTCATAAAATGAATATTTAGATACACACGAATAAGTATTTTTAAATTGTAATACAAATTCATTCAAAATTTCACTTTCTACACAGTTAATACCTTTTTCCAATTTGATGTTAATGAGATACTTTTAAACCGAGGAAAGCAGCATGTTAATGGAACACATTACTTTCAGAAATTTCACATTAATTTTTTAAATTTCTTAATTGAATATATTTTAAAAAAATCACGAGATGTCAAAAATGTGTTATTGGTTGAAAAAAAAGCATATCGTATCTCATTAATTTTTTCAAAATATCTAATATGCCATAATAAATCATAAAAAAAAATATTCCAGTATATTGCACAAAAGCCTTTCCCATGATGATTGATTTGATCAAATTGATGAAAATACTTTGATTAATCTGGGTATTAAGTTTGATTTTTACCTGAAAAAAGGTCTTTGTGACATGTGAGATTTTTATCTCAAGGTCTTCAATGTTAAATGGGGTATAAATAAAACATAACTAGTTTTATATTCTTGGTTTTATAAACTGGTCCTGATCAGATAAACAATATTGATATGATTAATTTTAACATTTTCCATCGAAAATTGTCGAGAATTAGCATCATCCAAACTTTAATCATGACAAAGATGTACCAACTGTTTTATGCCAATTCGGAGTATTTTGACTGATTCGACGGGTTATATATCACCCTAGCTTGCCGCCGAGGGCCGCTCTTATCATTGGCACAAACGTTCCCGCAACAATTTTCAAAGTATCTAGTATCTACTCTTATCTATCACTCCTTTTCCCATGAGTTTTATCCGTCGTGATTATTTTCATAAAGGTGTTGTGTTGACAAGTAACATGAACAAAAAATGGAATTTTGCTTGCGTAGTTACTGCTGTTATTTGCTTCTAAGGGATTCGTATTAAAATAATAATAAATGAGTTTTACGAAACGTGCGTTTTAAGTTCCTTAAGTATATTATAATTAAAACATAATCAATTATTGGTTATGAAGTCTATGGTGAGATTTGCCTCTATCATCGCACACTTGAGCGTCGTTCCTATCGCTTTGCTTCTTCGCTTAAAATCGCCAATTGGACTCGCTGAGGGTCTGGAGGTACTTTTCATTTTCAGCCAGCTACCAGATAGGTGGTCTGCTAATGTGTTTTTATCCCTCTGGATTTGCTGAAATTATGTAGCTAATGGTGATATATTTCGTCACATTTTCAAATCATATCAATTTTATCAAAACAATTTCAGGAAGCAAAAATTATTCTGAATTTCAATATAAATTTTGAATTTTTGTTTATTTCCATATATTTCGTCACCAACGACCCGGGTCTCACCTTTCGGCATCTTCAGGCATTCGAACACACGAATGAACTCAAACTGACAGACAGTAAACAGTTTACATTGCTAATATACAAAATAAAATACCACAAATTCTTATCACTAAGTCTAGGAACTACATTGACACCTGAATTGATTATTTTTATTAAATTTATTTGATTATTGAATTATTTAATCAAGAAATTTTAGAAATCAATACAGCCAAGTTAATTCCTTTCCAACTTTGAACAAACAAGTAAATTTTTCAAACTCCCCTTTATTGTATCCTTTACGTGAGATGTGTTCGTAAAAATAAACATAAATCAAATTAATGAAATTCCAATATTAATACATCATTCCATGGTCACCCATGAACCGGGCCCTCTAGTTTGGAATAAGTAGGTAATTGCATTGAAGTAGATAGTTGCGTTGCAGTAGTCGAGTTTCATTTTAAAACCCTCCATTTGACCCACAATGCGCTTGTTTTCTTAACTGGGATTGGGGGTTATTGTTGTGATCAATCCAGGTGGTAATATAATTCCTCGACTTAGTGATAAGAATTTGTCGTATTTTATCTTGTATATAAGCGATGTAAACAGTTTACTGTCTGTCATTTTGAGTTAATTCGTGTGCTTGAATGCCTGAAGATGCCAAAAGACGAAACCCAGGTCGTTAGTGACGAAATACGTGAAAATTTACAAATAATTCAAATTAAAACTTTCAAAGGTATAATATTTGTAAATAAATATAAATTTTATTTATTATGTGAAGAAAAACTTTAGATGTTTCTTGGTAGGAAAAGTTATCGTCGACAAATAAATAAAGATTGTAAAATACATCATACATAAAAACCACTTATATATTCATTGCATATTAAAAGCAACATATTATTTCGGAAACCCAACTTCACTCTTCACAATTTTTCATCTACTTGACCTAAATAGTTTTGTTTATGTGAGCGCGTAACATTTCCCTTTTATTCCATGAATTATCTACAAACTTTGTATGTCAAAAAGTGACAATTTATTTTTGGACTCCGCGATTGGGGACTTCGCAGATGGGCCCATAAGATTGATAAGTAGAGGTATCTAGCAGCGCAGGTCGAAATCAGACGCTTAGACGAGCCTTTGCCCCTTTGGGATTACAGCCTTCCTCATATGCCCTTGCCTGCGAATAGGTCTTTGTAATCCGTCAGATAGCCTGTTCCGGGAATGCTAAGTGAGAATTTGTGTATTTATTTAGAGACGGTGTTTTATTACATTAGAGTCAGTCTTTAACAATCGAAATTGTCATGAAGGAATTGCAAACCGTGAATCATTTTCCCACTAAAAATTAAAAACACGCAAAAAAGTTACTGATGAAGTAGCAATTTAGTTTTATGAGAACTCAGAAATGGTTAATAAGTTTGACTTTATCTGTTACATAAAAATTATTTTTGATAATTATGTATCATTAATTTCAAAGATAAGATCAATATACGGCTTATAAAAACTAAATTGATTAATTTATGATCACGTTTAAATTGAGCGAAAAATCAAATTATATTTTACACAGCTAAGTGCTCATAAAAAATTTGAACCGATGATATATGATGTTTTATTAGTTTTCATTATAATATGTAGGTACTTTCTTTCATTCAAGAGTATATTACTATCATACGATTGAGCCTATGTGCGGAAAAACAGTGTTGTCCTAAAACATTGATCAGAAATAATAGGGTTTGGTTGTTGTGGAGATACCCTTTATCAAAAATATTTATCTTTGATGAATGAAGATGGTTTGTGTAATTTATTGAGAACACGATTTATTGAGCAAAAAATCTTTTAGTGGATAAATTTGTTGACAAAAAAGAACCAAATTAAGTCTAATGTATTTTTCCGCATATGAGCTTAATTATTGAGTTAATTGACATCATCAATGACTCTTTTAGTTGTTTATAATTTTGAGTAATTTTTGAATGCTGTTTCCAAACATTATTACTTAAAAAAAAAAACACTAAAAAGAACACTGTCGTACAATTTAAAAGACTTTAAACTCTATTATCTGTCTCAGTAGTTTAAAAAAATGTTTCTAATTAAACATAGCATTAAAAGTTATAACTTATGCGTGTTTCAGTTCAGCTATTAACTTAAGCAGATATATATATAAATTTAGTATGACAAAATTATCTTGAATGCCCTAAGCAAAAACAATATATATACACGCGTGTTGCATAAACTTTAATAAAGAATTTTGGACGTCAATCATAACCGTTTATGCTAAAATGAAAGTATGTAAAAAGAAAAAAACACTCTGACATGAAACAATTAACATGTATTTAAAAAACACAGTGCACATCCTACAGTTGGATGAAAGTTAAAGTATTTTAATAATAAAATTACAAACTCTCACTTGTAATAAATCAAATTAAAATTTCTAAATGAGAGTATAAAGAATGTAAAGATAATTCCAATTATATATATATAAAATTTACATTATCAAACGAATACAAAAAAAACGATACTGGATATTTCATGGTGTCAGCAAGGCGACCTTAACCCAGGCTAAAGATGACCATCCTGGCTGGTGTTCCGCTCTTGAAGCGACCTTCCTAGTAAGTGTCCCAATCTTGAAAAATTTCTATTTCAGCAATACGGTCACACAATTTAGTGTTGCCGCATTTTAATATTTTCATAAAACCTCTCAAATTTAATATAATTGTTTCAGATTCAAAAAACGTTATTACTTTTCTGCATAACAATACCTCTACAAAAGTATTCCTATTATTATGTTTGAAAAGCAATAATTAGACGACAGTGACATCCCATCAATAAAATGGAAATTTTATCTACCAATTTTATCATGTGAAAAAAACAGTAATTGACATATTTTTTAATGATATTTGTTTTAAACACTGATATACTATTCATAATATAAAATTAGAAAGACAATAAATCTCCGATTCAATATCACTGTAAATTATTCAATGTATATACTAAAGTATCTTTTTTACTATATTAAAAAAATCGTTACTCAGAATATGTATAAAATGTAAGAAAATAATTTTGAAAAATAATTTATCTAATCCAAAAAAGTACTCATCTGGCTTTTGAAAATCATTTCAGGCCTTATAACTTACGTAATTGTATGTCATACCTTGACGGCTCCCTATTTCGAGATAATGTAGATATAACGGATTACTTGTCACGACACTTCTGGATGCCCAGATTTCTTGCGAGTAGTAGTACCTCAAAGTTATGGAGCTTTCAGAAGTTTAAGATTTTTAAACAAGATTAAAAACATTTCTTCTCTCTCAGCTAACTTGAAACACCCTACTTTCACCCCCGTTTTCAAAGTTATCCATACATTTTTTAATTGCTACTGCCATTTTACAGTGGTTAGTCGTTAATTTTTATCGTTTTTCACTTTACGGGTGAAATATAACCACTTTCGTTTACTACACCTAATTGATCTCGAATCATTTTCTACTTAAAAAGTCGTGATCGGATTTTAATGTTTCAACTTTCTTTCTTTAATATGATGGTGAAATAAACATTTTAATATTCAAATGACCCTATTTTTTTATTTTCTGCCAAAATATACTAGAAGTAAGAGTAACGTGTTAATAAAATGGCACAATTAAAAAAAAACGTATTGATTGAATCGGCATGTACTTGAAACAACTCTATTACAATTTGGTAAAACTTGCAGAGTATTGAGTTGACCAAGAGATAAAGTTTTTTTTAGCTCAACATAAAAATTAGTAAAACTTGTGTTAAAAACATCTGAAAAATCCATTGAATATTTTTTTATTCTATGATTATTTTGGAACCAATTCTTTACCATTTTTACCTTATTAAATGTTTATTGTTTAATTTTTGGTTTGTTTGACAGTTAAAGATAGTCTTCAAGAAAGCTTTCTGTCGCAAATAAAATGTTTTTAAATATTTATCTTTTGGAGTCAAAAACCAAAAATTGTAGAAATCAGCAAAGAAAAATTATAAATTGAACAGATAAAGTCATATTTAACCACGTTACAATTACAAAATTAAGATTTCTTTCTATAGTATTTTTATTATTTGAATACATTTTTTTAAAAACGAATTACACTATGTTGTTAGTAAACTATTAAAAGTTATAAACAAATCGGCTTAAATTTTGGTTGAAAAATTGTTCGGCCAAATTTCAATATTATATAAAAGTTTCGCAACATTGTGTCGAAGTGGGGTTTGATTATTTTGTTTTATAACTTTTACACAAACGTCAAAAACATGCAACGCATTCTTTTTTTGGTAACGTTCATCGAAACTCATTGTAAATATTTTTGAAACAAAGTAAATACTGTAAAAGTTTTCTGCTGAGGGCTTAATAGTCCATAAATCTTTTCCTCCAAATTGAAAATTTGCCTCAAAAGTAAAACCATCTTGGACTTCTTTCAGGGTTTTATCGTCACGCAAACACTCTTTAATGCTTAAGAATTTAGATGATCAATGAAACGAGAGTGACTTTGAATATCATTAACGTTCACGTAGATCATAGTTTTTGTGTTAGTTAGTGGCTCTTGGGTTTCCATTTTATTAAGTTGCGCTGTAATGGGTACCGGCTTTACTAAAAAATACTTTAATTTATATATGATTGATTTTCACCCAGAAACATGGAATAATAAACAGTTTTTATCTCTTTCCAACTTCTATTTTTGACCATCATAACGAGGCAAAGATAACGATTACAATAGTTCTCTCTTCTACCGGTGGTTATTTAGGTTTTTAAAGACTACATATATGAATATCATATTGGAAAGACACCGTGGATTCATTGGAAGTTATAAATTGATTGTTCAAAACTGTTCCAGGGTTCTTCTTCAGGGATCCTAGAACTCTGAGATATGATTGATAAATAATTTTGTTTCTTTTAAGAAAAATAAAACATATTTATGAAATATATTTACGGTATGTGTTATCACACGTTGGTTGTGCAACGAAGGAGCCTTTTGTTTTACTACTCTAAGACAAAACAATTCTTCGAAAACTAGACCTTAGGAAAATGCTGGAAGCCATGATTTATTTAAAAAAAGTTCATAATCCCCATCAATGGTACAATTTATAGCCTCTTCTGTCGATTATTCGTTGCCCTATCCGAAGAGAAACCTTATGTGACTGTCTAAAAACCAGTGCGAGCTAAGCAACCATAGAAGTTTTCGCTTAATTACGTAAGAAAACAAGTCCAAACCTAATCGGATGATCGAACATATCGGTATCTTTTATGGTATAATACATATTATGAAAACTCATAATATCATTCACAATATACCATATATATTAATATAATGGATTTAAATTTGATATTGAATAACAAATATATAGAATGTCAACGAAGATAAACTGTATTTATCTGTGTTTCTTACCTTAACAATAGACTTTTTTCGAGTTAGATATGTATTGTATATTTCATAATTTCGTGAAAGTACAATACCCGTTCAGTTAAAAATAGCTTTGGAATATAATTGTATTACATGACTTCTCTACGGCCTCTCATATTCAAATAATTTATCCCTCGCTATTCATGAATTTTCCTGTATTCATAATACCGGTGACGTTTCCTACCGTCTCACTGTGTACTCAAGAAAATAATAATTTTCTTGTTGTCTACTGAAGTACAATAACGATATTTTCAAGTTGTTGAAAAGCGTACCGTAAATCTGTTTTGATGAGAGTTTTGAAGGAAGCTTCAAATGTTCAATATTAAAACATTCACATGTATGAAATGTGGTAAGAACCTACTTACATAATTAGTTTGCCAAGAAATATATCTTTAGCCTTCAAAAATTTCGATTCATGAGTTTTAACGTGTATGTTTTTTTGCAAGGTTTTCTGAAGGAACATACTCAAAATGAAAATTCACTGCATAGTAATTTAATAAAAAAAAATTCACAAAATAAAATAAAAATTCAATGCATAGTAATTTATAAAAAAATATAAATTACAATGCAGTGATTACCAACATTTTTATGTGGGTAAAACCACACGTTCATTAGATATAAGGGTATCAGAACATTTAGCTGCCTTTAGATTAAAAAAAGAAACTTCGACCTTCGCAAATCACTTGCTATTGGAGAACCATACGTTTAATGCGGATGATGGGGTTAAATTGTTGCATCAAAACATGGGGGATCATTAATTATTTTATCAAGAATTTTGGAAATCAATAAAGCCCAGTTAAATTCCTTGCCAATTCTTAACGAACAGCTGAACCTTCCAAACTCTCCGTTACTGTATCCTATACGTTGAAACACCTAACAGATGTCACTAAATGTGGAATGATTGTGTATATTTATCCTTTCGTCGAATTGCATCTCGTTGAAACCCACAATGCTATTTTAATTGTAAAATCACTGGTAATTCTAATAGTAGTCGGAAAGCGGCAATTCGCCACTCTGTTAATGTGTTGTTAACAAAGTAACGATTAAGGCGATTTTCGAAAATTTAACTCAGGTATCAGTGTGGATCCTAGACGTATAATATTTTATTTCGTAAATAATATTTGTCGTATTTGTATCTTCTATATAAAAACTGTTTACTCTCTGTCAGTTCGAGTCCATTCGTGTGCTCGAATGCCTGAAGATGGCGAAAAGCGAAACCCGGGTCATTAGTGACGAAATACATGGAAGTGTACAAAATCTCAATAATTCAAATTTGATATTGAAATTCCATCAAGCACCCTCAGTCGATGTCTTAAATTATACTTAAATTATATACTCAAATATCTTATATGTATTGGGAGGTTAACCAAAGATTACAGTTGTTTATTTAATAATATTAAAAAATTATTGCTCTGGTGAATGAGTGTCGTAAAGAAAAACAGAATCAGCACTTTTCGTAAAACTTATTTGAGATAAGCTTTTGTTTCTTATGTCCCATATTGAGAGCGCGCATCGTTATAATATATATATGTCTATTTGTAGAGACTTAGAGGCTTAGATTTTTTTTTTTTTTCAATATGACCAATAATAATCGTCAAACATTAAACAATTCATCTTTATTACTCCATAGATTGAAACTAGGGCTTTTCAATCCCGTAATCCCGGGATTGATATTCACACAATTACGGGATTTCGGGATTCACTGTAAGTGCTAAAAAATAATTTATACATAACTTCTTGATTCACTAAAGCGTGTACCTCAGTTTTTTCATGTACATAGTTTTTTTATAATACCTATGAAATGAATATTAATTTTTTGTAGTCTCCCTCCTTCTCATATTTCGTAACAGCTGTTCGTAATCAATTTGAGGACAAATTAGGACCACTTTTTAAATGAATGAAGGACAATACTTTAAAGTCGAATTGAAAGAAATGTCATCTTTTTGGATACATTTTGTGAAACCTACTATAATAATGCAACAAATAAAATTATTTTTATCATTACGTTGTTTCTTTTTAAATATTTTTTCTTTTTTTGTAAATGACTGTCTGATTTTAAATCAACAAAAAAACCATTCCAATTGAAATAAAAATGGAAACAAATAAAATTTTAAATTTACAATTTAACACATGAAGTTACACTTAATGACCAATCCGGGGAAAATCTGAATCCTGAAATGGCGGGATCGAAAGGCTCCGGGATCGGATGCCCTAATTGAAACTGAAATAATTGTTTAACTTACCTTTTCAGATATCACTTTTATTTTCCGTTTGTTTTGGTTTGATACAAATTATTTCAGTTATTTTTATGTATAACAGCATTTTTTTATTTGAGTGTGTAGTAAATAAAACGAATTAAACCATTTGCTGAGACAGCATATTTAAAAAAACATTCCGACGATTTGACTTAAAGCTTTGATATGTCTAGATGTTTTAAATCAAATACTAAAAGTTTTTATTTTTTAATGATCGTATGTTTAAAAGTGTATTTGTTTTATTTTATTCTAGCGATAACTTTTTATAATGCATTTATAGCTCGATTCATTTCAAAATAAAATTGTATGTTTATTGATTATAAATTCATAAAGATAATAGCTTAATTTTATGGTCAATATAAATTTAATGGTTTTGTTAAATTGAATGAAACCATGATAATTAAGGAAACGTTATTTTACAGATTTTTTAATACCCGGTCGTTAAAATGTGCATTAATGTAAACTTTACTGTCTAATTGCTTCAATAAATATAGCACTGATTGTTTCCATAAGGTTTGAGATATTGTCAATAAAGTGATATTGTAACATAAATTAATTTGTGTCTTAACTGAACACTCAACTGAAATATATATTTTCTAAGCGAAAGATAAATTAATAGTTTTTAATAAAAAATATTTTTTAAATTCGTGAGTAGGTCTACTAAAATTTAATTCAATCATTTTTTTTCATATCACAAAAAACTTATTTAATTAATTATTATTTAGAACCAATATTTTAAAACAATTAAAGTAAATTGAATAAATCGAAATTTTATTACAAAGGTTTTCTTATAACGATCAATAGTTATTAGCAACTTATTAAATACTTGTGATACAAATATCTATTATATATATAGAATTCACAAAACTATGAATAATTTGTCGTAACAGTATAAAACATTATTATTTAAGTGTCCTTGTTTGAAAGAAAAATTACGCTAATAAGTATTTTTACTATACATTAGAGACTCGCCATAATTTTTTCTTTCGTCACCAACGAAGTGACTTTTTAAATTGCTTTTTTTAAGTTAATAATATAATTCAATTTTAAGCGAGCGTGCCATATTTCAATAAATCTGAATATTGCATCAATACAAGCTGATAAATTAGTTCAAATATCGAATTCAGCGAATGATGAATAGTGTCATCAATCCAACCGGATGTTCGAAAAATATCTAATATTCAAATTGTGGAGTGAGATTTCCGTAAAAAAATCTTAAGCATTCAAATTATGGCATTGGTATGGATGGAAAATGGTTTTTGAGATATGGCGAAACTTGTTGACTCGTCTTGGCGCGAATCGAGATTTCAATTTCGATTCGCAACGTCGCTTCCTTTTCCGTAAGAATTATGACAGAGATGTAGGATATTTCTATCACTTTATTTCAGCTTACTGCCTGTTTTCTGAAGTTGGTTATTATTTTTCGAGACTTTTTTTCATTCCTTCGCATTAGTTAGTGTCAAGACAAAGCAATATCTCAATGAGTACATCTTGTCCATAATTCATTCATGACACGAGGCACGTACTTTGTATAAATTTAAATAAACTATACCAGATTTATGTGCGCAGATAAACTATACTTCCGATAATGCATACTTAATTGCCAATTTCCGATACCAAATTCACCTACTTCACGACTTTACAGGTAAATTAATCATTAAGTTGAACACTTATTTATGAGAAGTATATTTTACCACCGTAATCTAAAGACAGCTAACGGCATATCCAAAGCGAGAACTGTGATTTCAATCTTATTTTTTTTAAATGAAATTGTATTAAGCTCACAGTTTTTTCAATATTAAAATTAAAGAAATACTAAAGTGCTTTTGATCCGCACATTTGGACACATGTTTTGATGCAACATTTCAACCCCTTCATCCGCATTGAATGTATAGTCCTCTGATATTAAATGGTTTGCGAATGTTGATGTATCTTTTTAAATCTAAAAGTAGCCAATTGTTCTGATACTCTTTTATCTAATGTACGTGTGGCTTTCTCCATACTATTGCAATCTATAAATGGCAAATTTGTTCTTAAAATGGATTCTATCTTTATTGTAAAAAATAGTTTGCCTAACGTATGTTCGCTATAAACAGCTGACTTAACACTATCAGCCAGCTATTTTATTTTTCATTTTAAATACTTTAAAATTTCGCAACAATGAATAATTGTACCCATTATTTTGATTAATTATAAAAGTCACCAAATAAACATATATTCCTGATTATGCAAACTTAAATTCATGCATTTTTTTCAAAATGTATGCAGACCTATGTGGGTTAAAATTATAAATAAATTATCGTTGCATGTTTTTTAAAAAATAAAAGTTACATAGAAAATGTCTTTACACTATTCAATTTTAAAAAGGCTCTTCAGAATTTCAAAAGGAATTCCGTTTCTCTTTCATGACTTACAACTCATTTTAGTCTGAACGAAAATCACATTAATAATATTTTCAAAGGCGGTCGACTTCCGGGTCATTATAGCAATACGATTAGCAAGCTGTAGTGAAACCCTATTTATGACTTCATAGACGGCTTAATTGGCACGGTTTGAACTGTGGGTGGAATGCTCACTAGAGCTAGCAATTAAATAAACATCTCTATTTCATGGCATTTTCATTACTCTACTTTGTTTTGAAGTTTTACGATCTCAATGAAAACTTCAAAATCGTATATCGCATATGGGAAACTAAGCTAGAAATATGTGTAATGTTAACTATACTTAAGTTATCTAGACATAAATTTAAAATAAAATCGTTGACAAATGAATGGATAATAGTGGTAAAGTTTTTAGTTACTCAATACTTGATATGTGCATAAATTGTATGTAAACTTTCTACAGATAATATTTTATTTTAAATAATAATATGACATGACATAACTTTTTATCAATATCATAAAATTGGTTATCATACCACAGTGACTTTCCTTCATCCACAGTTTCGTAGTTAAGGTTTTGAATCCCTGAATTGACTGTAATTCAATCATTCAGCTTCTCCCTTCACATATGATTAGGTTGGCTATATCATGCATGGAAAGTGGAAGATTTTAATTTATAGCTCTATTCGCACCCTTCTTTCAAAATCTTAGAAAGTAAAATTATAATATTTTTGGATGTGAATCGATAAATCCATTTAAAAATCAACATTTGCAAGAGTACATTTGAGGTGTATAAAAACAAACGCAGCTTTCTAATTCCAGGAAGCAGTTTTTTGTAAACTGTCCAAAAACTTTATACCTTATAGTAGAAAATTTTGATTCAAAGACAAAAACTTTTTGAACTCGTTAAAATTTTACTAAGATATATGTATATTCAATTTATAAAATTCTGCATTTGCTTGTCACACATGAAGAAATCTGAAATTGCTTCCGACTAATTAAATAAAGCCGTATTTGCTTTCTAGTCTTAAGCCAAAATGTACTGGGCGACCATTTTGTCACCTGACTTTTCGTATGGGACGAAAAACTTGAGTGAAATAGGCTGGATTTGCTCCATAAAGTTCATTTTTAACAAAAATTTTTGTGTAATTAAAACGAGTTTGCTAGTGAAACGTCAGTTTTGATTGTGATTCTGCATTCATATATTAAAATATATTTTTTCAAGAAGCCCAACTTTTCTTCTGATCCCCTCATTAATCCAATTAATTATCTTCATGACAATCTTGTTTCGTGAATAATATCATACTGTTTCTTTGTAAAGTTGTTATTTTAACAGTGACAATTAAACTGATTTAACCTAAATCGTATTTTGTTTTTTAAATAATTTTATCCTTCAAAACATGTTTATTATTTCACGTTTTGTTATTTGGAGAAATGTTTAATGATTCAAAATATTATTATAAATGAATATTGTTTTTATACAATGGGCTACAATTGAAATATCTTCGCTGACACATTTAAAGATTCCTGTTTTCCTTATAAGTTATTTGGTGGTAATTGTTTCAATACATGAATATATTTTTTCTGCATTTAGTTTTATTTATTTATTCATTCTTCTCTCAACAGTATTTTGATAAAATTAAAAATGAAATATTTTTTTCCAAACACATTCTTTTAGATGTAAAAAATAATATGAGATCCCCACTGTCCGAGTACCTTAGAATCTTACGCATAAATAAATTAAAACTTACCAGCCCATTTTCTCAGTTTGTTTGTTGGGCTGTCAAAATTATTTCAAAACTTCGACGCTTTGTTTATATTATGGAAACAAATCAACATTTTGTTTGTGAATAAAATTATTATTCTATCGAAAAATATATTTTTGCAAATGATTCTATTCAGATTCCACTTCCTACTGAGAGAACATATTCTCACGAAGAAGCATTACATTGGAAGGTATTTAACAAGAACTAGACAATACCTAATTTGCCTTACTTTGCTCAGTTTTGTGGATCAAATAAACTCGGTGGAAATGGAGGAAAACTTCACAGACAACAGTACTTTTTCATAAATTGATAGTAAAATTAGTAAATGTTTCTATCCTGGCATTCGACATCATGCAATCAATCATACAACCAAGTTTGGCGAAAGAAAAAGTGTGCTACCATTTGGCTACGCTTGTGCAGTGCAGTATATTATGGGAAATGATTTTTTATTCCATGAACTATTTACAATAACTTGAAATCGTATAAGTTACATTTTTAAACGGATACATCAATCATATTTATATTATGCAATCAATCGTTGAAATGATTAAATCAAATGGAAATTTTAAATTCTGGAATACGAGCATCTGGGCACGCATCCAGGAAAGATGAAATCCTTGAATGATACAACTGGACCGAAAGACTCACTGTTATCATAAATTTCTAATTCACTATAGTTTAAAATATCGTTTTGACAATTAAAATGTTATTTATTCGTTTTGTGAATGTTTTTTAAAACAACTGCATATACAAGTTAACAGTTTCATTTATTTTTATATCTTTTTCTAGTTCGCTTGCCAAAAATTACGAACCATAAAAACAGTATACATGACATACTTTCCACCGATTATTTTATGATTTTACTATGCAAAGGGTTGAAAAATAAAGCTCGAATCGTAAATAATATTTTTAGATTATAAGACGTAGCTTGAAATTCTCACAATTTCGAAAGAAATTCAATTGCAATATTTTTTTAGGATTATAACGGTTTAGATTGAATAATTTGTGGCACCAGCGTCACAATGATCGACCTTGAAAATGTTTATAAAGATAACATATTCGCAATGCTTTATTTCAATTCTTGATAATAAATCTTGTAACGCTTTCGCAATGTAAAGTGATTTCCGCAAATCATAAAACGATTTTGACACGAATTAAAAATCAATTTAAAATTTTAA
Source organism: Himalopsyche phryganea (assembly GCA_022494535.1). NCBI lineage: Eukaryota > Metazoa > Arthropoda > Insecta > Trichoptera > Rhyacophilidae > Himalopsyche > Himalopsyche phryganea. Next base: position 211,784 of record JAGVSL010000109.1, read on the forward strand.
AACTAAATGAATGTCCAGTATTAATGATATTATACTTTTGTACCTTTTGGATATTTTTAATTAATATCTCCACTGGTTCTTTTTTGATTCACATTCGTTATTTTAACAAACAAATATCATTGGTATGATACAAGTATTTTTCTTAAGCTTCATGAATTACACATGCAAAAAATATTAAGTACAAATCAAAGCCACATTAAATATCATTTGTTATAATTATCTTGAACAAAATCTATTGTGACCCCTTACAAATAAAATATAAATAATACAAAGTCAGTTCATTTTAAATTGAAGCCTACAATGTTTTCTCTCCAACAATGTTTTTGATAGTTATCAAAATGTTCATTATTTGGTCAAACACTTTTCTCAATATTAAATCAAATCAAAACAAATATAAAACATTCAAAAAATATACAGAAAACAACAGATTTTAAGACTAAATAAAATTAAGTAGCATTGCTTCAATGGGTGTCATAACATTCTCAAAAATTCAATCAAATAAATATTTATGGTAATAAAAAGTTTCTAGAAGTCATTTACCTAAATATAGAATTATTTTAGAATTTAGTTTGAATTGGAAGAGTCAGGCCAATGAAAGCCGTCAAAATTGATATCAGAGAAGTCATGTGAAAGAAAATGCATTTTCCACGTCGAGCATAATGCCTTTTGTGTTTCCATCGGTGATGCACCGAGCACGGTGATAGAAATTGGAATGGAATCCTAACAATTACTTGCACGCAATCCGAGATGACTTAGAAGTAAGACGAGGATGATTGGCGTGTTTGTGGAAACGATAATAGCCTTCGTTTACTGACTTGACATATGTCGCACAAAAAGACGTCAGACACAAAATAAGAGATATGCATGTTTTTATTAATATGATTTGGTGCGACAGAAAATTTTATACTGTTATCTGGAGCCGAAAGATATTTATTTCTCAAGAAGGTTTCAGTATCATAATGTAAATTATTAATTAAGAAATAGTTTTGATTCAAATTTTATAATCCTCCGATAAGCTATAATGAAAGTTATCAATTCGGAAAAAATGGTATTATTGAAAAACAAACAATACTTAGATTAATTAAGTCCCATTTCCACTGGATTATTTAAACTACTTGTTTATATAATAAATTCCGCAAGACTCCGTTCATTTATTTATTTCTGACCTGAAAAATAAGGATTTGTCTCGTCCAAGAATATTTTACTTTGGTTCTCTTAGCAACATATTTCTCCATTTGCATTGTAATGCCTATTAGACATAGTTCAGCCACGAAATGCAAAATAATGAGAAATGTATTTTGTAATAAGATGACACCGCCTCGTACTTACGGGGCGGACAGGGGTCTTCAAAACCCGTCTACAGACACTTAGTAATCATGCAAATTTAATATGTAATATCTCTCCTAAGGCGTTCAAAAATAATTTGTCATATTTGTTTACCGTTAGAAGTAAACAAAAAGCCGACGATTCTTAGGGAAAGGATCACTTGTACCTCGGCCTACAGGCAGGCGGTTAGTGGCCGACACAGCCCCGCGGCTTGGCTCAAAGGGCCGACCTTATCGTAAAACCACTTGTAAAATAAATTGTGTATTTTAAACGCTGTTTATGTATCTGTTATTGCCTTCGAGAAATTTATAAGTGAAAACTAACTGCAATTAAAGAGAAAGTATACTGAATACAACCAGGTTTTAATAGAAGAGGAAGGAATCTGTGAATGATCCTTGTCACCACACCGGACATGGGGCAGTCAAAGTGTGTTGACGCTCCAACTCCCCCTTGAGTAGCAGCCTACTTCTCTCAAAGAGTTATTAAATATTAGAATATTATATCGCTTTTTTAAGTTAATGTCAATCGTGAAGATTCACTTGTATTTATGTTACATGATAAGAGCGATAAAATTTCAATCTCAGTAATTGCTACAATTTTTTTAGGATTTCACATACTTGTCAATTAAATGTTGTTCAAATATCAAATAACAAAAACCTTCTTTCAGATATTCTAATATTCAAAGACTTTCAATATTTAATGCATTAATTGTATTATGCATCATTAAATCGCTTTTACAATGTGAAATAATTTATTCAGAACAGAAAACTTTCTATAACAACAGATTTACAGTGTTTTTTCTTATGTAAAAAATTCAAAATTCTTATTTAACTTCTCATACTTACTTCAATTTAGAAATTTTCTCCAATAACTGTGTTTTTACTTAGCCGGAGAGTGTATATATTCAATTTAAAGTAGCATGAAGAAAAAACTATCCATTAACAATTCAAAAATGTAATAATACTTTGGTTTAGATTCATTTCAATTAGTAGATTACAAATTGTTAAGTTGTAGCAAAACAAAAAGATAGCGAAAAAATCGTACTAAAAAGCTAATTATCAAATACAATGTAGAATAATCATAAAAACAAAGGCGTTTTTGAAAGTTTTCTGTTTTTCAGGAAATGATTTTCCCTGAGAAGGGTTTATTTCTTTTCTTCACATTGCAAACTGCACCAGAAACACTCAAAAGTATAAAAACTTTCTAACTGAATTCGCATTATTGCGCTCTCGTTTTTAAGTACGGCACAACTTTTTGAATTCGGTACAATTTTGGATTGTTTAAATTAAACTTACTTCAACTAAAGTTTTCACCTAAATGGATTAGTTTTGTATTTCAGCTTCTTTTTGGTAATCACATCTGACTGACAACAGAACCGCTGTTTTTTGAAAATATAAATACACATAACTACATTCATATTATATATATATATATACACCGGCAACAATGGCCGTCGGCTTTAATAAAAATAAAACATACCTTGTAGTAAACCATTTTAAAATGCGATAAGACTAGTTTCACTCAGCTTGTGCCCTCAATCTGCGTTGATTACTTGCTGAATGTAACAGGTACTGACTATAATTCAAAACAATGTTAGATAAATGGTGTGGAAAGTTTATTTAGAATTAATTTTTTATATTACGTGTGATCTCTTGATAATGAAAAGTGTAAGAATTTGGCTTTTTTATTAAGTTCATCATATCCTAGACCCTTTTTATGATTCCGGGATTTTGAAGTTCAAAATTTTTCATTCATGGGACCCCGGAATTGATCATTAAGTCTAATTTTATGTTTAAACAATTATGTATTTTACATTTTCTTTGTGTCCTTTATTGCTTCAATTAGAATGAATATATTATTGATTTTTTATTTATGTGAATCAGAATTTATCTTTCTTTTTACCGAGAACATTTAATATATATTTTGCAAAAAAAATACAAAATATATTGTTTGTCAAAACGATCTGTTTCTCTTGAAATATAAAAAGGAGAGAGACCACAATACATAAATTTATTACATATATAAAAGAACATTCAAATAAACAAACCGAGTTACACGTTGTAGTTAATCATCAAGAACCCGAAATCGAGAAATTAATATTTAGACAATCCCGACGTTGCGAGATTAGCAATCCTAGTTGTGTTGGGTACAGCCATCATAAGTAGCACAATTTTCGTAGTATAATTGATCTCGTGCAACTGAATTTTATTTTGAAGATATTTATTAGTATATATAGAAGAGATATATATATTATAAAAGACAATACTAAGAAAATCACAATTTTATATTCAGTGAATCTCAAATTTTGCCAGTATACAATTTGACACACCCTGGTTTTTGTTAAGTATAAGTGTCCAGAACTGAAATCACCCAGCGGCAACAGCAATAATTCGCAAAATCGGCCCTTTCTTGTTACCATGCGTTCAATAGCCGCCGGGTACGCCCGCTGGACGAGTCCATTTTGACGGAAAGGGGTACCTCCGACGATACAGGGAGTTTTTTGAATTGTTTGTGAACAGTCGATTACGATCTGCCGAGCGGGACAAGCTGCGGTCTCGTGGCGGCGGAGGTGACGTGACGATGTGAATTGTTTGTTTTTTTTGATTTGCATTGGACTTAATTTAAAATCGTTTGTCGTGTCATTTGTATTATAACTTAAAGTAAATTCAGTTGCTAAGTAAATGTAAATGTAGAATCAATTGTATGTGTTAGATTTATATATTTGTGTTATGCAAACCACTGCATCTTTGATGGAAAAATAAATAAGTTTTGAACCGGATTTGAAATGGTGTTTGTCTGAGATCACAGCCCTTCCAGGACTCTGGATAACCAGCCGTTCGCCTCTCTTCGATACGGGGTCTTCTCAAATTATTATATTGGTTATATTATTTGCGTAACACGTTTATAATCCAAAAACCATATTGACGAACACGTCACATAAAATAATTTAATGAGAAGTCACATGATGTTTAATGCTTTTCCTGATATTTAAAAGTAGATTCGGGAAACAAAATCATATTCTTGTAGTGTAAGAATTTGCTTTATTTACTAAACTTCTCTGTCGTAAAAATATTTCCATCTTTCCTCGTAAACTGTTCTCCGCTGGTTTATAGAATCCAGCAGGTGTAGGTGTGTTGAGATCTTACTTAGCTGCCTTTACCAAAATACACCAGTACGTAATATTTCACATCAATTATTTCCAAACAATTTGTTATATTTACTGACAGTATTTTCTGCTTAGGGTATTAATAAGAAAATAGACAACAGAATAAGATTTTTAGAAACATAATTAATCTTGTGCATAAATACATTATTTATTTATTCAAAGACAACACACTCAGATTAAAACAGCAAAAATATTGCCAGTTCAATTTTTTTGCGAAACGATATGAATATTTAAATAGATTGTATAAAAATATGGTTTCCCTAACGAAAATATTTATTTAATTTATTATATAGTTTGGAAGATGAATTGAGTATAAAAGAATGTTATATTCGTTTTAAATTCACTTGATATAAAACTCACAATAAACATATTTTAAATATTTTCATGACTGTACAATCATAAAATGTAAATTCCTAAATAACGCAAGGTTCGTTTGAAAGAGATTCAACTTTTAATTTGTATTGTATTTGAAAATAATTATGAAAAAAATATACTGCTTATGTATATGTGTTACGCATTGTCTATTTATTACTGATTAATTCTATAACAATAATAATATTTATACACCATACAATATTTTAATAATTTGACTTTTTATGAAAATTTAATAGCTTTGTCATTTGCTTACTAATTGTTCAAAAAATGTAACACCGAAATTCATTTTTTGAAACAGGTTTTGTATAACCGTTCTGGTGCAGTGTTCGCATAATCTATGAGCATTTATTTGATAAACAAAAACATATTTCGGCTAGTCCATTAAGCTTGACAAAATAACGACTTCCACAAAAAGCTCCTCTTAGCGAAAAGGTTTTTCTCTAAACGCAGTTAGCGTTAAGCAATAACCTCACAAAAGGTTACAGCAACCAAAGACGAATTCTAGAAATATAACACGAGTAAGGGAAAAAGCACAAATGGTGAAAAATAACATAAATAAGACGATAAATATTTAAAGGACATAAATGTACTGAAGAATGAAATACAAGGCGAACAGTAAAATCTCGCGTAAATACTCTGTTATAGGGTGGAGTAAACGTCATTAAAGAAATTCTCGATGGAATATTTTCAGTTTTCAATGTTAAATTAAAATATATTTCACACAAACGGTTATAGAAAAATATATTTAATGTACTTCTATTATAGCATAAACAGGAAAAACACATGTTTTTATGGATTACATAATATAACTTTGCCAAATTATATCTTGCTAATGATGTGAAATTTGTTTTTTAACGAAAACTCAATTTGAATGAATTTTAACTGAGAGTGTTCGTTTTATGTTGTATCAAATCATTATGTCTGAGTTAAAATAATAGAAAACATTAAAATGTTATAAAAAATCTCCAGAATGATATTATAAAAATAAAAACCAGTTACAATATTTTCAATTTAAAGTCAAAAATTAAATACGTTTTTCTTTATTACATTTTTTTAAACAGAAAAACATAGTGAGAGTAAAAACAATTCTCTCGAAATAACACAAATATTAAATACATTTATTAAAAATCAGTGCATGATTACCGCCTATTATTTATTATTTATTATTTAAGTGGAAATATTAGCGCAGATAATCAAAAAAAGAAACGTACCTCTCAGTTTTTTTTCCCATTGTTTGCGATTCTAATTTATATTTAAATATAATAGCTTTTAGATCAGATAAAGTGGTGTGATGCTAAACATGTTTTTATACGTCCGCTATTGTCAAAAAAATTCCCAAGCCTCTATTCACTCCATTCAATGGTTACTGTTATTTTACAATTGGTAGGTAAATATACTTACCACAGTTAATACGGCTATTGTCCCAGAAGCATACATTTTTGTTGTTGTCTAAAACATGATCTGTTTCGATTAAAGAATAAATCTCCGCAGCGCTTCACCCCGTTGCGTAGGCCAATGAATGTAAACGGAACACAAATGTTAAAGAATAGAATGAAAAAGGAATAAAAAGTTTAACGATAGGTTAAATGTATGCTGTATCCGGAGGGCTGAATGTTTTCGATATTTTTCACAGTATAAAGTACTCAATCATTGTACTTCCCCCATTATGAACGTGTGCACAAACGGCTCCGATCTCTTTCACAAGCAATTGAAAAAGTTTGTTTTTTATGTGGCTATCAATTTTTCAAATTTAGCTTGAAATTCGAATATCTTATAAAGTAAAAATTTATCATAATCGATACGCTTTTGCACGAAATTTCCTTCATGATACTGAATTTTCATTAAATTCGTATATCAAATTTGGATTCTTGAGATTTTGTACACTTCCATGTATTTTGTCACTAACGACCCGGGTTTCGCCTTTCGGCATCTTCAGGCATTCGAGCACACGAATGGACTCGAACTGACTGACTGAACTCGACCTCAGTTCGACTCCATTCGTGTGCTCGAATGCCTGAAGATGCCGAAAAGCGAAACCCGGGTCGTTAGTGACAAAATACATGGAAGTGTACAAAATCTCAATAATCCATATTTGATATTGAAATTCCATCAAGCACCCTCAGTCGATGTCTTAAATTATATCTTAAATTCGTATATGTTAAATACTTCAAATATGATTGTATACCATCAGTTAGTATAAATAAACCATGTAATAGTCATGTTTTCTGTCATTAAAAATTAATTTAAGATTAGAAAATTTTACTGAAAACTAGCTAACTAACCTCATTTATTTAACCTATAATTATAATAATTCATTATATTTACTTCACTTTGAAAAACACTTTTAAGGGATTGACTGGTTTTGCCATCGAATATACCTTGCTCAAATACTTCTTTAAATTCCACAATGTTAACATGAATAATTATATATTGTGTTAAATTTATTACATACATAAATTGTTATTGTAACAAACAACATTACGTATTAACAAAATTGGCATTTACTTTTTAGAAGTCCATGAATTATGTAATTACGAAGTAAATTCTTTATAAAAAACGGCCTTTCTGTCAACGTTACACACCCTATTATTTAAAATCTCTTTCCTCACAATTGTTGTAAGAATAATTTATAAAAAAAACTGCCGACATATAGCATATTTCTAGGCTTAAAGCAAAGGAACGTTTGTATATGTAAATAATTGTACGGATATTTTTTTATTGTCTGAACGTTTACTTCTACGTATTATTTTGGAGGAATAAATTCATACTTATTTTTCTAAAACCTAAAAGTTTATTATTTCATACAATTGACTCAAAGCGAAAGCATTTAGATAACTTATTTTTCATATGTAAGTTCCTGTTTGTTTTAAAATAAACGGAAAATGCGACTACACAGATAGTAGAATGTTTTCCGTCAAAATTTTCAGCACAAGAAAAATATTCTTTAGGCAATCAACATATTTCAAAGCTAAACAAAGCTTTAAAAGTTTCTTTCCATTATCTGACACTCCGCAGTCTCAGCAAACGAATTTTAATGTACTCTCAACACTGTTTGTATACACATTGTATTAAAATCAACATTAATTTCCTTCGAAAACTTGAAAGTGCGGCCCATGTGTTGTGCTTGCCGCCTAAATTCATCACTCCTGTTTACTATTTGACTTGTTTACCCTAACTTGAAACTACATTGCGAATACTGCTGGTCGCACAACTAACTCTTGAAGCCCATATGTTAACTTATAAAGAATAGAATTATAATATATTTATTTAAATAGGTTCTATAATTTTATCGTATAATTAGTTTATTTACTTAACAGTTTATATTTCTTAAAAATGAATCCTTGGATAAATGTCTTTATTTGATACCATGAAAACCTGATAGATGTAATACATACTTACTTGGAAAACGAAACTAAAGCAATATTTTACTTTCATTTAAAAAAGTAGTGCTTATCAGAAAAAACACTATAGTGTTTAAATCATAAACGCATATTTGATTTCAACTCTTTCAAATTTGCTATTAATATTTCATCAAGCACGCTTTATCTTGAATCATAAATGCATGTTTTCGAAAAAAAAATGCCCCAGGCAAAGTACACAAATTGTCATTGCAGTCGTTGACATATTTATATGTTTTGCGTACATTTAATCATTCAAAGCTACAGAAAAGTTATACGAATATATATATATTTACATACTTTATACTATAATAATTTCAGCTTCGTGGTTCAGTGGCCAACGTCATGGTACAAAAAACACCAAATACTTAATACATTTTGAATATTATAAATTGAAAATTAAATTTACGAAATGAAATGTGTTATTACTAGAGCAGTTTACTTATAAAAGATTAGAAACAGTAAACAACGCTTAGGTGAAATAAAAGTGAAGTTTTCATTCAACATATTGGATCATTACAATAATTCTAGCGTGAAATTTAATTTAAATATAAACATATTTGTATACATCAGTCGTTTTTTAAATCGATTTCTCGATTAATACAATTTACATAGAATCTGTTTACTTCAATGCTGCTTAATAATCTGTTGTCATAATGTATTTAGATTTTGATTTTGGGTCAAGTAAGTCAAAACTTGCTTTGTGGATTTTGCAAGCAGATCGTTTAACATGAAGCGTTTCAGCGTGTCACATTATTAAATTTGCATAAATTTACTATGATTAATTATAATGGAACGCACATATTTAATTAAATGAAAACGGTTTTAAGAGGTGCCCAGACAAATAATACATACTATGTGCGTTATCAAAATAGATCATTTAAAGCAGGCCTGTATAACCAAGACATTAATTAATAAAAAATTAAGACAAGATTTTGCGTTTTTTTTGTGATTCAATTGCACGATATTCATAACGTTGAGTTGAATCCAGCAAATAATGAAAAATATGCAACCTTTATTATTAATTGAACATAGAAATTTAAACATAGGTTTCAAGAAAAATCACTGATAGTTATTTTTTTGACTCTTTTTCAGTTGACGTAATTTACAAATGGGATGAAATTTTTATATCGTCGCTTTTTGGCAAACAAAAATTAATATAAAAACAAAAAATTATCATAAACACCTTGAAAATTCACTATGAATTGCAACCATTTCTATCAAAATCTACATTGATACGTTGGTATCACAAAAACAGGGTCAAATATACCATCAATTTTTTAAATTTTATAATTAAAATATGTCACAAAAACAGTAACTTCATCGTTAATAAACATTTTATGTATCCAATATTCTATATGTTACCCAGAAAAATTACTCGTTGATCAAAGTAGTCCAAGATAACCAAAAGGTTAGGGACAGCCATAATTTAAAACTATCTACCAATTTTTCTTGAATCAAAAATATCTATATGACAAAAAAGAATATTTTTAGTATCTGGAGCTTTGTTTTAATAATTGAAATGATGTTTACTGTGTTAGAAAAGTTTCGAGCAGTAGCTTTTATAATATTATCAACATATTAAATATTGTAGATACGCTGTTAAAAAGTATCTGGGTAAAAGTAATGATGTAGTCTTCCATTTCGCCAAAAACAATGATTCTCGGTCTTGACATGATTTCAAGGAAATAAAAATAATTGAATGATCTCATATGTCAGAATAAAAAAAATATCTAGTCATATGTCACATAAAACCGAATGACTTCTGTTAATGTAATATATCAAATAACAAAAATGTGGGTAATACATAAAATGAAAATAAAGATACGAAGAGAATCAATCATAAAAAAACACAATTATTTGAATTATTAGATTATTTAAAATAAAACAGTTTTTAGTTGAGAAATCTCCCTTCTAAAACTTTTTCTGCAATATAACTGATATTGGGTGCTATAAGTAAAAAAACAAATTATTATTAATCTAGAAATTTAAACAACATTTAAAATATCCCAATACATTACTACTTTTGGATAACTGCTCGTCTATATTACTGATTGGATACGGAATATAATACATACTATACTGTATCTTAAGCTGTTATATAAATATAATTATAATGTATGTAACGAAAGCTCAAGGCAATAAGGCTTTCGCTTTACTCGGTCATGTGGTCAAAGTTCGCATCCCCGAATGGTCATTTCAATACATTTGTTGATTTGTATTCAAAGGCATGAATGTGTACAAAGTATTCATCTCGCCATACCTATCCTATCGTACAAAATTGAGATTAGAGCGACCGACTAGCCCACTGACTTCTAGTCTTTTTTATAGACCTACACTTTATTTGTTTGATTAATGTTCCATTAGGAGCCCATATTCTGTGTGTTGGGAGCGGGTATGAATTTAAGAATGAAAGTTTATTGTGTAATGAAACGCAATTACAAACGAAATACTAAATCGTTTTCCAATTTTTCAGGTGTTCACAAATTTATCTAAAACATTTTATTTATTATAGCTATAAATATACATTTCAGTATCAATCTGTAATATTCTTTTTATTGGAAAGTATAAAATTATATTCCTTGTGATAAAAAGGCATCTGCAATCTTATCGGTTACAAAGCCTATATATACGAAAAGATATTGCAAATAAAATGTTCATATTGATCGATTTGGCTTTGACTTGGTAGAACTATATTTACATTAGATGAAATAGCAAGTTAATGAACATTTGAAAAACGATTTTAAGATTTGGATTATTGAGATTTTGTACACGTCCATGTATTTTGTCACTAACGACATGGGTTTCGCCTTTCGGCATCTTCAGGCATTCGAGCACACGAATGGACTCGAACTGGCAGACAGTAAACAGTGTCTAACGTTTATATAGAAGATACAAATACGACAAATATTATTTACGAGAAAAAACGAGTTAAAATTTAGAGAATCGCCTTAATCCTTATTTTGTAAACAACGCATTAACAGAGTGGCGAATTACCGCTTTCCAACTACTATTAGAATTACCAGTGATTTTACAATTATAATAGCATTGTGTGTTTCGTCGGGATGCAATTCGACGAAAAAATAAATATACCCAATCATTCCACATTTAGTGACATCTGTTAGGTGTTTCAACGTATAGGAGGCGTATACGAGCAATTCTTTGTAAGAATTGAACTTTTTTAAATGATTCAAAGACAATCATTCCCGTTAGGGGTTTTTCTTAAGTGTTTTCCCCACACAAAATCCTTCAGCTGACAGAATATTTTTAGATAGCAGTACTTAACTAGCTTACATGCGGTAAAGGGATATAAAGACCTAGTCTGTACCCACCCTAGCACTTACTTTAGCCAGGAAACTAGAAGTCCGCTTCGCGGACTCCACATAATAGTTTCAGTAGGAAATTAAAGGTAGGAAAAAAAATTACTGTCTGTCAGTTCGAATCCATTCGTGCGTTCGAATGCCTGAAGATTCCGAAAGGCGAAACCCGGGTCGTTAGTGACAAAATACATGGAAGTGTACAAAATCTCAATAATCCAAATTTGATATTGAAATTTCATCAAGCACCCTCAGTCGATGTCTTAGATTTTAAGATTGTTGATATAACAAACAAAAAATAGTATGGGATTTTTGAATATTTAAATTTCAAACTATACATACAAATAATGAGAATTCATTTATTTTTAACTACAAATGCATTAGCAGATGTTTGTCTATAAATGAAAGTTCATATTGTCTCATTATGTAATAAATTAACATTATTAGCGATCACTTTTTTAGTCGCCTATATTCTTGTATAGTTTCAATTTATTTGGCACTGCTATTCGAGTTTTATATGACTGAGGTTTGATAATAACTGCTAAAATATATTATTATGTTTCTATTTCATGCCGAAGATATTTTAATATTTCGTCATTAAATTTTCTGAAGAACCGTGTTCCTTACCGCCAGACGCATACAAAAGTTTCTTGGCTCAGAATAATGAATCGATATACATACACATTTTGACGGATATCTCACAAAACGTAAAAGCAAATCTACGAAAGCTTACTTTACATAATGAATGCCTCTATACAAGCACCTCAATTACTACTTAAGTTATTACTGTTATTAGACCATACTGTTGTATATATATTACCCCTCAGAGAATAATAAATCATAATGATTTATTTTAAATATGCCTTGTGTAATAAGAATTAACATGGAAACATTTATGTAGAAGTTTACCCTTATTAATTATTGTTCATTTAATGGTTATTTAATTTATTATTGCTTACTGTTTAGACAATTATAAACTGTACTTTGAATGATAACAATACTATTAATTCTTTTAGTAATCATTATTAATTTTAAATTATTTCTAAAGAACTTAATATTTATTTCAAAACTTCAACTGGCCACATTCAGATTTCATACTAACGACCTTTCAAACTGAAATAAAGTTCAAGTTGTTTATGTTGAGTAATTTTAATGGAAACTTCACGGTTCTCGAGATTTTATAATAATTTGCTATTGAGTTGTTGATATTTAAATGCTCTCTTTCTTTTTCTCAATATTTTTTTTATTATTTGTTGTTTTTCTTCCCATTTCAATCTCACGGCCACGCGCTCAAATCTTCGAATAAAAAATTTAGTACTTTATTTTATTAAATGTTTTTTAACTTCCCACTTACCCTTCGCTATCCGATCCTGAAAACGTAGAGTAGAAAGAATGAAAGTTAATCACTAGTTCTTTTCAAACCAGTTTTACCCTATCTGAATATTAAAGTAAAATGATTTAGCTACAAACAATTCTTTTAGCATTTACTATCAGGTCTTAGTGTACAAAACATTAATAAAATAATTTATTATATTTAAATCGTTTGACATGTCTCTTTTTTCAACGAATAAAATGTTTTTTTTTAATTTCATTGATGATTTTTGCTTTTGTTAGAATAATTTAAAAATCACCATTCATAAAAGCGAATGGAAAAAAGCTCCCTACAAATAATGCTGTGAAGCAATTAGCAAACTCGTAATTTTTTGTCTTTCAACGATGTCAATCGCGTCCCGAGCTTTTTTCTGTTGAACGGTAGCCGTAATTGGAGTTTCAGATTTTCTGCAAAATACTTAATACCGGTGTTCGTTAAGGGCATGTTTCCCGATATTTGGTTACAAATACAAAGCAAAACATGAGACAGTTTTCGCCTTTGTAGGTCGGACTTAATTACTTTTGAGATTTTCATTGGAGTGATGGCCCAGAATAACCGCTTTTAATTATGATATAAAATGGCACTCGATTTTTTATTTATATTCAACCTTCTTGTCAATTCATTAGTGCGCGTTATTAATCATGAAGGTTGTGAATTTATATGTAAATGATTTTAAAATTGTCGTTATACTTCATAATGTTTGTGAATCTTCAATTGAAAACAAGAATATCAGTTTTTACTTTATATTTCATAAATACTTTCCACTTGGTTTGCCGAACATTCGCGTTTAAAAACGATTGTAATTGTATTTTTAAAATATAAATTTATTTCCATGTAAAAAAAAATGTTTTTTAATACGGTTGATGTTTATGAAATAAATACACATTTTTTTTAGAATAATGGGGCTAGTTTCGCTCATCGCGATCACTTTCAAGTATTGATAACTAAGCTGTGGTCCTGTTCAGTCAATAAAAATGTAAGCAGCTCATTTAAAAAAAATGTGTAACATAAAATACTTAATAACTATTCTATATTATCACATATTAATGTTGTTAGATCTAAATATTACTGAAAGTTCAAATGAGTGAACGGAAAGAAGCTTCTTAATGTGTTTTTTTGTTTTGCATTTACATTTTTTTAAATGAACTTATCTCAAATGCCTCTCCTCTCTTAACAAATTTCTGTTTGATTCAGCTCTTGTTTATTAGATAAATAAAAATCTGGCTAGTAAATGGACGCTTGATCAAAGTTGCATATACCGTAATCCCAATTGGCTTCTATTGTTTGTAAAATGAACACGATCAGAATGTTACAGCGACAGCATCCTGTGCACAAACAAGTGATTGATACCTTTGTTTGACCTATAATTGAAAGACGTACATACTGGTAATAGGGCTTCGTAAATTTGCCGTGATTGAATCGAATCCGGACCCATGTTGAGTTTATTGATGTATTACTACAAAGGACTTACCATAATCACCTCAATGTGTTTCTTAATCGATATTACCAACATAATATGAGGAGCAACTTATCGAACCGTACACTGTCCTACCGAGGAAAAAATTGAGTATGAAACGAATTATTATTCATCTCTTTGACGTGTCATTGATTTGATAAATAATAAGGTGACAAAACATTTTTTAAGCCCTATAAAATAATGTGCACAGTTCGGTTACCACATAAAAATAAGTTTTGTCTATGGTAGTGATTGGTTTAAAAGTAGCCTTGTGTATGTAAGACGTAAAAAATCAGTTTTTCCGTTATTTTGAAAAACTAGTTGATTCTCATATCATAATTTTTATTTTGAAATAACGCAGGTAAACTATAACAGCTAAAAAATCGTTGTATATTTCTCATATATTTAAAAATATATTCAGTCAAAAAATAAAATTATGGTGTAAATTTCAAGATAACAAAATAAATAATATTTTTTGAAAAATTTTCGTTCTCAATAAGAATAGTATCGACTCCCAATTTTCTACGGCAGATGCTTGTTACTGAGTTGCACAACCTCTCTTTTTTGAAGATAGTAGCGATAGAAGGATAGAGCTCAGATAGGACTAGTGGCTTGCTAATAGCTTTAAGAACTTAATACATCACAGATATCCTTGTCTTCGAAAAGAAATCCACAAATCGATTGAAAAATAAATACATCAAATTGGCGGTACTGTGATACGAACTAGTGAGCACGTAACTGAAACCATCAACGTTGGCCACACTACCACGTACTTGGTAATCGAAGAACTATTTGTTTTAAAGAAAAATGTGAGAATTGAAATTATATGATATTTCGCATTTCTGCTAACATTCCGGGAATCTATGTAGCATGCAAGCGAAGTATGAGTGTACAATATTATTTTTAATAGTTGCTGAAAATGAATGATAACAACGAATTATAAATTAATTTAAAATATATATATCAACTGACATAGTAAAGGTTGAATAAACGTTATCACCATGAAGTATCTATTTATTTAAAACAATTATTATTCACAATGAAATCGGTATTTATTAATATAAAATAAAATAAAAATTGAAAACTTAGTTATTCCACTTGGTTTATCACTAACGTTACGCGTTTCGCCTCTTTAAGAGGTATCTTTAGACTAACCATATCACAAGGTTATTTAATTATAAGGTAAACAATTATTCTAATTCTTACATTAAAAATAAAGGATTGGGTGGGCTTTATTTCATTATTCTGAACGTAAGGGGGAGGGAGGTAAAACATAAACACTGATAGACTATTTACAAATCAATTACTGGAACTTGGAGGTGAAAAACTCAATGGAAATAAATTTAATAACAGTGAGCCGCCTATTCTATTTAAAATGTTATTTACTAATCTTTCATTACTGTTAATGGTTTTATTAATTTCTAAAAACACTAAGCTATTCATTTTAATACCTTTTTAATTTACTCGTTGGAGTATTTCTACGTTATTATTTTTATTAAATTTATGGCCATTTTCAATTGATGATTCACAAACTCTTAAAAATTATTTCTTTTGAGACATCTTATATGTTCTTTAAGTTATATATTCGATAAAACAAGTGGAATAACTAGGTTATCAATGTTAAATTTATATTATTAAAAATGAACTTCCACAAAGTTTCCACCGAATCCATAGAAAATATTACCGTATTTATTATTTTAAATTGCCTAAAGTACAAAATTGATGTTGTTATCTTTTGGTAAAAAAGTCTTAAAGGATTTATTGAATTATATTCCTGTTGGTCTTATACTAAAAGCATATTTTAAACGTACAAATAAAATACGTATATTAAGTATCACTAGAGGTAAAACGCAAACTATATTCAACATTTTTCTAACAACATTATATATGTCCTTTAAAAAGGCAGACCGCGTTATTCTATCTCGTTAACTGTGTAACTCGATAGGTTTGCATGAAAAGTATTCGGTGGCTTATTCGTAAATAACGTACTAAATAAATTAGAGAAAAAAAGGTCGTTTGGGAAATGAGAAAGTGCGTATACTCCCTGAACAATGAGAGACTACGCGTCTGCTATTTATCTCGAGCACTCCCCTTCGCTCCACTCGTTTTAAAATATATTTTCTACCACTGCCACCAAAGTGCACTGACTTAAAATTTGCATATTATTTCCATTAAAAATTTCGACTATTCTTTTATTTTAGATCTGTATTTTAGACAAAATAGCTTATTGGTTTTATTATAATGTTCAGTAAAAGAAATACACTTTTATTTTTCAATATAAAATCTTTATCAAGATTTATTGTTATATTTAAAATATATTTTTTTTTTCAAAACGCTTTAATTATTATTTTTTTGTACCATGCCCGCTCCCAGTTTGGAGCATATGGTCTCCTAATGGAGGTATCTCAACAGAAGTTTTCTAAGAGAACCTCTTGGTATTCATTTACTCAACCTAATTTTTTCAAAGAGAGTAGGAATAGAAGGATAAGACTAGGACAGAACTAGCGGTTAGAAAATCGCTATATGCCATCACAGCATTTTAGAAATCACAAACATTCATGACTTCAACCATAAATCGGTTGAAAAGTCAATTCATGAAACTGTCCACACCGGGACTTGAACCCAAGATATCCGTAAGTGTGGCCAACGACGTTAACCACTGCACTATGAAGCCGATTTTTTAATACAGGATAATAATCTATACAAAACTGAGGTTTTATGATGTGTAAAATATTTTTTTATTTATTTCTAACGATATTATTATATTAAAGATTACAACGAAATCACATACGATAAATATGAACGAAAATGATTGAAGCTTGTGACTAACTAACTATTCCAATAAAAATTTCGATTGCATCTTCGTGACATACTTGATTTCATAATTTATAATAATTTAAAAAAACTTTTAAGCAATATATTAAACGGCTTAAATAACATCGATCCAATGTTTCAATCAATTTATACCAATACCGGTGTTTGCGAAGGACAGTTTTTTTTTATATAAAATTCATTGTACAAGATCTGTATCATTGACGAAATTTTAATGTCAACTATTGAAAAACGAGTCAGAAACGTTTAAGTCTACAAAATTTTTAAATAGCTTTTGCTAACAATGAATTATTTTTAGACTAAATTTGATTTTGTAGGATACGATCCTTTTCTGCACAGAGTTCTGGGAACTATTCTTTAAATACGTGTCACGTAATTCATTACAAGTAGAGTTAGCGAGAGGTGGAACTTGGAGGTGTCAGCGAGTTATCATATAATGCACTGCGTACAGAGGGTCGGAGTATTAACGTTGCATCCACCTGCTGAGTAGCGGTTCCCGTTGTAGCACGTTCGCTGACTTAAATAAAGTCTCTCACGAGAGATATGCCTTTATTTAGTGTGTAACGCGCGCTGCCAACCGAAAAATTAGTTTTCATCCAGCGCCACCCTCAACAGACTCATTCCGAGGGTGGGGGTAGCGGTAGATACAACCCTCTCGTATGATTGTATCTTTTTTAAAATTCTATGGCATAATTCAGAAACTCTGAAACTTGTGGGTGTTCTGAAAAACCATTATTTATTTCTGATGAATTACTTTTCAAATAATTTACGCATGAAGTGTTCAATAATATTATTTTCTGCCGTGTATAGTCAAATATAATTGTATTTTAAAGAAATCTTTGTATTTTACACATCGAAATAATAGTTGAGTTATTTTTTGGTCGTTCTTTCATTACAATAAACCATTGTGATTTATTTTAAATTCTATTATTTGGAATAAATATTTTTTAAAGTAGCTCGATACAAATATGATCTTTCGTTTTATTGTCTAGCAGGGAAAACAAGTTATTTAAAAAAATGTACGTTTGTTTTCATCAATGTCAGTTATTAATTTTTTGATTGCATTGGCATTATACTGCTAGAACTTTATTATTCTGTGATACAAATGGCAAAATTTTTAATTATACAAGAATAATTATCAAATAGATATCGACCATATTATTTCATAACTAGTATAACCGTACCGGTCATAGATAACGTTATTGAAATACTGAATGTCTAACGTAACTAGTACGTCGGAACTATGTGTGCATTGCATAACATTTTATTTTATATATACACCGTTAACGCTTAGGTCACGAGAAAATTTCATACCCACATGTAATATGTGATAATAATAAAACGTCGACAGAACGGTCTGGGCTATTATTTATAAGATTTTTACTGTACTCAATAAATTGATAGTTTTTCCCTGATTATAAAATGAGCTACAAATAGCGGTTGTTGTTTGTCGTGACGTATGGACATAAATAAAACCTGTTCTTATCAAGTATCGCTGTTTAAATAAAGTATTAGAATCGATAACATGTAAGTATTTCAACAGTGTCATTTAAAGTCTATTAAAGTCGTCTGTCATTTAAAGTCGGCGTCCGTGGTGCAGTTGGTAGAGTCGCTGGCTGCGGTTACGGATGTCTCGGGTTCAATTCCCGGTGCGGACGGCTTTCATAGATTGATCTTTCAATCGATTTATGGATTTCTGTTCGTAGTCTGAGTCCTCCCTCCTTCCCATCCTATTCTCACGGAGCGTAGCGATAGCGATTAGCTAACCACTAATCCTGTCATAGCCCTATCCTCTATCCTTACTCTCTTTGAAAAAAGAGAGAGGTTAAGCAACTGAGTAACAAGCAGTTCTCGTAGAAAAATTCTGTTAGGATACCTCCATTAGGAGACCATATGCTCCACATTAGGAGCGGACACGGAAAAAAATAATAATAATAAAAAAATATTGACTTTTTTTTATGTTTACAATAATATCCGTATTTATTAATTATTATACATACATATTTAATTAACTATTAGTAATATAAACGCTTAGTTTAAAAAAGTGTGTTTGAATTAGTTAATAAAATGATTGTTTCTGAAAAGTTTGACGTTCAGTGATCGGGCATATTTTTTTGGCGTTTTGTTTCAGCGAAATCACGATTTTGCTTGTACGTACTCCATTTGTATGCCGTTTGGGGCGCGAATGGGACAACAGAGGGCGCTTTTGGATCACGTACTGCAGGAAGTATACGTTTCACATTTCAGCGATTCGATTTCGTAGTTTCAATCTGGATTTAATTTTTACTTGATGTTTGTAATGCGTGACATATGTGCTTTTGACAATACAAAACAAACGATTTGTGAATGGCTGTCAGGTATTTCCATTTTTTATGCGGGCGTATCTTTTACGAAAAAATTGCCATTGTTCACAATGCTGTTTACCTTGAAGCAATTACCTACAAAAGGGTAATTTTGCGAAGTGAATTTTGCAATATTTTATGAAAATTAATATCACAAATGTCAAACGAAACTGACGCTACTATAATTAAATTTAATCAGGTGCTATGTTGATGAAATATATTGTAATTTTAGCCCATCATTTGTTAAGCCTACCCATCAGTCTGTCTTTATAGTATCTTGAAACATATGGAAGCAATATGAAGTATCTTAAAATAATAATAAAACAGGAATTGTGGGTGTACAATATTGACAGTCAGTCGTAGCCGAGTAGCAAATTTCTAAGTCTTACATATTATTAACAATTTGTGAATAGTCTGAATACTAAATGAATATTTGGTTTGTTTATTGCTGCTTTAACCGATTAACGAATTTGCTTGCAATCAAATCATTAGACATATCTAAATATTCCAATAGCATTAGGAGTGGAAGTGATCTGAACGAAATTTTGCACTATAACATAACATTTTAGTTTTAACTATGATAATTCACTGTAAGTAGACAATACGTTACGTTTTACAACAGTTTAAATAGTTTAATTCATAAGTTGTGCTTTTAATTATCTTATTAATAAAGCCATATTTTAACAGTGTATTCAAAATAGTTGTAGGTGAAAATATTTTGAGCTACAAAAAATATATGAAGTTTTCATTTGTTAAAAATGTTAAATTGTCAACGTATTGTTGGCCATAGTATAATATACGTCCAACGACTTCGCTTGATAAAGCCAATATTCTGAGTTATAGAGTTGTAGTTGTAGGTGAAAGCTCTATATCTCATACCCCTGTGAACCGAAATGATTGTTAGTCGTTCTACGGTGGAATTCCATTAAAATGTCCCAGGGCTAATATTTATTTTTACGTGAAAAAGGATTGGCCACTCTACGAGATTTGTCGCGCGGAATGGAGGCCGCTATTAGCCCGGCGGTGGAAGCAAATAGACTCGACAGCTTTCTGAATGCTTTTTAGTTTTTTGCATAAAGAAAGCTTTTTGAAAGCAATTTGAATCTGTATTCATCGGACAGACCTCTTCAAGTACTGCAACGCCTCTCGTTCGAAAATCAAATCTACCGCGAAAATTTGTGCATTCACCAAAGATGATTTATTACACCCAGCGGTATGGAGGAGAGGGGGATGATTTGATTTGCTTTTTTTCCCTCTTAAGGCCGTATAATTTTTCACATTTATAAGCAGAAAAATTGGTGATAAAATTTTTTTACAATACATATGAATTATAAAAAAATATTATGCCAAATATGTTTATATTGAATCTTAAACATTAATTCATTATTGATCGCAGTAACTGAATGAGAACTATGTGTAAAACGTATTATAACGTTTTCATATGTATTATGCATAGGCATAAAGTTTTTTTATACCTCTTCCGTTTCCACTTACTCAATCCAATCCTGGAAAAAGATAGAAATAATATAATTACTAGATACTAGACCTTTGTTAACACTATTGTATCCAAAAATATAAATTAATTAAATAGTCTTAACTTTGTAATTATTTTTTCATGGCGGTCCATTTCGAGTCTATTTATTGTTTAAATTAGTAAACAACACATGATAAAGCTTTTAATAATTCATTATTGTTGTGTTTGGACTTGAAAAAGACAAGAAACATCACATATTATATCGAAGTCATTCGATATTAACTGGTAAACGTATTAAAAATTAAGAATCTGCAAAAAAAAATTCCTTATGAGAATCGTAAGCACAAATTATTACCACTCAACGGTGATTGACAAATAATATTACTGCGTCAATTTTATTTTTTTTGCTGTATTTATGTAGGTAATGATAGTTGACAGAAGAAACCTTTCATTCTAGTTGAGGATTAAAATGATTTAAGATAATTTTCTAAATCCACGTTTTTGTATTCAGTTATTTTAATATAAAATAACAATTTTAAATAGATTTTTCGAAAGCACTATTTAGATGGACAACGTCATTTTAGTTTATTTACAGCTATTTAAATGAATTAATAATAATATTCACGTATTTATTTTTTTAAGAATTGAATTCGACACGTGCTTTTGGACGATGCTTACCCGATGAACGTGGAGTCACCTTGTGACCCATTTTATAAAGGATATGAAAATGATTGGCGCGCAGACTTGTTATTAGCCACTTGGCATTCGCTCATATTTTATGAGTTTATGGTAATAAGAGATCGAATGGCGAATGGCAAAATTACAAAAGCCAGAACGATAATTTATACTGAATTTATTGAGAATTTTAACCAATGGATGTTTTAGTGTTACAATATTATTCAGAATTTATTATTTAATAAAACCATTTGATTTTTAATGTGTATTTAAATTGCAGAAAAAAATATAAATATTTATTTGTATTTTTTAATTTTAATTTTAAACCAATGAATGTTTGCATGTAAAGCAAAAAAAGAATCACAACATTACGTTCGTATATTTTATGATTGCATAACTATTTTTTAATAAATTCATGAAATAAAAAATAATGTAAATTTATACATGTTTGCTCCCAATTTGTAGTATCTTAGCAAAACAATATTTTACGACAACAGGTTGTAAGTCAGTCTATCAGATTTTCTGTCCGGAGAGGAAATGAAATTTAGGATGCAAGAATCGATAGGATTGGTGTCAGGTATGAATTAAGAAATCGTGAATTGATTGATGCATACATTTTTAATATTTTAAATTATGGATTTGAACCCGAAACAGGCAAAAAGCGGTGAGCTGCTTTTTGCCTGTTCGATTGTATACATTTCTTGTGTGGAATTTATACTTTTTAAGCGAAACAGCCGCACTGTAATACAGGATCATGATGAATGTTAAATAATCTTTTTTCATAAAGTAAATATATTTTTGTAATGTTTATAGAAATATTAAGTAAATACATTCTATTTAAATAAAGGAAAGTATTGAAATATGAGAAATTTTATTGAAGGTTCAGTAATGGAAGACAATATTTGTCTAGTTTATGGCAAAAAATAATAATGCTTCAAACGATTTCTTTCTCTTTGTCCCAAAGTTTATTCATGGCAAAGAATCTTATTAATAAAACCCTTATATTCTCTTTGTCTTGGTAATAAAAAAAGGGTTCGCCTGAGTGACAATCCTTTATTCTCAAATTCAAACTAACTGTGCAATAGCATTTGATTTCACCAATAAATATCGCGGGTCCCTCTTTTTGGCAATTCACACTGTAATGCTTTTGCATTGAATGATACATAAAAATGTATTGAATTATTTTACACATACCGTCGAAAGTTTAAAGTGAATATTAAAAAACGCCTGTTTTAATATATTACTACTACAATAAAAGAATTAAAACACATTTTATAATTTTACTGTTTATCATTGTGAGGAAGAAATTATCAAATAAAATGTATTGTGCCAGATCGTATGCAATAGAATGGCCTCTAAACAATAAATTGTAATTCTTTATAACTATTGTGTGACTGAAAACTAGCTGTCGCACATCATAACTTTTGGCAACTAATTATTTGGTCACTATCTAATTCAATCAACGGTCAGTAACAAATGCATAAAACAGTCAGTAGAAAAATAAAAATAGGAAATAAATATTAAAGAACGTTTTTTTGACCAGATTATATACTTATATGTTGGTGTATACATAGGCTAGATTAGGTTAGGTCAGGCAAATAATTATTTGTCCAGTAAGAAATAATAAACGGTCAGTTAATAATTATGTTTGGTCAGTATATAATTGCCAAGTAAATAAAGTTTTGGTTGGGTTTAATTTAATAACTGACATTTTACATAAATTACTAACCGTTTATCTTATTAACTGACCAGTTATCGAATTAATTACTGACCTTTTTGATTAATTACTGACTCAATAAATACAGGCCATAATTTTTAGACACGGTGCACCTTTTTTACGAGATATGCTGACTTAAATATTTATCATACAGAATAATTATTATATAACATATATTTTTTTTATTTATCTTAACAGTTTCGCTACTGCTTCTGAAATTTTGCATTAGATGAGTAAAATTCATATATTTTCTAAATATTCTTTGTAAAAAAGTATGTGAGACACATATATTGTTATGTCCTGTATATTAAATTAACAAATTATTAAATTTAATATAAGTAAATAAAAGAACAGTGGTGATTTGTTGCAATAGTACCTACAATTCAAATTGTGTTTTATATTGATACATGGAATTGCAAGTCAGTTTGAAAGTAAATTCTTATTTTATAGTTAATTGAAATAAAGTTACACGGAATTGTGTATATGAGGTCTTGAAAGCTTTCTATTGCAAATATTGTTTTTGCATTATTATATTTCAGATGTTATGTGTCCATAAAACGGTGTCTTGAACTTTTGAAAGCACTGTATCGACAACTCTAGATATTGAAGCAGTATTGTGACCCGGACAAGATGCAGATAAATAAAGACGAAACATTCCCCAAGAGGGTTAAAAGAATCTCGACGAAAGTATTTTATGCCATTATTGGTAGCTCCGTGTGCACGCATGGGGCCAGCAGGGAAATCTCTCGCTCTTCCGGGGAAATGTTTGCCTTACACAAACAAGCCTTTTTCACAAAAAACAGCACTTGTTTTTAAATGTGCATTACGTACGAAATAAACACCGAAACCAAAAGGATTTTTTAGGCCATCCTATAGAACCTATCCGGGAGTGTCAGCGATTTTTAAATGGTGATCAATATTACGCGGTAAGCGTTTTTTCTGCTCGATACACTGTTTACATCGACTACATTATCTGTCGCTTGAGTGTATGTTTGATAACATCAAATATTCATTACATGACTATGACACTTATTTAGCATCTGTGATATCTACAATTGAATTACTTCAGATTAGAAATATAACAAGGTTTTCTTTAGATCATAGGTTCCCAAAGTGGTCCATACGGACTGGCAGGGGGTCCACGGAGGGAAGAAAAATAAGGGGTCCACGAGATGTAAATGGGGGTACACGGATTGGAGTCCATTTAGACTGCACGCATAGTAACGCAGCACAGTAAATTTCGCTCGACGAGCCTACTCCAACAAATATCGAATCGCGTGGCTTCAGAAAGATATTCCTGTTGCTTATCCTGCATTATGGGCTATCGCGAGAAAGTTTCTGATAGCATTTCCTTCTTCAAACCTCGTGGAAAGAGGTTTGAGTGCAGTTACCGATCTTCTTTCGAACAAAAGAAATCGGTTGCAAATCACTGAATGTGGAGATTTACGACTAAACCTCACTAATTTGAAGCCAAATATTGACCAATTGATATCGGAGCATCGGGGTCCATCCCTCTCATTAACAACATTTATTCATGTACTTATGTAAGAATTTAATTAGGTGTTGATTTGTTTCGTTCCAAATGTTAACTTGTGTTTTATTTTCATTTAATAAATTATTTTTACAATAAAGATAAGAATAATAATGATACATGCTTTTTTTTACAATTCCACTATACAAAAAAAAACCTATCACAGTGAACAGCATTATGTTCACATTTGTATTTAAAAAGTATAGAAAACTTCAATATTAGGCATCCTGGGGGGGGGTCCACGGGGGAAATAAGTTAGGGTACCTATGCTTTAGATCTTCGTTTTCAACTATCGTCTTATTTATGGAATATTACAAACTTTACTAGACATCAATTTCTAATTTCTTGTCATTTTTAGTACTACAGCATCTTTTTTGATCTAACTCTGTTTGTGTTTATTTTATCTAAGCGGTAATAATTATCAATTATCTCAAATAACCGTTCCAGCAATGATTATCGATTTCATAATTAAGATCCGCATTATTCTTCATAGATATGACCATGTACTACGGTAGTGGCAAGAAAAAGACTTTGAATATAAATAGTTGTGAGTTTATGATCATATATTACTCTGCCGTCTTTTTTCTATTCTACCTTCTATATCGCCTAAGTTATACTAAGTCACTTTTTTGAAGGAAGAAATTTATTAATAAAAAAAGTTAACGCTAAATACAGTAATAACAAGATTTCGGTTTCACTAAAATTTTTCCATGTCCACTTCTAACGTAGAGCATATGACCGCTTAATAGAAGTATCTCAACAGAACTTTTTTATGAGAACTGCATGTTACCTCTTTTTTTTGAAAAGAGTAGGGATATAAGGTTTTGTGGTAGCCAACGACGCTCCACTGCGCCACGGAGCCAACCGGTATTACTACTATGTTATTTGAATAACACGTTATACAATTTTAAATAAATATTGAATTAATATTTAAACTAAGTTAGTTTGTTTGGGTAACTTTAGCCCAGTTCTTAGGGTTTTTGTATTTGTATGGTTTGCCATTGCATTTATGTGTGATATTGTTCTATATAGAAAGGAATAATGTAGGATGAAATTTAATTAACATAAATAGATTAATTGTTATAATTGATATATAAATATAGATAAAACAAGGTGAGTCAAAATTTGCATCAAATCGGGTAACTTTGGCCCACGATACAAAAAATTTGGTTTACAGATTTGCAATACAAATTGAAAATACTGCTAATCCAATTTATTTCAAGAAAAGATTTTAAATTGTGTTGTATCATTCCAACCTGACAAGCTTACAAATTCAACAATCAAACAAATTATGTTGCATATAAATTCGTAATTTTACCACTAAGGGCTACTCAGAACTTTTGCTTAACTAAAGAATATTCATATGGCATTATTTATATTATAGTATTATAACAGCACCTTTTTCCATGCAGTGGGTCAATCTTAGACTGATGGGCAAACTTACCCAAATTGATGGTATTAATTGTAAATATTTTTTTCTACCATCCGAAACGGGCTCAAATGAATACATATACATAAGTACATATTTTCAACACTGCAGTTTATTTTGTTTTACCTAAGTAAAAAACATCATTACATAACAATTTGTTTCCATATCCGCTCCCAATGTGGAGCATATGGTCTCCTAATGGAGGTATCTTAATAGACTTTTCTACGAGAACTGCTTGTTACTAAGTTGCTCAACGTCTCTTTTTTAAAGGAGAGTAGGTATAAAAGGATATGAGAGAACTAGTTTTTAGCTAATCGCTCTCGTTACGCCCCGTGAGGATGGCATGGGTGGGAGAGAGGACTCAGACTACGAACAGAAATCCATAAATAGATTGAAAGATCAATTTATGAAAACCGTCCGCACCGGGAATCGAACCCGAGACATCCGTAATCGTAGCCAGCGACGCTACCGACATAACAATTAATTTATATAAATAAAGGAGCATATATAAAAGTGGATTGTATCAAATAAAATTTCATGAAAATTGTATATTCATAAATGTCCAATGCAGAAAATTCAAATCGCATTTGACTGACACAATTTTTTATCCATATCAAAAATCCAGAAACACTCTTCTATGTTGAAAATAAAATTACCATATATAAATCGTTTCATACTTTTCAAAGCACAGTCAATGAAAAGATCAAATGGAGCTTTTTTGACTCGTGCTGAGCACTGTTTTTTTTTTAAATCGCATTGAAAAAGTCTGAAGAAAGCTCGTGAAGGTTTTGTCTTAACATAACGACACGTCGTGTGAAAAAACATCACTCAATGCCATGAAAAAAACAATACAGTACTTAAAAACATCGACGCTGCCTTCACGTACAGAAATTGATAGAATGAATATTGAAATTTAGTACCTACTTTGTATTCGATAGAAAAATCGATAGGCGTGTTCGCTAAACTTATTTATAATAGTCAATCTGCTTACTTCGTTTTATATTTGTGTTTCTGCTTATTAATTACAATGATCTCAGTTTACAAGGCAAAAAAATGTATAATATATTTTCAAGATAATCATAATAGAAGTATGTCTTATAAGGAATATTGATTTCTTTTTAAAACTATTGAAACCATTATATTTTGTTTGTTTATCCATTGTTTTATTTATATACATTTATCGATTCATTATTAATTAGCAAAGATAGAATTTTTGAAAATGCTTACTTATTTCATTTTTTTAATTGTACTAAATTATTAAAAATAAACACATTATCCTCTATAGAATTGTTATTTTTTTCTGGGAAACGAGACATATACAGAAATATATGTGTAATTGAGGCACATAGAAGTGGACACAGCAATATCGATAGAAGAAACTTTTATAAATAATTTTAAGGTCAATGTTAAAAAAAGATTCAAAAAAATATATTTGAACAGGAATCACCAAAGTTTTCGAGAATTGAGCCGTATTCAAATATTATTTTTATTTGAATATTGTTAAGCAATTTGGATGAACAACTAGAAATTTTATCGCAATATATATTATTATTTAGTATTTACATGCAAATATTTATATTTTTTTTGTCATGCATGTAATACATGTTTTGTGGTAACTACAAATTCTTATTATAAAGTAAAGTTTACTGAAATATATCTTTATTTATTTGATATGTTTTATCTAATATTATTTTACCATTAAGAGGAAAGACCCATTCGAACTTTTTGAAACATTTTTGTTTTAAGAATTTCTTTTTGTGAATTAAAGATTATATATTACTTATTTACAATAATTTTATATACTGTTGATTTTTAAATATTCATAGTAAAAAAGAAGGGCCAAGAAGTAAGATTTATTTTGCGATTCTTTAATAATTGGGACACCTTTTGTAGAAACTATATTCTTGTCAAATTTATTTGTGGTAGATATTTGGAAATATAGATTTTTTATGTATATATCTAAAAGAATTTCAGAATAGTGTTAACTTATTGTTATTTGTGGTACATTGTTTTATATTACGATATTATAAAAATAAAACTGAATGCAATCGTTTAATAGGAGATGGAAAAAGTGTGTTGTTAAACTAATACATTGTTAATTTAAATTAATATTTTATTTTACCCAGATGAACTTTATTCAGTATTGGAAGCAAACAATATCGATAAAATCGACACCTGGGTACCTGAATAAATATTACAATTTTCTTGGCCAAAAGGACCTATTAAGTATTCGGGAATATAAATTTTCAATTTATAGGAAAGTTTCCACTTGGTATAGAGTTTATAAAGACAAACCAATCAATGATAAAAACTCATCGCCATCTAGGGGACTATCACGAAATGTAGGTTGCTCAGTTTGTCAGCTGTATGAGACAACGATCTGGCCGTACAATTAAATTTTCATCTTTTTACAGGGCGAGTCAATTTTCTTGGTTGTTTCACTTTGAAATTAGATTTTCTCCTTCATGAAAACGATTCCGCATTCAAAAACACAACCTTTTCCATGAACAGGGGTGGAATTGAGTTAGCATCGTTGGCCCAACCTTACTTACCTGTTTACCAATTTGCTTATGTAAATAAAACTACCCCGAAGCATTCCATATGGCTCTCTGGGAGGTTGGTACCCTAAGCCTTTTGCATTACAATTCAATTTTTAGAAGCGCACATAAACTCTCTCTTAGGGTAAGAACAACAGATATTTTGACAATTTTGAATGTTTTCATAATGATAATTTAATAAATATTTCCGTTTTACTATTTTTTTTAGGCTTTAACAGTATCATTCAAATATTAAATAAATCTATAATTTGGACAGAAAATACATGAAAATTTTAGTTTTTTTCTTATAATTTATTATTTTATGAACTTTTTTTTAATGTAAAATCACAGGATTCTTTTTATATTATAACATTAATGAAAAATCAAATTTGGTGGTCACAAATTTAACACGAATGTCACAGTAAACAAAAAACTGGATTACCTTTAAGAAAAAATCAGTCTCTAAATGCATTTCTCATCGCTATCGCAGCGTTAAGATAAAAATTTCATTTTTTAAAACAGCCTAATATATAATCAGTATTGTTTCAAACCATTTTGATACTGCAAAACCTGTATCAAAAAATATTTTTTGATAAGATTGCTCTAAAATTCCGAAGAAATTGTAACCGAACATTGAGTAAAGAGAATCTTGAAAAATTATTAAACCATTATCAAAAATTATCGAATCATTAGATTCACATGAAATTTGCGCTTATTGAGCTCTCTTTTAGCAAGAATTGGTGAAAATGAAAACTTCAAAAGTTTAATTTTATAGGAGGAGCATTTCAAACTTTCTCGTAAACCTATGAATAATTATAAATTTACTAGTTCATCACTAAGTTAAAGAAGAATTGACAGATTTGCTGTTTCTACACAACAATACTAGTATAGTGAACGTTGTTTTTTCCATACATTTCGA
Organism: Himalopsyche phryganea; assembly: GCA_022494535.1. Classification (NCBI taxonomy): domain Eukaryota; kingdom Metazoa; phylum Arthropoda; class Insecta; order Trichoptera; family Rhyacophilidae; genus Himalopsyche; species Himalopsyche phryganea. Next base: position 241,650 of record JAGVSL010000109.1, read on the forward strand.
TTTTTCTAAAATGGCTGATTCGCCGTTTTTACAAATCAACGGCGGTATAAAAGAAACAGGAGAATTTAAAAATAAAACAATTTTTTTTTGTACTTATTCCACATTTTTATAATGATCAGGACTGATTTCACTCATCACGAGCATTATCAACTGATGATAATGTTTATGGTGAACGAAAGTGGTCTTGATCATGATAAAAATGTGGAAGAAGTACAAAACAAACGGTATTTTATTTTTAAAATACAATCCATTGGAATCAAGAATCTACACCTTAAAAGTTATTAAATAGAAAAATTTGTCTTTATTTTTAAAACTATTGTCGTCACTTTATAAAAAAAATTGTGAAAATTTTCACTACCTTTAATTTTTTCTTACTTTAAAAAAAGGGGTCGCAACACGATGAAGCTTGAAAACCCGTTGCCTACCACATAGACAAGGTGGTCTGTAGATACCAGCCAAGTAATGATTGCAATACAAAATACTATTTAAGTCATTTACATTGGTATTTTCATAAACAAAATAATGTAAGTGTATACTATATGAAATACTTTCTCAATTGCCCTAAAAATCTACATTTCCTTTCAATTTTAATTACTTTATCATATAATTTTTAGAGCTCAATTTGAAATTCTTTCTACTACCCAATTATTTATAAATGTATGTGATTAAAATTTAATGCTCTGTAATTACTGTATTGTAAGTGATTGCTTCAATAATTGTATGCCACGAACTGTAAAATATGTAATTATTTATGTAAAACCTTCAAGTAAAACAATCGAATTCTAGTCGCACCGCATTAATAATTATTATTACACACTGACCGATCTGCCAATATTAAAATGTTTATCGACTGACGTACTTACCAGGCATGCAGATAAAACGATCGTACGAACAGATTAACCTTTTGGTCCCAACTATCAATTACATAGTCCCGCAGACACTATTTGTTAATCCGGCCTGCTGTTCATACGCTGGGAGAAAACTATTTCTCATTCCGAAGGAGAGCGGGGGTATATTAGCCACAGTATATGTGAAAACGTTTAATTTACGTCTACGTGGTACATTCGGAGGCATGGCAATGATTCATTTCTATGGTTTTGTAATCAAATACGGTTTAACGTGCATGGAACTTGTATGCCAGCGCGGAATTATTGTCATTATTGTGTGGTATCTTCTCTTTAGTATAGAAGTCATTAAATTTCATACAATGCTAATGTCAACTTGATATTTGTTAGAGAATGTTATTGCTAAAAAACGAGAACATGTTTGCTCGTTGCACTATGACTTAAGAGTTTTTGTCATATTCAGTGCTGCAATATGTGAGTGATATTCAAACAATTTCACTGCATTTGAAATGCTGCAAAACGTTGTTTTATTTTTCTATTTTATATCTCTATTAACTACAAGCAACGAGTATTATTTGGGAGATAGCAAAAGAGAGTTATGTTCTGAGTCTCACAATTTAACGGGTCTTTAATTTGATTTGAAAAGAATCATAATACTTTAATGATTCATGTTTTTTAAACAATGAGAAACAGTTTGGCGAGTGTATTTCATTTTAATTGAAAGGTCCTGATTAAAGATTTCAGTCGTTATTTCATAAATTTTTAAAGCAAAAAATAAAAGTGTCAGATTTACTTTTGAATCAATCATCATAAACAGTACCAGTCGTTTTCGGTGGGCTACTTAACTGAAAACTGGCAACCTTACACTCACCCAGCATTTGTCGGTTTACTATCATTAACCTTCATTTTCCAACAATCTTCAATATTTCATCAATCAAGAGACTCCTTGGTAGTTCTTTCGAATAACTAATGACTCTCAGATACTGAATAATGTATTAAGCCGATAGCTGTGAAGACTTTTAGTGATCTACAGTATTTAGTCAAAAATTCACCACTTTTGACATCGCTTAATTTTTCTTAGTATCTGTACGTCTTATAATCAGTGCATATGATGTTTTTAAAGTCACTGTTACATTATTTTATAATAAATCGCAACATTAATACAATCTTTTACTAATACCGATATGAATCTAAAGCACAAGTCAATTCCCAACTTAATAAAACTTAAAAAGTATATTTAGTTGTATGCTGTCGGTTGAAAACGCTTAACAACGGTATCATTCTAATTTATTATATTAATTTTTCTTTAAAGAACATCATATGTGATCATTTTTTAAACTCTATATTATGATTTTTTATTTATACATGACAAAAACTTTATTAAGTTGAAACTAAATATTTTAATTGCGAATAAAACGCTTTCATTTTCATTCGGAACAATTATGTTTAAAACAACACACAGAAATAAAGAGCAAATGCTTATAAATTTACATATTTATCAAAAAATTGTTTACTGTAGAACCCACAGAAATATATTTACATAACTAAGGCATTTAACAAACTTATGTCACAAAGCGAAAAAACCTTGTCGGAGCAAAAAATTGAATAAGTAATTTTATTTTGAATGACAACTACCTTGAAAATTTTCTTTATACTCTTATTTAATATTGTTTGTGTAATTTTTTGACATTCAAAAGCTTTTGAATAATGCTTATAAATATTCTTAGATACTTTTTTCGTCGTGCAGAGCGTAAATATATAACGGTATCTGAATAATATAGCCATGTAAAATATATAACCCGTAGAATATTGTATATCTAGGAATTACGAATAAGACATTCTTGTCGAAAACAAGGTCATATTTTGAATGTATATTAATATATGTTTGCATGCCAATGGTTTGTTTGATAACGTAGACTTCCCGGATAATTTCAACGGAACGTTATTTGTTCACGCTCTGTTGCGGAACGCAAAACGTGAATGTACAGAAAAGCTCTATATCAAAATGGATACGGTTGATAAATTATATTTTGATACCGATGCGGGCTTTTTAGTTTACAGAAAATTTTCTAATTATCCAACTAAGCATTACGCCATCTATTTTTCTATAATAAGACTTTCTCAACATGTCTGCTCATCACAATAATTATCTTAATCTGATATCGTTCTAGTTTGTATATTCGTTTGAAGCATAATAATAATATGATAATTGTGTGATTAATTATTTGAACTGTTTTTATGTTCGTTCGTATTTAAAGTCTTCATAATTTTTAAGCTTTCTTAACTGTGTATCGCGATCCATTTTTCTAAATCAGCTGCATTGCAACATTGTTTCATATTTTTGGTATTCATTATCTAGTGATAGAAATTATTTGACATTGTTTCCATTCACCTGGTAGTTGGTCAACCTTTATCTCTTTCTTTTGATTAATATAACCTACTCAGAAAAACTTATCTTTCTTTGGGTGATAATGAGAAAAAATGGAGAGTGTGGCATCGGTAACGTAGCCAGTTATTCAATTTACAGAATAAATCCATTTCGTAAGCACATAACTTCTAAACAATATTAGTTTTTTTTTCTCTGAAAGTGCTGGTGATTTCGTGATCCAGGACATTTTTATAAATACTTCTTATTTGCCACATTTTGGTGGTTCTTATTATGTTTCAATGTCTTAATATATTATTGGCCTCTCTAACCTAGCGATGAAAAGGATCTGGCTTAAATTTCTTATATCAAACTAAGGTTTTTTAAATTTATTAGACTGTTGTTTATCAGAATATTTGACGTTAAAACAACTATTTAACAACTTAGCATTTTTTTCGATACAACATTTGAAAAAATATTATCTTTTCCATTTATGACATAGCAAATTTTACCATAGAAACCTTTTTTTTTAATGTCTTTATTTTATCAACACTTGTAACTTACTCGACATATCAATTTTTATAATTCCTGAAATTGGATATTGCTCACAGTACAATTTCAATTTATTAATCTTAGACTCCACCCCCCCGCCGACCCATATTGTGAAAAGTTTATTGAGAATTTTATTAGTATTAAAAAAGTGAATTTTTAATTTGTCAAAATTTCGGTAACAAAAGTAATTTGTTTTCAAAGCTTATTCATTTAATTATTATGGGTACGTACTTCATTGTTCATTATAGTAATGAAAAATATTTTTTTTATTTGGATTGGAATTTATTTGGCAGACCTCCATTGTAGTACGGTAAAAAGGTAAATTAATTAATTCAAAAAGAATTAGATACACCATTGCCAGAAAATATTACTGATGCCGCAATAGATATCAATTATATTACATTAACCTTTTGGAACTAATGATTGTTTGCTTTATTTAAAGTATTGTACGAACTAAAAATATTGTTTAATCATTGATATTTCAAGTAATTGATACTTTATTTTAATATGTAGCTTATTAAAGTAAAAATTGGAAATCAGACTCTTTTATTATAACAAAGTCAAAAAGCGTTTACGGTTATAATATAATTTGAAGTTTTACGATTTGCCTATTATTTCCTGGAGCTTTGTAGGTCATTGCGTTTTATATATAAGTAGGCTTTCGCAAGGTAAGGGCATGCTCTTACCCCTTTCTCTTCAATAGGCAAAATACAAATTTATTTGCCATAAAAATTTATGTTTTTCTTAAGTATCAAAATTCCATCAGGTGCGCTCTAGGAAAATGTATCAATTTTCTCAAAATTGCTGCGATTTACTTTGACCTATAAAAGCGTGGCTCTAGTACTTTTCTCAATGAACTTTATTGCTTAATAAACTCGTTCAAAATATAGCAACGCAGATAATTTCCTTTACGCAGGAAGTAGAAATATCTAACATGCGCGAGCGACAAGATCTCCACATGTTTCAGTCGATTTCGATTCCGGTAGTTAACCGCTTATACCGGATACCGGAAACGTTTGGCTTCACAGCAAATTGCTTTAATTGACGTTGATATACGGATGTTACTATTTTGGTTTGTTTTATTGTTTGCTAAAATTATTATATCCACGAAAATGCCTGTACATGAACACTCATTAATACTCATATTTTAAAGATTTTGATTGCGAGAGGGACAATACTAAATATATGAAATAAATTAAACTTTTCATATAAATCACATATATTTAGTAGGAATCCGGATGACCAATTGAGGTGCCCAAGGTTCACTCCAAACTGTAGCACCAAAAAAAAAAACCGGACATGTGAAAGTGATATTTATTTTCGATGAAAACGTATTTTCAATGCAAATTTCAACATAAAACAGTGTATAAAGTACGATTCGTTTATTTGTGTGTGAATTAAAACTATACAGATAAAAATGTTTTAAGCAATTATTTAAATAAGTAATTTATTAGATTGTGTAGTCGATACAAATTTTTACTTTCGACTAGCACGCGGTTTTTATATAACTATTGGAAACCTGCATTTTGTTATTTATTGTTTGATAAAACAATTTCTATATTATGGAAAGTTTCGTCGTAAATCAAACCAATATTAAAGCCACTTATTACGCTCATAAAAACATCGGCAGAAAAGATATTTTATTTCCTAATATTATATAAAAGCAGGAGGACAAAGTAAACGAACTTATTCCGTTGCTATTATCGTGTGTATCCTTCACTGAAATAAATCGAAATAATAAATTTTTTAGAATCAAAATTGGAAAACAAACAAAAATATTTATGTTTCACAGCGTTAAAGAGGAAAGTTTGAATGGCAAACAGTAAAAATGCTAAAATTTGAGGAACAACTGTCGACAAAACACTCGAGTCGTACCTACCAATAACACCAGCATCCGGCGTCGAATAATAAAGATTCAGAGAGTAAAGAAACAGCCGCAGTTTCCCTACAAACACTTGCCAACTGCTCTCATATTGCCAGTCGTAAATTCCATTCACACTATATGTATAACCATCAGCCACATAATCATATTACTTATTGCGACAACATTATTAGAAAACGCTATTGTGCCACCTCGTGTTTCTAAACATTCACGTATATTCAAGGTTACATTTCCATAAAAAATAAAATTATATCAAATATATTCCATGAAACGAAACATTGATTGACACATAAGTTAAAACAATTCAATCTGCCTATTCAACAGAGGTGGTATCGGACGTCTTAAGTATTTCTCATTTGATTTGTGAAACAAATTAAATCAACTTCTTTTATTTTTTCTAACACCAGATTTAATCACCATCCTTTAGAAATTGATATGCAATTAAAAAATTCCAAGACACTTAAGAATCAACAATTATTTACTTATGTCAATAAATTAATGGCCCAGTTCCGTAGATGTTTTGAGTTATGTTAGTCATTATATTCAAACACCGTTCTTATACAGTTCCATAAAAGTACAGCTTGTTAAATGTACAGGTTTTCTCTCAAAAGACAGATATCTGCATATGGAAATCAGCAAAATTAAACAATTTCTCAGTTCCATATTCATACAAATCAAAATATCGGGTTGTGGAAATACATTTTTGTGAATCGTGGCGTTCCATAAACAAACAACCTCTAAACTATGAACCACCTATTTGAATAAAAGAGTAATACAAATAATAAGCCATCACTTTTTTACGAGTCAGTTTAGATAAGTCAAAACTTTGATCGACCATATCTCAAAACTACCAATTTCTAATTGTATTACTATGGAACAAGACCATTGGAATGGTGCTTAAAGAAGTAGAAGAACATAGTTCTAAAAATTTGGTACGTTTTTTGACAGTATAAGTCTATTGAGTCATTACAAAGCTAAATCGATGGGACTATGTCGTCTATGGAATATGACAATCACTATGCAAAAATATTTTCTTTACTTTTTATTTTAATATGATATAGTAATCGTAACCGGGTTTCGAAATAACGTTAAATATGTATTAATTATAATAAGACTTAATATTCTTTAAATGAATTTAAAAACGTAAATGTCATTTTAATAATTCTGCTGAATTCATTTGACATTTTTAAAGGTTGTCGCATTCACAACGACGCTAGAAACAAGACAATGCTAAATGTGGAAAACCGCATTCCTATATATGACCGGCGCGGATCACCGGCAAATTTTACATTCGGGACATATATATTATGCATGGAAATATGCTAGAGAACCACAGAGTGTGGATATCGCCCGTTACAGTTTCTTCGCGGTGAATGGATTTCTTTTCCAGTGTATGCTTTCGCAGTGTAAATATAGGAAAACAGTTTCATAAATAAATAACTATTTCAATACGTTTTTGTAATACGGATGGCTTATTTGACTTCTCTATCATACGTAGATGTATACTCAGGAAATCGGCTCTATCAATATATTTCAATTCGGTACAAATAAAGCTATTCAAATCTTCTCATTCCTACTGTAAAGGGAAACACTGGTGGGTGTTTATCAACTAAAATAGAATCTACATATTTACACACACAGGTTAATAAATGCTGATTTAAATATTATACATTCAAAAATTAGTCCCAAAATCACAATTATTAAAAAAATAAAGTTTTGTGTAAGACAAAACTTTTCTTCAACCTTAAAGTAATCTCAAAACCGGTTTCGCATATCGGATGGAAATTTTGTAAAACTTTTGCAAGCTGAAATCTGTATCGGTCATATTATACATTAATAAAATTGTGAAACAAGTTCTACAAAAGTTGTTTTCTTTTAATTTGTAACTTTTAAATGTCATGTTTTAGAAAAGTCAACATTTGATGACAAACGTGATTATATTAGGCGCTAAGTCAGTAAACACGCTCCCGAAGGTTTTTAGTGTTTTGAGTAATTCACGAATAGTTTTAAATATAATTTATGTTTAATTTTGCGTCAAATATTCTTTTACACTGTCGTTATTTTTGGAGTGCGTCAACCGTATAAAACGAGAATCGCGATTGGGTAAAAAAACGAAATTTTTGAGTTTGGAAAATTTTTGAATTTCAAACATGGGACAAAATAGGAAGCAGTTTTAGACATGCAACTAGAAAAATTGATAAATCCGTCGATAAATCACATACGCACGTTAAAACTTATTTTGTGAAAAATCACCTGGAACGTGTTTAGCGACTCAGCAATTCATATGATGAACATGAATGTCAAATTTGGATTATTGAGATTTTGTACACTTCCATGTATTTTCTCACTAACGACCCGGGTTTCGCCTTTCGGCATCTTCAGGCATTCGAGCACACGAATGGACTCGAACTGACGGATTACGGGTCGTTAGTGACAAAATACATAGAAGTGTACAAAATCTCAATAATCCAAATTTGATATTGAAATTCCACCAAGCACCCTCAGTTGATGTCTTAAACATGAATGTCAATTAATATGTTTGTGACAATATGGCTAACTTCTGATTCAATTATGACTATTAAGAAAAGGTATAGGACAAAGTGCTAAAGATTTTGTCATTGGATCTAAAACGGTTTCGAATGATCAAGAAGCAGTTAATATTTTATTTGATTTTCAAATCACATATTTTACATTTATACGTATAATTTTTTCATAGGAATGTTTTACATAAAAATAAACACTGAATATTTCTATACATGCAAGATCTGTAAGCTTCTTGAGTTGACGGCTTCTTTAATAAATTGCAGCGTTAAACAAGATATAGAAATAATTAATTAACAAATTTTCAAGCAGGCTACTTGGGGTAGTTAATTAACACAGGCTGATTAATCATGATGGAAATATATTGAAAATTGAACGTCCATAAAGTTTATCAATGTAATTAAAAAATATATTTTGAAAATATCATATTATCCGGACCCAGTAATAGCAGAAGTATTTTTGTAAATTATGTAATATTCAATACAACAATATTCGTCTTAATTGTTTTGTTTAATATTCAGCATAATAAAGTTACAGATAGCTTTAAAATACAGTAAAAGATCTATTTTATAATTATACTGAATAACGTTTACACGAAAAAGAAAAGATACGGATAAACTGAATATTAATATATGTCTATAAATATGTAAATATTGTACTTCAAAAAAAAGCGACATAACATTTTATTATGATAAAGAGCATATTTTTTATTACAAAAGAATTATGTAACATAATTTCAGTATGACATTTCAAAATGCTGTTATATTCAATGAATTAGTTATAATGATGGTGAAAGTCAAAATGTCTATCAAAAATACTATAATTCTCTTAAATCTAAGTATTTTTATATTTTTAATGAAACATAAAGAATTTCTACTTAGTAAATGCTGATTCAATCAGTATAAAACTAAGTATTTCAATTTATAACTAGCATCAAATTTTGATTTAAAAATCGTTCCTTTGCATTCAATTTGGCAAAAGGTAAAATTTTATCCAACAGATAATTAATATAATTAATTATCATTTAATTAATTAATTATTATTAAATTAATCCAAAAATTAATATAATATTGAATACTTTCAGAGAGTGAGTGTAGAGAGTGAAATAGTTATGTTATTATTTTGTGCATTTCGTATTTTTATATCATTTCAAATATATAAATAGTGAATATCATCTTTTCTGATTCAATAGTAATAATAATGGTATGAATCCTAAGCAAAAATAAAAATGTAACTATCAACTATTACTATTTATTTTTAGCATCGGTGATAATTCATCCTTTTATACTTTAACTGCATAAATTAACAGAGTTACTTAAATTTATATTCGGTTATTTGTTTTATGCGAATTATTTTTTCAATATTTTATTTATCAAATTAATGTAAAACGAACAATATTTATATTCGTTCATTCAATTAAACAAATAATAATATTGATAAACACGAATGAAAATGAAACACGTTCACATAATTTTACTGCCAATGAGTGATTTTAATAATATTGTCTATAAATTATTTTCAGAGGATATAAAATTCAATCGCAAATATTGTTCATCTACTGACCCGTTCCAACGCTTGCACCCTGCCTCGACAATTTCCCAAAACTGGCGATGCGGTTTATATATGTACCGGTTATAAAACCACTCACCCTACTAAATTGTAAAAGGAAAGCGGGTGCCTTTATTTCGTTACCCTTTTTCTGCCCGTTGAATACTCTCCCAGATGTCACGGTCTTGCCACAGCTACGTGTTTCTTACATGTGGATCTATAAAGTTTCACAGTTTACAGTGGCATACATTTTTCTACCACGATATATCAGTTTAATTATTTTTCTTTGTATCCTCTTTGAACTTAAAAATATTGATTCCAATACGTTTTCTTGTTGATAAACAAATTAATGTTAACAAATATATCATGAAAACATCAACAGTTAAACCTAGATGAAGACAATAAGTTAAATTATTGTATAACCCAAGTTATCATAATTTTACTCAACTCGTTAAAATTGATTTAAATATCTTAAAATAAAGTCACATTTATAGAACAAAAGAACATTTTTCGTTTTTTTTTTTAAATAAAACACAATTTATTTTTACAACTTCCCCATGCTTATAATGATCAGGACCGGTTTTGCTCATCGCAAGCATTAATTGGTGCTGATCATTATAAACATGTGAATGCAGTAAAAACAAATTGCGTTTTATTTTTAAAATATAATGCCTTTCCAGCAATAATTGACAGTTAACATCTTAAAAGTGAACATTTTTCATTAAGTTATATTTTAACAGCAACCAAAGACATTCTTAAATAAATTAACATTTTGAAAAGATGTCGTGCTGTGATACGAGGAAATAGCACTTTGATGGGTATATTTTCAAAAAAATTTTAATGCAACTATGATATCCCTCTACTATATAGCACAAAATACATGTAGGAATCTGTATGTTTGTATGTCTGTCGGTCACAACAATTCCTCCCAAACAGCGTACATTAGCGACGTGAAATTAGTAACCTGCAATGATTCCACTATGTTACGTGTATATCAAACATTTTTTTAGAATACTGTTCTTATAAATAAAACAAAGTAAATCAACCGTGACATCCAAAAGACTTAATTATTATTTTTTATGTTTGTAAGGTAAAATAATGAATTATTACATAATAAACAATTCAAAGCGAATAGCGAATAGAGCACACGCATAAGATTTGAAATATCCCATAGTCACTACTTTTAAAATATTGTGAATTATCTTAGTTCGGTTCCATACCATAGACGGCACTGTTCTAGTTTCAAAGAATGAAGACAAATTCATAAATATGTGGTAGCGTGTGAAATGCTTTTCGTAAATTTGCGGAGCTTTAAAGGAACTGATACTTATATAATATATGAGTAATAAAACTGTTCCCTGATAATAAGATAGATGTTCTGATTTTTGCTATGATAGAAATATCTTACATAACATGAATCTACTAAAAAAACAGCTTTACTATTAGGTGAACTACAAACATATATCGGAAACTTTGTAAAAGAAAACTTATATCTTCTCTCTATTTAGAGAGGGTATCTATTTTTCTAGGGTTCTCAACGATATATCAATGTATAATTCAACATATGGTGCAACGATTTTATACAAGAGTATTTCTTGAGCAGTTATTAAAAACTTGGGGCTATGCAGTATACTCTAGTGGAGTGGTTTTTTTAACAGTATTGAAGCCAATCTTCACCTCTATCAATTGAATCAACGGCCCTCTAATTAAAAATTGAACAGTTTGTATACGTATATTATATTATTGATTTCATGCATTCATGGATGTTTTTAAATAAGGTCCATACTATATTTAAATAATTTTAATGAAAAAAAACTTGCATACGCTTAGAAATATACTCGCTTATCAGAATTGATAATTATAATCGAATTTTAAAATCTTTCCGGATTATAGTGTTATAATATATAGTGCTTAGTGTTAATGTTTAATGAAGCAATTTTCTCAAATAACCTAAGAAAAAATAATTTATTAATGCTGTTCTGGTCACTAACTATGTTATTTCCGGCCATATTTCAATCAGTCTCTTATTGCTACAGAAAATTAAATCAAGTTCGTTTTTTACAACAACCCAATTCTATTACTTTAATTCGTATGTTTAACATTTTTTTACAAATAAACATGCGATTATCCCAAAGTACTAATTTATTTATTAATTTTTAAGTTATCTTAGTAACGGAAGACCGTAAGAAATCACCTTATAAGACATGCACTATGCATTATGAATGAATGATTTTAATTGTCGATTTTTCTGTTGAAGACGTTCTTAATTTCTTCTGATGAATAAAATTTCTCTTTTTAAACGCTAATGTACAAAAAACACATGAAAGAAATGAAGCTGATTTTCGGTATTTTTTTATCATTCGTTTTAGTATTACTAAAACACAAGATAGTAAACTGAAATGTTTTACCATAATTTTGACTATTAATTTTCACACCAGTCTCACCGCCCTAAGAAATTCTTTCCCTTCAAAATACTCGAAACTTGGCATAGCCATTGGCTGAGATTTAGTCAACGGTGTGATCTGCTTTTTACTAAGTTGTAAAGCCTCGGTGGTAAGCAGTAGAAAGCACCATAATTCAGTAGTCCTTTACACTACCTCATGTTAATGAGAAAGCGAGGTGGGAAGAGACCGGAAGTAATTCTTCTGAAAAGCTATTTAGATTTACTGTAACTGTCGCACACGGAAGCAGAGTCAAGCTTTGTGAATACAATATGTTTGACTTAACAAGCTCTGCTAGACGAATTTAAGAGAAAGTTTACCACTTATGAAAGTTAATTATATATGATTTAAATGTTTCCTTGTTAGTATGTATTAATTATTTGACAGTAAAACTAAAAGGTCTAAAAGTTTTGGTTCCAAGGTTTGGTTTTGGTGGTGAAACATATAATAATATTATAGGATGATATACACAGAATTTAACAGAAATATAAAGATTTCATTAAAGAAAGTGTCATATAATAATTATTATGATTCATAATTGACTTATAAAATAATAGCACGTAGTGATTTTTTTGAAAACAAATATTTGTATGCACAGTAATATGATATTTTTAAGTTAAAACTCGCATCTATATAGGTTGCCATCTGTACAGAGCGTAAAAACATTTTATTATACGTTCGATTATTGAATAAAATTTCCAAAGCGTTTTTTTGTATAAACATTGAAATAGTTCCAACAATGCATTTGATGCTGGAGAAATATTTATATTTTTTAAGATAAATGAAATATTTCAATAAATTTGAAGTTAGCACTCTTGGATGTTGACGATTTATTTACAATATTATAATTTTTATTAATTTTCACAAAACAAAACAATATTATTTTGAACCCTTTTTATATTTTACTTATTTAGGAATCTTTTATTCGACTTGTGTAATTACAGATATTTTAATATATTGGAATAGATTTGCGGCCAACGTTTGAGGTCGACAGCTAATGAAAAATTATTATTGCCTGTATGGTGTGTGAGGTAGTCCGGCTGCTATGACGTTCGATCGCGTTCCGTCTATCGTCCGTCTTGGTGTATAGCAATACGCGTTTTGTTGGTGTTGGCAGCTCGTTTGTGTAGTAAATCGTATTTATTCTTTCCCCCCACTCGTAAAACCAAAATCAATTTTCCTTTTTATGTAATTGGAAACCTAATTTTGAATGTTAAAAAAACTTCACTTATAGAGTTAAAATAAAAAAATCTACATTGAAAAGGTACACTAAACTTATGACAATAAATCAACTGATTTTAGTTGCCAAAAATTTTTTTTTTCATTGAATTCAAAATGGTTCGAGAAATTCTCAATATTACGAATATAAAAAACATATCGTTTGGTCTTTGAATGACAGTGATAAATTTCAGTACGCGCACCCACATTAAAGTAAACAATTGCCTCCGGTCTATTGTTCTCAATTTATTTTCGCTGAGGAAAATTATTGCCGTTAACCAGGTAACAGGACTCGTCCAGGAAAAGAGAACAATAACAAGTTGCTCAAAGCATTCCCCAAGTAATCTTCCACATTCTTCAAGAATGCCTCCCCTTCCTCTCTTCATAAGGGTGTATGACGTCACAGCACTCGCAAAAACATCAAAAGTAGCCCACTAAAGCTTTACTTCTGTCTCAAATATGTTTCCAGTGACAGACTTCATAAATTTCTTATCTCAAATATCTTTATCAAAAATTTTTGAATTATTTTATTCAAATTATTTCAAATGTTTTGAATTATAAATATATATTTTTTTATCTAGCAGTATCTTTGAATAAATTTAAAAATTCGTGACATTGTAGATTTAGGCAGTTTATTATCTATTGAGCAAAAAAGTCTTCACAGCCGAGCATATGAGTCCGTAATAGAGTATACCTAGCTAGATATTTAACAACGGCGCGCATTTTCCTGGTCGAAATTTTAATTCAGTTTCGGTCATAATTTTTAATACATTGGTCAGAGTATATATTGAATGGTCATAATGTATCGGTCAGAATAACAGAGGGCAGAATAAATAATTTTTGTCAGTATTTCTGACCTAACCGAATACAGTTGATGATGCTCGTGATGAGCAAAACCGGATCATTATAAACATGTGGAAGTAGTACACATGAATTGTGTTTTATTTTTTAGAATATAATACCTTTCCACCAAGAACTGACAGTTAACACTTCAAAAGTGATAATCGAACTAACCTAACATAACCTAACATTTTATTCTGACTGTATAATAATATTATTCAGACCGTTCATATTTTTATTCTGACCGTTCAAGTTGTTGCCTTTAACAACAATAATTGTTAGAAAAAAAAATCATTATTTCATTGGGAAGACAGAATAATAATATTTATTAATGTAGCTATTTAAACTTGATAAGTTATCGGTTGGTTAAATAGAAATGATTAATATTTTAGCGCATCGTGATTTTAACATTTATTTCTCTTTACATTTATTTAAAATTGTATATCAATTTAAAACATATTTCTATTATCAAGTGAGCATTTTCAACTGATAAAAACGACCCATATATTCTAATTTTCGGTATTTTTCATTTTTAGAAATTTTTACAAGAAAAGGAGAATAGAAATACGGAACGTTTGATTTAAAAATTGATATTTGCTGATTTTTCAAAAGTTATTTTAACAATTTTATCAATTTTAACATCGAAAATATTTAAAACTTCAAGCGAACATACGCTACTGCTGTGTCTTTTCTCGAACACTTTTCGTTGAAAACGGCCTCTGTGACAACGGGCCACCAAAAAGAACTTTAATGAGTCACTCGCGTTTCGTTTTTTTTACCTTTGATTCCGGCGGAGATGGAAAAGTCCGGGGACCGCAAACAGACGGAGTGCGTAATAAAGGAACCGTCACCCTTTAATGCGGAATGATATACTGACGTAACTACTAATGACCGCATTTTTTTCATTTTGGCAGCTCAGAAATTACATTTAAGCATTACTAAATTTCAAAAATTATATCACACCAAACATAGGTATATTATGTGGAGAGTCAACAAAAGTTATTCGTTTCAGTCAAATGTCTATGATCGCGCGAATAACTCAAGTCACAATATATATATATATATAAAAAAAGACTGAAACTTATTCTAGCTTTGATCCGTAATGGAAAAAGAAGTGTACGCTGAAGTTTTTATTTGTTAACTTGCTGATACGTATGTAGTATTCCTGTATAGTTAACATGGCCAATGGTGGTAAATTAACAAAGTTGCCTACAACTATGTGTGTAGAATTTACATCAACTCTGCCATGAAATTATAGATAGTTGTAACTTTCTGCTATTGTTCTGTTTTCTTTAAGCACAACTGTTTGTGAGGCGTATATTTTTGACGTGACTATCCGTTATGAGACAGACCGTGGAACAAACAGTGATAAGCATTATTTTATATCGTGGGAGTTTTATTTTTTCTCATGCTGGAGATTGCATTTTGTGATGAATCTAAATCATCTCTCAATTCGAATGACGCTTCTCGAAATCTCGCGAATAAATAATTTCTCTTTTAAAGTGGTCAACAATTTAATATTATGAACGTTCATAACTCTCGGTTGTTTCTTTTTCTACAAGTAAACAATTACTAATGTTCTAACTTTGTCAACAATTAATTTCTAGCATTAAATTTTTTTTTCATAAGAAATTTACCACTTTTCGTCGTGTATCTACAAAATTTTGTTAAAATACTATATGAAAATAATGTCTTTAGTATCTATATTCCGGGAAAAATAAGTTATTCTATTATTATAATCATCAAATAAACGTAAAATGTGGATTAGAAGTTTCGTTTTTCTTTTGTACATGGAATAACTTGCAAGTGAATTAAAAGGCAAATTCTTCTACATGACTAAAAAACTTTTTAAAGATGATAGATGGATGAGATACAACTGACAGTCACGTAGACGGTTCTTATTTATAAAATTGTTTATATTAAGAAATTCAGACGTCATAGTAAAATTATCGTTGTTTTTAAGAGATTATCAATGATAAGAATTTGCAAAAATATTCGAATTTTTAGTAAGAACCTAGTATCTGAATTTAACAGTGTTGCCATTAATATTCTTTTTCTTAAAAATGTGTTTGATATCCGAAATCTAATAAAGTGAAAGTTGGTTGAAATATTATGTTTCGAAATAGTTGTCTTTGAGGATATTATATGTAGCTTACAATTCAAATTTTAAGCCGATGATATGAAACGATAACGTTTGGTGATATAAATTATTTATTTTCAATCGTCGCCTATATTTCAGTTAACATAAAGCGATATATAAAATAAATATCTGTGTTTGTATCCAAAACGTCCTCACCCAATTAAGCCATTATTCTTTTGAAAACGCCCATTTTATCTGCTAACCTTTTGCGTTATATATAAATCAAAGATGAAAGAAGAATCCCAAAAGAAGAAAAAATAGATTACTATTGAAGGCAGATAAGGAGCTACCATCGTCGTCGAAATGTAGGTTTTCCAATAATGGAGGCTGAAATACAAATCAATTAAATTATATTTGAAGACATGTAATATTGGGATTTGAAACGAACATTGAATAGTGATAAAAGCAAATCTTTCCACGAGTCAAAAGATTTGCTTAAAGTAAACGACACTTTCTTTCAAAAGTACAATTTATTTCTCTTTGATTATTATTTTTTAATTTCGAGGGAACTGAATATATCCAAATATCAAATAGCTTTGTCAAAAAATAAAGCATTAATTTTTTGTGAACCAGTAGAAATCATTCCAACAGGTAGTAGGTTAGTCGGTGAATCTGTGTCGTGTGAGACGGTAAGTAAAGAAACTACATAAAAAGATAGCTTGTCTATATGTACGTCCATTTTCAGAATCACACAGTTAATTGGCGGGGAGGTATGAAAACATCGAAGTCATCCAGGCTTTAGATACAATTTATTCATAAATCGGACCAAACACAATTTGTCGAAGATTCTCAATGAACGGAAATCCAACAGCGGTGACCAATAGACTACAGGATTGATATATATTATCAGATCAATTACCAATTAACAGTGTACGTTGTGATATTTTATTTCTTCAATTTATGGTATCAATAATTAATATTCATTTTCGAAGTTCCACAAAAATGTGTTATCTGTCTAGATTTTAAATGGCATAAAAAATTTATCGTGGTGGTCTGATTGATTTTTACATTTTTTCAATCATATTGGCATGGAAATGACTAAGATCATTTTTGTTATTTAAAAAAAAAACTGTTTATCAATTAATATCTAGTATCCTTGTAGTGAGCTGAAAAAATATGAGAAGCAAAAACATTTGTAAATAAAAATTTGTGAAGAATCAAGTTCGCATGGAAAAACAATACAAAATAACTTTAACTTCTGAACTTTCAATAAGCTGCGAATAAAGAAAGTTATGAAAAATCGAACAATCAAAGCTTTCTCTCGTTCCATTAAGTTGCGTTCTCGAAAAATGTACAGCTAACATTGTTATACATTACAATACGTCATAATAGCAATGCTTTCCAAATAGTATAGCGCGCTCTATTTGTCAAAATGTTTTCTAAAGAAAACCCACTGCGGAATTTTATTTTATCACAAAACGCATTATTACCAGCTTTTTAAACATGAGCGCCGCGATTACGCTTTATCAACCCTCCTGATCTCTGTCCCATGGAAACTAATTAACAATTCGTAGTGCTATTATGCATCACGAACAATGGGAGCGTATTTTATATTTTTATATCTACTGACGGGAATCTCTGTGGGATAATTTAAGGCTTTTTTTAGTCCCGTTGACATATTTATATACTAAGTGTGATAAAGTATTTATACAATATTTTTTGTGAAATGTTTATTTGTTCTGAAGATAAAAGTCTGAATGACTGTTTCACTTAGGAATTGGGTTAATTCTTTTTTACGAACAAAATAATGATGTTTTTGATAGCGTTTCCTGATAACGAGTTACTTATCTGATTAAACGCAGAATTATTTTATAAATTCAAATGGTAAACATTAAAAAATACCTGCAATATTATATTCAAGCTTTTCTTGACTGAAATTATGTTTAAAATTATAAAATTGTTCATTAACACCCCATATCATTTTTGTACATTCCAACTCTTAATAATTTAAATTTATGTAAATTTGTAAAACGTAATTTATTAATTTTATCCCAGAATAATTTTATTAATAAAACTAGGACTGGTTTCGTTCACAGAATAAATATTTTTAGTTTAGAAGATACATTCAAAAATATATTTTTAAATACAATATCTTCCCGCTAAGCATTGAAATTACTTATAAATTATGATAAATAATGACATTTTGAATCTTTTACTAGTTAATATAAAACACAAGTTTTATATAATCTTTCACTTAATTATAATTTTAAAACGTAGAGATACCATCAGATTTTGTGACTACATTATTTCAGGCCATGCTTGTTACACTCAAAATAATTTATTTATTTATTGCAAATTTGCAATTATTAAAAACAATACTACTAATAAAAACAATACTGAAAATAAAAACACTTTTTTAAATTATTAAATCAAAAAAACAAGACATTATAAATTTACAAGGAACAAATATTTAGTGAACAATACCCAAAATGGAATCTGGCACAATAAAGTAACAACTAGAAGAAATTTTGAAATGATCTGCTTTGATAATAAGTGTGAAAGCTATTGCATTCCCTCTTAAAAAAATTAGAACAATATAATTTATATACAATATAATTTTATAAATAATCTACCAGCCCCTGCTTTTAAATAGTAAGAGTAGAAAAAAAAAGTCATTACCACATAAAAAAAAATATTATTTATGAAAGTATATTGTATAACAATATTGTTTTATGTTTAAAGTGGTTGATTTTTTATTTTCAAATATCTTTTACGCCGCAATATATTGTACAATTTATAAATATACCTGAAAACAATATTTACTGTTTATTCATGTCTAGAATCAAAACAAAACTCAATGGCTTTTCCAGACGTGATAATTTAACAGTTCAGAATATTTGAAAGATAATAGATAATGTAAATAAAAATAACAAATACTTCACCAGTAACAAACGAAAAATGGATATTCAGCAGCAAAAATCCTCACCAATTCACTGTACGAAGGCAATATAATGTCATATGAAATGGGTAACAAAAACAAATAACGCAATTTCGGCCTGTAAACCACATAAAAAGAATTCCGTTCTGTTTCATATTTTCACGGTTTTTATTACTACACCCGTGGTGCTTAAAATAAATGTTTTATCACAGTTGTTTATTGGTACGTATGGACAACTGTTAGTAAAGTTGTTGGGTAGTCATCTATTGTAAATGAAATTTAAAAAAAAATTAGCTTCATAAGCATGCTACTCCACAGTTCTTTTTATGGTGTTAACTGTCAATTATTGGTGAAAAGGCATGATATTAAAAACAAAAACACTTTAGTTTGTACTTATTTCAAATGTTTATAATGATAAGGATCAGATAAAAATACAATCAAAGCAGTTCCAATCAATCAAAAAAAAAAACAATCGAAAAAATCTACAGTCCACCTTTAACGAAAACAAACTAAAAAATGATTTTAATTATTTACATGAAAAATTTTAATTTACAAATGTACGACGCTTGTGTGCAATAATAAAATATTCGTTACACAGTGATACATCTTAAATAATGAATAAACTGAAAAGAAAAAAAATCAATTAATATTTATTACTAACTTTCTACAAAATACCTATAATTACTTTTACGGTGATAACTGACCATTCATTGTGAAAAGGAACTATTTAAAAAAAACATGTTTTTTTGCATGAACTTTTTCGTACTAATTTTACATTTTTATCAAGTAATCATTTGACAAAATTGAGATATTATTACGAAAAGATGTGCTTTATTTTTGGAATATTCATAGGTTCTATTTTATCAATCAAAACTGTATAGTTTGAGAATATTATAAATATCTCTTGTTTAATGTCTAGTAATAAAGTTATCTAGCATTGGATAAGAACCTATTACGTAAAACCTTATTTGGTTCTCTCAGTAATGCGTTGGCTGTAGAAGATTTCTTGTATTTTACGGAGATGTTCAACGTTACATTATTCAATATGCACACCCACTCAGTTGCACGTGAAATTTCATCTGTCAAATTTTGGAAAACGATAAAATATTATGAGGATCGCAGAAACAGTTTTAACAGCATGGAAATACAATTGGTAGAAAAGCACGTACATAGATGTATAGCATTTATAATTTACTATTGAGTACCCGGTATGCGTTGCAATGCCACTCAAAGAAAGAAAAGGTTTGTGTTTCAATTCTGTTTATTGAAGTGCTTTTGTATACACAATACTTTTGTACACGAATAAATCAGAAGGTTTTTACAAGATGTCACTGTTTGTACGTATTTGATTTTTTTTCTAGATTATAAAATTTAAATTTTTTTCTTTAGAAACCTTCACAGGTGCGCATACAACAACTCACCAAATTTTCATAGAAATCAGATGAATTGTAAAGGAACGCATATAGGACAAACAAACATCCTTTGTTATATGTATATATAGTACTATTGAACGTTTCTCGACACACTTAATCTTTTCATATGACTACGATGATATGTAGCACTGTCCTCCTTTTAAAATTATCTAGCTTTCAAATTACTTGTTTGATACAGCCTAATTAATAGCTTAGTCGAAGAAGTAATTCCCAAAACATTCCGGTCTAAGTGTAATAGAACAAGTCAGATTTAGGTCAAAAATGCAGACATTTTTTAGTGTTAAAGAAAAGATATTAGCCGTTTAAAAACATATCTCAAAATAGAAATACTTGTTTGATTCTATAACTTCTTTAATACCCTTGGGTCAGAAACTTCTGGACCTTACTTATATAATATATTACATGTAAAAGCCTGACGAGCGTATGAAGCTATTATTCATTTTATTTCAAACGCCGGAAAGGGGCTTAGTGTGCCACTGAAAATGAGACCAAAAATATTTTTTTAGACTCGTAACCCACCTATGGTATAAAACCGGTATCTTAACTATTTTACTATCTAGCGTTATGAAAATATAAATATATATCAGGCTTTCAGAGTCAAATTATTCACTTTTGATTTACGAAGTGTAAGTGAAAATATAATCAAAAAAGTACATTTATAATTTTGAAACTGGAACGATGGCCATTATTTACTACCTAGTGTTTTTTACCTTGAACGCTAAGTAGCCGGAGAAATATTAATCATACACATTTCATCTCATAAAAACAGTCGCTCCGGCTGACAAATCTCGATAGCAAGAACATCCACTCCAGACAGGTAGATTTATAACAATAAATCACGGTGAACTGAGAACATACGGGTATGATAGTCGAGAAGTACCGATGGCTTACATATACAATCCGATTGTCTTTAGTTTATCTCTACAATTCATCACCGGAGTTAACCAATATTTTTTTTATATCTGATCAATACTTATCAATTAATAACACATATCTAAGCCAAGTAGTCAATGCTGTTGTCCACTACACTCACAAGTTCGATTCCTACAGAACAAAACATTCTAACATTGATTTTTCAATATATCTGTGGTTTGCATTTGAAGGCATGGTGTATATTATAGTTCATAAGATCTACTCATTCTGTATCCAAACTTAGTCGTGGAGAGTATAGAGAGCGATAATCTAACTACATCTCTTTCTGAACTCCATTTTACTTACTTTACCTTCTCTGAAGAGAGAGATAATCCTCCGTAAAATAATTATTTTTTAAGACTCTCAATTAATTATATTAGACGAACATATCCTATATACTGTTTGATATTAACTTAATTAAGATTTAAGATAAATTAAATAAAGCTTATGATGATGTATGAATATAAATGTTAGATAATGAAACGATAGCAAAGCACCTGCCATTTGAATAACAAATTATTTGACGTTAAGTAAAATTTTCAAATGCCATTCCGAAACAACCGGAAAAGAAAATAAATTACAAACACGTATGCATTATTGGATATTGCCATTGCACCTCCTCGAACCCGAAAGCTTATATTTGCTAACCAGAATTTTGTGCAGAAACCTACTTACGTTACAAATCGCTATATAAATTATACGGAAAATTTGTCTTTCGGCATGTCAAACTTCTACCTTACCTAAGCACCATTTTTAAATTAAAGTCACCATCAATATTTTTCTTAAGAATCTGATTATTTATAATTAAAAATATGATTTTTTTGCATTTAATAACGTGCATTTAATTCATTATAAAAAATTTAAAAAGTTCCGAGAATTGTTAGTAAAATTATTTAAAAAATTAGCTCTTCAAATGACGTTTAAATAAAGTTAAATCTACTATCTTGGGAATTTATTTAAGTAAAAAAAAATCATTTAAACAAAAAACAGTCAAGGTAAGCTATCATTTTTTATTCATAAATAAACAAATATTGCTAAAATTTAAATTTGTGAAATAAAGATACAGCGTAAATAAGTCAACATTTAAGAACTGCGACGTATTTTACTATCGGGTATATTTGAGTAAATAAAAAAATAAAAAAATAAACAATTAATTGCTTAAAAGTAATTTATGTTGTCAAAAATTTCAAAAGATTGATATGCCATATAAAAATGTTTTAAGCTAACACAAAAAATGATTCTGTATTTAAAAACAACTGTTTCAATTTTATATGCTTCCAATATGATTTTTCAAATACAAATTGGATTTGAACTTTTTTCTTGGCAATGTACTCGAATTAAAATATCATTATAATATTACACTTACAACGATGGGGCAATACTGACATAATATGTATATATTGCTCATGTACATATTTATATTATAAGTGCTATCTACCATACGAATGACAGCTTAAATCTACAATATAAAAAAATAATCAATTTATTAATAACAACATATTTAAACTTGCAAATGAAGCATTGGTTCGTAATAATTTTTGATTTAAAAAAGGATTTTGTTACCATACGTTTCATCTTGGTTAAAAGTGGAATAGCTTATTTAGAGAATGTAGAAAAAGCGAAAGACAAAGAAATCTTAGATATGCTAATGGAGACTTGTTAGTAAAAACATGATTTAGTTAGCCGAGTCTTAAAAGGGGAAAAGCTAGTTCACCCCGTTTGATTGTCACCGTGGGTAGAACGAGGCCACCTAAAAGCATCCCTCTTCCCCTCTTGGGATCCGCAATACGTATGGGTCCCATGACACCGTCCATATAATTTGTACTTAGTCATCCTGGCAACTTAGTATGCGCACAGCCCGCCGCCAAGATATGTGACCGTCTATTAGGTATACAATTTTAATCTTCACACAAAACATGAGCTTTTTTAAATGACATTCGGAGTGGCACGTGCGTGACACGGTAGCACATTTCCGCACGCGCTTGCGTCCGGGTTTTATACATATTTTTGACGCGTTTTCTTTCAAAGCTTCGGTGTGTTGATTAATATAAAAATGAAATAAGCGTTTATTTCATTTTATGTTCATCAACAGACCACCTCTTTAGATATTTGTATAAAAAACGATGTTTTATTCCATACTACCCTCTTCTATCCGATTCCAAAAATGAGACGTAGTAAAAGTGATTTGCTAACTACGAGTCGTTTTCTAGCACTATACTCATATGCCTTCCTGTTCCAAAAAGAAAGGTTGAGTTATTAAATTACAACCTGGTCATAAAAAGAACTTCTGTTGAGATCTTCCATATTAGCTGACATTTGATAAATCACATCGTTTTCCAAGATTGTGTAAACAGTTGTAGTATTTATAAGTAAATTATTATTAAATATCTAATTTTAACTTAATAATAAAAAATGTAATTATAGATACTTATCTTTCATTCAAAATGTATTTATAAGAAACGAAGTATATAGCATCGTTATCGTAGCAATATCAATGTCCTTTCATACAAAGAGTACAATTGCAATTTAATAAACCTATGTTCAAAACGATTAGTCCATCTAGGTATCGAGCATAACGAACATTTGTTGGGTATATAAGATTATTATTATAAATATATTTAAACCATACAGATTGGGATAGAGCATCTTAATTGTGATGGTTTTCATTTTGTTAAGGCAGTCAATAATTATTAATACTGTTATAACTTTTTGCTAAATGTGCGATTTTAAGCTTAGAAATATGAATTTTGTGGACACAGTCTCAATTATAGAAAGAAATAATGTAAATTCGTTATGATGATTTATTTAAAATTTATTTTCTTACGTAATTTATTATTCTGTTTATGATTTAACACGTCAATAAGGGCATTTCTTGTCAGAGAAGTTCTCGTCATCCTTAAAGATTCAAACTGAACATTTTCTTCTCAGAACTTGCGCAACCTTTTTCAATTCATCGTTTTGTTTATTTGGTTACATGACGTATACACCTAAAGTTTCCGAGATTTTCCAATCGGAAAAGCAAGCAAGAAATAAATTATTTACGGCACAACAGCTTGTACAGTCCAATGATAAACGTGTATATCATTGTGCTTTCATAATACTTATAAAATATTGTACAAATAATTTGAATTTTCACGATTAACGTCATTATCCTTTTTATTTTATGATACCTACTTTTGTCTTTGTATATTTTTGTGTATAAATGGCTTTTTGTATTAATGTCCGCAAGAACACCTAATGGAAGTTTAGATATACTCAAATTC
Organism: Himalopsyche phryganea; assembly: GCA_022494535.1. NCBI lineage: Eukaryota > Metazoa > Arthropoda > Insecta > Trichoptera > Rhyacophilidae > Himalopsyche > Himalopsyche phryganea. The sequence continues at coordinate 266,508 of JAGVSL010000109.1, forward strand.
TGTGAATAAAAAATCGTTAATTTATTAAAGATAAATACTGAAAAAATACAAATTATGCCAACACGCTTGATATCTTTTGTCATTTCTTCTCATAATGTGGAGCATATTCACTTCTAATATAGGTATCTCTACAGAAGCCGTACTAAATAATATGCATGTTATTCAATCGCTTAACTTCACTTTTTTCGAAGATGGTAAGACTAGAGATAGAGAGATGAGGCTAGCACTGGATTAGTGGCAAGCAAATCTCTCTGATCGAAGGTCGGAGAGAATTTTTGAAAATCTCTTCAGGACATGCTTCAAACACAAATTCTATATCAATAAAAAAATCAATAAAAAATAATAATCAAAAATGCCAATGTTTTTTTGATTATTGAAAGATATCAGTATATGTATATATTTATGTATCTTTATTATTCGGTTATGTGTTATTTGTTTTGATATCGATCAATTGCCTAGTTTGATGTTTACTGTTTACACAATATCCGTGCAAATTAAAGTTATTTGTTCTCATTAAACACGAATATTTTAAAATTAAGGTCTAGATTAAGCTCTGAAAGAACTTAATTTGATAAATTCGCTAAATTAGCGTCATCATTTTTTGAATGAAAAAAAAAATCTCTGAATCGGTTTTAAGCTGCCACAGACCTAAAGCGTAAATCTCATTGCATTCTACTCCTCATACGACACGAATAACAATGGAAAATAAAATTAAAACAGGTTTCCATTCCGGAAACCACCTGCGACTTTTTTTTACGCTAAAAAGTATCACTTACATTGTGTATGCTTTAGGCCACAAATTTTAATTATATAAAAGCTTACAACAAGTAGCTTAAATAGCTTTACATAATATTTTATAAAGTAAAAATATATCAGTTGGAATCTTCAAACAAATTCAAGATATTTAACACCAAATAATTAAAAATATACTGCCTTTCCACCAAAAATTGGCGGCTTACAGTTTAAAAGAATAAACGTTAGACACTGTGTACTGTCTGTCAGTTCGAGTCCATTCGTGTGCTCGAATGCCTGATGATGCCGAAAGGCGAATCCCGGGTCGTTAGTGACAAAATACATGGAAGTGTACAACATCTCAATAATCCAAATTTAATATTTTTTAATATATGTTAAAATGGAAGCGTGGTCTAGATTCGGGTTAATCACTTATGGTAAGTGATTATAATAATGATGAGAGGACCAATTGCAATGCCTCTTGTGTTTAGAGAGTGAGAATGTAAGAAACGCTAAAAAAATATGTTTTATGTGTACACGTTCATTTTTTTTTTAATTTTCATTATTTGAAGATTCCATCTCATCTCAACCCAATGTTTGAAAACTCTTTAACATACTTCTCAAAATCTTTTTCACTAATCATTATAATAACATAAGCCAGAAAAAAATATATGAAGCTCATTTTTTCTGTTAAATTGAAACTTTTCATACCCCTCACTTATATATTTAAAAAAATAGTTTATTTTCATTTGATTTTTAATATGCGCCATGCTATGAAATAGGGATCTCCAAACTACGCCCTGCAAGCATCACCGATCCGGTCCACAGTTGCTGGCCGGACATGCACGGTATCCAACCCGCCATAGTTTTATCACGCACATAAGAAGTGTCAAAAGCAGAAAAAAGGCCACCAGCAAATTTACGGAACTAATCAACCAAATTTTCTGTCGAAAAGATTTTATATGAGTGTAACAATCAGGCAAAAGCTGGTTTTCTCCTCGCCGCAATGAAATGTTCTTGACACTTGCTCCTAAATACCAACGGAACAATTTCCCGTAATTCAAAACCCCAGTTTGTTAGTATGATGAACTAGCTAGGTTTTGGTCCTTGGGACTGGTGGAGGAGTCAGTGTGACCAAAAGATCAAATCGTCAAACTTGTCGGGAATATATAAAAGTATAATAAAACTGGGACCTTCGGTAATTTTTACACTTGTGTTAGTAGTAGGATGTGTCGCATTTTTTGATAACTGATTAAAGTTAAGTTATTTTATCAAATCAGGAAAGTTACAAAACCATTTTAAAGTTTTATTTCCTAGTACGGCTTGCTTATAATAATAAGCTTTATGTTTGCTAAGCCTTCTGCATTTCCGGTTATTTTGCAATCCAGTTTAGAGAAAAAGGATACAGATGTAATGACACAATCTGGTGCAACGAGACTGTACAGTTTTCAGGTTGCGATATCCGACAGTTCGTACCACTTTCTACGCCGCGTAAAGGAAAACTTCTGTCAAACAACAGTTAATACGGAAACGAACCACCGTGGCCTGTGTATTTTCTAACTCATACACTGGGGTGTAGTTTTATTTAATGTAGAAAATAATTCGGAAAACATACGTATTTACGTTTTACGAATAAGTGACATACATACATACATATTAAAATGCTACTTAAAAATAAAACCTGTATCCGCATATCGCAATCGTCTCGAATCTTTTAATACAAAGTATTAAGCTATTTGGTGCTGTTAAAGAATCTTTATTAGAATTTGAAGTTTTTTTTATCGTCTATGGCTTAATTTTTTTCTAACAATACGATCGCATTCTTATATTTGCTATATACAACGTACTTTTATAACAGTGTAAATTATCGGTTGTTATCGAAAACAAATTAAAGCATTGCATTACGTCTATATTAATAAAGCTGTTTGATTGTTCAAATTTTGTACATTTCTCTGTATTTTATCAACAGGCATTCGAGTACACCTGAAGATTAAAATTCAAATTTATTTTTAAAACATTTATTTAACTTTTACTACCAACTGAACTATTATAATACTTAAATTAAATTTTCTTACTTAGGATACAGATTATTTTTCAATTAATAATAAAAAAATGAGATGTTTAAGCTATAAAACTCTCTGTGTAACAAAAAATACTTTGAATTTTACAGATATCCACTGTACTGAGTACCACTTGCGTAAATCCTATGCTAATTATATATTTGTATGCTGTGTGTAAAATTGTATAAATGTTTTATTATCTTGGTTAATATTTCATTAATTTTTGTTGACATAAACTCGATAAACAGTTACAATTTGACCTCAATCCACCCTTATGTACCTAACAACGTTTTCCGACGCCTTCACTAAAGCGTTATGTTCACTAGTGGTGTTAGCGTATCATTTGTACTTTTGGACAGGGAAAACGCCACCAACTTGTTTAGGTTGAGTGTTTATTTGACTCTGCTCTAGTAGGGTATATTATCAGACGCGAATTAAACAAAACAAAATAGACAGTGTGTACACTTTGACTAACTGGTTTTCAGTCTACGATCCGAAATTTGAATCTCTCACTAGACTCTTCAGTGATTAGTGATTTATTAATTTGTTTGTATAATATTTTTAACCGTTCACACTTACTGATTGATTAATATTCATCTTAACACATCTCTAAACTTTATTTCTAACCTCATTAAAAAAAATTGTTGACTTCTAATTGATTAAATTTATCAATTTTTTAAATATCTGGCGTTACAGATGACAGCTAATGCGCCAAATACTTTGAAAATTTTAAAATCATTCGAGATTATACTCTATGAGAATTTTTTGTAAGTCACTCAGGACACAAATTTAAATTGAAAAAATCTAAATTTGATATTAACCTTGCTGGGATTTGAGCCAGGACCCACCTGATCGCTAGGGCAAAGCTTTTACCGCTAAACCACGGAGGCCGACAAATTATTCATTATATATTACAAAAATGACATACAAAGTTTATACATTTGATTCAAAAATAAATTTGTAGTACCAGCTGATTGCAGTTATACTAGATAATTTTTTATTACTTTACTATAAATCAGAGGGGAAGTCACCACAAAAAATTGTTGAAGCTCTCAAATATTACTTTAAAATCGATAAAAATACCTAAAGCTATAACCAATTCATCAAACACGCTCCACATTTTCCATCGCACTTTACCCATTCTTGAAAAAGTGGCCATTTAAAATAATATTAATTTATCTGAAAATCATTATATTCTGCATGAATTAAATTTTTACATTTAAATGTTTACTGCCTAGTTTTAAACAAAAGTATAAATGAGAAAATAAAGAAAAAAATATTTTTGAAATGATTCCTTAACAATAGAGACGTCCCGACAGAATTAGCAATGATGTTTTTGTGGAAAAAATAATGTTTTTCATTATGTGCTGAATGGTCCAAGTGTAGCGTGGTTGAAACAGATTTCATTCACGTTCATTGTTTAAAATCACAACAATGCTCAGTGGGAAGAGATCCGTGATGTTTCTAAACTGTGTTGTTTCCCACTGGAGCAGGGAAGAGTGAGCGCCGGACTTTATGCAAAGTTCTCATCGCTGACCGCATCAGGAGGACTACATATTCTTCAGCTGCAATACATAAAGCTCGGCGAGAACAGTTTTATTCTTTTTAACGGGCTTGCAGCGAAAAGTTTCGCTCCTTGAGACGCAGACGAGATTTTCCACTTGCATATAGAATTATAGCTCGTCAGTGATTCGGTCTACATTAATATTAATGTCAAACTTGAAACTTATTTACACTTAAAAGAAAATGAAACCAGGGAATTTATCAAAATTGTATTTAGTATGAAATTATACAAAAACTAATGCATCATTATACTCAAGCAAACCAAGAATTATTATAATTGACAAGCAGTATAACTATTTTAATCATTTTAATACAAAAAATAAGTACTTTAAAAACGTTTAATTCAAATTGTAGGTTATTGGTTATCGGTACGACCCTAGATTTGACGAATAATTCACATTCAGTATTTGGTTTATTTCACATCATACAAATTGTATCTTTTATACTGTTGTATCACTGTTTACAACGCTGACAAGGTAGTCGACTTTTATATCCAGTGTTTGATATCCTCAGAGTTCTCCAAACATATCGACTCACTCTTTTTTTCCTGGGCTCATATATTTTTTTTCCTTTATCAGGCGTGCGTAAACAAATTCTAATGGATTTTACTAGTAATAGAAAATACTCATGGGTCCTGCAAATATATCCAGAATACTCTTCTCCGTAACAGTAAATTCGTAAAATTATTATTTTAGCTGTATTTTAATCTTTAAATTTAAAAAACAGGTAACGTATTTAAGGAGTTTTATTTATTCATAATACATAATAGGTCTAATTTAAGATAATTTAAGTTACTCAGTTCGAGTCCATTCGTGTGCTCGAATGCCTGAAGATGCCGAAAGGCGAAACCCGGGACGTTAGTGACAAAATACATGGAAGTGTACAAAATCTCAATAATCCAAACATAATAGGTCATCGTGTAAAAAATTCACGTGCGCTTTATGCAGGATACGGTTAATTTGAAATAAAGTATTGTAAGAAACACTTTTGACAGCCAAACAAATGTATCTCATTTAAAGATGTCACTGCCTGATAAATCGGTATTAAAATAACCTTTCATCTATAATGTTTGTGGACAATAACTTTTCCAATATAAATGATTTCAAAGTTATTTTTTACAAACAATATTTATGAAATCAGTTTTATTCAATTAAATGTTTGTGTATTGTTGGAAGTTATTGAATTTATTTGAAACAATAATCGATACAAACATCTTAGCAACAAAAGCAAAGCTGTGTCCTTAATGGCCGCAGGTGCGCAAGTACCAACATACCTTATAGCGGCTGGCTCACATAAAAGTTCACGGAGGTGTAATGCCATTCCAAGAAAACTATAGGGGAGACATTGTTCCTATTCACGAGATCTTTCAGGGAGAAGAAATAAATGCTCAACATAAAACGTGCTTTACAAATTGAGGTTCTTTTAACAGCTCAAGAATTACTGATCTTAAGTAATAGCATTTTATACAGATTAAAACTTTTTGAACGAAAAAATAGATTATCTTTAAATATATTTATAAGTATTTATATCAATAAATTAGCAAAGCGATTACAATGACTAAATAAGTAGTTTTATAAAGAAAAGTGTGTATGAGTGTTGTTTTGACACATCTTAGCTAATATTTAGTGCTTATTTGCAGGAATTTCAAGCCGTGAAAATTTTACACCGTCTTGGATTTTTGCAATTTATTTTCCCTTTGGCTAATCTTATTGCCAAGGTAATAAATAGTCAGTAATAACTTTATCAGCCACTGTGACGAATTTACAACAGTTCCTCGACTCATAAATGTATATTTTACAAGCGTATACCAACGATTAATCATAAAAAGATTTTTCTATTTAAACACTAACAGCCTCTTACTATAGAAGCTCAATGAATAGTATACGACTAATTATATACAGGTACTCCAGAAGAATTATACTTATAAATAATAGAAAGTCTTATCAACTCTACACTAAAATTAAGAAAGCTTTTATATGTTAAAATAAAATTAGCTCATTTATTAAATCAGATAAATCTTATGAAATTTAGTTTTCTGCAAAGATATTATACATTAACCCAATGCTTATTATAATTATGCTTGGTAAAATCGCAACATGTCTCAACGGTCTATTATGTTTCATTTAGGTATAGTGGTTTTATAAAACTTAATCCATTTACGTTGAACTTAAATTCGTCGAGCGTATTAGATCAGTTATATTAATTAATATTTTAATGAGACTGTAAACATTAATAGCAAGGATTCGTATAATTATATCCTTTTATCTCTTAATATTGACGTATGAGATAGGACTCGAATGCTATTTGTTTGTAAATGGTTAAGTCACCTTAATATATTCGCTTGTATCTTAAATATTTAAATGTTATCTGTATAGCACCTATCGGTTATTAATTTGCTTATGAAAACATATTATATAATAATGAATACAAGATGAGCCATATTAAGTATTGAACGTTTTGCACAGATACAAGGATACAAATACTTGGATATTAACCGAATATTCTTGTTTTGAATCGAACTCAAGCATGGTAGAAGTTTGTTTCATTTATGAGAAAAATAATTGTGATAATAATTTATTAAGTAACATGTAGGTTATTTTGATCCTGTTGTCAAGTAAGGAGTCTTCGCTTGCGGTGTTTACGTGTTCGTATCCCAGCATGGAAAGCTTCATGAATTGATTTGTGATCCTTTCGTTGCCCCATTTTCCATCTTTACTTTCTCCGATAAAAAAACGGTAGAGTGATTGAGTATCAAAAATTTTTCTTAGAACGACTTCTGTTTAGATAAAATCCATATGCTCTACATTGGGTACGGACGTATTTACAAATAACAAAATCTCTTCTGCAACTGGCAGGTAAAATAATTACTTCGCATACCCATTTACATGTAGGTATATTTGTGGTTATTCATATTATAAATTATGCAAATACCAGTAATTACATTTTAAGTTCAAATAAATGACTTTCATCGAAAAATAAAAATTATCGTAAAGACAGCAACTATCATTTGAATGTGCGGCAGCCCCAATTTTTTCTTTTTATTTTATTTTCATTAATTTTAAATGACATCAAATATTCAATATAAAATGACTGAGATACTTCGTATTTAAAATACACCAATACTCCGACAAGAAATACTATTAAAAAATTAAATCATTCACCGTCGATGCAACCTGACAATGTGTCAGGTTAAATTAATTCTCCGCAGTGTCCAAATTATTCCTTTTAAAAGAAAGAAGAAAGTATTTTGAATGGGTTATAGATAATTGCAACTTGTGTTAGATAGTATTCACTTGGTACACTTGAACTTTTATTTCGATATTTTGCAGTTTGGATTAGATAGTATTAACTTAGTACACTCAAACTTTGATTTTACTAGTTTCCTAGTAGTCACGGATTCTGTTAACAAAGTTAGTTAAGTTGTAGTAAGTTATGTTAGAATCGGTCTGGTTTGGATTGTGTAATGTATTCTAACGCCTGAAGCAAAAACAATATAAGCGGCCTAATATAGGGTAGAAGAAGAAATGACTTTTCATTACAGCATCGTGCAATTATCGATTTCAAAGTGTGAGTATTTATATTGAGTTAAAACTATTTTTTCTATTTGAAAATATTTTTTCCTAAGTGTGATATGTTTCTTCAATGTTAAAATATATGTGGGATCAGTTTATTTTTAGTGAAATAATTGGTTTTTTGTGGAATATATTTGTTATAAGTGAAAACTATTTTTATGAAAGTGAATATGATTTAAACAAGAGTGCATTTAGTTGTAAGCCATTTTGAATTAGCTATGTAAGGATGTATATAATTATTCCAGAGGAATTATTAAATTCCTTATCTAAAGCTCATTATTAATCATAATAGTTTAAATGTTAGAAATGTTACCCGTTTAAAACTAAATTTACTTATTTACTGCCATGACTTTGGTTTTGCCGTCGGAAGTCTTAATTTGTATGATGATTACGGTGTAGAATTTTCCAACTGTATGAAATGGGCATCGTTTTTGTTATTATTGAAGTAATAAAAGCACACACTCGTACGGGAGCACATATTATATTGTTATTCTCCTGAATAATCCATCTTTCTACGCCTCGAAGAGCATAAACAAGGACTATTAATATAAAGGACCTATTTTCTTGTGTTCACCGCCTCTTACAAGTATGTTAGTTGGAATAAAGATAATTCATCTCGCAACAGTTTGGTAATTAGCTAAAAGAATGTGTTCTCTCAGCGAGAATAATTTATTACGACGAACAAACATAAATCATCTAAGAAAAAATAAATTTTATTTTAATATGTGATGATGATTTTGTTACAATTTGAATATTTTACTTATTAAACGTGAACATAAAAACTTACTTTTATAAGTGAGGATGTTGAAAAGTAAATATTGGAATACAAGTAATAATTAGCTATGTTTTTGACTGCTTCCTTAATTTAACTAAACACAAGAACAAGACTAAAGTAGATAAATCTTCCTGTACGATTTTTGTAGTTTTTTTTATGTTAGTGATCTTCATTTTGTTTTAAAGTGTTTCTTTTAACGTACATATCATCTTGAAGGCTGATTAATGAAAAGTAGATTTTTAAAATAATATTCTTAATAATTTAATTTTCACATTAAGAAACCTCTATATTCCAGTGACAAATCAAAACATCACATTAATAAATGAATGTTTATAAAAATAAAGCCCAGTTTTTCTTACTCTTTCACAACTTTATCAAACGATCTGGTCCAGTTTCGCTTATCATGAGCATTTCAAACTGATGTTAGATCATCATCATTCGATAAGATTATAAAAGTAGTACAAAAAATGTTTGTTTCATTTTTTTTCTAATGAATGCCTTACTACTGAGAATAAGCGAAATTAATATTGATTAATAAATAACTGATTTATATAATTACTGACGTCCGTGGCGCAGTGGGTAGCGTCGCTGGCTACGGTTACCGATGTCTCGGGTTCGATTCCGACGGTTTTCATAGATTGATCTTTCAATCAATTTATGGATTTCTGTACGTAGTCTGAGTCCTCTCTCCCACCCATCCCATCCTCACGGAGCGTAGCGAGAACGATTAGCTAACCACTAGTTCTCTCATAGCCCTATCCTTCTATCCCTACTCTCTTTGAAAAAAGAGAGGTTGAGCAACTGAATAACAAGCAGTTCTCGTAGAAAAATCCTGTTAAGATACCTCCATTAGGAGACCATATGCTCCACATTGGGAGCGTACATGGAAAAAAAATATATAATTATGTTTTGTTCATCCGAAACTTAAATACTGTTTGATAAATTCACAAAAGTTTTAAATGGTAGTTTCAAAATATTAGTATTTTTACTCAACCGGGGGCATTTATAAAATGAAAATTTAATTTATTAACAAACTAGTTGCAAACATTGAAATAAAATAAGAATAATAACATTGCAAAACAATTGTCACTCGGGTACGACTTGCGATGAGAGTATCATCTTTTGTTCGGCATAGCTTCCCCATGGAGTAATGCCATGTTTTACTTAATTGGATTTATTTTGAATTACTTGAATGTTAGATTTACTTATTCCTCTTTCTGGCTGCGGTATAATTATAAACAAGCAATTTAATACCATGCGTTATATTTTGAAGAGATCATATAATGTTTAAGTTGTTTATATACCGTATATAATTAGCGCATACAATTGGTATATCCATTACAAAGACACTTGATAATCATATAATATATTATTGTGAAACAAACAAAAATATTCTGAAAATCAGTAAATTCTCACAAAGAAATGCTATTGATGTACACGCTCCACACACTTTAAAAATACAGAAAATGACTGATTTCTGTTGATGGAAAGCAACACAAACATTATTCAATAAACTTCAGTAAAAATATAATATATTGACAGGGAAAAAAAACATTCTAAAATTGTATTTAAAAACGCTTGCGCTTGATCATTTCATACAATTTTGGAATGAGTACGAAATATTGTATATATTTTTGGACATCAATATTATTAGTTGTCGTTTTTTCGCATTTAGTTTCTATTGTAGGTTAACCGGATTTTAATTATACAACATAAACACTTCACAGAAACTATAAAAATCAATAGAGAAGACATTATGTATAATATTATTATAATAATAACATTTTTGAATTCACGGAAAATGATTTAACAAGTTGCCCTACTTCACTAGCTATTAATACTAACCAAAAAAAATATCAAATTTACCTTGACGAAATCAATTATCCTATTTATTGTGCTTAAATAACCTATCAGTGGTTTTTGTAAATTTAGGAAACAACACTAATTCACTAAAATGTTACAGTATAATTGACAAAGAAGTAGTGATTTTGAAAATAATTATTTTCTTCTTATTGGTGCAAAGAAAAGGTAAAAAATATTACGTCCGTTAATCTGCTCCAAAGGACTTCAGTGTGACGCACTTTCAGGCAGCATCCTCAAAACGTGCCCAAGCCTAGTCATGAGCTTCTGATGACTACTACATGATGCTCGCGGATAGGATTAAATTTATAATACAAAAACGTAATTGTTGTGATTCAGAAAATCATGATTTTTGTGAAGTGTTCTTGAAATATTTATTACTATTCACGGCACGGTAGTTATTGATGTACTGTTATTCAATGCTAGCTTAAAATTAATAAGTCTATAGAGTTAATATTTATTGTTCTGTTGGAAAGATTTGCTTGTAAATAATACTCATAAAACTTTGAAATAGTAGCATAAAGAAGTCAATTTGCCAAATCGAGAAAGTTGTTTGTACAAAATATCAGTTTTTTTATAGAACTAATGATATGAAAATGTTTTAGAAAGCTTCATTACAAAGGCATTATATTATTTTTTTTTCTCATGAAATATAGGCGTTTGCACGCGACTCTGATACAAAAAAAACATACATGCAAAAGAATATTTTTGTTCAACGCTACGTTATAATATTTATATCTGCAGCCGAGGGGCCAGCGCTCTCAGGATTTCATTTTACTAAGTTGCATGGTCAAAGATTTGAGTTTCCAAATGGAGAGTTTAATAAATTAAATTTCAACAAATCAATGAAATTTCGTTCTTTTGCAACTTTTTATTTATTCCTAACCACCCCTTGCTCCAACCAAATGCCATTGATAGACCACAGGCGTGGATTATTACAAGTTGCCATATTCTTATTTTGTTGAAGCTGAAATTGAATGTTCATTTAATTCTTTTAAAATGATCTAATAGCAATTATGTAAGAATTTAAATTAGACCGAGCATGATTAAGTATATGCTTATTTAATTATATGTAGACTTGCTTGAGTAACCGTCTTCAGCTTGTTAAATTAGATTCGCACAAGTAAACTGGTTAACGCGTTACTTGAAAAAGGAAAGATTAAACCTGCTAAAAACAGTTACCTCTACAAACGTTGTAACCTCTGAGTTTGTCGTTTGAAAGTTTGCACTTGATATACGTATAAACGTCATATTTTATAGCACGACGGATGTTAAAATAAACATGTGATTTCAAATCGTTTATTAAAACAAATTTTTATTTAATTCAATGAAGTGGATTTTTTATTCTTTCATTATTTAAATTAACGGGATCAATGTGTGATTCGAAAAATACAGTTTATTTCAATTAAAAGAATATTTTTTATATTCATAAAGAATATAAGATAATTTCGTTATGTGACAATGGAAGCAAAGTTGTTGTGTCGTAAAAAATCAAATTAAAAAGGGCAATATTAATAGCTTATTTTATTGTGTAGGTTTTTTTTAACGACATATAATATCATTAGAAATAAACGCCGAATTACCACAATAAATGTTAACAACTGCATTAAAACTACGTCACTATTCGATATCGTTACAACTGTAATGTTAACACCATGCCGGAGAAAAATATAAGCGCTGAAAATGTAATAAAACATTCAGGTCAAGCAATATTTCACTAGGGATCAGAACACTTCTTGGGAAATTGCTCAACGCAAACCTAGATTGTGTATACAATATTCGTGTGTCTTTAGAGCTTTTGTTTCGCATGAGAAGATGACTGTCTACGTTTTGTCTATTATTTACGACTGTGTCAGCCATTGTTTCTCTAGTTGTTAGGACTACTATGAAAAGAATGAATCAAATGTTTATGGCAGACAATTTTTTATACGTGCCTCTAGGCATTTCTTAAATGTCCCTTTATATGCTGCAAAGTATGTTTATGGAGTATTAAAAAATGATCCAATTAAAAAATATAAGCGTAGTATTGGCACAACATATAAAAACCATACCCACCCCAAGAACAGAGCAACTAAACATAAGTTGCTTAAGTAAGTTATTCAACTTCTTACTTCAGAATGGGTTATAAATAGGATTAGATTTGTAGCAGATCGATCTCAATACGACTCGTTCTTTCGATCATATAAGGGTTGGTTAAGATAATATTAAAACACAACATCATCACACGTCAATGTTTGAATGTTTCCTTTCGGGGGTTCGAGCTCTTTAACGCGCGACTGACTTGGACCAAAGTAAAGAAATATTCACTAATTTAATGCTATAAAATTTTTTAAATACCATCTAAAACAAAAAATACTACTATTTTGCATCATGTCTTATAATAATTAATTTCTCTGTGCAATTACTCAGTGCATATATTTATGATCAACAAGTGTTGTAGGCAGGATAAAGATTTATTAATAAAAGATTAAAGTCAATACAAATCATTATTACACAGGTTTTCTCCATAGGTTTAATAGGTTGATTTTTGAGCTGTTAACTCATAATCTATAGGGTAACGGATTTACTTTTACAAATCATTGTTTTATTGAGATTACAGTTTATAATTCTATGCCACATTAAAACATAATTATATAATATATCAGTTATAAAGTCGTGGATAAAATTTCTTACAACAATTGAAAATCAATTTATTAGCTTTGTCGGCGTCCGTCGCGCAGTTGGTAGCATCGTTGGCTACGGTTACGGATGTCTCGAGTTGAATTCCCGGTGCGGATTGTTTCGTAAATTAATCTTTCAATCGATTTATGGATTTTTGTTCGTATTCATGCATGTTTGTAATCATCCTATCCTCAAAAACGAAGCGTAGTGAGAGCGATTAGCTAACCACTAGTCCTGTCCTAGCCCCATCCCTCTATCCCTACTCTCTTCGAAAAAGAGAGGTTGAGCAACTGAGTAACAAGCAGTTCTCGTAGAAAATTCCTGTTGAGATACCTCCATTAGGAGACCATATGCTCCACGTTGGGAGCGGACATGGAAAAAAGTAATATATATGCCAAATACAATTAAAAAAAAAAAAAAATGAAAAACATATTAAATTGGAACCATATAAGTTACTATATTAAAAAAATTCATCACTTTACATTAGGAGGCCATATACTCCACGTTGGGAGCGGACATGGTAAAAAAAATTGTAAATATTTCACTGCTATAGTGTGAATATAAATATTTATTTAATACATGAATATTAAATTTCTCTTTTTAGTAAAGAAATATTCTTATAGTAAATTATTTTGAATGTCTCAAACAATATTCGAAATAAGGAAATGTTAAGTTCAAAAATATTTTTTTTCGTTGTCAAAAAAAATGTAATAATTGCGGCCTTTTAAAAACGTTTATTATTAACATAAGAACTGGAAGCTTAAAATTTTTTTACCAATTTTTCATGAAAAATTTACTTACTTAGATGTGATTTAATATACTCTTAGCTTTAGTATTTATTTATTTTTGACTATATTTACTTTGAGTACTTGTATGCCTTTGTTTGGTAGAAAGTAGAATTACAAAATTTTTCAAGTTCTGTGAACTGAAAATAGTTTACATTGTCAAACATTTCATGCTTATTTTATTTCTTTTTAAAACCGTAATAGTAACAAATAAAAAAATATTTTTTTGTTTTTTTGATATTACTACTTATTTGAGACTTATGCTTTTAATTTTGCGTTGAACAATCAAAACTTTGTAAAGCGTTTTCTTATTGAAAAATCTAGTTTTTAAGCTTCTCGCACCTTAGGTATTTTGTTAACTTTCATAAACTACAAGTTATACAGCATAATGAGACGGCTATTTCTAATTTTCTCCTTTATTCCTGTCGATAGAATTGTTAAGGGAGGAGTTTTTAAGCCGATATCCTGAAGTTTTCATTCCAATAGGTTGAGTACTTGTAAGAAAGCAATCTCTACTTTATATAGTCATTACTTGAATCAATACCACTTTTGCTCAGATTTCCCCAATATAACCGAAACAAAAAGTAATTTTCAAATACTGCGAACTGTAATGACTTAACAAACAATTGAGAGAAAATACATTAAATAGCATTCGTTGAAAGTATAGGCAGGAATTGCGTATTATTAAAAAATGCTAATCGATGCCAAGAGTATATTAATACCACATGTATAGCTTTTTGAAAGTGGTTTGATTGGTCGTATAATTTTAAAATGTATCCATACCTAATGCATATGGATATTCAGTTGTTCAATTATCTTCTATAAGATAAAGTATCCTGATTTTCATAATTAAAATGCGTTCTTTGTATAAAAAAAGTCAAAACACTACATTTACTTTTGACTCAAACTAATGTATTTATTTTTAAACAATATAAAAATTTCACGACGTTTACACTTGACTAAATTTCAAAATTGTATATCAAACTTATTGAAGATAATATTATTACATTTAATCCCTATATTCGACATTAACTCTATATTTATCTACAAATCAATAATGACATAACGTAAAGCTAAGACGCAGATTGTGTGGAATACATTGCGTGATAGCCCAGTAACATTCAGAAAATATTTAAGTTTATACTAAATGCATACATAGATATCGTTATACCATACAAGGAAGCTTTCGTATTGTCACCGCAAGCGCAACTACGCTTGGGTTTTCATCTTTTAAAGTTTCTCTTCTGTAGTTGGTGAAAGACCGGTTGCCTTCTACGTCGACCCGAGGCGCAAATGCACACGTCGTCTTCGAGACCGTTTCAACGTTACCCAGCAAACTCTCGTTCCGTTTTAATACTTCCTTCTCGTGGACATCTTTGTTTGCCATCACAATGTTGCATTCTTTCTTTTTTATTGTGATTGTCGTAAAAAAAACTTTATGCGCAATCCAAGAGCCGTCTCTCATTTGAGACTTCTGGGAAAACTTTTGTCCGCTGCTGTCATCATTTTTACGTTTATCATAAGCATGTTCTCTTTTCCAATGAAATATTGTAGTTTTTGACAAAAACTAGTGTTTTTTTTTTAGATATAGAATGGATTTATATTTTTTGAAACGTTGCGAACCTGCTTTAAAATTATATTTCCCGCATCTGAACACGTCACCTGCTGACAAGTCTGAATGACATAAATATAATTTTTGTTAAGTATAATTCTTAGAAATGTAAACCTTTTCACCAAATATAATATTTCACTTTATTGCTTATTTTTATCAAGCTTAAAAAGAAGACGTTTTATTTTTTCGGTAAGAGCCTTCACAAAGTATAATGAATTATATTTTAGATAACATAGTATGGAGGAGTGTAATGCTTTGGAATTTGTTGGCATGTTACTAAAACAATTACAATTCTACGTGGCCTAGTAGTTCAATAATTTATTTTAAAAATGTAAACTTGGTGGCTTCCTACTTGTGTGATGCAAAAACAATTGTATTTCTTTCGTTTAGTTATAATCACTGTTCTATCAATTTCATTAATAACAATATTTTTGGTTAATTATATATTTGCGCCACCACCAGCTATTTTAAAATGATATGTACTATAATAGCTAGCGTATGATTCCATTACCAACCGAAAATTGTTTTTTTATTCATTGCATTCATATAAAAAAGCATTATAAATATACGAATTCATAGCGATGACCTTAATTTTTTAATCGATACTAAAATGGGGGACGCTAATGACAGTCTATAGGACGCAATTAGTGGAGCTACGGGATGCTGGGATGATTTGGTAGGAAGTAAAGATTCTATGTATATGGTAGGATATTTATGGATACACCGTATGATTACAGCATTATTTTTGTATGTTTATTAGTAATTGAAGACATGTTACAGTTGTATGACAAAAGCTTCACAAAGGCGCATCTAAAAATAGAATAGTAGTGAGAGCACAATAAATATATCAATTATTATTATAACATATTATATGAAACGAAAATAGTTACTCGACTGCCGGAAATTTTTTTTATTGGTATAGTTCATCGGATAAGAATTAGTATTTTTTACTAGTTCATAGCAAATTCCGAAATCCCGGTATTAGTATTAAGTAAATCTCGGGATTACGGGATTTGCTAATTGCTCCGGATCCCGGGATTGCAAGCCCTACGTATGAAGGCCATATGCGGAAACAGTAAAATAAATATAGGAATGATAAGTGTGTTTATATTTGTTGAACAACATAATAACGATCTTATTATTGTATATGTTCTAAAGATATGTAAAAAAATACTGTAATAGTACTCGCCTTCTATTCATGAATCTTTCCATTCTTATGTATCTATTTAAATTCCAACACGTTTTTCATGCGATGGAACGTAGAAACGTATAGAAATATTTGTTTATTACTTATTCACGGTAATTTTGAAGTGGTTGGCGCGAAGCAGCTCTCCACAGAATCAAGCGACGACGTTCTTTTAAATAATCGCCAGAGTTCCCTTTAAAACTTCTTCAGTAAGCTTTAACTTGCAAATTTTAAATAAGCTCGCTGCCGTGAGGATTTTCTTTATGCTTAATATTCCGAACACCCTATTAAGTAATCGCTAAATGCCATTTAAATATCAACATGCCAATAAATAATACCTCTTGCCAGTAGAATCAGCATATTATAAATTGGTTTGTATTTTATTTATTTATTAAACAAAATTTATTCTACATTATACAAGTAATTAAAAACAAACTTTTGTAGTATAACCACATTGTTTAAATACGTTACCGCAACCAGTTTCGTATAAATGAACATCGCTGACAACATACTTAAATTATATCGAACATGATCAAAATGGTTTAATACTATAAATTTACAACTAAGAAAACTTTCTTTTGTAATTTTATTTTTTGGATTAAAAATTTATGTACTGAAAAAAAACTTCTCAACTACTCGTAAATGTTGTAATTTTGTGGTAAAATAAGCTAACCTAATTATTATTCGAGCTTTGTGGTCTAATGGTAAAAGCATACCGTGACAATCTCGTTACTGAGCAAGATGGTTTTGGATCCTGGCAACGTCAATATTGAATTAAGATTTTTTCAATTCCGTAATTGAGAACTCACAGATAATAATTGAAAAATTATGAAAGACAAACATCAGATATCGAAGATGTAAATATTTTCTTAGAAGTAAATTATGTGAATAGTATATTAATTATTAATATGAACATGTAAGAAAAAGTTCTGAAATTATTTTTGTGACTGTAATAAACATTGATAAAATTTAATTATTTATAGGAAAAAATCTGTTATACAATAATAAAAGCATGTTTACTGTTCAAGTTTAAAAATGATTTTTTTTTTAAATAGTATCAAAGATGTAAACTATTAATCTTTTCATCGAGTTTATCTAGCACGATTTTTCAATTTCAAAATGTTTGGCGTATTAGCATTAGCGAAAGTTCCATATATATTTTAAATATTTTGAATAAATAATTATTTTCTTTTTATTTACATATCACATAAGTATTCTGAAAAACAACGTTACTGAAATATCGCATAAAATACAATATTAAAAAATAAAGTCATGTATAGTGTTTCTTTCTTGTTCAGACATTGTTGTTTTTGTATTCTTCAATATCAATTGAATTTAGTTTAGCCTCATGGCATCAGATTGTGTGTAAAAATCGAAAGTAAAACATTTATTTATTTAAATTTAGTCAAGAACCATTTTAATGATTGTTTACTTTACCACGCAAAATTATAAGTATAGCTATACAGTGTGAATATGGTTGTGTAAAAATTGCGAGCACTCTTTAACATACAAATGTGGCGCTTTCAGCGTTACAATTTGCAGTTCATTCTGTACGCTAGTATGTCAAAATAGAAGTTAAATTTATAATGCATTTTCCGCTTTAACTTTAGCAATATTTTTATAAATTGTCGTAAGCCTTTTAATGCAAAGTTGCCAGTTAGCTTTAAATTTATTGCAGAAGAGTTTATCAAAGTTAACTATTATGCCATAACGTACATTACCGACGTAATAAATTTCAGCATAATACTTTAAAACTAATTCTATTGATTCTCAGGATACGGAAAATTTGCGAAAAAAATGTTGATTGTTTTACATACAAATTTCTGTTGATTTTTTTTTATTCATTTGTTGATGTCTTATATCGAAATGTAAATTGTTTTCTTGCCGTAGGTAGATTTTTGATCCAACTCTATATTTTTTTCTGTAGCCTTAAGCTCAACCAATAAACGCAATTTATTTTCCACCTCACGCCATTCTTGACTGAAATATAAAAAAACTTTGGTGATAAATTTTGTAATATAATATTTAAAAAAATATTTGTTTTCTGCATTATTTCAATATTTTACAGGTTTATTCTCAAGAAATCATTGTAAAGTTTTAGTCAGAAACTCTACTGCGTCAGGTTTTAAACTAAAGAAACCGCAAGACATTTAATAAATTTATTTAAGCTCTGTTCAAAATTTATACAAAAAAAACCTTATGAAATTGAAATGAAAGTACTTCCTTAAAATCAGTTTTTACTTAACGCGTTGTTTTTTTGTATAACAATTTACAACGCATGTTACTAATATCTAAGAATTCCTAAGCATTCTGTCAATTGTATACCAAAATGTTTACATTTATCAAACGTGCTGTTTATATAACCTTTACTTGGTCGTTAATTATTCACGCTATTTTGACGCCAACCATACATTTTCAGATACCATGTCGAATTTGACTTTTTTAAAATGACAACTTACATTCATGGGAACTTTTTTTTGTAGTGAATATTCTATGATAATTAGTAAAAATAAATAAATATTGTCAAAAAAACTCATAATTGTAAATTGACAATACAATGTGTTATTAGAGATTCCAATTTAAAAAATGTCTTCTGACAAGAAATTTATTTGGTGAGCATATTTATTGGCATCGGAATCAATTTGTTTAAAAAAATAATTGAATCTGTTGAATTGGATTGGATTGCAGTTGATCTGTCATCAAATCAGTAGAAATATTATGTAAGATTTTTGTATTCATTTTGATTCATCGGACGAATTTTTTTGGTTATAATTTAATTTTTTGTTCAAAAATCGAAGAAAACCTTTCTTCGATTTTTGAACAAATTAAAATTTTATTGCAAATGGTACTGATTTTAATGACATTTGTATACTTGATATGTGCAAATCTTGTAAATCAATAAATTATGATATACAATGTAAAATTCGACAATAACAGGAAAAGATTATGATGTTACATATTTTGAAAAAAATTAAATACTATTTATTGGAAATTGATAACTGTTTTATAAGTTGATAATTATTTACATTATTTATCAAAAAATGATATTCTTTGGTCTGGAATCAAATTGATTTATCTACACTATATAGCAGAAAACACATGTATTGATCTGGCTGTCTCTCTGTCACAAAAACTCCACCATTTTACGCTTAACCGTGCTTATTTCAACTTTCACCATTAGTTTTGTTTGTGGGCGTTTCTTGAGGTATGGTCCACTGTGGTATTTTCAACTTTCAACATTAACTTGAACCAAAATAACGCTTTTATAATGGCGCCCTGTAATTATTATATAAATCCATAGGATTTATATTTATAAAATAAAGAATCAATCTTGTATGTTTTTTATATTAAAATAGTGGTGATCAGAACTCATTAGATTGTTGAACATTTATGTCTATCTGTTTACTTTATTTCAATATTATTAGGGATAAAGTGTTTCCCTAAACGTCAATTCTAAGACACGCTATAATAAAATACTCTTCTAGTGGCCGATCGCTTTATTTGTCTACACAACATGTAATTACGCCGGCGTCCTATGTTAAAATAATAAACATTGACGTTCGATTTTACGTGCACCACGTTTGATTGGTTGCTTTTTGTTAATCGTGAAAATATTTTATGACCAGAAAAAAACACCACTAATTAAGAAAAAGAGAACGATTTAAAATAAAACAGCTGTTGTCATACATTTTTTTTTCCCAGAATTTAATTTATAATAAATATTATGGTCGTATCAATTTTCAACCGTAAAGTTGTAATTAATGCCTAAACCTAATGAATTTTTAATTCAATTTTAATGAAAAGTATCATGAATGAAAAATATCCTTAAAAAATATTTTCTTCCATGAATATAATCTGTGTCCTAATGCTAGAAGTGCCTTTATCAAATTAATCAATTTTTCAGTACAGGCGATTGTGTATTTCTAAATAACAATTTAAATATATCATTATCTTTCACATTACTGTTGCCAAATACTGTGGTGATTTTTTATGCTAGAGTTGCTCCAGTGAAAATTGATAATTCTTGTATACTAGTAAATCCCAATATCTGAATTGCTCATGTCAAAATAGTTAGTGTAATTGCCGACACATTATTTTAACATACATTATAGATTTTCTCTTACTTCGTTCATTTTTAATCTGCTGACATAAGGTTTTATTCCATTAAAAGAATGAACATTTAAGAGTACTTCCTGATACTTGGCTCGTTAGCACTGGGGAACGTGGAATCCGCGTCGCGGAGATTTTTGTTTAGTGACGTGGAACACGTATTCCGGGTCCTTCGATGTATTTGACATTAATCGCTCATAACTCTTTACATGTTTTATTGTTTTTTATTATCTTAACACTAATTATTCACACGCCATGCGTTAATAATGTACACGTTTCTTTACGGCTTCACTCCTGCACGTATTTTGGTAATATTTATCATTATTTACCTAAGTTAAAATGGTAAAAATCTGACATAGGCACTTCTAGTATTAGGCCCCAGATATAAATTCTCAAGCTATAGCAGTTGTAGCGCGTCTCACATTTCCTATGAAATGCCGTTTTGCGAGAAGAAATTTAATCATCGCATGTACCTCTGCGATGCACAAAACGATTAAAACATCCACGTTTGAAAGTTTACTTTCCAAGATTTGAACTATTCACCCCGTGGAAGAATAGCACGAACCACTGGTCCTGTAGCTGTGTGGTAACGTTACTGTAAAAATGTTATTAAAATAAAATATAGTTCATAAAACAAAAATAGCCTTTTATACACCAAAAATTTAACACTTTTATGAGGTGTCTGTAATTTGAAAAAAAAAATTACTACTGCTATCATAACAAGCACCTTGAAATTCGAACGAAGTAACGTCTTATAGAGACGCAATATTTTCTAAGGGCTTTCAAAAGAAACACGAAAAACTTGGTGCGTGTCGGCATGTTAACATGCAAATAATGTTTTCTGGCAGTAATTCCTGAAATGTATTTTCCACAGTCAGTTGTCGGTCATAATGCACACGTAATCTGCGTTAAAGATTTAATTAAGCTATAAGTCGACTTGTGGAATCGTAAAAACATTTTCACAGCAATATTCGAATATATGGTTTTCCTCAAAATTCTCAGGCATTTAAATGAAATATTACGTCATGTGGCGTGGGAACAGCGTACCTGTTAAATTTTACAAGCATAGCCCAGTTCGTAGAAAATATAGGTACGTATCGGTGAAATAAAATGTCAGTGTCCTTTTTTTGACATTTTAGCATTATTAAAATATTAACAACCTGACGTTTCTTTGAACTCAAACCTATAAAAAAATCAATTTTTTTAAAAGTACATCAAAGCTGCATCAGACAGCAAAACACTTTTATTAATTAAAGTAATATCACTCATTTGATGTTCGCAAAAAGTTTGTCAGGGGTTTTTCATGATATAGAACTATGGCTCAAACTTATGAAAAAATGGGTCATACTGAAGGAAAGAAATATTTCAAAAACCTTATCTTCAATGATGTACATGTAATCTAGTTTTTTTTTATATTCTGCGTAGTATTAAAAAAAATACAATTAATGGGTAAGCCGATTAAATATTGTAACCAATGAAACATAAATATTTGATGTCATCAATGGTAACGACAGTTTATATTTCGTTGCTTAATTATTAATAAGTGCTAACGATATCGTTAACCGATTCGTTTTGTACTTCAAGTCAAGTATAATCACAGCTTAAATTAAATTGTTCAAAATATGATTTTTTTATATTAGTTGACCTTTTATTTATTATGGTAGTTTACGTAATCACAGATAATTATTTTGTAACTAAAACTTTATAAACGTTCATATATTAATTATAATTAATTGATTCATCTTGTATTAAACATAATCAAAAATGTAATGCTCAACAGTAACTTTATTCATAAATAAAGTCTTTAAAAAAATATATGAATGGTATGAAATATGCTATAGAATTGACTCGTGAATGTGAATAATTTTCCACGTTATACAAAATTGCCAAGGGTGACTTAGCATTCTTGACATCAATCGCCGTGCCTGAAGGCAGTTAACTTTAATCTCTTCATGCAAAAAAAAATATTTCTCTTCTGCACGACAGAAACAAAACGGCTGTTTTTAAAAACAATAATCGTATACGAGCTAACAAGATACAGCATTGATAATAAATGTTTATTGAAATTTATTTTTAATTTATGCAGTGAACCAAAACATTGAATTTTGTTGTGCAATTTTTAACTGTTTTTCATATTTGACATATTGTTTTGTAGAATATCAATGTTTTAAAAAAACCTTCTTTTAAAATATACACATACACGTCAAAATTCTGTATTATATTACTTCAAATATTTTTAATTCTAATTCCACAATTTTATAAAATAACCGATAACCGTGAGCATTTCCAACTGATGAAAATAAAATATTTTACAAAAAACGCCATTCAAACGGTTCCTGGTGATTTTTTATAATTATAATCTCTTTCTACCAAGAACTGATAGTCCAAACCACTGAAGCATACACAATATAATTTTTTGTCGGGACTTGATTGCCATGGTAAAGCTCTTACCGCTAAACCACAGACACCGTCATTATTTTCCAATAAAATGTATTCTTAACATTGTAATTTTTACATATACTACTTGCAACATTAAGCCAAGCGTTTATCAAATTTTATATAATCAACGGTATAATTCACGGCATTATTAGTTTGAGAGGCAGACGATTTCACGATAAATTACCGATGAATAATACAAATAATTACAAATATTACGAACAGTATATTGATATGTGGTGGAGTATGACAGTTCAGTAGACTTTATTTCAAAATTAAAAAATACATATCTTTGTGTAATGCTTGTAGAAGTAACTTTTAACGTTCATATTATTTTACTCATTAAAATAAACACAAACAAAACTTATACAAAGTTGCAAATTTGGAATCAATTCAATGAGTAAATATAGACGTATTATTTGAGGAGTAATTGTTTTGTTATCATTCACTATCGTAGAATAGCCATCGAGGAATTAGGCCATTTTATAAGGTCTGACAATAGCATACATTACACTAGAATACATCCGTCATGTTTTATTTCTGGCTACACAATTCACAATAAACGATCATGTATAATGACTTAAATATATTATCCATTTTATATAGTTATAGCTTTATCTTTTCAAACGATCTTATATGAATTTAGTAGTCGATATTTCTCGCTCCTATTCCATTCGTGAGTCTCTCTTTAACTATAACTTGCTTTGTATTCAATACTAGTGCAGGAATCCTGGATTTCTGAGTCTAAATCGTTTTCAGTATCTAGGGATGGTTCTTACGCACTGTAAATGGGTATTTGGTTTCCACTGTTCATTCTCCACCTATTAATTCAATTCCCGCTGGAATCGCAAAGCTTTCCGGATAAAGCTTTCTTAGAATGAAGATTGCCTTGTAGTTATACACTTTGGTATGTATTACATATCATCTCTAGTCTTGTTTGTTTACGTTGCACAATAGTATCAATCTTAAATTATTTTTAAATCAATGATGTACCATACTTTTATAGCAATAATACTATTGGGTTCAGTTACCGATTCTACTAAGCAAGAGATTATAAGAGAGGAAAACATTATATTTTCATTAGCTTGTCTGTAGTATTTATCTAGTCTAAATATTCTCGCTCTACATGGTTTCTCAAATATCTGTTATGGTGAAATTTATGCTTTGGTACAGTTTATTTATTTTTTTCGAAAAACACTGAAACATATTTATTTTATTCAAATCATTTACGATATCAATTGAAAAAACTGTATTATATTTTATAATCTATTCTGTAAAGAATATTACATCAACATTGAATAATAAATTTGAGAGTATGCGCTCTTTCCACACTAATCTTAAATTAATACATGATAGAGAAAATGGAAAATTTATTTTATACAAGCCGATCCAATACCTACTGTTGCTTTAACCCTTTGCACCCCTTAATTAATTGAAATATGATAATAATATTCGAACGTCATTAAATTAAATGGGCGACTTACATCCAATAATTAATAACATATTTTATATTTATTTCATGATTGCTAAGTTGTAAGTATAAATTTAAAAAAATGTAGCATTTCAAAATGTGATATTTAAAAAATCTGTATTATCTAAAACATTTTTTTTCACTAACATTCAAACCAGGTTTTCTCTCACAAGAGTTTCTTTCTTCCTCCTGAAACATATACTCATTATGTTTTTTTTGCTAAAATAACATGGATGCGTTCATTCAAACGCTGGTCATGTTTACCTGTAGGAAGTCGCTGAGGTATATAATGCTCCTTAAATTTGCTTATTTGTTACTATTGTAATAATAATGTTTTCTTATACCTAATGTCGCAATCGGACAAAACACATTCTGTGCAATACCAATAAATGGCACTTGAAAAGAAAAATAAAATAATCGTAAATTCATTTTCAAAGTGTGCTGTAAAATATCGAGTCCAGCTAGACATAGAAGTCCTAAGGGTAAAGTCCTGATAAGAACACTCTGAGGTATTGATAACTGAATTTGATTTATTGGTTCGCGTCTTGTATAAATTTAGTATTTTATATATAAAACTGCTAAATAAGGTAAACGTGGTTCTTGCTTTATGTTCTATAAAATATGGGATTATAATCATAATGTGACCGTACATCCTAAGTCGAATTCGATGTTTACAAAAAAATTGGATCTAATTTTCTACGGCCATAAAAAGTTCGACCCGAGTAAAAGTTCGTTGAAGAAAGGTCGAAGACTGTGTTATGGGCTATTGTGTATTACGTGACGGTATGTACAAGTAGGTTCGTCGTGTTTTTGTTCACCGTGAGCATACCGTGTCCTTAGTCTCTTCAGAGTGAGCTGTTTAATAGAGCGAGTGACAGCGTCGGGAAAAAGCTCTGGGCGTCGGTGTCTCTGGGACGCAACAACGTACAGCCGTGAAAAGGTCTACTAATGAAAATCTCACTGCACGATGGTGAAATGTCCACTTTGAACATTTTCTTAACACCGTAAGTTTGTTTTTTTATAGACTTCATATCGTTGATAATTTACCACTTTTAGATACAATTTATAAGAGCACATAATTATCAAATATTTTCTCATTAATGACCACAAATACTAATATGCTTTAATGTATCTATAACTATCAAAAGAAGTCTTTTTTAATTTTATCATTTTATTCATTAGTTTCATTAGTTTACATATATCTGAGATAATATATTTAATTTCATTAATTTATATAACCTGTGGAAAGGAAAAAAGGACGTAACCCACACACACAAAATACTGTGTATACCCCAAACGAAGCGTATATTAAATTGTATGCATTGTGATTATTGAAAAAAAAATATTTTGAAAAGACGGAATTTTCGGAAGTTTTTTTGCCTTTCTTCAGTCGATATATTACATATTTGTACGTAAATATAGTGTATTAGCACGTTTTGTTTGAGTTGTACACAATATTTGTTGGTGTGTGTTACGTCCTTTTTCATTTTCACAGTCGATATATATCTGAGATAATATATATAAACTATATATTCAGTACACCAATTTTGATTATTTTTACAAGAACAGATAAATAGTTCTGCACCCAATATAAAGCATATTGACCCCTAATGAGTTACGTAAGCGGTGGTTCTTTAATGGAAATCGCTTGAAAGGTATTCTTGTAAACTACCATTTTAAATAGACAGCGTATAGAAGGACGAGGTTAGAATAATATTAATTATTATCTTTTGACGGTTTCCCTTTAATTGGGTATGTTGAAAAATCGACGAATAATTAATATATTGAAATGAAAGGTTCAAAATGATTTATTTTCTAAGAATTTGTTTGCTATATAAATAAGTTTTTACGTTACAATATACTAAAAACATCGAATAAAAATCAATATATTAAAATTTATTTAGCATCCATCGTCAAACACCTTTCGAGTTTTATTAATGTGTTTGTTAAGAATATAGAAGTCAATCTCGACTTAGCAAATTTATCAATCTGTTTTTAAAACTCGTTACTAATATTAACACTATTCTAGTGATAGATAAAACGCTTTTTTATTATGTAAAGAATTTTATAATCAGTTTTGAAGATATAATATCAAAAAGTATCGATGATGTTTTATCTTGCATCATGTTTGTTATCAAGATATCTAAAAACATTTAAGGCACATTTTTTCATATTGACCTTCTTGTATAAACCGTTTTATATGAATTTCAAATAATCTCGGCCGTTTACAAGAAAAAAATCATGTCTGTTTGCAAATATGTTTTGCAGTATGCCACTTTAGCAAACTCAAATCGCTTTACATACAAAACCTTATCACTTTTCAATCCGGACGAGCATCCTTTCCCGTTTTATGACCATACGTGATATTTTTTGAGTGTCGATAAATGTAAAGAAAAAAGAAAAAGCATTCTCATAAAGCGATCCTATCGACGGTGTTACTAAGCTTTGGTGAGTGGTCAATAGAGCTGGTCAAAAGTAAACGGCGTTAATATAGTTTAAAAAGCGCTCATGTGTCATGTTAATATAAATTTATTTTTGTTAAAAAACATTTTATTGATGAAAAACGTCTTTTTAGGGACACCGTATAATAAATTAATTTCTAAAAAAACATATTTAGGTTAGAGAAAATAAGAAACAGCTGTAAGATATAGTACGTGTGAGAGTTAAATACAAAAAAGACTTTAACATTATCTATGCCATAGACCTTAAATTGAAAAGATGACAAACCTTACCAGCAATCTACTTTATAGATGCCAACAAAATCAAAATGTATTGATAATGCATGACAAATTTGTATTTTTGATAATTCTATTTAATAGAAATAAGTAAAGCAAAAACAAATCATCATTTAAGATATCGACTGAAGGTGCTTGATGAAATTTCAATATCAAATGTGAATTTTTGAAATTTTATACAAATCTTAAGTCTAAAAGTCTAAAAAAAAACTCAAAAAAGCGGCGTAGCGAGAACGATTAGCTAACCACTAGTCCTGTGCTAACCCTTTCCTTCTATCCCTACTCTCTTCAAAAAATAAAGAGTGAGTAACTGAGTAATAAGCAGTACTCGTAGAAAAATTCTGTTGAGATACCTCCATTATGAGGCCACATGCTCCACGTTGGTAGCGGACATGAAAAAAAAGTTATTATTTCACATTAAAAATAATTCATTATTATTTATTCTATGTCCTTGAGCACAAAATATTCAACACCGATTATATCTTAATTAGAATAATATTTTCGATAAAAGCTTTTATTCTTATTATGCCTACGTGTATATATTAGTCTGAATGAGCATGTAATGATGTCAGCAGTAACTGCTCTATTTCGGAACAAATAAATATATACAATGGAATATATTTATTATTTATAACTAAAAGAGAAGAAAACATATCTGTATTACATACATATTTATTTAAATAAAAGATTTTTATTATTAATATAAGAAATATCTTTTTTACTCCCCTTCTTTACTCTTTATGACAAACCGTCGGAGTAAAAAAGTATTTTTTTCCAAGAAACTACTCTGCCCAACTCTAATGGTCAAAATACTACGAGTGTGAGAAGTCCATTGCAAAGGTTCAAAATACTCTCTCTACAAGATTTCCTACTTATCGATTCCCAACTTTCATCTTTCAAACAGATTTGTTTTCTAAGAATTCTACAGAAACTTGAACACTATATTGGTTTGCTATAGAAATAAGTTTTTAAGTTACAAACGAGAAAAAATTGTCATATTCAAAAAAATGTAAGTGTTTCTTTTATGACAAAATACATATATTTCTCATATGAGAATACAATAAATCTACCAACTTGAGACATTTTGTATTTAAGACTGAAATAAATCAGTTTATGTTTTCTTGGTATTAATATATTATATTTAATAAAAAATGTATAATAGCTTATTCATACTAAAACATAATGATACAGATTCCCTTTCTTTATCATAATACACAAATACCACAATGAATTTTTTAGCATTGTGTTTAATAAAAAAGTTATACAAGTTATTAGTGGATGGTTTATTTATCAACTACTTTTAAAGTGTTAACTGTCAATTGTTGGTGGTAAGACATTAATTTTAAAAAATAAAACACAATTCATTTGTACTACTTCCATATATTTTAAATATATATGGAAGTAGTACAGATGAATTGCTTTATTTAAAAAAAAAAAAAAATATCATCTACTGTTAATCAAAGAAAAGCATAACTTTTTCCTTCTTCTATAAAACCTTTGAAACCAAAATCCATGTGGTTAAATTTATAATGTCCCGACAATTACTTAATAGTTATGTGATTATAAAAGAAAACATACACACAATTGTCAAAACTAACAAACTATTTCAGTTTTTTCTGGTAGAACTGTCTTGATTAATTTTATTTCTTCACATTCAACTTGGATTTTAATGTCAATCAAACTCAAATTCATCAAGTCTGTCACAGTTCATTTGTTTCATATTTAGGTGGGTATTAGGCAAGTTAAGCCGATGATATAAAATGTTCAATTGAATGTGATTACATGTAATTATCAAATTGCACAAATACACAATATTTAAAGAAGTTTCAATTATCTTTTAAGCATACTTTTGGTAAATTTCAATTTTATGCCGTTCATTTAATTGTAAATGGGGTTTTTATTTGCCGAATCACAAAAAAGGTTTGCTAAATTCTGGCAGTACAGGTTGTCCTCGACTTGCGGCCAAGATACGTTCCTGAACTTTGATCGTAAGTCGAATCGGGCGTAAGTCGAATTCCAAACAAAATATTAAAATATTGTTCAGTTCAGGTCATTTTAACAGCGTCACTTTCATTTGTGGTAATAAAGCAGCTGTAACCAAAAGTTTTACCATGTCAGAGCGCGTTTCTTTCAAATCTTATATTGGAGCTGTAAAGCGACAATCACAATTGTATTGCAAATAGGCCAGCCGACCATCTGCTTTATAATAAATAAAACACAGAATAAAATATTGTGACCACAGCTTCATTATTTTCCTTGTAAAAAAAGTGGTTAGAATATGGTTTGCCTGCAGTTTACGACTACCTGTATATAAAAATGGGAAATAAAACACTAGTGAAAAATATTTTTTTTAAATTCGTTTAATATTCGTTTCAATATAAAAATAAAACAAATCTATCACGGTACACAAATAGTGTAGGTGAATAAACACTGATTGAGTAATCCTTACCTACCTGAAATGTACATACAATAACAATGTTGAATACAGTAGTATTGCAAACTACATTTGAGATAATACATTGAATTTTGTACGTAACTTCTAACTTTGTAAATCTATCGCACGTGACAAATGTAATTTACAATCAATATAAGAGGGTGGCACGTTCCATGACAAATATTTGTAGTAGATAGATTACGTCGTAAAATTGGTTGAGAATCGCTGAGTCAAATCTTCAACTATTACGGACTCAGTGTATCTTGCCAACCTTTGTCTCAGCTGACCTTTTTTGCCATATCCAGCCTCCCCTGGGGAAAAATTCAGACGGTAAAAAATGTAATATTCTGTTGAAAACACAAATACGTTAAATATTTTCAAGGTGACACATTTTGAGTTCTATTTTGCATACTCAATTGAAGTCTACAAGAAAGAAATTCTGTCATGATTTTTTAGCTTTTATTCAAGATATTTTATTAACTTTGCTTTGATCAAGCTTAAAGAGTTGTACAAATATGTTTTAATCCATGTTATTGTCATTCCCCCTGTCGCATTTCTCCTTCAATTAACAATATTAAAGAGTTGCTTTAATATGTTGCTTTGCATGGTAATTTTTTTAGTTTTAAATAAATTGTCTTAACTCATTTTTGTCGAAGCATAATAAATAGGTGCAATTTTATATAATATGATAAGAAATCAATGCGGAAAATCTAATCAGACTTTTTTCCAACAAATTATAAAGAAAAACTATGTCTATAGTAATAATAGTGTTCATCTTTTTCAATTTAACAGTTCACGCATAGCCGTTTGTATGATTCCTTTGTATGAACTAAATACATAAATACCAAAATTTATATAATTATATATAAAAAATTAGTATATTTATTAAACGTATCAAATATTGTATTTACAAAATTACACGGTTTTTAGTTTTAGTGGTGTATTACACAGCATTTGTGACGGACAATCTAGCGTGTTAATCAGGCGATAGGATTATTTCAAAAGCTCAAATATATCAATCAATCTAAAAAAAAAAAACAGCAGCTGGGATGTACTAATTGACACCTCCTGAGTAAAGTACCTTTTATGTATGTTTCAATAAGAGAACATTGAATATGATTTGCTTAACGTTGTGAATACGTTATGATATTTTATTATCTCAATTTAAATTTCTTTAGCAAAGCAAGCTTAACAATACGCTTTTCTAAAAATCGTTTACTGACTTGAAATTGTTAACAAATGTGAATTAATTGTAAGCGTCTGTGAACTTAATTTTTTCAAATACTTTTCTCATTAATTAAATTCCAAAAATATAATAGTTTATTTACTGCATAATACTATCACAAATCATAAAACGTCATTGATGCAGAAAAGTTTGAATAATACGTATTTTTAATTGTTTCCTTTGAAAAACCCTCATTAAAAATTTATATTTCCAATTGCACAGAATCCTAAAAACACATTCGGAACCTTTTTTTCATTTCCCAATCAGACCTTTACACGATGACTGCAAAAACATAAATATTGAATGGTAATAGTTATTCACTTTTATGGTGTCAGGAGACCATTATTGTCGTTGTAAAGGAATTAAATTAGTCAAAATAAAATAAATTTGCATACTTTTTAAATTACATTAAAACTTCTGAACCGGTTTCATTCATAGCAAGCACTCTCATCACATGACTATTTTATAAAACAAATATTTTTATCATGACCGTAATTAAATAAAATTTTCTTTCTTAATTTACAATTTAAATAAATTAAAAAAAAATCATTTGAATAAAATAATATTTCATAACAACTGTTCTAATAGTGTCAGTTGTTTTAAGCTTTGTAACAGCATCCTTATCGAAAATAAGGGTAATACGATGATAATGTGTTTGTTGTGTTAATCCACAAATATGTTCATTTGAGATTACGAAAGTTTAGTGATTATTTTCAATAGGGCACTAGACAAATTTAACGGTCATAGATTAATGTCGTAATGTAAAGAGCACGTTTAACTGATACAGAAAACAACATTAATTTATTTAGAAAAGGAAAAAATATATATTTAACGCTGGTTTATAAATTTTTGTTATCTATTATATAATAATCCAGATCAGTCTATAGGCGTATATGTATTTAGACGTTTTATTATTATCACATACACATGTAGATATGAAATTTTCTCATTATTTAAGCGTCCGCGGTGTATATATACAATACATACATTTCCGACGTGACGTAAAACGAGGCAAACAAACAACAATCAGTCCGTCAGTATAGAAACTAAAGAAAAGCTACTTTAAATGTTCAGTATTTTGATTTCAATACCGTCATCGTTCCCATTAGTTAAAAAGAAATTCCATAGCAATCTTTGTTACAATTTTTCTTTCAAGTGGTCAACGTCGTTGGCTTCGGTTGCGGTGTTCACTGGATCAAATCCCCGTACAGATGGTTTCATAAATTGATTTTTCAATCGATTTATAATATGTTCGAAATGATCTATTTTTGTGATCTTCCTTCACACTCATCTGATCCTCAAAACGGAACATAGTAAGAGTGATAATGCTAACCGTTAGTCTTGTGTTAGTTATATTGTTCTAACCTAACTCTCAACGAAAAAAAAGGTTGAGTGAGTAAGGAACGAGTAGTTCTCGTAAAATAACTTCTGTTGAGATAACCTTCATTAGTTCATACGCTGCACATTAAAAGTGGGCAAGGTATTTAAAAACAATACACAGTAAAAAAAATATCATTTTTAACTACAACTTACTTCTGTGACATAATATGTTTAACTTCCTTAGCTTTTTCAGACCAAATGAGTCGTAAAAATTGCACACTTGTTAAGAATTTATTTTAATAATATATAATCATGTCATATTAATGGGTGGTCCATTCTTGTATTTAGTATATAATTAATTGTGATTGTATCTCTATAAATAATATTCTTATCACACCATAGGAAGTCAATTTTGAACACGTTATGATATGATTTGAAATCTGTATTTTTTTCTAGGCACATAATAACTACATCACCTTGTTAAATATTTCTCACTAAAAACTTTGTCATGCAATAAAATAAATATACAACAATGTGATAAAAATAAAGCCTCGTTGAATTATCTTCGTAGTGGATGTGATATTTTCTCAAACTAATGTAATATTTTTGAGAATAGTATTTGAATTATTTAACTCTTCACCCATATAAATTATCAAATATTCAACAGATTTTAAATTATATTTTCTCTCTCTTAAAAATAAATATGGATTAATTTATCATCCACTGCTGGCAACCCAAAAATAAATAATAATGACGGGCAGTTCATACTTAAAAATAATTACATGTCAAAAAGAATTCTTTTCATACCACGGCCTGACAGAAAATAAGCAACAGTATTTCCAGGCACCCTGCTAAACCAACCCTTGTATTCGAAAATAGATCTCGTACTCGGAAAAATGCTGCAGGCACGGGGCGTGAAAGAGAAACGTCCTCCCATACATTATTAAGTTTCCCATTTGAAAGTATAAACATCATCAAGTAGGGTTGAGACAAGACAATTAAATATCGCTGGATACTGTTATCGCCACCACTGGATTATTTTCGTAGCTATCCAAAGACCTTACTTGTTAATACATACTTATTACTGACAACAGTATCAAAAATAGTGTAGGTCACATCCGTTTATCCCACTAGCAATCTGTTATGCAAAGGTTATAATTTTATGTAAAACCATTTACTTAAAAATATTATAATTCAATACAAAAAAACTGTTTAAAACAATTATACTTTGTTTAAATGTTTATGTTTTCAAAAAAAAAAAATTGTTTAGTATATCAAAGAACATTCTGTTACCATAAAGATAAATTTTTGCATCAAAAGTTAACATAAAATTAAATTAAGTAATTATAAATATCAAAATACAACTAAATTAATTGCGTATGTACAATACGAACAAATAATAAGAAAAAAAACATTATGACTTTTTGTTATCAAACAATTAAATTCATTCATTAATCATTATTCCTAAAAGATATGAATGTTTTCCGTGGTTTATATACTCTATCATAAAACCATGCTAAATGATGCAGCATTTTAATTACCATGTTCCGATTTCAAACCTATTTTTCGTAATGGGTGTGCTTCAAAAAGCGCAGGTAAATCACGCACAGAAAAGGGTGGTTTGATTCTCTGGTTCGCGTGCGCATTTTAGGCGTCGTCCTTGCTTCGTGTGGGATACGCTCAGGCGTGCCCTGAGGCCGCTCTCTTTCTGACAGATGGACTCGACGCGATGATAAATAACATGCGCCCCGCCGTCAAAGGCGTACGATCAATCATGCTTTTATCGTGGCTGCCTTGGAAATTGACCCCGTTTTCCTTTGTCGCCACTTCATGGTTGACGATCAGCTACAGACCTCCTCTACTTCGACGGATCCCTCACTGAATGGACTCACGGAAACCGGTTTTCGGCAGTTGGGTACGCTAAAAAGCTAAATTTTTTATACGCCATATATTCCTTTCGCCGCGCTAGAGCTTAAATATGACGACGGTTAATCTTATTGTCAAAACAAGATACATAAATAAACTCATTTTAAACATTTCTAAACAAAACTCCAATTCTACAATCGCTGTCACCGAGTAAACCCTTTAGTGGTTCCACCTTTTTTTTATAGTTTGTCGTGGTTTTTACTTTAATTTAATCATGTTGATCCCAATTTAGGGGATAGGAACTGCTTATGAAATAATTCAAGAACGGGAATTAGTTTTTAATCAGTCTCTCAATATCTCTTATTAGAATGGTAAAGGTTGAAAAATAGAACAAGGAAAAGCCTTGTTGTATTCAATATAACTAACAATTAGAAAAAAACACTCTTCAATACACCTTATCAATAAGAAATAAATCAATCATTTGGCTTACAAATAAAATTTATGTAATTATTTTGATGAACGCCACAGAAAGTTCATTAGGTGAAATATATAATTTTTTTAATTTAAGACATCGACCGAGGGCGCTTGATGGAATTTCAATATCAAATTTGGATTATTGAGATTTTGTAAACTTCCATGTATTTTGTCACTAACGACCCGTGTTTCGCTTTTCGGCATCTTCAGGCATTAGAGCAAACGAACATTTCTATGTGGGTAAAAACACACGTACATTAGATATAAGGGTATCAGAACATTTAGCTGCCTTTAGATTAAAAAAAGAAACTTCGACATTCGCAAATCACTTGCTAATGGAGAACCATACGTTTAATGCGGATGATGGGTTTAAACTGTTGCATAAAAACATGGGGGATCATAAATTATTTTATCAAGAAATTTTGGAAATCAATAGAGCCCAGTTCAATTATTTGCCAATTCTAAATGAGCAGCTGAACCTTCCTAATTCTCCGTTATTGTCAGATGTCACTAAATGTGGAACGATTGTATATATTTACCCTTTCGTCGAATTGCATCCCGTCGAAACCCACAATGCTATTATAATTGTAAAATCACTGGTAATTCTAAAAGTAGTTGGAAAGCGGCAATTCGCCACTCTGTTATTGTGTTGTTTACAAAATAAGGATTAAGGCGATTCTCTAAATGTTAACTTAGGTATCAGTGTGGCTTCTAGACGTATAATATTTTATCTCGTAAATAATATTTGTCGTATTTGTATCTTCTGTATAAACGTTAGACACTGTTTACTGTCTGTCAGTTCGAGTCCATTCGTGTGCTCGAATGCCTGAAGATACCGAAAGGCGAAACCCAAGTCGTTAGTGACAAAATACATGGAAGTGTACAAAACCTAAATAATCCAAATTTGATATAATTTTTTGTTTTAATAAATCTTATATAGCATAAAATGTGTTTACAACATGTGATTTGAGAGAATGACTTTTAACCAGTATTTCATACAAAACGAGAGATCAGATTTTTAAATATTAATTACTGATCCTAAGCCTTCTACTTCTCCATAACAATAACTATGTAGTTCTTAAAATAAAATAACGAAATATTTCGAAATTTTGCATAAATTAATTACAAATTTAACACCATCGCTGATTTAGTAATTTATCTCAAAACGTATAAAAATTACTTATAATCAATATCATTTATTTATTAAAAACTTTCTTTACTCAAAGTAACTACGATTATTTAATGATAATTTTACATAAAATAAGTATAACATAAATATTAGTTTAAATGAAATCAAACTTTAATAAATCATTAATATTTAAATTTACAACTAACAACCTTAAAAGTAACAATGAGAGTGTTTTCTTTTGCCAAAAATGGTACAGATATCATCCATTTAAACGTTCTTAAAATACCAGTGTTGTGTTTTTGTTTTATACTCCTTTCCTTTGATTAAACTCTTTCCAGACGTTCGGCAAAGAGATATAAAATTAAATTGTTGTGTATTATTGGTTTCAAGAATGAATTCAGCATTATAATCCTGAAAAAAATGAGCAAAAAATATTATTTTTGGTTGATGAAAGATAATATTGCTTTTGTAAGTGATTTTGTTAAAACGTTTTCAACTGTTTTCCGGCACGCGTTCAATATGCATGACTTTCTGTGTTCCCAACGCCCGAGTAAGAAAACCCAATATCCGGCTGAGAAAAAAGAAAAGAAATTTTCTCACTAATACAAAGAATAACATAAAATAACTGAGAGGATAAAAAAACCATTACGTTTGCAACTCACAAAGCAACAACATTTTTTTACTCCTAATAGTGTATTTCATATTTATGGCAAAACATTCAAAAAACACTCTTTGCTAATAGAAAGCTTTTACTCATATTATTTATTTCTTCCTACTTATATAGATATAAAAAACAAACCAAAAAACTTTCTCTGATTGAATGCCATAAACTTCTTTTCCGATAAACGCTTCTAGATAATTCTTTTCCGATACGTTATTATTCTTACGGTTGAGTATAATTTTAATATTGTTTTAATTTTTACAAAGCACATAATTTATTTATTAGACTTTCAATTACTAGCTAAAAATTTCTTTAACTAAGCTCAAAATCGAAGTTTTTCAGTTACATAAGAATTATGTATGTAATATTGTTACATATTTCGTTACCACACCAAGGCTTTTTCTTATGGACCCTTTAACCATAATTTAAATATCTACTTTGTTGACAAGCGAAAGATCCAAGTTTGATTCCTAACGTGTTAATATAATCATCATTGGAATTATATTTAATTTATTTTTAATTTATGATTTAAATACCGGATGTTTTATTTTCTTTAAAATTCTGTTAGATAATGAATGATCGAACGTAATTTAAAATGTCTTTTTTATTTTTTTCCATGTCCGCTCCCAATGTGGAGCATATGGTCTCCTAATGGAGGTATCTTGACAGAATTTTTTCTACGAGAACTGCTTGTCACTCAGTTGCTCAACCTTTCTTTTTCTTTTTTTCGAAGAGAGTAGGGATAGAAGGATAGCGTTATGACAGGACTAGTGGTTAGCTAATCGCTCTCGTTACGCCCCGTGAGGATGGGATTGGTGGGAGGGAGGACTCAGACTACGAACAGAAATCCATAAATCGATTGAAAGATCAATCTATGAAAACCGTCCGCACCGGGAATTGAACCCGAGACATCCGTAGCCGTAGCCAGCGACGAAACCAACTGCGCCACGGACGCCGACGATTTAACTGATTTTTACCAATAGTTATATTGAGTAACAGCAAACCTCTTCGTTAAATATTTTTGTTTAGAAGATTGGATTAATTCTTTCAATATCATTGGTTAGCTGGTCTTGGGTCACTTTCACCATCGATTTTTTCTCTGCTAACAATTATTTGTTCAAAAATTGACTACTTTTCTGTCACTCTGACGATCTCGTTGTTTTCAAAATCAACTTTTGTATTTTTTCGAACAGTTGGTTTTATTTTACCGATTGCGCATTTATTGGTTGCAACAATGTCGAAATTTATTTAAAAAATGATTTTCTTAACTGATATTACATGAAATTTTAATTGACTTCTAGAATTAACTTAAAGTTAAGCAGTGCAATTTAAAAATGTGCTTATGAACGGCATGCAATCAAGACTTATAATTAAATACAATAAATTGGTGTTTCACTTTGTAAAAATAGTACCATATTTTTCGACTCACTTGTGAGGGAGGTATTGGGTTGGTATTACGTAAGTGAATTTGCATTAAGTGTATTGCATCCCCTCTGCAGGCAACCTTTGTACAAATTTATTTGATCCTTGTAATCGAGCCGCTGGTGCAAGTAGCAAATAAAGAAACGGTCGTTACACTACATTTCGAACGGCTTGAACACTATTTCCGAATACCAACGAACTAAAGCTTTTATGCCTGTGCTTCTGAAAGAGCTTTTGCAATTTTGAAATATATTGGAATTATCATATTTTTCATAATTTTTTACAAGTTTGAGTCTGTTAAGAGATTTTCGCATGTTGAATGTGCTGAATTGAACTGGTCATATTTTTTAGACTTCGCGTGTATGCAAAAACGAATTCTTCGGTCCGTATTCCGTGGCTTAAATCCTCTTTTCATAGTTGTTTAAGAATAAATATCTGTACAAAACTGGAATGTAAAAATACATATCTCTATCACTTAACATATTTGTAAGACAATAGATACGATAGCACATTTTGCCTATTTTCTTGGAAATGTAAACTTTAAATATCGATATTCTTATAAAAAATATCTGACAACTCATAAATTTAACAATTTTATAGAAGTATATTCTCGAGAAACGAAAATCAATATTATTCGATATGGATAAATATCCTATAGTAATAGTAAATTTTCACTTTTAATGTGTTCACTATCAATTATTGGTGGAAACGCATTATATTTTTGAAATGAAACACAATTTGTTTATACTAATTTCACATGGTTATAATGATCAGGACCATTTTCGCTTATCATGAACATTATAAACATGTGGAAGTAGTACAAACAAATTGTTCTTTATTTTTAAAGTAAATTTTCAATTCAAACTTATAACTAAAGCGATTGGATGAGAGCAGTCTTCAGTCTTAGTCTACATGTCTATAATAATAGTCGTTAGCTATATTTATCAAAATTAGTTATTACATATTATTAATAAATGACTAATTAAGAAGTTTTAAATGAAACTTATAATAAATTTGATATGTGTGTATTCTTTTGTCTATTAAACAAATTTATTTAAATAATCTGTTTATAAAATGGTTATACAATGCAGTCAATTGTTCGTCGTAAATGTTCGTTTTAAATTAAAGTATACTCAATAATTCTTGCGCAATGCCTACCTCCAAAGATATCGCATGCGGGAAAACAATAAAAACTTCTAGTCTTCACTTTTGAAACTCTATAATTTTGCTTAAAAATCAGATATTCATTTGTTTCATCACTTGTTGTTAATGCAGTATTCCTATTGATAACATTTTTGTATAAAATATCGAAATATAATTGAAATTTGCACTTTTCATACTTTTCAAAACATTATTTAGAATTCGTAAATGTAGCAGGCTTGCAGAAGCAAATGTCAGCGTTTCTAATGCCCAGTTACTTAACAATCTTACTTTGATTATGACTCTTTCATTTGTTTCATTCTTTATTGAATTTTTCTTCTTTCACAATTTTTTACCGCACAACCGTACCGTACCTTTAACACCTTATTCGACCCATTATGTCAAATATATTTTCTTTTTATATATTTACTTACTTAGGTATTTTATAGAAAAAAATTAAATATGAAAACGACCACTTACATTGATTAAATTAACATTTACTTGCTTCAACTCCACTATTAAAAAGTATAGATAGTATGCACTGTAAATAGCTACATATAAAAAATTGGCAGAAATAAATACATTGTTATTTGCACCTACTGATGAATTATAAGAATACAATAATTTATGTATTTTTAATTCCATAATCATTAAAATATTTCCATTTTTTTTAAATCAATTATAATCAATTTTATGAGTGTTCGATGACTGCCCAGATAACACTTTATTATTTAAATAGTAAGTGAAACGTCATTCATGTATCAAAAACAAAATTGTTGAGTGCACAAAATAGTATTGTTTATTATGAACGTGTCCGCTCCCAATGTGGAACATATCGACTCCTAGTGAAGCTTATCTCAACAGAAGTTCTCGTTAACTTTAAGAAATTCTCAACTTTTCATTTTCAAACAGAGTGAAGATAGATGGATGGGAATAGGACAGAACTAGTACTGAGCTAATCTCGCTAAGCTCTATTTTTAGGATCAGACGAATGAGTGCCTGGGAAAAAATTTCGACATCAAAGACATTCATGCGTTCGAACAGAAAATCACTTGAATTTTTTTTTAATCTGTCTGTCCTGATACTCCTGGCACTTAAACCCGTGAGCACTATAACCAAAGACAACAGCGTTAATCACTCGACTACAAGCTCGGGATGATATTATTTTAAAATTGAATTTGATCAGTAATATTCTCATTATGTGATATTATACATGAAAATGTTTGCACGTTACTCATTAGCAGATAGTCACATAAAAGAAGGGTTAGAATTTGTCAAAGGCAGTAAACTGGTTGAAATTCTTCATTGTATGCTACATTACACCTTGGATATTCCTTTTGAATGTTTGTTCTCGCGTATGACTCGGTGGTTCGTTTTACGGTTAAATCTTGACAATAAAATGAAATAATTCCACTTTGAAATGTATTGTTCATACAAAGTGTGTACATTTTTATACCGCTGTGTCTTCCATTACCGCAAAGAACCTACATTCTCGAGTCTATTATTTAAGTTCAAGTTTTCGTAGCACACGTAGAAAAGTTCCTGTAGAGAGACAATACCAAGAAAATCTTTTTGTAAATCGTTTTTCTTTCGCAAAGATTTCGCAGCCAGTTATATGAGTGTGTACACACGTACAGCAAATAGCATAAACTAATTACTGAAAACCATAGATTTTTATCAAGGCTGTGCGTTATTTCTTAGAAAAAAATATCAAAAACCGTTTGTTTTATACTATTTTTATACAGTTTCCACAGCAAATGTTCTCCTAATGGACCATTAGAACTTTACAAGAGCTGTTTTTTGGTCAGTTGCTCAATCTCTCTTTAAGGAGAGATTAATAATAGGAAAATTATATCAGAAAAAGAATAATACGATTTAGTACTCTTTTATAATATATTTTACAAGAATATCAACACTTTTAATCTTAATTATTGATAGTTTTTTAGGTTTATCATGTTTAAGTATTTCTTATTTAAATCTCATATTGTAGCAAAAGAAAATATTGTGGTCGACCTATGCAACCGAACAAAAAGAACTCATACAAACGATCAGAGGGTTGCGAATCTTTGACAAGATCAATAATAAATGTAATTTTAATTTTTGAGGTCTTGAGCATGGGTGTTGGTGACGTGTTTTCTTCTCCAGTTGTATTAATTCTAATAACATTATTCAAATTCTTACTGAGTTAATCTAAGGTATCGGTAAGGTAAGAAATGTATCTGTAGTATTTTGTTTTAATTTAAAATTTTGAAATACTGTTTTAAGAAATTATTAATATTGTAATAAATTAGAGTAAGGAATTTGCTTCACCTCATTTTTAATGTGAGAATTGAAAGACAAAGAAGATTGTAAAAAATGTCTATAATTAAAAATGAAATTTGAATTTGATTTTATAATTCCCATTACTTTATGGGTAGGTTTAATAACTATTTAATAGCGGTTAACGAAGAAAACATATACAACAACTTTATAGAATCGGATAATATAATAGCAGGAAACATTTTTTGTTTTTGTTTTCAAAATACACAGCCTTTTCAGGCTATGAAAACTAACTTGTATGTCGTAAAACAGTTTTAAGTCTCATTATTTAAGTTTATAAGGGGATGCTTTTGTTAAAATGTGTATGAAAAGGGTCTGTTGAATCTAAAGTATGGTTTACATACAGTCCCTAAGTAGAATGGTGTATGTGTAGTTTACTATAATATTTTTGATAATATTAGGTTAATATAGAGTGTGGAAGTAGGGAGAAGGGTTTGGCGAAAAAAGGTTCGGCTAAAAAGTCATCCGAGAAATATTTTCGGGCAGAATACACAATCGTTATAATAGAATTACTCTATTTGATTATAAAAAAACAGGAAATAATACCAAGATTTATTTTGGTAACGGAACGGGCATTGTGTACAAATTGAAAAGAATTACATTCAAGAAATCTACGAAATTAG
Source organism: Himalopsyche phryganea (assembly GCA_022494535.1). Lineage (NCBI taxonomy): Eukaryota > Metazoa > Arthropoda > Insecta > Trichoptera > Rhyacophilidae > Himalopsyche > Himalopsyche phryganea. The sequence goes on from JAGVSL010000109.1 coordinate 308,679, forward strand.
AATGTTAAATTAAAGAAACTTTTAGCTGTGCAATACATATACCAGTAAAGTTTTCTTAACGAATTATATAGCGAACAGTTAATGTTGGTATATTTTTGTAGTCACGTGCACTTTTTCATACTCGGTTGCATGGTCAAGTGGTCGAATCCCCGAATGTAAACTGTCATTTATTTATTTTTCCCACGATATCGTCAATGTTCTGGAAAAAGACACCAACTGAAAAATACTAGTTTTGAGTAATTGAACTTTGAATTTTGTCAAATCTTTGAAATGCTATACCTTTTTCACTTTTAAAGTCTAAACTGTCAATTCTTGGAGGAATGGCATTATATTTAAAAAAATAAAACACAATTCATTTGCACTACTTCCACATGTTTATAATGATCAGGACCGGTTTCGCTCATCACGAGCTCGTCAGTTAATGAGTGAAACCTGTCGTGATCATTATAAACATGTGAAAGTAGTACAAATGAACTGTGTTTTATTTTTTTTAAATAAAACTTTTTCATTTCGTTTTTTTGTACAAAGCTGTTTTTAAGTAAAAGTATAATTTATAAAAAATAAGTGCGTTCTTCCATACCGTAGAGTTTGAAATTAGGAACATTTTGGTATATCTAACTAAACATGTTATTTTTCCTATTTAGTGTTTTCTTCCAGAACAGTGACGACAGGTGGATTTAAATTAAAAGATTTGAATATCTGTGATATTTTCATTCTCTCTTTTCAGCTCCTTTAATAATTTGTAAACATAGCATAAAAGAGCAACTAGCCAGTCCAAGTCCTTTCCTAATTCGATCTGCTATCCGTACTGTCTATGGAGACAAATTTTGAACGATTTATTAATAGCAAAACGAGGGACATTGGGATAGGACATGGTGGAAAAGCTTTACGATATAAATATTTTATTTTGTCAATAAAATCGAAATATTTACAACCATTTAAATTGAACTTCATTCAATGGGAAAGCTTAAATTGACCCCTTTCCATGAATACCCAAAGAACAGTATTGTTAACTGAGAGTTATATAATATTGAAATATAAATTCACATTAAATTAAGCAAATTCCACTGGGGAATAAGGGGTTAATTATATCTGCAGTGACCTAAAACATTCTGAGCTTCGGCGTTCAGTTAGTAATTAAACATCGTATATAAAACTCTACATATGTATTAATTTCGCTTATTTTTTTAAACATAAGTACTGAACACTATTGGTGTTTCATATGTACTTATTATTATTGGACGTTCAAAATTGTTTATTTTTACATTGTCTTAGCTCTAAAATAGATCTACAGTCTGTCCGATCAAAGTGTTTTATTTTGCGTTTGATAAAATGTGTTAGGTATCTAATTCAACATTAATTATGTTTTCTTTTTTCTGTACTTTTGTTTTTATGTAGCGTACTTGGAAAAATAGAATAATGTGACTAAGAAATGAATTAGAGTTAGTTAATCTCTTTTCTAACTCCTCGCTTTCAGGACCACAAAGGGTAAATTTAAAGAGGTATTAACATCACAAACACACATATATTTTAATTAAAACCAATAATTACCTGACAATTCCAAATACAAAAGAAATCATTCAGAGATCAAAAACTTTGGTCTTGTGAGTGAGACAAAGACGCCATTTTATTTTTAGTTCACTCTTCGCTTTTGGTAAAGTGTGCAGAGAGTTAACATTTTGATTTTCAATCAAGAAGAAGAAAAGTCTTATCTGATAAGGATTTTTATTCCATATGAAATAACGTTTGTGGAGATACTAGTGATACAAAAAATGGTTTGATAATTCTATCACAATCATGCTGTATCGAAAGTCTATCGAAGAATAAGTAAATAATATATTTTACAAGTGTAGCCTAACTACATTTTCAAGTAAGTAATGCAGTTTAATTTTATTTATGTTTCACATTTATATAATTATAATTCATGCAAAGACCAAAACAGTGTTCATACTCTATTAAAATTCCATATCAGTTCTCAAAGAACAGAGTTCAGAAGCAATTAGGAAAACAATTAACGTGTGATAAAACACAGCGTGGAATCGTAACTACCTACTTAAGCACTAAAACTTTTGGATGATTCAAAACATAGATTGCGCACCATTTGTCGGGGTGCTGACTATTTAAATTGTAAATTACAATTACAATTGTAAAATAAAAAAAAGTTGAAAAGATAAATAGTATAAATACGTAATAAAAATGTTGCATGATTTGTTTCGTTAATACTTATTTTAAGTATGTATTAAATTTAAAATTTAGCAAAACATTTTTAAACCTCTTAGGCAAGCACAAGAATGTCAATAATATCAATAAATTTACATACACGCATTTTAATAAACTTGAAAATAACAACGTATTTAGTTCCGCAAAAATTAAAATAAATAGTTCACAGCAATTTTGACATCACTATGTCACACGATGGTGTGATACTGAAACATATGTAATGTTTACCATGCTCTAATAGAGTTCAAGTAAGTAACTGCCATTTCAACCAGAAAATCTAATTTTATATTAGATACAAAAAACATGACCTTCTGTATTATATATTTTCAAGCATGTGATAACATTGAAGTTACTTCAAAACAAAATAAAAAGTTTGTCTTGTAGAATGAAAAAAAAACAAATCGTCTTTTAATTTAATGAACGTACAAAACGAACATAAAATTATTTACAAAGAAGTTTTTTTTATTTTATTTCATTCAATAATAGAAAAAGAAAATTAAGATTGATAACAAAAATCAGATTAGAAATTATATTTCAGAACATTTTAAATCCTAATTGACTAAATGTCCATTACGCGAACAAGACATAGTCTTTCTTCCGCGATTTCCAAAAATGTAAGCAGATTGTAGTCTCGTTCTTTTTCTATATTTCTTAGTTATTCGTAATCAACAGCAGCAATTTGTTTCAATATGTTTTTTTTTGTGTAATTACCATATATTATTCACTAATGACGTAAAAAATCGAAAATCTTAAAAGAAATCAAAGGTCACTGGTTTGTTTCTAAGCGCCAACTTAGTTTTATTCTTGATACTTTCCACTGTTTACGTAATAAGATTCCTTCAATTACTGAGCGAATGTTGATAATAATATAAATCAAAATAAAAAACAAAAAGGTTTTTTGCCCCTCATTTAAATATATTACATTTGTATATCTAAACAGCAATACGTAGGCTCAAGAAGGTCCTTTAAGAGCAGGCCTGTTAATTGGAAGGGTCAATTGAAGTTTAAGGGACTAAGCGAAGGAAACAAAATGCCTTAAATTTGCTTTTAAGAGAGAGACTGAAGATGGTTCGAGGCTATAAAAGAGATTCGATCCCTTTTAATTGCCATTCAGTAACAAAGATACAAGGGGCAATTAAAGTATCTTATTCATTCTTATAAACCATAAAACTTCGGAAAGAAAAGTATTTTAATGATTTCTTTTAATAATTTAGCGAGTAAAGGACTTAATCGCGTGCGATTAGTTTGATATAGGGAGCCACATTTGCCGCCAACGCCATTTTCCCTTCGTAAAAATCATTATAAGTTAGTATTGTGGCATAATAATCTTGTTTTTCTCATTATCTCTGGCTTTGTTGTGTCACATTTGAAGGATCCGCGTGAGAAATGAGACGTTTTTAGTTCATCTTCTTTTTCGTAGCATTAAAATAAAAGGCCCCTTTAAACGCCTACACAGCTTCAGGCTATGATAAAACAAAAGATTTTTTGCAAAACAAATATTATTTTTAACGTAACTTATGAACGTCATAAAGAATTTTTGATCCTTTTGCATCAATTTAATCCGGATATTATGCCTGTGTAGTCTAGCACTCATATCAATTTCTAGCAGCCAAAAGCTTCCGGGTTCATGTCCTTTGTCCAAATTTTCAATTTAATATTTGTGAGGAATATTTGGAACGAGTGTCTGTAATGTACTCTACTAGACAATTGCCGTTGTTTTTATCTCAAATTTGAAAACAAAATATAAATGGCACAATAAATTATGTGCAATAAAATATTTTCTAATTTTTATTTACTTAAAGAAATTAATATTTATATTTATCTTACGTGAGTTGGTGTATTATAAGTAAAATTCTAAATATTAATAAATTTAAGACATCGACTGAGCGTGCTTGATGGAATTTCAATATCAAAATTGAACTTTCAATGCGATAGGGTTAAATGTTGCATCAAAACATGGGGGATCATAAATTATTCTATCAAGAAATTTTGGAAATCAATAGAGCCCAGTTAAATGCCTTACCAATTTTGAACGAACAACTGAATCTTCTAAACTCTCTTCTATTGTACCCTTTACGTGAGATGAGTCCGTAAAAAAAACATGAATTAACAATCAGAATTAAACATAAATTAACAATCAAGAAAATGAATTTCCTATATTAATACATCTGTCCATGGTCTCCCGAACAGAGCCCATCAGTTGAAATTGGGTAGTTCTTCAAATTGCATTTTGAAAACCCCCCTCTGTCCACTCGTAAGGTGGTCACTAGTTCAGATGTTAATTTCTTAGACACAGCGATAAGATTTGTCCTATTTTATTTTGTATATAATCGTTGTAAAGTGTCTATTTGAATTAGTTCGAGTTCACTCGTGTGCTCAAATGCCTGAAGAAAGAAATGTACAAAATCTCAACAATTCAAATTAGATATTAATAAATCATTTGTTTCAAATAATTGTCCCAGCAATGTAAACTTATATTTATCTTTTGGGCGGACCTTTACTACCACTGTTCCAAATGATTATATCAGATACACGGCATCCAAATTTGACCTGACAAACAATCTTCTTCATTAACTGACCAAAATTTCTCTCTACAGAACATACCGCTTCAATCAGTCGAGAGATTCAAATCGCAAACTTTGCTCCGAAATAGTTCAACTGACCGATAGAGTTTGGTTTCAGTTTTCATTTCAAGCGTTTGTTGAGTATAATTTCAAGGGAAACGAATTTTCAAATTATTACTTACGTCGCAATTAACAATTTCACAAGTTATCGTTAATTGAATTAAGCGGTTTGATTTGTATTTGATATGCGATTTTAATTAAATTAAACAGTGATGTTGATAACTTTTCAACTTGTTTTAATTGATAAGTTGATATTTATAATGCTAATTATATATCAATATCAATATAATATCCTATTTTTAAGTATTGTTTTATTTTTCTTGTCTTTTTACGAGAGCTAAATAATAACTATGTCACTTCTAAAAGAAGTGTCAATAATCATATTCCACCGTCAAATTGAAAAGTAAAATATAAAGCCATACATATTTTTGGCAGTACTATAAAATCCATTGATTCATCACTCTTGATGAAAAACTTATAACAATATACAGAGCAGGTCTAGGTCACATTACTTGGCCACTTTTTCGAACGGAAACATCATTTTACATTGGTTTTAGGTTTCAAAATTCGCAGTCACTTGATGTAAGCCACTATTATATCGAAATTCCCTACGTATAATCCAGTATCTTCAAACGTTAGAATTCACATGAGTGTATTTCAAAGATTCATAACGCAACTCACCATATAATGTTTTATGAGAATATGAGGAATGTATAAAACAACGACAATACTCATCCAAGCAAACTTTATTTTATAAAATATAAAAGTATAGTAAGTGTAAGATTTATGGTGATTTATATTCATTCATCACTTAATTTTTATTGTAAAAATCTATGTAATAGATTTTGGTTCGCACACAATTAAAGTTGATGGACACTGTCGTTTTTCTTTCGGAATACTTCGAATTTTATTTAAATCGATTGTTTTTATAGATTTATTATTTATTAAATGATATTACTTTACGCTATACTAATAATAATGATATTTTAATAAGACGTTATCTGGCATTATATGGTAATACTATGATTATAAATTTTATTATGCTTGTAACATAAAGGTATATGCAAGCATTCTAAAAGCTTTCATAGAGAAAAGGAAAACTCATTTTACTTAATGTAATTTTAATGATTGATATACTTCGTTATATTTTATAAATTTAAGTACGAAGATACTACAAAATATTAAGATAAGTATTTCTGGTAACCTTTTCATTCAAATCATATTTATCCAAACCGCGTCTCATTATTTCTTACGCGATTAATGAAAGAAAAGACCCTTTTCTAGTATCGATCATTAGGTAGTTGTAAAAATTTTGAAGCTGTCCATAATTCAATATGATTTATTGGAAAAACTCTTTTGCGAACAAAATCCCAGAAATATAAACGGAATTTTCCAGATGGCTAAGCATCGGTTATAGGAGGCTCCATACAAACGTTTATACAAGTTTTCAACTACCTACACCGGGGAATTTAATAGGGGTTCAAAGCTGTTGTAAGTTCACCAATATACTTCTCATTTCTTCCTTCTAAAGACAGTAGTACGTGGAATAATCATTACAACATCCCCAAAGCAGCTTTATACACATGGCCCTTCAGATATAGATTAGAATGTTAAAAGTACTGCCGATGACAGTTAAAATTGCACATCATTACAAGGTTGGAGTCAAAGATTCCTTATATTGTTTTGTTAATTATCAATACAACAGTATCTTTTAATATCAATACACTGATCAATAATTGATAAAAGTACTTCAAATTGATCCACAGTCTTTAACCCTTCCGTATCTATGGTATAAAAATGAGTTACTTCGGCCTTTAACCTTTAAAATTATCTATAAAATAGTTCATACAAAAAATTGAAATTTTTGCTATTTGTAAATAAACTAGTTCTACATATAATTAAAAATTAACAATACATTACAGTTTACGTCTTCTTTATATCGATCATAATTCAAAAACCTCGTCTATTTTACTATCGAAAAAAACAAAATTATAGTATGGTAATATTAATAATCCGAGATGCATGACGCACCGTATGCAACCGCTTTGTTTGAAATGGCACCGAAACACGTCTTGAACTTGTTCTGCTATAGATAATTTAGATCAGTGCACCGCAACCTTTTCTCACCCATGGCACACTTCAACACTCATTAATATTTCGCGGACCACCACATGACAAAATGCAGCAAAACTTATAATTTATTAATTTGTTTTTGTTTGATGAATATTAGCTAATATATTTTTTTAATAATATAAGCCAATTAAACGCTTTATTTTCAAAGTGATGGAACAATTAACAAAAAAAAAAGTAAAAAAATATTAATTATAAATTATAAAAAAGCATTTGTAAAAAATACTGAGTTTGACTACTACAAATTATCGAAGCTAATTTGAGTCTATAATTATTGCCCATTTTTTGTTTAGCCAAATTCAAAATGCTCTTTCTGTTTTCAATAATAGTCTCGTTGGTAACAATTTACCAATAAATATCAAAATTTCAACAACAAAAATTTAAACATAGATATTTGCCACCGAATGGCTTTAATTTTTTTCTCATATAAAAAAACTCGCTTGTTTCTCGTTTTGGACTTACTGTACCGCGGCACACCTGGAGTCATCCCGCGGCGCACCAGCGTGCCGCGGCACACCGGTTGCGGAGCACTGATTTAGATTATTGAGGTTTTATACACAAAATATGACGTAAAATAATTATTTAATACTACATAAAACTAAATTTATTTTTTTAAAATTGTCATTTCGCTTTATAAATGCGTTTATATGATAAAACTTACACGTTAACGTATTGTGACTGCATGAGATCCGAAGGGGTGTTAGCATGAAAACGGAAAGGTAAATTAGCGACATCTAGAGAATACATAATATTCACAAAGTACGATGGAATAGAAAATATTTGATATATATATTCTCTTGTATTGGGTATTTCAATTCCTTGAGAGTGTGGCAATAAAAAAAATCTACAGTAGTGTATGTCATTTGAGCGGAAAATGATTTATGTATTATGTGTCACCGCTTTCAGATATTAATTAATTAACAACGTGATTGTAATATTTGTATTGTTGGACCGATCCGTTTCGACTATGCTTCGGTAAAAGCGATTTAGCTGAAAATGTCTACGTGATTATATTTGTATATTATGTTTTGTGTTCAATCGTTCTTCTCGTATTCAATCGCGAGTATTCAATTATACTCAATAATTATTCAATTTTGACACAATAAAGGTTCAAGTGATTGTATCGCTTAAATTTGATTTACGATGTCGTTGTATTTAATGAATTATTTCACACATAAAAATAAGTCCATGTCTGTATTTCAATTAATAAAAAAGACGTAGACGCTCGGCACGTTTCTTTATATCAGTAGTGTTTAAGTTCACCATTATATCATAATTCATTAAATAACGACAGTCCATCCAAGTAAAAAAACTAAGGTACTTTGTTCTAAAGCATTTAGAAGTATTAATAAGTCATAAGTTTTGGCCTTGCGAAAAGTCACGAGAAGTTTTTTTTAAGATTATTAAAACATTGTAAAAGTTGAATATTGGCGTTTTTGATACTATAATGAAATAATATGATCGTACCAACAATTTTTGTGAACCAAATTAAAAGTTTTTCAATATACAGATTATGTAAAAATGTTAAGTGATGAATTCTCTAATATAGTAATATATGGTTCCAATTTAATATGTTTTTCATTTTATTAAAAAAAAAAAAATATTTGGCATATATATATAACATATATTATTTTTTTTCCATGTCCGCTCCCAACTTGAAGCATATGGACTCCTAATGGAGGTATCTCAACAGAAGTTTTATATGAGAACTGTTTGTTACTCAATGCTTCAACCTCTCTTTTTTCGAAGAGAGTAGAGATAGAAGGATAGGGCTAGGACAGGACTAGTGGTTAGTTAATTGCTCTCTCTACGCCCCATTTTTGAGGATCGGATAGGTGGAGGGGAGTATTTAGACATCACAAACACTCAGACTACGAAGAGAAATCCATAAATCGATCGAAAGATAAATTTATGAAACTGTCCGCACCGCAAAATGAACGGTACCAACTGCGCCACTGAGCCGACAAATATATTTTAAAATATTGTTTTTAATTACAAAAGGTTATGTTTTTAAAAATCATTTTTACTTGAATAACTCTAAGTTAAAGACGATTTACAGAATGTGAAAATCAAAATAATTATTCAACAAACATAAATTAAAAAATATACTCAAAAATCTGTCAATATTTATTAAATCATGCTGAGTAAGTATATTCATCATAATAATTGCATATACTGTTTACGAATTCCAGCTCAAAATATTATTTTTAATCAATATAATTTTTTTTTTAACTACGTTTATATGCTGAGTACTCTTTTGCAAATTGAATGCGTTTCAGTTTGGAATAAAATGAAATCAAAAGCACTCAGAAGGAAAATTAACGAATGCTTCTCCAATGCATGAAACAGACGTCGCTAATTAACAAAAAAAAATGAGTAACGTAATATTAAGGGAGAGCTTAAAGCTAAATACAATGTTTTGCAGTCGTGAACGTTTTATTAATTCAATTAAACGGCAATTTCAAGTGCCTAATTATTTATATTCTTAAGCACTGAGACATTGAAAAAACTGTATTAATAAACGTAAGTATTTTGTTATACAACTACTAAAATTATTAATTTGAAGTATTATTGTGTAAGGGTACTTAATGAATTCAAGGTTTTTTAATAATCTGAAGAGCAATTATCATTCATACTGGCCATCGAACTTTTGAAATAGTTTATATTTTCTTTTAAGTAATTATTTATAAGAATAAACCTCACTATAAATTATAACAGATTTAAAGATTCTTAAACAGGCCACTTGACCGAAAAAGTTACAATGCAAAAATAACGAAAATCACATAAAGAAATAATCAAACAATACAATGAATTCAGGTCAAATATTGATCTATGAACAGCAAGAATTTTTTTTTTGCAGAAGAATAACTCGTATTGTATAAACACAAAACTTATAAATTAGGTATAGATTAATAAAATCGGATATATTTATAATATTTAGAAATTGATATAAACTACTTACTGCCACAGGTCTTTCTGTGCATTCAAATATCCAGATTGAATTTCATTTACAAATTAACCTATTTAATTAATTGTTCAGAATGCAAACACAAACCATTGACATATTGAAACACAACTTGAAATTACGTATGTCAGTAACAGGCTTTATTGCGGAGAAAGATATTTCATTTGGAGTAATCGGGGCTCAAACACATTTTATTCCTTTAATATTAATGACGAGTTATCATATTTATGACAAGGTAATTTTCTATGAGAAGTTTATTAAAGAAGAACAATGTCATTTACCAACAGAATTACATAAAAGAAAATTTATATGTAGAAATATAATTACTATATTCCAAAATGCCAAAATATCAAACAATGTGTACTTAATGAAACATCACAGTGAAAGATATATAATAATTTAAAAGCATTCGAATTAAACCTCAATTTTAATAATATTGATGGCCCAGTTCCATAGGAAGGGCGATAAGTCAAAAATCTGATGTTTTGAGCTAAGTTAGCCATTATATTCGAACACCGCTCTTCTACAGTTCCACAAAACTACAGCAGGTTTTCTCTCAAAATAAAGATATTTGTATTTGGAAATCAGCAAATTAAAAAATTTCCATATCGAAATATCGTATTGTGGAAATATATTTTTGTGAATCGTAGCGTTCCATAGAGAACCAACCTTTAATCCTAAAACTATAAACTATTGACCACCTATTTGAATAAAAAAGTAATACAAATAATAAGCCAACACTTTTTACGAGTTAGTTAAGACGAGTCAAAACTTTGATCGGCCATATCTCAAAACTACCAATATCTAGTTGTATCAGTCCAGTGAATTTTTTTTCCATGTCCGCTCCCAATGTGGAGCATATGGTCTCTCAACGGAGGTATCTTAACAGAATTTTTCTACGAGAACTGCTTTTTAATCAGTTGCTCAACTTCTCTTTTCTCGAAGAGAGTAGGGATAGAAGGATAAGGCTATGACAGGACTAGTAGTTAGCTAATCGCTCTCGCTACGCCCCGTGAGGATGGGATGGGTGGGAGGGAGGAATCAGACTACGAACAGAAATCCATAACTCGATTGAAAGATCAATCTATGAAAACCGTCCGCACCGGGAATTTAACCTGAGACATCCGTAACCGTAGCCAGCGACGCTACCAACTGTGCCACGGACGCCGACAGAGAGAGTATTTAGAGTTTGAGTCCGAGTAAGAAAATTTCACAAATTAATTTACCTTTTCTTACCACCCATGTGATCTTTAAAGTAATCTTTTATCCTTTCCTTGCCCCATCATTCTTTCCATACTCTAAGAGAAAAATAAAGATCCAGCATGATAATGTGTGAGATCTTGTAATAATGTAAACGGCAATCTATTCCGATACTAAAGATGTGTTACGACTATAGTTCGATAGGTATGTTTAATAAGTGAAATAAACAATATATTGTTTGTTTATTTTCATATTAATGCATGTAGTATTGAGCTGCTGCTTTGCGATTGTTTATTCCATCTCGGCTTACACGTATGTCTTGGAATACGAAAGCTTTGTAAGAGTTTTAAAAGTATTTGTTTTTCTTGCACATTACCCGCGGGAAAGGTGCTGAAATAAAAACTAACTCATGACACATAAACCGCTCCGTGACATTATCAAATTGAAAAACAAACTGTTTCACGTCAATACTGTAAATATTATTTACGTACGACAGATTTTAAAAATATGTGCATGTTCCGGATATCTTTGACTTGATAAAATCATACGAAATAATACACAATAAAGGTAATATTATATTTCAAACGTTTTACTTTTAAATTGTGTTGTTGAAAATTTTATTCTGATTTTGAACTTTTTTATGTTTATTCCTAATTGAAATGGTTAATAGTCACAAATAAACCTTCCTTTTCACTGAAACTATATGGATGTAATATTTGTTTCATATATTTTTTAGCATATCTCGACAGAATTTATCGCGAACTGGTTATTATTTTTTGGACTTGTAGCGCAGAGTTCAACGCTATTGGGCTCTATTCACTATTCACATTGCGGTGTCCACGGGTTAGAATCTTTTTTTAATTTATTTTCCAATCGGTTTATGAATTTGTGAACACAAAGGAAAATTTATTATGTGATTATTAAATGCCTTCCAACTCATCCGATTCTAGAATCAATATCCAGAGATTTTATATAACTAATAGTCTATCCTTTATTAAGTAACACTCTCGAAAAAATAAATGTCGAGAATACACATTTACAATGCGGTTAGATAAAAATATTTTGTTTATTTAAAAAACAAAGACAACAAACTGGAAATAGTTTTTTTTTCTTTTTTAGTTTATCGTTTATTTAATAATTACACCCGTACCACAAATATATGATGAAATAAAGCAATGCTTGAATAGTAAAATATTCAGTATATTGTGTCGTTTACTACAAATTTCACGTACGAACATTTTGTACAAAAATGCACGATATATTAAATTCATTTTACAAATTTTCAAGAAAGTGCATCGCCATCTGTTGGTGAGATATTGAAATAGCTGCAATCGTACCGTATAATAGTACTCCGTACACAATAGATAGATAACCAAGTGTGTTCATATTTTATATGAATTCACAAAAGTTGAATAATATTGTCTGAAAATGTATTAATATTCATATCGAAAGGTTTTACAATATTTGTGTTCTGAATCATTTTGTAACGATGTAAAATAAATAGTTGTTTCTTATAGAATGTGTAAACATATCAGAATGTTATAAGGAATTATAGAATATATAGTCGATGTCGAAGTCTCAAGAACACCTGCTTCATAAAATTGAAGAAAAAATAAGATGTAGTGAAGTGGACATCATAATATAAGTCCACGAATGAAAAATGACATATTCCTTTTAAAAGACATTAATGTCACCTTTTTTTTTTGATTTTCTTACCAACTTTTACTTGAAATTTATTTTAAGCAGCTCTATTAGTCTATAGGATTCTCATTAAACGTATAATTTTTGCTATTATTTACATTTTTTCATAGACATGTGAAGAATAATAATAAAAATATTTCAGAACGAAATTATTTAATATCTCAGTAACAATATTCCCAACGGAGCTCACGTTTTGTGAAAAGTTTCTATAGAAATAGTGTAAGGGAATTATGTATGAAATTAGATACATGTGAATGAACAAATATAAAATACGATTTCCTATCTGGTCAGCTATTGTTTTCGAAATTACATACGATTTATAACTCTTTTATTCTAACTACGCTTCAGCTCATGATTCTACTCACAACGATTATTAAATTTGAACAATGAAGCGATAATTTGATAATGTGTTAAAAACATTATTAAAAACTGTGTTTAAAAATATTAAATTTATGTGTAAAATAATCCCAGCATGCAGGTAATCAGATGATTAGCGGAAAAAATATTTTTCAGTCATTAAGGCTTCATTGTAATTAATAAACGCTTAATAAATATTTACACAGAATATAATAGTGCATTATGGCCATTAGTATTTTTCTCATTAGCGCAGTTTCGTATAAAAAAGATAAGTGATCTCTATCCGCCTGTAGTTCCTGTTCTCTCCCGAGATAGATGATGACCTGTTTGACGAAACCATTATTCTTCCATGGTAGGAAACGTCCGTCAGTGGTCCCGTCAGAATTTCAGCGCTGATACTATGATATATTATCTCCGGCAATACAACGAGAAGCGATATTTCTCTACTCTGTACTACGATTCGCCTTTAGAGAAATATTCATTCGAAGTAATAAGATATTATATTAATGAAAACACTTGTATGTCTAATAAGCCGTAATGGTTTTATTATTATCTGTTTAATTTGTGTTTCCTAGGTTTTCTTTGTTACTAACAAGGACATCGTTTATCGACAGGCATTTAGACAACATGATATCATTGAAACATGGTAGTATCAACGAAAAAATCAACATTTGGATTCACAATTGTATTGCAATTAAATTCTCACTCATAACTCATTTAACATCCTCCCTTACATATAACTCTCTGTATTAATAAACAGAAAACACACGAAATACCAAATCATAATGCCAGGTTTCTCTCATCGCAGGTTATTTCAATTGATACAATTGTGGAATTAGATACAATGAAATGAAATGAGTATCTACAAATAAAATTTAGACCTCTATACACCAATAATTGACATTCAACATTGTATGACTGAATATGACTAAAAACATAAATTATTCACATCTCAAATTCATTAAAAACCAATTATTTTACTACGTATTCCATTTTTTTATATTATTATTGATACCAGTTTCTTTCAGCAAGCAAGTTAAGTTTGCAATATATGAAAAAATTAAATTGGTCAATGCCGTATACACAAGATCAGAAGCAATACAAAACGATTTGTTTCTGATTATGAAATGAAATAGGTAATTTACAGTCATCATAATATTATGCCTATATTCTAAACGCTTCGAACCCCAACGTCAAACTGGATTAGTTTTCTATTTTAATTTCATTATTGAGGTTTCTCATTGGAAGTAACTTTATTTTTATTATTTGTTTTTGACATCAGCAAAAACTTTAAATATCTTGACCAAATAATAACTTGAATGATACATTGGAGTCTAATCAAACAATTTTTTTGAAAGATTTAAAAGATATTGTTCCACAAAATAAACTAAAATTTCCATGATAATTAATATGTACATTTATATCAGAGGCCATGGAATGTAAGCATCCAAGAATAGATTAGTGACAGCTGCCATTATTGATGATAATCTTAGCTATGTATTACTTTGTGCTGCTCTTCGGTGCAATACTGCTTCCTCTTTCTGCATAGAAACTGGTTCTCCCGATTGACGTTTCGGAAACTTAATTTGCGAACTGCCCTGGCTAACGTCACTGAAGTTGCGGTTTCCGGGTACGGTTTTGAAAATCCAATTCTCAGACATTGTTATATTGGAAGCAATATGGATTTAAACCAAGTATAAATTCGCTGAAATATTAAAGCTTGTTAAAGTCTAATAGTAACGTCCAAGAATCGACAGCTTCAGAAATATCTCAGCTTAATATCATAAATACATTTATTTACCATATTATATTTTGACCTAAGTAATTATTCTTGGAGTTTCAAATCATTTTAATTATTTAGAAGACATCTTAAGTTTCAGTAGATAATTGATTATTTTTTTTAAAGCCGGAGAGATCAGGAAATCGAAACTTGACAGTTGACTTTATTGAACCTACAATTTTAAAGCAATTTCGAAAATGAGTTTACGTAAATAAATTATGTAAATAATCAAAATGTATTTAGAAATAAAATAATTCATTTAAGTTAAAGGTACGATACTTATATACATACAGAACCTCGCTTTTAAGGTGTTAACTGTCAATTCTTGGTGGAAAAACATTATATTTAAAAAAAATAAAACACAATTCATTTGTACTAGTTCCCCATATTTATAATGATCAGGACCGGTTTCGCTCATCACGAGCATTATCAACTGATGTTCACTCATCAACTTGTTAAATAATTAGCAATTTATCGCTTTTCTGGCATTATTTAAATATATAATATAAAGCTTTTCAAAACTCTTAACGAAAAGAAGTCTTTTATAAAACAATTGAACAATATTTAATTGTATCATAGTATTGTATTATAAACAATAAGAAAAATCTTAAAACAATTTTCGTAAATTTCCAACAAAACGATAAAATTATCCTTTACCCAAAATAAATTCTTTTAAGGTATTCAACAAATTAATTATTCCAACATCAAAGAAATTGCCCTGAATCAAGCCGCAAGTTTACAAAATCAACAAGTTATTAAACTTTGTCTGTTTTTATGCGAAAACATTAAGTGAACTCAATGCCCAGTTGAAACTCAGTTTTAGGTATTTTATTGAAATACATTTTGGAGTTCATATTTTTGTAAACCAATTCCCGGGTTGTTCTAAAAATTCAATTATGTTATTCTGACAATTGGATATCGTTTCAGATTATTTTCCAGGTACTGTTTTTTTAAATATTCATTTTCTACATTCAACTCAATGTGATTTATACCTCAAATAGTAATAGTTTATAACGTTTTGAAATAAAATCAAAATATGAACTAGGTGTCTGATAAAATATCCTTTGCATAACATTTTCTACAGCTATGCTGTAAATGTTTGCTAAATTTCAGTTCTCAAAATCTGTATATACTACTGTGGAATAAATGATATTGCAAAATAGTCGTCTATCTGATTTTTCTATTGAATAATTTATTTTTTGCTTATTATAATATATGACGTATTGTCAAAAGCCACAGTCGTGAATACTTAAAATTCGTCCATGGGCTGTCAATAGATGCAAAACTTTACAGGTCTTAGTATCTTAAAGTACTTTGTTAAACAGATATTCACTTAAGCACCAAGTAACTTTAACGTTATCTATTTATCAACCAACCCTTCGTTAGAAGAAGGCTATCTTTCTAGTAAAGGATTATTGGGTGCATTTTCATTTCACACAAATAGAAAATTCAGGAAGGTATGCTATGTGATTATACAATTCATTAAATATTACCATGTTTTGAAGCGGGTACCGGATTCTATAAATGCATTGTAAAAAAGTTAAACAGTGAGTTGTAGTTTTTGTAGAATATAGCGTGCGGCAAAAAACCTCGAATGTTTTTGTGGTTATATTTCCAGAAAGAAATAAATGTATTTGATCAATTCAGCAAGTCCCTGATTAGCAAGATGCTGTGACTTTATAATAATATATTACTATATTTGGGATTCGTCATGCTCTTATCAAAAAAACTCGCAACTATTGTATACTTTTGAATTATTGAGATGTTGTACACTTCCATGTATTTTGCCACTAACGACCCGGGTTTCGCCTTTCGGCATCTTCAGGCATTCGAGCACACGAATGGACTCGAACTGAATACATGGAAGTGTACAAAATCTCAATAATCCAAATTTGATTTTGAAATTCCATAAAACATCCTCAGTCGATGTCTTAAATTAAATTGTATACTTTAATTAATCTTAGAACACAAATTGATTTGCGGTAAGTTTTTGGCCAAATTCAAAGCTACACTGAACCAATCGCTTAACCATACACTATTGTTCTTCAAAAAAAGGAAAAAAACGTAGAGGCGAAAGCTATTTTTAAATATAAATCACATACTTATGGTTAAAATGAATCTCAATGTTCAAAAAGTGATTCTCAAATAATAACCAATTTATTGATCTTCTAGAAGGCAGCATAGGGCCACATGCAGTCCACATGAATATTATTTTTTTTTGCAAAAAAATAATAAGCTTACGTCATAATAAATTATGAATTCCTTAATATCCGATATTTGAGAAAGGAATCCTTCAGCAACGATATGTTTACGTAGAGAAAATAATTGTTTGTTATTATATTGTTTGGAAAATATTTTTGGAATACAATACAAACCACTAGGAAAATATTATTTGAACTAATGAAATCAATTGTCCGTTATTTTGATGCCTATAATGAAACACACGCGCATCGGACGCCACTGTTGCTTGATTGGATTACACAGTATGGCAAATACGATAATATTCGAATAAACACGTTACGACAATAATTATTTAAACATCATTCATATGTTGTTTGCGATCGGAAACCAATTCAAGCGATGCAAACAAGCCTAATGCTTTGAAAGTGAGCCATTATTACCAAAAAAGGAAACAACGTATAACCGAAATTAATTGAATCACTTCCGCATATCTGAATATTACAGAGAAACATTTGTTACATATTATTTGATGTCGATTTAGGCATGTTTTGAATTATAATTTTTCTATATTAATTATTTAAAAAAAAAAAACAAAATCGTGTCTATTATACTGCCGGTATAACGTCTCGGATTGTACCGTGAACCGGTTTCACCATGAATTTCTCACGCCTTTTCATTAGTAACGATTCATTCGAAGTAGAAAATATCACCATTCACAAAAAAAAATAAGAGATTTGTGACAATTGATGAAATTTTGACGCTAACATGCAATAAGATCCAAAGCTTCATCAACTGGATATAGAAAAACTTTATCAAATTTATTCAATATTTTTTAATAATCGCTAATAATAAAGATAATATCTTGAATCAAATTAATTATTTTTGTTGAAATCACAATTTTTATTTCGTTGCTCAGAATCAGTCATTTGGAGTTAGGTTTAATTAACTTGTGATAACGTTATAAGTCAGATGTTAGTCTATTTATTCATATTCTTTTAATAAATGGTTCGAATTCACGAGAGAAAAATTCATCTATTGCTATTTGATTTTGTATTATATAACAGTACTACGTTTACTTCCCTGTTGTTAAAAAGGAAAAAAAAACTCAGTTAAGTTTAAATTCATGAAAAATTATAAGTTCATAAAAATGTTCACTAATCGAGCTGTACAAATAACATTTTTTAACTGCATTCCAATACTTTTTAATAAAAACGACATACATTTTATCTACAACAGTAGATTTTTTCAGTTTAAAATATTTACTCCGATGGTAAAATTAAAAATAAAAAACCGGTCGTAATATTTTAAAAGTTTTGTGTAACAAATACTTCATATTTTATTATAACGACAATATTTCTTATCTTTAAGCTTTACAGCTAAAAATTCAATTCCGTGATACTCATATTCAAATATTGCAATACATTTAAGTTACAAATTCGCAGAGGATTGTTTTAGATTCAAATTTTTCTTTTTTACCCTCTTAGTTTACATAAATTCGTTTTGAAAAATTGTATTTTGGAACAGCTTTTTAGTCTCACATCAATTGTTGCCAACTGGTTAATAATAACGTTACTGTTCTTTGATATCAATTCCTTCGAAAAACCATTTTCAGAATTCGCGTATACAATATACATCGTCTTACGGTTTACAAATTCACTATGATTGATTTGATTTCGGGTACAAAAAACGTACCGTGCTATTGCGTGAGATATAATCTCAGTTAAGGTATTGGTAGAGGATTCAAGGGTGCTCATAATCCTAAGGGATGCCTTTGGGGAAACCAGAGACGTGCTGCCGGATCACGAGTTTGCCTTCGTCAGGGAAAGCGCCCCAGCCTGGCACCTAACAAAGGGCTGTGTTGGTAATTGAAACAGAGAGGCGGTGTGTAATGGGCAATTATTGTCACAAACCGAAAATTATTTCATGCCAGTATAATATAGATGCTCGGTTTAGTTTGTGGGTGGGTATTATGGTAGGGAAATGTACTGGCGGCGGGTTGCGGCCGCGAGGCAATTTGTTACGGCCTGGGGAATACAGGTGAAATTCCTGTTAAATTCTAAACATCCGTTTAAAAGTTCACCTGAAAACCAATTTCTTATTTTTATTTTCATTGTTTTGATATAACTATCCTTGAATATCCTTGAACATTACGTATTTCTAACGCTTCCTATCTATTCCAAAATCAATTGCGAGTTTAGTTATTTTCAGTTATTTTTTAGGCATTATTTCAAAAACGGTAAAAAAATGCACAACTAATCATATAATTAAAGTAGAGCTTTAAATTCTCATTTGTTTTTGTAATTTCCTGTGGTATTGAACACTTATACCATCTATTAAAATGAATTTCCACAAAGTCACCGCCGAATCCGTCGAAAACACTTCATATTAGTTTAAAATATCTTGATTGTAGAAAATATTAGTCTTTATGTCTTAGCCACTGTAAAAAGCATCCCCTGAAAATAGAAAACAATACAAATATGCTTATAAAATAATCATAAAGCAAAACCAATTGAACTCCTTTAGTAATACTTAAATTTTCCTGATTCACATATTGCAAAGATATTGTATAATATTATATGTATATTATGGTTTCTTAATAAAATAAAATGGTCAGTAAACAGAACAATTATTATTTTAAATTGATTGCTTTTAAACGGTTAATTATCATTTTTTCAGAATAATAAATGAAGGGAATATAGCTGAGAATAAAAAGCTGAACATTAAATAAATGTTTTTTCACTAATTTATCAAATAAAATTTAGTGATGTTTGTGTGTTTTTTGTAAATTTCTAACATTTAAATACGTTTATTATTAGAAAGGTAGGTTGTTTAAAGTCATAGTCAAAAGCCATTGAAATAATCATCGATACAGATAAAATCTCAAAATTTAGGCAGCTATTTTTTTTTGAATTGTTTGGTTAAAAAAATGTCTAGGCATCTAAGTCAAATTTCGAACCATACTAGCAAAAGTGAAGTAGAAACTCCACAAAGGAGAGGTATTTCTCAAAGCACTGACAGCTCATTTATTTATTGTCCTATCTTGTATACATTTCCTTCCCTGACTATTTTCCGACCATTAACAATTCTTTATAAAACTCACAATTGAAACTGATTTAGGAATATGCACGGCTGGGGAAATAATTCGGGGCTTGTTATTATAGTATATGATCGCTGAAGTTTTATTACGTCTCATCGCTGATTAAAACTTGATATACGCTCAAAATTTTATGACCATAAAAACTTTTTTATTTGAATTGAGCTTTTACTACTGTTTCTATCTTACACACGTTGCCTTTAATGACCCAGATGACAAGCTACTTAATTTTCCTACCGTTTTTATACCTCAGTTTTGTAAGTTTTGAATGAATTATATCAAATATTGCAATCTTAACATATGATAAACACTTTTAAATACCTATCTATACTTAAAAAGTTTAATGATAAAAATGTTATCACAGCATGTATACAACCGTAAAATCTATATGATTTCCGTTATTTGAACGAATTTTTTCATACGGTCTATGTATATCTTGTACCCTAAAAACTATTATGTCAACAGTAAGGGGTATGTTGTGTACATTTGGAGATTTTTTTATTTTCTTCATTCATATTTTTTTTCTCAGCAACGAAATATGAAAGAATAAAAATGTTTTGTATTTTTGTTTATCAATCAATTTTTAGTAAAAATCATATTTTTAATTATTCAAAACATTATCCTACTCTTCAATAACATTAACTTTACTGAAAAAGAGGATTTTGTTCAAAGTAACAAGCTATGAATATACCTCTGGAAATGCGTGATTGAACTTGTGGACATGCTAATTAAAAACAGTAAAAACTTTGCGAAAAAAAGAATTATTAATAAAAAATCACGCTATATTATAAACTATTATACATTGGCAGATTTTTAAAAGTAATTAAAATATCTTTAAACATATTATGGAACACATCTGAAACCGTGTTTATAAATGTGTTGTGAGCGAAAAATGCAGTTTTTAATTAGTGTTTACTAAATTATAAAAAAAATGTGAAGGACAACTTCAAAAAATGCTTCAAATGTAATGATGAATATACAATTATTATGTTGCTCGTATTATTATTATGGGAAGACAATGTGTAGAATATTTTAAAAGGGTGTGACTTTCGAGTAAATATAGGTATATCTTAGTATTTTCAAAACATTTCTTGAAGTATGAAATATGTGCTATTCAGTGCAATACCATTTATTGAGAGACATAAAGAATTCTTCAACAAGAATTGTTCAAAATTCTGCATATAAAAAGAATTCAAGAGAGGAAAATACTCAAATCCCATCGGGAATCAAACCCACGCCTTATACTCGAAGGCAGCTGCTCTTATCACGTCCACCATTTGAATATTGAGTTTTGTGCAATACCGGTTCAAGTACAAATGCAGTTTAAAGCTTGGATTCTGCTAGTTATCTTTAACAATGGTGTATGTCAATAAAAATTTCCTTCCATAGATATTATTTCAGTATAAATATGATTTTTTATTTGAAAAATTAAATACAATTTGGTTATTACAACTGCCTCACTTTTATAACCATCATCACTGGTTTCGTTAATCACAAGCATTATCAAATGATGAACAATAAATCTTAACAGGGTTAATCATATAAAATTGTCCGTAAACAGTTACCGGATATGTAAAACAATTGGTTCAAGAAACATTACAATAATTTACAGATGTTCATACAAACTATACTTAAACGTAATTAAACAGTGTACAATTAAAATGTTTATGACCTCTTATAAATAAATAAATAACAACTAATATATAATCAAAAATTAAAACACTTATAAAGTCTATCGCACCACGGACTCGACCTGACTCGTCGGGCTTGAATACCAGTACAAACAGTTTCATAAATTGTATCGATTTAAAATTTATCAATCAATTTATGGATTTCTATTTGAAGACATGATTGTTTGTGATGGTTTAAATTTGATCCCACCCATCCGATCCTTAAAACGGAGTGTAATGAGAGCAATTCACGAATCACTTGAACGTGTCCACTCAGAATGTTGAACGTATCTCCTCCATATAGGTTTTTTACGATTGCGTATTTCTCAGTTGTTAAACCTTTTTTTATTAAAGAAAATAAAAATAGTGATTGCATAATCTCTCTTGCTACGTCCCGTTTTAAGAATCGAATAATTGTAAGGATATTTTAAACATCGCAAACCTTCAAACAGAAATCCATAAATCGATTGTAAAATCAATTTATAAAACTGTTCGTATTGGTATTCGAATCCGTGAGATCCGTAACTGAAGCCAACAACGCTGACCACTGCAACATGGACCCGAGAATTTCTTATACAATATGCACATATAAAACTTAGAAAATAAATCTTTATTAGTGATGTTATTCACCTCTCTTAACAATGCATTGGTCAGATGGGAAGCCCTTACAGCTGATTCCTAACATAGCGACGAGGAAAATAAATTTTAAGAATTTAAAATCGGCCCAGTTACCTCCCATTAGTATCCACATGCTAATTCTATCACTCACCGTTATGCGATGTTGTGTTTGAAAATTAAATGTTTAATATAACATCGTCATATCGATGACAAATAAATTCTATGATAGATCTTTGCATGGTAATCAATATTGTTCCGTTTAATATTATAACTGATAATATGTAGAAGTTGGCAAACTATTGTTTGCGAACCCAGAGTGGCAACTTAATTATTGATTGGTTCTATTTCAATCCTCCCGCTACAATATCACAAAACGCCATTAAGCATTGGTATATATAGCGCATTTGCTGATGGCCAAGGAAGCCTGTAATAATGCAGCGTCCAACCGCAATGCATGCATGTTCAATTTATAATCGGGCTGAACAGAACTGTTCCCGGGGCATTTTACAGCGCGTAATGACCACAGCGAATGGCATCTACCTCGCCATACAACAGCCACTTCGCCCGTCTTGAGTTGAGAGGCTGCTTTTTTTTTTATTCATAAACAATGAAAAGATCTCAGCTATTATCGTACTTCTGCTCCATAAATGCATGACTCAAACATAAAATTGACAGCACTCAATATACGAATTTGTCCGCTTAGTTATATAAATATTAAGCATTAATTGTTATTGAAATTAAACTGTTTTTAGTCAACAAAAATCAGATATTAGTAAGCAATGGAATATTGATTTAAAGAACAGATTAAGTTTTTAAGTTGTGTTTTTAATACGCCTGATTCACTTTTTGGGCGATATTGAAATAACACAACCTAATAATTCGAACCAAATCGGATTATTTTATTGATCACTGGTAAAAAAACTCCTATCGTTTTAATGTTCAAAAAGGGAACATGATCTTTTTTTCATATTTACGATGTAATTCAAACAGAGAATTATCGTTTAATTTTTTTAAACGGTTGATAATAATTACAATTAACATTGAAATACGTTTATTTCTAGAAATTATTATCTCTTGTATTTCTACGTCAATGCATATTTTATTAGAAGTTTTATTTAACAAGGTTCACAGTGCAAAAATATCATCACTTAAATATGGTAATATTCGTACATTTTTTACTAGCAGGTAGACAGATTGATACAAAACGTTTAACACAAAGTGTCACAATGAACTTTTTCGATAGTTTAGATGCAAAGGAAGAATAAGAAGTTTAATGTTCTCTAAAACTCTATTCTAATCGAGGTAATAATAAGACTTTAGTAGTCTATTCAATAAAATATTATTTTGATTGTTGAAATCATGCATTGTAAAATCCTTTTTTCTTTTTTGAATCATAAATTTTTCCTGATGCTTTATTTTATTTAGTTATAAGTACCATTGTGTGATATATTCCGTCCCCTTCAGCTGTAAGACAGTCTTATAACGAGAAAGGGACGCAATATATCACACAATCATGCTTACGACTGCCAGAATAAGGCAGCTGCTATGAACTGACTTTCCGCTGTTAATTTAAATAAAGTTAAAACCGTTTGTGGATTTGTATAACTAAATATATTGCTATTTTTCTTATTAATACTATTTCAATTTAAATAAGATAACTGTTCCAAGACTAACATATTGGATTCATAAATACCTGCTGGATTATAAAGGAGAATATAATTGAAATGAGACAGCCTAATAGGCATGGTTAAATTCGAACATGTAAACAAGTTTTATGTTTATTATCTAAAATTGAAAGAAATTGTTTAGTTTATATAAATGTCATTCTCATGAAGATAAATTTACCTGAAAGATATTCCTGTCTTAAAGCCGAGCTATCAACGTTCTTGGGTGTTTGTCCAACTCAGTTGTAAGTTTAAGGACTTGTAACCCCAAATAGACATATTCATTTTTGGATTTTTTAAATAATTTACGAAAGTGTATGCGAAGAAAATAAGTATCTAATTTTTGTATTCCATCTTAACTTACATTTACTTTATCCTTAAAACGGGAAATAGAGAGAAATAGAGAGAGAGATATAATGATAAGATTTCTAAATTACATTAAAAACAAAAAAAACTTCCAATTTTGTAATGTATGAAAACGGAAATTAAATTTCAATTAGTACACAAAACAATGTTAAGCTCAATAAAAAGCTTATTATAGAAAAAATCTTGATATACGAGTTGTTTTGCCGTAAACAAAAGAAAACTCAGACGTTTCCTTACTAATCCTCTTCCTTTTGTAAGGGTTCAAAGGCTGTATTTTTATTTTATATATTTGTGGGTGTACTTCTACGCAAAATCCTCTCACGTATTCCACTCATCGCGTACGATAAATTTATCACGTTTCGTTTTTTAAGCGTGTTGGTTTCACAGAACGTACAACAAGCGGTTCACATGTCATCTTCTTGACGTGGGTAGTGTGAAAGCTCTTGCATCGAGCTTCAACGCGATCCGAGGACCTAATGAAGCGGCAAATCGTTTAACGAAAGTGCAGTTAACAACCATAAAATTCCGTCTGTATAATATTCGGCAGCCCTTCATTACAGAGGTTTCAAATTATTTGCAACTTAATTCAGTATTTTAATTTGGTCGTAAGTCGTAATGCTTTTCAAAATTCAACGCCTCTTCAAAAATTATTTATACTTACATATATTTATAATAAGACTTTCTGCTATAAATAAATAAACGGTTTTATTTTTGGATAAGTAATTTTAATAAAGCTACATTAAAAGTTCATTAGATGAGCAAATATTTTTAATGAAATTACTAATGCAATAAGGAATAGTGAATCAGGATAATTATAAGAAAAAAATTAGTAAACCATTTATGTTTTGAAATGGTCCACTAATTTTTTTCTTATGTTTTAAATGGTTCACTAATTTTTTTCTTATAATTTTCCTGATTCACTATTGCTTATTGCATTAGTAATGTCATTAAAAATATTTGCTCAGCTAATGGACTTTTAATGTAGTTATATTTGTGATTTCAGATTAGTATTTATTGATTTCTAAGAGGTCCATAATATTTTAATTGTAGACTCTTTTTTTAATTTAATTTAAGACATCGACTGAGGGTGCTTGATGGAATTTCAATATCAAATTTGGATTATTGAGATTTTGTACACTTCCATGTATTTTGTCACTAACGACCCGGGTTTCGCCTTTCGGCATCTTCAGGCATTCGAGCACACGAATGGACAGTTCGAGTCCATTCGTGTGCTCGAATGTCTTTTTTTTAACCATGAAAACTTCTTACAATATAAAATACTTATATCAAATGAACATGTTTAACGAGAGTTGATATCATATCACAATCTAAACTTATTGATTCAAAGAGTGTAATTATACAATTACGATACAAATATCATTATCAAATACATACAATATATGCGGAGATTCAAACCCGTAATCCTAAACAATATTGATATAATATAATGTAAGTTGTAGACATAGCATAGTAGATATAGCATTAACAACAGGAACATCTTCACGAAATCTGATATTTATCTTGCTTTATTATAAAACTAGTCGGATTCCCGTTATAGATGACGGTGTTGAAATTGAAATACTGAGTTTTCGAACTTCTTCAGCTCTTCGATGAGCTTCCACGTTTAGCGGCACGCCAGGATTTTACAGCTTCCGGTGTTCGCCTTGCACTCCATCTCTACTGTCACTCATGACGTAATCGTAAACGCGACTGTTCTTTAGTTTCAATACTGACGGACTGATTGTTATTGTTATTTTTGTTTGTTTGCTTCGGTTTTGCATCACGTTGGAACTGTGTGTATTGTTGAATGTGTGTGTGTGAATTGCACAATATTTTATTTTATATACACAGCTGACGTTCAGGTCATGAGAACATTTCATACACGTACATGAACCTACAGACCGGTCTGGGCTATTACATTTAAGATATCGTATGGACATATTAGTTTCTAACTTATCTACCTATCAAATTTTATTTTAAAACACGTAATTACAGAAAGAGGTTTTGAACACAAAGTTATTGAATAAATCTTCATTACTTATATTTTAGTAGGACTTTAAGATAAAGCAATAATATAATATTAAGTTTCATTAAAATAACTTAAATAATTTCAATCAACCGTTTTATGGCTTTGCGATATAAATGGATTAATTCCTCCGATTCCTGTCAAGCCACCCGTTTCTAAAAGTAAAGCGTTGTGAGATCGATTAGGTAGCTACTCTTTTCCTAGCCACATTCTTATAGCCTTACCTTAACTAAGAATCAGTGTTAGAACGAGTTCTTGTAAAAATAAATCCTGTTGATATGCTCCACTAGGAGTACATACGATGCAATTTAAGAGCGGAAATGGTTGCAAAAAAGATTTTTTCTCAGTAAATTGAAAGAAATATATACACACTATACAGATGACTCATAATTTATTAGATTCAGAACGTACGATATATTTTGATTAACTTACTTTCAGCGAACGCGATAAAAAATAATTTATTGCTGAAGTTCTACTTCACCTTATCTGCAAAGGGACCATCATCCGTTCAGTTTTTAAAACCACCGACGCATGTTAAATGCGATGTGACAAAATGAAGCTGCGCTAAGAAACCTAATATATCTTGTAAATATATTCTTCCTTTATCTGCCTACGGTTATTGCATATAATATATTTTCTTTTCATCGTTCACTTGACTTCTTGTTGCGTAGCTTTCAGCTTCGACCATACAATGTTATCTGATCACTCCGGCTTTACCAAGGACGTGAGTTTGCTTTAGTTCTTTAACAATTTTATGGCGTTTATTTTTCTTTGACACTCGCCATTTTCTTTTCTTATACTTCGAAAGTAAAAAGTGATGCTGAGGTAAATTACTAAGTTTGAAAGTTGAAATTATGTTTTATGTTCATATTTAAAGTTCCGTCACCTGTCGGGTCATTTTAAGTGTCAAATACACTGTTGTATATTTATAAGTGCTTTAAATATTTTTCGAAGAAAAAATCGAATCCACAATTTACAAATTTGTAAATTGTTTTTTCATTGTATCCAAATTTTTATCAAAAGTCAATACCAACCACATCCTACGAATTTCTGAAAACTGTATGTATTAACAGTGATCAGCTAGATTTACAAGGGTGGCATAAGGAAAAGTGGAAAAGAATGGTATATACATTTTTTAGTCATTAGAATAAATATGCAAAAATAAAATTTAGTGACTAACCGGCGATGAAATTTACCAGTTCTCGTTTTATAATATCTATTGAAATAATTTTTAATATGCTTGGCATACTTTGTATTATTTTTAAATGGGTTATAAATAATTGCACTCTGTGTTAGACAGTATTAACTTAGTACACGCAAACTTTGATTTTAGTAATTTCCACTTAGTCACGGATTCTTTTAACAAAGTGAGTTAAGTTGTAGTAGGTTATGTTAGGGTTGGTATGGTTTGGTTTGTGTAATGTATTCTAATGTGTGGAGCAAAGACAATTTAGGAGGCGTAATGTAGGATAGAGTTGCGAAAAGTATTTTCGTTTCATTACAGATCGTGTAACTATCGATTTCAAAGTGTGAGTATTAATATTGAGTGAAAACTATTTTATCTATGTGAGAATATTTTTTCTTAAGTGTGATATGTTTCTTCAATGTTAAAATATATTTTATTATGTGCGATCACTTTATATTTAGTGAAAAGTGTTTTTTTTTTTGTGGAATGTATTTGTTATAAGTGAAAACTATTTTTATGAAAGTGAATATGATTTAAACAAAAGTGCATTTAATTGCAAGCCTTTTTAAATTATTCAAATCGACCAAAATAATTCGTTGCATTAAAATTTAAAAAATACTGATTTAAAATTAATTTATAGTTAGTTTTAGTTTCACCCATGTTTATGCTGACTAAAAGTGTTTTCTTTTTGATGACTCAAAACACAACATGTATTCCAATCGATTCGTTTCTGTTTTGGTATCATTGATCAAAAATTATTTGATGACGAATATTAAAATTTTAATAAACGACTCAACAGTAATTTGTAAATTTTTACCGAATTTTCCGTTGATATCATTCGTCTTTTCTGTATTATATGCAAATATTTCAGTGCAAATTGTATCTTTATTTAATTTCGCTGAGTAAAAGCATTGGCATTTTCAAAATCAAATTATGGACTTAATCTAAAATAATAACTATGATCTAGTTAGTGTATAACAAACAAACCGCTGACATAATAGTTTATTCAAACTAAACAAGCCCTTAAAGCCTTAGCAGACATAAATAGTGACTAAGTACACAATTTACACATCTGGGTCACCCTCGCGGCCGAGTGACTAGACGTTTACTCTGCCAAGCCACAAGTACGTGTAACCCTGGCATAGCCGTCAATGGGTGATGTTACATAGAGACAAACCGGCTCTCAAAAGCTAAGTAAAAGTAAGTTTGCTTTGTGAGTAGACGGAACATTTACTACAGAACAATCAAAGCACTCGATTTTATCTTAATACACCTGTGTAAATACTTGGTGCTGCATTGCACTTCTTGAGTGATACTTGAATGCATCGGTAATATTTCATAAAATCCACTCGAACTTTCCTGAATGCTTCCGATGCGAGATTATTGGAGTTAACAATGTCTGAAGTTATATCGATGAATTGCTACATATTAAATGCTTTAATAAATTATTTTAACAACTTAACCATTAATAAATTTGAATTATTGAAATTTTGTACACTTCCATGTATTTTGTCTCTAACGACCCGGGTTTCGCCTTTCGGCATCTTCAGGCATTCGAGCACACGAATGGACTCGAACTGACAGACAGTAAACAGTGTCTAACGTTTATATAGAAGATACAAATACGACAAATATTATTTACGAGATAAAATATTATACGTCTAGGATCCACACTGATACCTGAGTTCAAATTTCGAGAATCGCCTTAATCCTTATTTTGTAAACAACGCATTAACAGAGTGGCGAATTGCCGCTTTTCAACTAATATTAGAATTACCAGTGATTTTACAATTATAATAGCATTGTGGGTTTCGACGGGATGCAATTCGACGAAAGGATAAATATATACAATCATTCCACATTTAGTGGCATCTTTGGGTGATTCAACGTATATGATACAGCAACGGGGAGTTTGGAAGGTTCAGCTGTTCGTTCAGAATTGGCAAGGAATTTATTCCATTAAGCACCCTCAGTCGATGTCTTAAATTATCTTTAATTATATAAATGTAAATAATCTAATAATAACTACTTTGAAACAGTTATTCAATCACATACAAACTTTCTTGTTTTACTTCGTCATAACGACTTACAGCAGGTTAACTCGTTTTTTTTATATTATAGTAACGTTAAGCAAAAACTGTTATAGCGACTTCTACGTCAAAGAGACGCAAATTGTTAAAACATTGCTAAAATATTTAAAATACCTGGTCTACCCTAGACGCTTTGTTTTCTGCGCCAATATTTAATTTCCTTTTTCAGATTTTTTATTTACTAATATTCGATATTATGTTACAAGAACAATGCAATAAAATGCTTTATGATCCAATGATAATTCAAGTTCTGTGCTCAATTGACCTTCACTTTCTAATATCAAAACATAATTATATCAACAATTTGTATACCTTAGCATTTATTATTCTTATTGGCCGAAATCAAATGAATAGTCTCATAAAAACAACAATTCGTTTTTTTTCAATTTATGTTGTCTCTATAAAATTTTTTAATGTTACTTAATAACATATAAAACTATTGCGGTCAATCTGGGTATTTTTGGCCCAGTTCGGAGAGTTTTTATATTTCTATGGTTCGCCATTGCATTTATGTGTGGTATTGTTCTACATAGAAATGTAAATGTCTTAAGATGAAATTTAATTAATATAAATAAATTTATTGTTATAATTGATATATAAATATAGATAAATTAAGATGGGAAAAATTTTCATCCAAATCGGGTAACTTTGGCTCACGATACAAATAATCACTGTAATTATGTACTATAAATTCAGTGATTTTAAAGTCTAGGCCACTTTTTTTTATGCTTTCATATATTCTGTATAAAATTGAGATCGGAAAAATATACAGCATTTGTTTTGCAGACAAGTAATACGAATTGAAAATATGCCCAAACCAATTTATTTCAAGATAAGTTTTTAAATTGTGTTTTATCATTCCAAGCTGACAGCCTACAAATTCAACAATTAAAAAAATTGTGTTGCACATTAATTCATATTTTTACGACCTTTCCTTAACTAAAAATTATTCATATGGAATTATTATTATCTTGGTATTATAACAGTACCTTTTTCCATGTAGTGGGTCAATCTTCGACCGATGGGCAAACTTACCCAAATTGATGGTATTAAAAAATTTTTCATTAATAATTTATAATATGTTTCAAAAATTATTTTAGACGTTCATGTATAATTATGTTTTCCCCTTTAAAATGATAAGTTTTCTCAACGTTTAGTGCAGCTTAGAATGAATTCTAGAGTAAAGGCTGAAAATTTACGGGGCTTAGATATTGTCCCGGCTTGAAGAGTCTATCCTTAATGCATTTTACATTCAAAGAAGCCAAACCGTTCTTCCGTAAAAGAGATTGAAATGAAAGACTACTGAAACAAGGTTGTAATGGAAGTACATAAATTACAGTATGGCTTGAAATGTTATAAAAGTTAGCGTTGGCTTTAATATAATATACCATCAGCTATATCTATGTTAGTAAAACATGTCTTACAGACCATTAAATTTATAATTTGAATCCAGCAGACCACTAACTTCTGTATAATATATTGGAAAAAAGTGATCAAAGAAGACATAAAGTGCACTTAGTTCATTAAATAAAACTGTTAATTAAAATTAAATCATAAAAGCTTTATTAACACTATTTCCTATATCGACAGGCAAGTGTCTGTTATGCTACTTATTTTAGTAAATAGTTTTATGTATCATATTATAACTCATGAGTCTATTTTCAGCCATTCTACGATATATTCGTTCAAAAATATTCTAAATATAAACAAGCTTCGGTGGTATTATCAGTATGGCTGTGATAGATTACAAAAAATAATAATGAACACACATTTGAAACACACTCTACGATTGAAATGTAATTGAAAAAAATATGAATTTCTTCTTTAGTAAATTTGTTTCTTATGATACTTTCGATCGTTCCATCAAATATATAGTAATATCACACATATTTTAATACTTTGATGTTGAATCTGGTTCGGATGAAATTAATACTAGGGATATTCGGATAGTAAAACTGAAACTATTCAAATTGTTAAGGAAGTGAAAATACTATTAAAAATTTTATTTGAATAATTAAAAACATTGTTTATACTAAGATGATAATTAATATAATTTAAGACATCGACTGAGGGTGCTTGATGGAATTTAAATATCAAATTTGGATTATTGAGATTTTGTACACTTCCATGTATTTTGTCCATTCCATGTTTCGCCTTTCGGCATCTTCAGGCATTCGAGCGCACGAATGGTTCGTCAATTCGAGTCCATTCGTGCGCTCGAATGCCTGAAGATTCCGAAAGGCGAAACCCGGCTCGTTAGTGACAAAATACATGGAAGTGTACAAAATCTCAATAATCCAAATTTAATAATTAATAATTTAATATAATATAATATAAAACACACATTTTGTCAAATTGTATATCACTGATATACATGTAATATTTTCTGAAGGAAGAAATACCTATATCTTATAGTAATTTATTTTCCTAAATATTTTGCCATTTCTGTCAAATCCCATATAGTTTACAGCTGCGTCGGATTACTTACTCCTACAGTATTTTTTCAATTACTGAAATTACAGCATTTTTAAAAGGTTTTTTTAGTTCCGAGTGATTTTTCAAACTCAAGTATTATGATTTATGATAAAATACTGAAAGCGCCCGAATTGAGTGAAGGCAACAAAACCCACTACCTGGGGTATTCATTATTGTTCTTGAAATCTGAAGAAATTGTGATGTGAACCTTCGTCAATTGTTTAAAATATTTAATTAAAAATTATTAAGGATAGTATCCGAATAGTTGCCCAAATATTCAAATATCGTATATTTGAGCCGAATATTTTCGGATATTGAATATTCGGCTTGGAATCCCTAGTTGACACTCAGTATTTGTTTATTAATTTTATTCCACATAGCGAGTTCGATTATAAATATTACCGAAGGAATTTTAAGTAATGTAATTGAATTCACAATTCTTGAAATTAAATGAGATGGTTGAACAAAGCAGCAAAAACGCTGTACTTAACATGTTATTAACAAATTTCCACTATTTCTATTGTTGATTTTATTCTGACAATTATTATTCCTGAATAATGAGAAGTTGTCTTGACGTGTTTACTTCTCGTCAAATTATTAATATTTACTTATGGAACATATTTTTGAACTCTCTTACCTTGTTAACTCCGCAAACATTATGATAGAATATCCCGGCTGCTTATTAAAACTATACTATATGTACTGACAGAACTTTTCTTTCAAATACGGCGTCTTTTGAATAACTCTTATAATGTTTGTAATTATTGTTCAGTTTTATTAAATATTCAATAAAATATTACAGTTAACAACACTTTTCAATTTATAAAACTGTATGATTCACTTTTTTTTCCTACCTCTATTTTCCTACTGAAACTATTATGTGGAGGCCGCGAAGCGGGCTCCTAGTTTCCTGGCTAAAGTCAGTGCTAGGGTGGGT
Organism: Himalopsyche phryganea; assembly: GCA_022494535.1. Taxonomy (NCBI): domain Eukaryota; kingdom Metazoa; phylum Arthropoda; class Insecta; order Trichoptera; family Rhyacophilidae; genus Himalopsyche; species Himalopsyche phryganea. The sequence goes on from JAGVSL010000109.1 coordinate 341,963, forward strand.
ACAGACTAAGTCTTTATATCCCTTTCCCGCATGTTAGCTAGCTACGTACTGTTATCTAAAAAGATTCTGTCAGCTGAATGCTTTGTGTGAGGAAAACACTGAATAAAAAACCCCATACGAGAATGACTGTCTTTGAATCACTAACAAAAGTTCAATTCTTGCCAAGAATCGCTCGTAATGTTGGCGTAAGTTTGAAGAACTTACTTAGCTTATTTTTGACGTTCCCAGTCCCTAACTGAATATATGAGTCTGGGTCGTTAAATTTAAGATTTATCTCTTAGAGTATGATTCAATTACATTTAAACAATTTGAACAAATTTCTCATTCAAAGCGCTGATACATTTTTAATAAATTCACTCGACAATCTAAAAATCAACTCGAAAATAAAAGAACCCATAAACACCCATGTGTTAAATCTCTAGTGGTGAAATGAAAAACCATTATTGTCAGCGTATGTACCCGTTAAATCAGAAAGTGGACTTTAAAGACGAATAGTTAAAAAATATTGGTCAAGTTTTTGAAGGGTAAATTTGAATCAGGTCAATCACGTTAGGCGATAATCAACGCTCTTGGTCTTTGATTAAGAGTGCCGTTCCGCGACCAAAAGTGTAAATTCGTGATTGGACATCATTGTTTTTTTTCGTAGAAAAGTTATTATCTACAATATTTGGAGACATGGATTTAGATTAATAAAAACTTTATGTGGAAGCACGTAATACTCATTTTAACAGGTACAATGGAAGTAATAAAGAAGAGACAGGATAAAACTGCACAGATGAAGGACCTAGCCTTTTGACCCTTTAAAATTATTGTCATATTAGGTGTTTTTTATATTGTTTTGTTCTAATACAGTTACAATAAACCAGCTTATTGCCAGTAATTATAACCTTACTTTAAAGAGTTTTTATGAAAATAGATTTTGTCCTTATGTTATCTATGTCACTGCATAAAAACAAGCTTTGTGCAATAAATATTTGATTAATATTTCTAGTAAAAAAATAAAATTCATATTTTGGTTTCATTCTAATCTTTTCCTAAACAATTTTCGATATGATAGACATTCTTTTACCTTCCCGTTTTCATGCTAAAAAATCACTCCGGATCTCATGCTGTCACATTTCGTTACCATGTGGGTTTTTTCATATAAACGCATTTATAAAGCGAAATGACAGTTTCAAAAAATTAAGTATGGTTTCATGTAGTTATATTTTATATTTTAGTTATATTTTAGTGTGTAAAACCTGAAATACATGCAAAAAAATTTATAATTTTCCATAGTTTGCAATCAAACTATGCAAAATTATCAAAAGAAGAAAGAATCGAAATTTTTCATATCAGAACAAACTCGAGACGTGTCTCGGTGCCGTTTTAAACAAAACGGTTGCATACGGTAGGGTCGTGCATCTCGGATTGTCACTATACTATACTGTAATTTTGTATGTTTCGATGGTAAAATTGACCAAGTTTTCAGATTATGATTAATTATACAAAGAAGGCATAAACTATAATATATTTTGAAAAACGGACTAATTTGGAAAAAATTCGATGGGAAGAGCTGCTCTCTGTGTTCTACCTCTTCAATAGTCATGTAAGCATGACTATCTTCTCTGTTATCCAAGTGTGTACAGGTCATTACATCATTGTTGCATTTAATTATTTGCTTAATCTTGTAATAAAGATTCGATAAATTAATTTAATCCATACAAGTTTATACCAAGGGAATAATTGAAAATGCTCGGCAAAGTATCTTGCTATTAAAAGTGAGATATTATTACCAAAAGAGTATAAAGATGGGACCAAAGATAAATGTTTATTGCTTTACTAGCACTATGGGCTTAGAAAGCAAGAAGTGATCAATCGATTTATCTTCTCGAAATATTTAAATGAGGAATTTTAAATACTGTATGGAATCCTTCTCGCTTTCATAAAATAAAATATATATTTTAAATTGTCAGCTATTTAGTGTCAGCTATTTCAGCTACTGAAAAAATTTAATACCCAAGTTTATGTCCATGGTGTTATGGTTTATTTGCCAGTTTTAACACTGTAAATTATTAAAAAATCAAATGGATAATTCCTAATCGAAAATACACTTAAATGAATCTTCTTCATGGATAATGACTAACATACCGAATTTTGCTAATATATTTACAAATATCTCATTATAAGAATAAACCCAATGTGACAAAAACGGTCAACTATTGCCATAACGCTACAGATATTATTGTTGGTATTAAAAAAATCATCAATACACAGAACACAGCAAAACATAACAGTCTGAAGTGGTAACGGTGTGGTACCGATCCATTGAAGGACTACCAATCAGCCGGTGGATCGCTTGAAGTTCTCTACAGTACGTGCGGATTATATTACAATAATTATTTGTAGCACTACCCATCCAAGAAAGAGTTTTGTTTAATTAATTTTATTCAAACAAAATAAAATTCGATCACAAATTAAATTGACCTATGTATCATTTAAACTTTAAACTACGTTTAAATAAAACATTTTTGGCTATCGTTGGTGCAGTATTGATATCTCAAATATCCGTTTTGATGAAATCTATATATTGTCCTATTTATTCATATTTTTCTATTGTATAAACCTTCATATATCATTATAAGAAATTTTATTTAAATGCAAAAAAAAAACAATGAACATATATATTCTACGGTATTAGATTTGCAGTACCCGACAGGCCGTGAAGTTATAACGACATTTGTGCTAGCAAAGATAAAATTGATAAACTAGACAGACTCGAGATTTACAAAATTAATTCGACATTTGTATTAGCAAAGATGAAATTAATAGCTTAGACAGAAGAGGGATTTAAAAAATTTACTGTGGCTTTTGTGATTCGATTTATTATTGGACAGACAGGAAGGAGTATTTCAACGAGATTGAAAAAACATATAAGATCATTTAATAATAATAAAAAACAGATACTCAATTCACGAAATCACCTCTTTAAAGAATCACACAACATGCTTTCTAATTCACCCCGGTATGCCTACATTTGTGTAATAAGAGCCTTGGGTTAAATTTATTAGAAAAACTAGAAATTAAAAGATATACTCAAGTCAATAATCTCCGTAATGACCAAACAATTCATCACCCTTACTTCAACCATAATGAGAAGTTAAAGTAATTATGCATAATCGATATAATTTCAATACATTTACTATAACTATTAATTAACAATACTGGGTAAGCTCCTTTCCCAAAAACGCAGTTAGTACATAAAATATTTTCATACATATATAAAAATGAATGTTTGTCTGTTTGTCCCTAATGCGTTCCTAATATCATTCATCTGATTTCGATGAAACTTTGGTGAATTATTGTGCACACACCCGTGAAGGTTTGTAAAAAAATTAAATCTACAACAAAAATATTTAAAAAAAATCAAATACATACAAACAGCGACATCTCGGAAAACCTTCTGATTTATTCGTGTACCCACCAGACGGAAAGCAAAAAATATTATGTATCGAAAAGCACTTCAATAAACAGAACTAAAACACACTTTCTTTCTTTGAGGGGCATAGCAAAGCATGCCGGGTACTCGCTAGTCTTACTTTAAATAAATATTTATACGTTTGAAAAATAGAGATGAGATAATATTGATAATATACTCTTCTAAACAGTATATGTAGCTAAGCTAAAATAAGTTTAAGCGTGGTTCTTACGATGACGTTGAGCCAAAACAGCTATCAACAAATCAATAAAATTTAGTAGAGATAAAAATTTGGTTATTTTATCGTATGAAAATTGTAAACGTCAAATAAATCTCATATTTAGATCCCTGTAATTACGTTGACGTTTAGAATGTACCATACATTAATATCTCTTAATGAATCAAACATATTTTACTGTGTATTAAATATTTTAAACTTTAACTTAAAACCAGAAAGTAAAAAAGAAACAATAATGCTTGCATAGTATTTTACTACAATCAACTATTTAATTATTTTCATCGTTATAAATTACTGTATAGATAATAACAAAACATTTCATTTTTAATTAGGTCTTTTAATAATAAATATATTCTAGTAAATATAACAAATTCATTCCTAAGACGGATACTATTTTAATATAATATAAACAAAATTTTGAATCGGGTTTTTCGGAGCGCGGTGTTAGTTAGTAGGTAACCCATTTAATCATATCCTGTCATGCAACCTCCATCAAAGTCGATCATCTCGCATAATAGCGTCAATCTATATCCAGTTCAACCATATCCAAACCGTTGAATAAAAAATACATATTTCCTCTTGGCAGACATCATCATTGTATTTATTTTTTATCAAAAGCTTTGAAAATTGCAATCGATACAAGTCTGAAATGTTTTACAAACAACTATCTGTTAAGTAAAGCTACGTATTTAAAATTCTATCAAACGTCCGATATTATTTTGTAATATATATGTTAATATTTAAATCAGGAGTGTGGAATCGTCAAAAAAAAAACCCGACTCCGACTGCGATTAAAAAAGGTCTAATTTTGTCAGGTCTTCAAATTAAACACCAACCAACCAATCCGTCAAATAAATGAATTTTTCATACATATAATATATACGTGTATTGTAGAGCAGTAAAATGTTAATGGCATTAATAAAAATTAAACAAGTACATTAATAAACGCAGTAATGCAAATTGCACTTTATAGAAAACGTTGTCGAAGTCTACAACCCTGACTCCGACTCCACATCCCTGATTTAAATGATCGAAATATTGAATTTAATTTCTTTATTAAGCTTAAATGAAACGTTTAGATAAGTCTATAAAATATGTTTTCCAAAATATGTCCAAGGTACTATTAGTAAGTTAGGACAATACAATAATTTAAAACATTGACTGAAGGTACTTGATGCTATTTAAATTTCAAATTTGAATCATTTCAATTGTGTACACTTCCATATACTTTGTGATTTACGACTCGGTTCTTACTTTTCGAGATCGTTAGGCATTTTAATTCATGGATAAACTCGAACTGACAATAAATAAACAGTTTGTATCTTGTATATACATAAAAAGATGAAAAATATTGTCCCTGGCCTGGTAGTTATACACCAGGGTCATGACAAAACTTATGGAACCATACAAAATTTGAACTATTAAAATTTTCTTAATTTTTGTTTGAGATAAGATTCCAAGCGTAACTCTTAGTCGTTTTAAATTGACAAGGTCACCACTTAGTAACATGTATAATACATATTTCTAAATGTATATACATACCATGGCTAATTTTGTCAAGCAAATAATAATTTAAAACTAAAAAAAAAGTTATATAGTCATTTTACCGAGAAATAATAATAACAAATATATAATTTCTCTCCCAATTTGGAGCATATTGCCTTTCAACGAAAGTATTTTAACAGAAGCTTTCTACGAGAACTCAGATGCGCGAGAGGGATAGAAGGATAGAGATAGTAATATTAATCTTTCCAAAATGTTACAAATTAATATTGGCCCGAAAAAATACCATTTAAATAGAGTTTTACCTACTATTGATGAATTTCCAAGAAATAAATGAAAACTGAATTTAAATATCAAATTCATAAACGGATGATAATAATGTTTTGTGTGATACGATGTGAAGAAGATATGGCGTTACTTTTTCAATATAAAACCCGTTTTAAATCATCACTCGCTCGTTCATGTGTATTAATATGTATTATCTTTTATTTATACGCTTAAATTATTCATTTAAATGCTACAAGATATATGTAACGAGTTATATTATATTTAAAAAACTAAGATATAAGTTATTTGAAGCTGAAATAACATGAATGCTTAAGTTAAGGTGAACACAATTTTAAGTGACGAAAAGATTTAGACGTGGATGACGCTAATCGTAAAGAGAGATTATTTTTCTCTGGAAATTGAAAAATCGTTATTCGTTTTGAATGTGAATGTTGATATGCCTCGTGTTTATATACTCGAGATGAATGGTTAACTTAATTCCCGGAAAAAATCGACTGTCTGTAAATATTATTTTTGCCCACGCATTTACTGCCTGACGAATGTTGTAACGCTCTCATGTAAGATATCTGTTCAATACTGTAAACAAAATTAAAAAGTTCAATAATCTTGCTTCTTTTTTGTAAAAATAAACAAATACATCGGCTACATTATTTTTTAAACTATATGTAAATTTAAATGTAAGATATCAATCATCAAATTTGGAATTACAATATCAAAAAAACGCTAACATTAGTAACAATATTGGTGACGTTTCGTTACTAAATGAATCATAAAAGAACCAACTAGAAAACTCATGTGAAATATTATATATAATAGCTCAGACCGGCCTGTTAGCGTAAATGTAGAGGTTATATTATTATCACATACACATGTAGGTATGACATTTTCTAATAACCTAAGCTCCCGCGTTGATATAAACAATACATGCAAATCCGAAGCAAACAAACAACAATCGGTCCGTCAGTATGCAAACTAAAGAACAGCTACTTTAGACATTCAGTATTTCAATTTCATTACCGTCATTTATGACGGACGTTCCCACTATTATACAATAGTTTCCCGGTTATCCAGATTGACGATAGGGAAAGGAGGGCACGGATAATATTAAATATTGCTATGTATGTATGAAAAGATTTTTGCATATCAGTCGGAGATTTTGTGAAAACTCTTATTTCACATTTAAGGTGTTAACTGTCAATTATTATAATGCATTAATCATATAATGCAGTAAAATATTTCAATGATTTTCATTCGAAAATAAATATTAAATATTTTAGAACGCTGTTTTATTATCACGCCATTGTCAGAATTCATAGTTCAGCAGAACTGACGAATTCATGATGCCAGCAGTATATACAATATTTCATAATTCTCTATCTACCTTACTAAACTCTAGTTTTGTCAAGTTAATTCTAATTCAACTTATATTTATCATATTCGAATATTCATTGCTGAAAGAAAGTTTGAACATTAAAGTATTATAATATGTAACATTAGAGTAGCAACTACAAAATGGAGCTTGTTAATTTTGAAAAAAAAGATAGCTTTAAGCTTTTTCTTTCTGGTTATTAATAATATTAATAAAAAAAATATTACGTCATTTTATAGTGGGCGGTTAGTAGAATAATTCTGAGTATTTCAAATAACTGAGACATTTTGGAAATTTGAATTAGAAATATTTTATCAATTACATGAATTTTTGTAAAAAAATCATTTGTCAATTTAGTAATTAATTAGTTGACACTCTCACAAAAGCTTTTGCGTCCCCGCCTTAAAAGTGCAGTGAACTATACTCGCAGACGATTCGGTTTCAAACAATTGATTGTTGGTGCGTAAACATCGTTAAAAGTTGTCTGCCATTTCAAATTGTGCATTCACATGTGCTACGAATTATTCAATTGAATAAAAATGAGTCTAAAGCATGTTTGCATATATATATATATATATATATATGTGTAACGTGTCAAAGCTATTCACAACTGCATGCATTTTTTAAAATATGTACGCGTTTGAACTTCTGCATATTATTCCGTAGCATCATAAATTTGACCGCCATTTTGAGCTAAAAATACATTTTTCGATTCAAATATATCGTCGAGACGAATGCAAACTTCGATGACATTTTTACATGTTTGAATATTCCATTACATTTAGTGATTCTTGGAATTACTGTTCATTGATTATGCGTTTGAATAAATAGCATATAAAGTACACGTGATATGAACCATTTATGGATTTTTTTTTTAATAAAGCTATACGTTCAATATTGTATGCATATATTTTATACTCTCTCACTGTATTGAATATAAATTCGAAATATTTTTGAATTTACAAACCGAATTTTTTAAGCAATGCATCATAAACTGTTCCTTCAACCTTAGTAATTTATTTCCATTTTTTTTGTTTGCTTTGGCTTACGACGTTTAATAAAATTTTATAAAAATAATAATAGCATGTCAATTAATAATATCACAAATTTTTTTTGATGGTTGTCTTTTCCTTATGATGAAAGAAAAAAGGTCCTCTATACAATAATATTGACTGCGGTGTAATTCAAAATCGATCGCCAGTGATTCAGTTTTGTCAATATCAAAATTTTAATACATTATTTGATTAAAATATTTTATTCAATACACAGTGAAACATATTTGAAAACTGTGAGTCATTGACATTAAAAATCCATGACTCTTGACTCTTATTTATAGTATTTATCTTTTCGTAAATGTAATTATCGAGTTCATATTAATGTTTCAAAAACTATAGATTTTGATGTCATCTTTTAAAACACTGATGTGAGAAAAAAAGGTTGCGTCCAATTATCACATCTTCTGCCACCTTGCTGACATCACTTTTTATTCTCAACTAAATTAATATGCAAATTGACATTTATTTACCTTGGCAACATAATTAATACATAATCTATAGAAATTACTAACAAAACATTATATTATCATTCTTATGATATTACATCACCTTTTATGATAATCCACATATTAATAAAAAATGGATTCAAAATCAGATGTGTAAATTGAAAGAGATTTGTATGTAACTGAATAATATATTTGTAATACTCTTTTGTATGCAGTAGGCATTATTAAATGTTAATACAAATCCTCTTATAAAATAGGTAGTTGAAATAGAGATTCAAAATGATGAATAAATATAATTCAATCCATATTATAGTCACATCATTATATTTGAATATAAAATATCGCAAATAAAAGTTATGATTTTAGATCTATAATATTATAAATAAATTGGGCGGGTAGAAACAAACACGGCAATATCAAACCTATTCTTACTTCTTATCGTTTGTGCAATAAGGTAATAATTGTAAAACTAATGATTAATATCGACGGTGTTATGGATATGACCCTCAAAATTGAAATTTTTCCAGAAGAGAGTAAAAACTGTTTTTATCGAAAACGTTATGGTGAGTTGCGTTATGAATCTTTGAAATGCACGTCTGTAAATTCTCGTGTTTGCAGATACAGGATTATACGTCGGAAGTGTCAATATAATAGTGGTTTACATCAAGTGGGGGGGTTAGAATTTTTAAATCTAAAACCAATGTAAAATGATGTTTCCTTTCCAAAAAGTGTTCAATTAATTTTTCTAATTTACATCATTTGGCCGAGACCTTCTCTGAGAGATAATCATTAAATCATTTCCGCATTTTTTGAGGGTTACATCAATTGGCCAATACACCATCAAATATTTAATAAAATATTCGTTCATATTATTGATGTGTACTAATCCTCTGGATTAACAAAAAATATCATTTGACATCGTATGTTATCTTCATATGACCTATTTTGTTTATTTAAACACCAAAACTCATACAAAATACGTGCTGGCCAAAAATCGCATCGTAAATATTAAAAAATAATCCATATATGTACATGATGAAATACATCCATTACATTATTGGAATATATTCGAATACCAATATTTTTGAATATTTGGTATTTGAATATTGTTATGAACGAATATTTGGAATATTTCATGATATATTTACTTATTACTGAGGTGATATTGAATAACTTAACTAAATTCTCCATAAGTTATCAAGTGATTTAAAATACAAATTGAATTGAAAACTTAAAAATCATTTGGATGCAAATTTGCACTCAAATATATTATTGATACTTTCAGCTTTATTAACCCTTACTTATCCATAGTGTGACAATGAGTTACTTCGGTCTTTAAACCTTTAAATTATCTGTGAAATAGGTCATACAAAACGTTGAAAATTTTGCTATTTGTAAATAAAATGGTTCAACATATAATTAAAAATTAATTTTTGTTTACGTTTTCTTTGTGTAATTAATCATAATTTGGATTCAATTGTATTCTTGATACATTTAGCTTTATTGATAAAATCTGAATATAACCACTGCATTGCTTATTAATTTAGTAAACGTTGTTTATTCGAAAGTTGCGTTTTTATTTACTTTTACTATATGTAATGGTTTATGAATGAGTGAATTGAATGATTCAATTACAATCTGGTTATGATGGACGATTGCGTATGATGCAGCACGTTGCGTGGGATAAAGTATCAAAAGTGAACATTTAAATTTAGTCTCACATGGTTGTGCGCACGCGCTCTATGTCTGCTCGCCTTCCGAAGTTAATTGACGCGATCGAAAAATATATCGACATCGATATTAAAACCATTTAAAAAGTACTTCACCGCAGTATAATTTTTAATACGACATTAGCTTTTACCGAAGCTTTGTGAAAGGAAGCTGCTTAAAATATTTTTTTCCAATTTTCTTTTTTTAAGTTCAGTGATAATATAATTTATTATGATTTTTAAAATATAATAAGTAGTTGAAATCAAGTTTTTATTTGATCACATTATTAATGTTTGAGTGACCAGTTGAAGTGATTGTAGTTAATTTAATAAACGTACGTTAAAATTAACTACGATATATTATGGTTTTTGCTACAATACTAAATTTAAATTCAAACATAATTCAAATAAATTAAATTATAAAACGTATCCTTTATAACCATATATATTTTGTTATTGAATTTTTATTAACAAATTATAATTATATAAAATCATTCTATCTGTAGAACCATTTTCCATGATTAGTATTAAAATTATTTAAAAAAAATAACATACTTTTATAAAATTTATCAGCCGATTAACAACGGCAGTGTATGGTTTTCTGTAATCAAAATCTTATGATGTAGAAGAAAGGAGTATCAATAGCAATTTTGAAATGTCAAAACTATAAAATTTAAACCACAACGTATTATAAATATAAAACTGTTCAAAGATAGTAAGTAACAAATTAAATATTTGAAAAAACTGCAAAATATTTTCTCCCTGTATTATTATCAAAAATAAAATAGAAATTATGCAGTTCGTAGAATAAATTATTTAGCTTGGACGATTTTAAGAGCAATTTCGATAGATCTAGGTGTTAATGTTGACACTTTGATGGACACAATTGTTTTGTATGCAATCTTTAAATTAATTAACAAAATATGACAATGCGTATCGTGTGGCACAGTTTTTGTATTTTAATATCACTTTAAAAACGGAACACTGACATAATTTATTGAGCATATAACGTGACGAATTAACTAGTTTTAAATATAGCATTGACCTTAGGAACCTGTTCGTTTCTTAATGTTTGAAATATTGATTGCCTTCCACATTTTCTCAATTTAAATATACCTATTTACTTTCATTAGATATTAAAATAAGTAAACATTGATACTATTGTATAGTTAGCACATTTCAAGAAGATCGGTTTATTTATTAACCGTCGTTTGTTCATTTTTATTCAGATAATATTTTTGTGGCACATAAACTTATTATTTGGCTTTGTACATTCTGGCATAAATTAATATCTATTTTCATGATGGTTTATACAAAAACATCAAAATATAAAGTATTTTTTAAAAAGCTACTAAAATTAAAATTAAATATTCCAACAGCCGATTCCTGTCTTATCTTGTAGACGTAAAATTTCTAAAAGGTGAACCCTGCGATGTCATGGAATAAAAATTAAGACATTTCAGTTATTTATCAAAGGTCTAAATTTTAGCATGTACCCAAAAAAAGAAATATTTAGTGGAATTCTTATTTCTTTTTCAAAATTAAAGTATAATATATTTCTTTTGAATTTTTTTTACACTGAAACATATTTTTCAAATTGAAAATTTTGGCTATTTACGGATAAAGTAATGCTTAGAGCAGTGATTCTTAACATCCAACCTGCGGGGCTTTCGTCTGCGCGTTCTAACGAAGATTTTTTTTACAGAATATTTTACGAATTTAATGTAAATGGGTATTTTGTAGTGATATCATATAAATCTTAAAGGAATAAACAGTAATAAAGACTAAATCCAGTTATTTAATTATACAATTGTCTCCACCATAACTTGAGCTTAAATTTGATTTTGTTATATATAATTTATCATATCTACGATCAGCTGTTTTAATAGAAATTAAAGTAATTAGTTGATGCGTTGCCCTCCTTTGACTTAGGTATATGTAATCTCAGCATCAAATAATTTATATGTAATGTGGTTTAATATTCATTTATTTAGTATGTAAAATTAAAACTAAACAGAAAAGCGTATTGGAAAAATAATGAAAAATTATCACTGTTTCATCAGATAATTCACACAAAAATATTAATTTTGTGAAACTTCAATAAAAGTTGGTGAAACAATAATTCAGCGAAAATATGCCCAATTAAAATTTCTTTCGTATGGTAAGATTTCCTACTTTTAAAATGCTTTTTTTCGACTCTTATGCGATGTTAACTATCATTTCTTTTTAGAAATAAAATATTTATTTAAAAAAACTTTGAGTTCTATTTCCATAATTAATACGGTTTATGCTCAGTCTGTCAGTCCTCACCCGCTGAACAAAGTACGCCTTAATCGTCTTATTTAAATGAAGTATGTGTGATGTGAGCCATGTTTTGTATAGCTTCTTTACAACAAAAATTGACAGCTTACACAATTTTAATGACGTAATTAAGTTGCATATATGACTGCGAAATCCTAGTTAATTTTAATAATGGAAAATTAAAATGCGAAAAAACCTCTCACGATTATTATTATTGCTACCATAAAAACGGCGCTCAAATTTAGCATTTGCACCGGAACGACCTTTTTTAGCATAATAATGTATGTTATCATTTAAATGTGTGCAATGTTTACGTTATCTCTTATTCGTATCGTCCATGAGCCGTTAAGAAAAATATATTCGCGTCTGCATACTTTTACGCGAAATAAATATATTAATTTATTTTCATGGTCCCATAAAGATCGAGCGCCAAATATATTTAAGTATCCTCTTAGATTTATATCATATTGAAATTTTGAGAACCAATATTAACCACGCTATCCAAATAAATTATAGACGGTGTTTAAAAATGATAACATTGAATAAAATAAAGGATTGTATACTATCTAATTTAACTTTTTGATCAGTTATTTAAATAATTTGTCAGTTGTTATCCAAATTAACAGTAAGTGTGATAAATTATTCCTATATTATGGTGTGTTCCTAAATGGTTAATTATTTATTCAAACGGAAAGAATTAAAACAAAAACTCTCTTTACAAGGACACAATAAATAATTATTTACGGAGTATTAATAAATTATTGACAGCTTTTATAAATATTTAGTGACCATTTATAAAATATGTTACTCTCAAATTAAACATTTGGTTACTGATAAGTAATATGTGTGTCACTTAGAATAGTAATGGCGTAACTCCAAAATTACGAAAAAGAGAGTTTATATCTAAATCACGTTCAAAAGATGTTATTTTATTAGTTTAATAATGGTGCATCTCCATATATACTCCTAATTTCTTTTTTTTTTATATTCCCATATTTAACGATATCTTTCAGAATAATAGTGAAGTACCTCCAATATCAGAATAAGAGTGAAGTTTCCAGACAGACTTCACTACTGCACTAACATTTAAGTTCTTCAGTTGATTGACAAACAGTTATTAATGATTGTTATTTGATCCTAAGAATCTTTTACAAAACCTTGATTTTCTCAAAACTTCAAAACTGGAGTTATACCATTACTATTCTAAGTGACACATATTTCCTAGAGTAAACTATATTTTTTACAGGCTTTGTAATTATAAACGTATTTAAATAGCCGTGTTTTCTTTGAAAAGGTACCTTTTTTCCAATACAACGTTTTTAACAAAGACTCGCAATGAAAATAAATTAATATAGAATACTAAGGAATATAATCTTTTTTTGTTAATGAATTGCAAAATGTGTCATTGTTGGCCTGTTAAAAGGATGTCGATTACATTATAATAGATAAACGCCGATTGAATAGCACATCATAAAATACATTAAAATATTTCCTAATACCAACTGCAATTGCTAGTACTGATTGAATTATGTAGGGAATATGAACGTCGTTCACTTTTATCTTACTTGTGCAGGAGGAGAATATTTTAAAAATTATGTATGACATACAATTAAATTGGTGTTTCCCTCAAAAAGATTGATTAAAACAAAATTCAGGCTTACTATGAATGTACATTCATTGAAAAACAGATTAAGCATCTAATGACATAAAAAATAAGGTTTAGTAAAATTGTTGCTAGAGCGGTATTGCACGTAATCTGTTCGAAATATTGATACCAATTTACAACCTTTGAGTATCGTTTGAGTGACTCATTTCTTCCTTCTAACGCATTCGCAAATACGAAATGCATATCACCTTGTGACCGTGTATGAAAGGCAGTACTTAACATAATAAATGTCAAAATATTTATCAGAGATGAGACAAAAAAAATATTTGAAATTTAAATAAATCTAGTTGAATCGGTGATGCAAATCTTTAATGATTTTGTTGCACATCCGCTAAGGTCACTGTTAATCACTCATTAACAAACATATTATACAATAATTATGTCAAGTCCAAAATTACACAAATTAAATTCTATTCTTTGACATATGACCTAACCACTTAGCCAAAATTGTATTTAAATCTAAACTTAATAATAAACCATGCATATGGTAAGCATTGGCTGTTTTGTTTTCTATTTATATTTCTGTGAATACATGAATCACAATGCAAATAATTTTTTTTTTTTAATATTTAGTTTTGATAAATACATCAAAATTTATAACATAAGTGGAAGAGGAGTTTTGAACAGCATCTATTTATGTGAAATAATATTAAATTAAAATTTCATAAATATTCTTATAATTGATACAATCTTAAATTTTCAAAACGTCTCAGTTAAAGTACTATTTCATGAAGCATTAACTTTTTGGTGACCTGGTTTGGTGATACTAACGTTCTTATTTTATTTTATTTTGAATTTATTCCTCTCTATTAAAACACCGTATTAATTTTGAGAACTTAAATAAGAAAACAGTTTTATTTTGTTACCGCTCTTTAAAATTAAACAAACCTATAGCATTTCTTTTTTCATTTAATAAAAAAATAATCCACTAAGCTACCCAATAAGCTACCCAAGCTGTGATTAATTTTATAAAAATAAATTTCAGCATTTTTTTGATTTACATTTTATTTGATAGACGATATTCCTCTAAATCAGCGTTTCTTAGCCTTTTTGAACTGGGACCCAAATTGGAGTAATAGTTTTGTTTTCGCGACCCAAGATATTCTGAGAAAAATATCGTCATATAAAAACGAAATTTTTATTTATTTTCGTAATACGAAATACAGTATTGGTAACAACATGAGAGATTTTATGGGGACCTTGACTTTAGATTAGTTCTGAGAGTTTATCAAATATAGTACCAATTTCAGGTAATACAGACTGTATACGCTACTTGCGGACCTCCCAAATTGTTACTTGTCAAACAGAAAAATGGAATATATTTTTTAGTATTTTATTGTTCCAAAAAACATTTTTTGTTGAAAATATGTTGCGACCCACTAAATATGACAATCAACCCAATTTTTCGCCGCTACCCATAAGACAGGAACCACTGCTCTAAATACTATCATTGTTTAGTTGTTAATATTACGACTATTATTTCTTGCATTATTACATTCGAACGTTTCAGTAAAAAAAAAATTACAAAAAAAACTCCTCCTGTATCCTTTTTTTATATCATTTCCTTCCATCATGTATTTACAGGACCAATATAATATAAAATAAGTCAGAATTTGGCTTCTTAATACTTGAGTGAAGATTCATCAGTGTGTACTTGGAATACCACCAAATCCAGCGGTGGCGCAATGTCTCATTGAAAATGGGGCTCATATCGCTCTTCGAAAAGTTTCTACAGTATTGGTGTGTTTTGATTTGCATACAGGGCTCTTTTCAAGAGTTGAAGCTCTATGGTAACCCGTCACAGGCAGAATCCCAGTGTGCCGCCGCTTATTCGGTAAGTAAAATATTTATTTTAAATAACTAATATGACTGCTATGGTTCTACTAAAAACTTATAAATTATTTAAAAAAAAAAATTAGTGGCAATTTATATAGACTGATTAAAAGCGTCTTTAAAATAGTGATTTTGTTTTAAATCGTTATGCCAATGACTTTGAGTTATTTTCTATAACTCATCATTGAAAAAATAAAGATATTGACTGAGAGTGGTTAATGGAACGTCCGTTCGAGTTTATCCGTGCAATTAAATGCATGAACATGCCGAAAGACGAATCCAGAATCATCATTGACGAAGCTTGTAGAAGTGTAAAACAATGAACGATTCCAAATTTAATGCTTTAATTTTTAAATATTTTTCGTTCTGACATATTAGTCGTTTAACGTTTACATTACCTGATATTGTAACCGAGTCAATGCTCTTGGGCTTTTTCCCCATTCGGTTACGTGGTCAATAGTTTGAATCTACGGAAAACCACTTTAATTATAGACATTTCTTAATCTATTTATGAAGTTTTGTTCAAAAGCATGGTAATTTGTGATATTTTCATTCTTCCCCACTTGCGCTCTGAGGATACCTATATGGAGCACAGGTATTCTTAATTGTTTTTAATCATTTGACAATAAAACTGTTCATACAGTCAGTCATAATTAGAAAAATTATTGCACTCGTTATAAAAACTTTATTGTGAACCATAAATATTATTTCAAGAAAAGTAAATAAAATAATATTCAAATTCAATTAACTCGACCGAAAAATATACATTAATCAGTATTGACATTAGGAATAATTTCTCTTAGCGTGATTTGTTTCAAATAAGCATCATTTATCCTCGTCTGCATTATGAATATAAATCGAAGTTTACTTTGCAACTTGACTGTGCAAATGTCTTATTTAGATTAACACGTTAATTCCCTACGAGATAATCCTTCGTATACAGGTGATATGAATTTATCATGCTTCCCGCTTGTGTTTTTGAACCTAATCGGGACGCATGTCATGTTTCAACAACACACCAAAATTTAACTGAAACATCATCTAAAAGGGGTATAATTTATATGTGATTGTATCCAGATCAAACATACATATATGCCGTTTCGACAATTGTTAGTTTTTGAAATACGTAAATATACTCTCAAAATACATTGTGCAATAACGGAAATACATGTGTAGCACATATTCCAAATTCATTAAAAAATAAATTGTCAATATATGCAAATTGAAGTCATCCTCTTTTTTGATTGTAATTCATAAGAATTATCAAAGTGAGTATGAATTTAGCCTTGACAGTTGTGAGTAGTTCTTTCATCCGGCGAGCTGATGATGATAGGAAGGTCTCTCAGGTACACTCAAAGAAGCTCGTTCACTTAGTCAAATCACTATTTATTTCAGTTAGTAGTACATGTACAGAGTTTACGAATTTAATATAAAACAAATACAAAAAACACAATTGGCATTTAAAAAAAATCAAGCCCGCAAAAAATTGGTACCCAGAATGCCATGGGTTAACATTTCTAGTCACCACGGAGCGACGGCCTCTATAGCTTTACGTAGGTGCCGGGGCGCGCTACACGCCCTTGCGTCTTCCTTCGCTCTCAGTGGTTCGGTCGACTGACTAAACAAAAGCGTAATGCCTGCAACAGTGAGATCAGGCCTTCTCGCTTCCATAAGGGTAGAATTCCCGCTTTCTAAAAACTTATCCGACAACGTTGCCGAAACACGATGCGCTTGAAACATTACAACGTATTTTTTTTATTGACTGCGCTACAAGAGATGATCCGATGAAAGCTCTGGGCGTGATTCACACTAAATAATAATGGTCTGTGTCGCAATATATTGACAATTTTTATGGTTTGCTGTTACCTAAAAATGAATCTAAAATTATTATTTGATGAACACAAGTATTGTGTAAACAAAACGTAGAACAGGAAACTTTTCATGATTACAAAGCTATCCATGGCTAAGGACACACGATATTATGTACCCATCCTTTGATTAATAAATCGATGATTGCTGTAATTTGTATAATCAAACTGTTCACCACGCAACCGAGTAAGACGAAAGCCGTAGAGAGTTAACACAAGACTTAAATATACACAACCCTGCAATACTTATGTAGAAATTAATTTATATATACGATGGAAATTCCGCATAATATTTAAAAACGTTAACGTTCATGTAAATCATTTAGCAAATTCAAGTGATGACCGATGCACAACCTGCGAAAAATAATCAATATAGACGACGCCAACTCTGCATAAGTAATTATAAAGGTGAACGCCCGGAAAAGGCAGTCATAAATTCAAGTAATGACTAATGCAGAACACAATATAGCCCGACAACAGATATATATATATATATATAGTATAAATGTAGAATCATAGAAAATAACCGGGATTCTGTAGTCGCGCTCAGAACTGAAAACACCTCTCCCGATCCATATAATCGTCACTTTAAATACCTTACGTTTTACTTACTCTTTAGATATTTGACATTACATACTCTTTAGACTTTACAACATTTGGAACTCAATTCTAAACATAATTTTGATATACTCAGAACGCCTTGAATTAAAAAAAAGGATTAGATAGCATTATATTATAATATATTACATTCAAAACTGTACTATAATTTACTAATCATACTGTTTTATGGAAGATATTAAACGTATTTATAAAAGTTAAATATTTTTAATTGCAATTACTTAAATATAATTTTTATTTTTATTATAATACGGTTTTCAATGACGGTAATAAAATTGGCGACGCGTAATTAAACATTTATCTCAACTTTGTAAAGATAAATTTTATTACTGTGTCTACAAATATTAATTAGAAATAAAATTTACACATGTCAAATTTTGTATAAATTAAAAAATATATCAACATTTTTATTCAAATGGATTTCATCAATCGAGCACGATAATTAGTCATTTAAATTAATTAATGTATTTTTGCAGTGAAAGCAAAACCTCGAAAAGAGGATATGTTTTAAGATATTATTAATTTTTAAATATTATGGAATTAATTCTTATTAAGACAAATGTTTTATTGCTCAATTCATTATTTAACACCTAATATTTTTATCAGATATTCATTTTAACATAACACCATTTTATGTTAATAGAGTCACACAGTAAATATATAATCTTCATCAATAAAACATCTGACAATAAAGAATTTAATGACTGCTTAGTGGATTAATTTAACAAAATATAAATTTCAAGGGTTTATAACGTTAAAGGTGGTTTAAAACCACGGTTTAATATTTTTATTAAGAATAATAAAGTAAATTGTAACTACAGATGAATTTAATAAAATATATAATTTCATGTGTAAAATCGTAATAAGTGTTTATTTTCTGATCAGACAATATCTGTTTAGACAAAAAAAAGTCAACTATCAATAAATTATTTATCAGATCAAAATTCAATCAATGAGAAAAATACCTTGTACATTTAAACCATATCCTTCCTCAATGTGAATCAGATGGACTTCTTATGGAAACTTTAAGGAGATTTGGTTGTTCGTTAGTTTATTAACTTATTTTTTTACAGAGCGTACCTAATGATAGAAGAATTAGAAAATTGATAGAAATAAGTTATTCAACCCACTTTCAGGACAATGAAAAATAATACTTTAATTTATATCATAGTCAACATAAGTACCGACACAAGAAAATAACGTACACGCATTTTTATACGTATTAATTTAGAATTGTAGTTTTTTATTTCAATTGAAATTAATAGAGTTTCTAACGATTTGCCAACATAATGTTAAAATCTAATCAACGAAGTTATGAAAGGTCAGTCGCAGGACTTTTCCATATTGTGGGATAGACAGAATCCACTCAAGTATATACGACACCTACGGAAAATAATAATTGGCGGCTTAAAACCAAATGTTACAGTAATTTGTCAAAATAATCCTAGAGAGTCAATATTCGTTACATTAACTAAAACATTAACTTTCTTGTTCAATGGTTGATTTAATTAATTAGTGACTAATGAAATATAAACTTTAGCACTGAATATTCACATGGCAATTTAAACTTTGTTATTAAAAGGCACTCTATTTGGTAATATATCGGCATCATACATAGTAGAAGACGGTATATTGTTATGGTGGAAGCTTTTAGTCATTATTTTTGATATCTACAAAATTCTGGAACAGGTATCTTCATCCACTTCTTTGCCAACCTTGACGAGGTGACCAACCATTTTCTATTGGTTAACTGGAACTGATTCTCATTTTCGAAACTCCTCTCCCATTTTACTTGCTAAGCTGACTGAAGAGATTCACATTTCCAGGCTTTCTGGTCCTCTTCAAACAGTCTGTGAATGAACTTCTTATGTAAACTTTAGAGACTATTATTTCTCTACCCTGTTCTCAGAATTTGCCTCCAACACCAAACCCAAAAGCATACTAGATCTTTGTTATTTGTAGCAATGACTATTTTTTCATACCGCGGGGCAGCGATGATTAAAATGTCGGTGATATTGATCCTTAAAATATAACAAAATTAATTAAACCATTAAAAAAATAGTATTTATGCAATGTTAGGACTATCGTATATTGTAGGATTCAAAAGTATATATTTTTTTTAATACTTATCGTATATATACTTAATTCAACTTGATTTAATTGTCTTTGCAGTGACGAAGATATCCATTCATCAAATTATATCTACCTTTAAGTATTTTTCACGATGGTATTATACCAAAATAGCTATCAACCATATTGATTTATTCTTGTGAATTTTACTGTTTAATAGAAACATAGTCTTTTAGAAACATGATCGTAATAATATGGTGTTTTATTTATTTATATATTGTAAATTTAAGAGATTGAAGTGCATAGCATTACAGCTGACGCCAATGCGCCATGCATTACACAAACATAATATAACAACAGTAACAATGATAACAACAATAATTATAATTATTGAAAACAATAATACTAATAAAAACAATAATGAAAATAAAAACATTTTTTTTTGAATTATTAAATGCAAAAAAAAACAATACATTATTAATATACAAGGAAAAAATATTTGGTGAACAATACCCAGAGTTTAGTGCTGAAAATATCGAGCTTTCTAGGCAGTGCATTAATCATTCGAACGGCTCTTGTAACTGGTGACTCGAATTACCGACGCGAAGAACAAGTTTTAAGAATAAAAGTTGTCTGGATATGGTTTCGGCCACATAGATAACAATTGAGAGCATGTAAATTAATAGTCATGAGAATTTCAGGATTACTCGTCCCCGAAGAAGAAGAGAGAAATGCTTTAGAATCTTGCTTCAAGAGATTGAAAAGATGGCATTCCTAAAAGAAATTTGGTTGGGTAGTACTCTTTTACTTTATTAAAGGGAAAATATTTAAATTTTTTTGGAATAGAAATATCGTAGAAATTTATTATGAATTTGGTCCAATTTTAACTTGTAGGAATTTTCATATGGACTCCAGATAATAGATCCATATTCAAAATAAAATGATGTTCTATTTCTGTTTATAAAAAAATAATTTGTCTTCCCATTGAACCTCGGGCTTGACGGAAAAAACGAATAAATTCGAATCTATACATGCTTACATATATTGTCGCTTATTCGAAAACAATGCTTAATTAACCCAAAGAGCTAGTTTTTAAACAGCAAACGTCATAATATGCATAGTTTTTTCACTGTGCTAACTAGCTATATTCATTATATTGAAAAAAAATTAAACATTTGCATTTAAAATAGTGTATGGTGGCTATTAAATTAATGAAACAATTCTGCATCAGGTAAATTAAGCAGCTACAAAAATAAAATCTAAAATGTAAACAAACTATGAAGTTAAACAAATTTGCCATGTGCATACTGTTGAAGCGGTAATATGTTGTTTTAGCTCGCGATTTTTTACAATATGTATACCAAACATTTTATAAACACGATTTTAATGGGATCAAAGTTCTATGAACCCTCCTTTTAGATTAATCGCTGCTTGAATTTGCAAGATTTACGTGTTGTGATTAGATACAAGCAATCTGTATGTGGATATTTTGCTTACGCATCTTATTTAATAATATTTGTGTTGCTGTTTAATAATCTACCGACAAATTATCTAACAGTCCGACTTCATCTCTTTTCCATATTGCTACCTATATACACATTCGTAATTATTTTGCCAGAAACTGTAATGAAAAGATTATTCTTCTTACATTCCGAAAGCGTTTATGAACTAACAATCTGTCTGCGGCTTAAAAACGCTTAACATTTTGAGTTGTGCTGAAAAATTCCTTCACAAACTTACTGCTTATTTTAGTATTATATAATGTCATCAGGCAAGTTTGGCTTCGCTGAACTGAGTTTGAAACAATTATTAAGAAATCAGGGTACTTATGGCAACAATAAATGAACCATCGCAGCAATGTCTTTTAAGCACGGATTTAGGTAGCCAGTAATTTGTATTCAGTAGTAAACAGTATGGCCACCGAACCAATAAATCAAAAATATTTCAAAACTTCATGTTCGTCAGTTATTGGATAGGGAAAGTTAAGTGAACAATAAACCAACCAAAATATGTCGAATAATGACAAGTAAAACTATTTTTTTTATTTTTCGTCTATATCCGTTAGTGATGACATAAAAATCGCTCTTAAAATTTTCAGATAGGGAATTAAACTTCACCAGAGGACAGGCTGTAAGCCAGTAACTGTATTTTAGAAAAGTATTTCAAAATAAAATATTTACTTTTTTCAAAATGCTTTTAATTTTTGATCGAATCAATGTGGTATGTATCCTGTCTTTGCTTGATAATCGATTTAATAAAATTGCTATTTATACTGTTAGAAATTGTATATACTCCTCCTTTATAGATAGATTTATCAAAAGTAATATTTTGATGTCAAAAAGAATTATTGTAGTTTAAATTATTTGATAGCCATTTTGCATACTTATATGTAACTATATTTTATTTATTACAATATTTTTTTGAAAATCGTTGTAAAAAAGTCCACTCCTTTTTAACTTAGGAACATTATTCTCTGTTTTTCTTATTCAAATTGCTTAAGGAATTTTATTTTTAAAATATCAACCGAAAACTGAAATGTTTCATCCGATAATAAAGTAAAGCAAAGTTCACCATTCAAAAAGTTTGTATAAAAAAACTTGAGATTCAAACAATTTCGGTCCATGTGCCCATAAGATAGAGAACCACATCGTTAGAACCCATGTTAGAACATTAAAGAACTCTTTTTGGTTTTGATTTTTTTCTCAGTAGCGCGAAGGTTAAAATGGAGAAGGCCGACGCTATCGTATGGCGCGTACGTTAGCTTCCACCGCAAAGTTTCGTGACATTAATGAGGGGTGCCAGACGAACGGTCCGTTTCGATCTGATAACGGCGCGTTACGGACCCATAACGGCCGTTACCCCGCTCCGTAGCCGTTGTATATCTCATTATTTACAAAACCAACATGACATCTTGTAGCGCACCGTTCAGCTAGCCACGCAGGGATCCACTTTAATGGCAAACAAAACACTCCAAACAAGTGGTCGCGACAACTGATTCGCAACAAATTTGCGGAGGAGAACTTTTAATCGTGTTTGGTTTGTTCAGTTAATTTGTTTCCAAGAAGACTCGGAAGTTATATTTTACGGTATTCGTGCTTATAAAACTTTACTTGATTCTCTCATTCGATGTAGATATAATATAATATTTATACCAAACACAACACTTGACTTACTCTCACTGAAATAAGCAACATTCCTCAATTTATTTGGCTTAATTTTAACATGTATTATCACAAAATGAGCCGTTAGTATTTGTGCTTACTTAAATTAAACACTGATTAAAAAACACGTCTTCTGGAGTATGTTATAGCTAGAAAATATTGAAAGTTTTGATTCGTAATTATTATCAACTTTTGAGTATGAAACCTGCCGAAGTTTAAAAGAAACGTTAAATGTTCCCCACATGAATAATTTAAAATGATGTAATGTTTTTCTAAATCATTGCCACTCTCAAAGTAAAGTAACTCCTTGTCAAGAATTTCAAATAATGAGAACTTTCAGATGTGGTACAGCCAGAAGATTTGGCTAGAAAATTACTGGTAATTACTGTGTCACTCTCTATTTCCTGATTTCAGGATCGGCTATGCTCACTGGAAAATAATTAAGAGGTCCATGACATCCATAAAACTAATTTACCGGGCTACCGAGAGCGGAGCGTTTACGACTCTTGTAGTCCATACGCTCTACGCTCAAAACAGACATATTTTAAAATTAATTGTATATGTATTAAACATAGTATGAATATTTTTTTTTCGATGAAAATATGGTCTAATGGAGCTATCTCAACAGAATTTTTCTGTGAGAACTGTTTGTTACTCAGTTGCACAACCTCTCTTTTTTTTCGAAGAGAGTAGGGATGGAAGGATAATGCTAGAGTAACTAGTGGTTAGCTAATCGATTTCGCTAAGCCCCGTGAGGATCGGATGGGTGAGAGGGAGTTTTTAGACATTACATACGCTCAGACTACGAACAGAAATCCATAAATCGATTGAAATTAAACCCGAGACATCGGTAACCATAGACAACGACGCTACCAACTGCGCCACGGACGCGGACAGTATGAGTATTAATATTAGTATGTGAGAATAAAACGATTTTGCAAAAAGAATATATATGTATTATTCTTTTAATTCTCAATGCTGTAATAAAAGACATGGATTTAGAAATAAACCAACTTGAAACCGGGCGGATATATTCTTTTGGCTCACTTTTATTTCATTCATTCAGTTTTTTAGATTTTGCAGTTTGTGGGATAAAAGTGTTTTATCCCATAATAATCAATAAAACAGTAGTTTTTCCCTATGGCAGATTTTTAATCAACCGAAGAGAGTTTGGTGTACAAATGTTTATTTAAATCGCAATATACTTTTGCTTAATAAAGCTATATTTTGGTTTTATAAACAAGTTTAACTGTAATAAATCGTACGCTTCAGCCAATGTCTCCAAGAATCTCCAAGTTTTATAAGCACCCCTCCCCTTGTATCTCAAATATTTATTCCACGGCGGAGGTGGCCGACTACGACATCGATGCTTCCGGAAATACTCTACGCCCTACGGGGAAGTGAAAAGACGTTGTGCACACCATCTAGTAGAGGGTCTAGGCACTCGCCTTGGAGTTATTCTAGAAATTCGGTTTAGGACTGGACAAGCTAAGATAAACTCAGCATTGTTAGTCACACCACGAAAAATTCTTGATAAAAATTGAGCCTAACTAAACAGTAACTATAATACATGCAGAAAAGGTACATTAATACTTAAAAAAAATTGACAATAAACTAAGAACCCACTTTGTAGACTCCATAAATATAGTATGAATAGGTAAATTTAATTAATAAATAATTAAAGATTGACTATAAGATTAGTTTATATAATAAATGTATCAGTAAAACTAAATTATGTCCGTATTTTAAAATCGATTCCTTGAAAGAAAGTATTGTTTGCATATCCATCAGATCACAAAAGGCTATCAAGGTATCCGTAAAAAGGTAAGAGTGCGTGAAATCAAGCTGTTAGTTTTGAAAAAGTAATCTTTACTGTTATCAAAGCTTGGATCAATACCCTCCCGCCCTGATTATTCAAGGGATAAGTTCAAACTAAGGCGTCATGGCTTTTTTAAACAAGACCGAATAAATTACACGGATACTATTCTTGCTCTCAAAGTAAGTACGTACTTGAATTTACTATCGGATTGGAAGCAATAAAAACAAAATTGATTACTTTGTTAACTTCAGATTTTGTGTGACACATGTTTAGTTCCACTGGGAAACAACGGTTATTCGACGCATTAATAAATTCATTAATCACTTTCATTATTTAACTGACATTTCTTGATTAAAATAATTTACAACAAGAAACATTATGTACAGCTTACATTACTTTCATACTACCTGTTTCACTCAGCAACTAAGAATTTCCAAAATATAAAAAGATAATTTGATTCAAAGTTTAATTCATTGAAAAATAGTAGGAATCATCTTCATAAAAATAAGATAATGCCAGTCAAGAGCAAAACCAGTCCTGATAATTATAAACATGAGGAAGTAGTACAAAAAAATGTGTTTAAATTTTAAAAATATAATGCCTTTCCATCAAGAATCGACAGTTAACACGTGATAAAAATAAGCAATTTAAAGTCACAATTAATTGTAATTGAATAAGGTAGTGTTAACATTCTTACGCATTATATTTTAAATTTAAATTATTATTTATTCAAAAAAATATTTGATTGCGTTATTTTATATTTTCGTTGCAAAATTTACATCTTTAATTATTTATTTTAAAGCGAATAATGAATAATATTTCGATTACATATGCGTGTAATATTTGAAAAATCTTCTAAAAACTTCAATAACTATGACTTTTCTTAATAAGAAATATTTTTTCCTTACCTATCCTTAAAAATTATTCAACCGAATAAAATATTAGATGCGTGCTGTATTCGTGCAATATTTTCAAACGATTTACTTTCCTCCAGCCTAGTGCAAAATGAATAAAATTGCTTAACTGAAAATTTTATTGAAATGAATGCATATATATATTTGATTTTTTTAAGAATTCAATCAAACTTTTTAATTCATAATAAAAATTTACAATTTCCGGAACCTACGTTTAGAATGGTGTACAAGTTGACTATTTATATGCGAAAAAACAATTTTTAACTCTTTAACAAAAAATATTGAAAATAATACCTTTTTTAACACTATTTAACCCAAATGATAAATTTTTTCAAGAGGTAAAAAACGGCAGAATTTTACTGACTAAATTAAGGTAAATAAAGGTCATTATTACATTCATTTCGACCTAGCGCAAATTTTAAATAACGAGCATTTTTAAATTTATTTTTTAATTTGGATATCTTAATATTTTAGAATACTTTTGCTCCGCGCTTATAATTTCTATTGGTCAGTTTAGACACAGAATTATATTGTATGTATATGAAAATTTGAGTTTTTTGTGACATGCCATAAATAAGGGATAAAACTTCTTAAGCAAATCGCACCCTTGTCAAGAACATCCCTTAATACCATAACACGTGTTGTTCTCGATAGCACATATAATATTTGTCGAAATCCGTCTCGCGATTTTAAGCACAGGCGTTTTCCTGACACGTGATGCGTTTTAATTACGCCCCACCAATGATGCGGAAAAATAAATTTCCCCCTGAGATTCCACAGGCCCCGTGAGTTGTTATGAAAATAATATTGATATAAGAGCCGTGTGGGCATGTGCGAAATTGCGCTTAAGCACCCATCCACTTACGCGCTTGCTTTCTTCGGCGGTATTTACGTGGGTCGGGGAATATTTCCACATGTTTTTTTTATTCTCTGAAATTATCTATATCGTAACTGTTGCTGAAATTCATGTTTTTATTCTGGTGAAAATACCCGACTTCAATCTGATTCATTACAATGCAGCAGTGCCATTGAAGTTGTATCATAAAAGTATAATTTTATCATTTATTTTGGTGTGATGGTTCTTTTGCACACGAATTCTAGAAATTTGTTGGTTATAATCTAAAACCCCAAAAATGTTCAACTCTGTAACATCAAAGTAATTCAGTGTTATTGAATTATCTCCATTACAACTATGTAAAATGTTCGTCACACACTATAGCAATAGTATGTTTATAAAGATTGGAGTCAGAACAGGGTCAGAGATGATTTATCAGTCTAATTATACCTTCTTCTTCTTTAGTCGTATTCCACACTTGTGAAGATCACGACCTCCACTTATTGCAACAACTACGTTTCCTTTAACGATCCTTCGCCACTCGCTCTTGCATTGCGCTGATCTGTAGGCCATCGGTAAGGAGAGGCCTGTGGCGTTCTTCACTTGGTCGCTGAATTGGGTTGGGGTCCTTCCTCGTCCCTTTCTGCCTCCGACTTTTCTTGTGACGACGGGCCTCTCAAGATTGTCGGTATGTTTGCTGGCCATGTGGCCTAAAAAGCTGAGTAGGCGTCTCGTATAAGCGGCTGAGAGTCTATCTTGAATCTGTAGCTCGTTCATGATCATTATTAACTTTTTAACCTGGTCACCACTGTAGAAATACGATTCCAAACCTGTTGCTTGACGTGATTAAGCGGTAGAGACGGATGCTGGTGACGATGACAATTGATGCTGTCCAGAGTTCAGTCAGTGGGTTGACGACAGGTATCACGGTGGGACGGTTGTTGAGTCGCGGACGGTGGTCGATACAGAATCTCCTTTAGTTGTTATTTGCTTCTCTATTTGTACTGTGTTTGTGATCCAGTTTCGACACATTGATGCTCGTTGCCCTCTCGCGTGGCTTCAGCAGAATGACGGATATCAGTCAAATATTGTTACAAGCATTCCGTTATCTGCAACATCGTGTCTTTTCATATGTACTCCCAATTAATAATGCTTACTAAGGCGAGTATTCATATTTCGAAACCGGCAGAGTCAGGTCTAGCCATAGGTGCATTTGGGCGCTTGGCCATCCATGGTATACGAAGCATCCTTCTCCAGCTTCACATTTCTAATTCATTTTTTTGACATTCGCTTTTAGTCCATGTCTTTACGCCGTTTTAACATATGGAGTAGATCAACGATCGAACTAGACGCGATAAGTCATAGTGGAGTTGTTCTTATCGAGCATATTATTCGTGTGCGGAAGAATCCATTCACCTTTATTTTACGTCAAGCAGAAAAATGTCAAACGTACTTTGTTTATTTGATTAAATTTTTTATACTACTTATTTTCAAAATTCTTATTTTATAATTTTTAATTTTATAATGAAAAATTATACTGATATTTGTTTTACCAAACCCTCCTCCAATATGGAGCTTAACCTTTGTTTTCAAAGAGGTTAAGGTAAGATAGTTCACATACTAGTCAATGAAACCAAAAAATATACTTAATTATACTCAACGAATACGAAAAAAATAATAAAACTAATACAAAAATATTAATAAAATTAAAGATAGAAAATTGAATTAATCATTCATATAAGTATTCTATTTCTTATATATTAGATAGCATTCTGGTAGAACAAGATATGTTTCTTTAGCTTACTTCAATAGATCAATGGGTATAGCAAAAAAACAATTATTTCTTGTTTAAAATATATTGTGTAATTTTTTAAGGATTGCTTTTTTATTCAGTCTTTATAATTTTGCCTGTTTATATTTTCTTTTGTCGTTACTTTTCTCATTATTTTGTTTTGTTTTTATTCAGTTTTGTTTGTGTCCTGTTTGAATTTTATTTTATTTTTATTCTAGTTCCCAGATGGGTCCGGTATGGGAGATTTAGGCGACATGTTTGTAAGTTTGGATAATGTTACCAATTTTTCCTCTGTCAATCATCCTAATGGTTTGTCAATTAACAAGACCTACTAACATTGCCGATCATGTGTTGTTTATAATATATATGTTTTACTGCTTATAACAAACAATATGTTTATATCAGCATTGTCAATACGTTAAAACTTGTTCTAATTAGTAACTGTGCTTCTACTAAACTATTATGCTTGTTTACATATTACAAGAAGACTTGATATGAAGACACATGCAATTGAAATAAAATGTTTATCCAGGAATATTTCAATATTTGAGCAATTTGAGGTAAAGCATGCGTATCTACTTTATATTGATTTGAGATATAATATTTACTGTTATCATTATCGTGCCGCATGGGTTGTTTGATTGGTTGCAGGTTTCAAGTAACTTGACCATGTTTGATTTGTACTGTATTTTGAATAACATGAGCTGTATAAAAAGTTTGATTTCATAGTTAAAAATTAATACTTTAAAACAACACTATTCAATCTAAAAAGTTACATTAACTATGAGTACACTTTACCATGTCCGCTTCCGACTTCATAATATGTCGTTTCTCAACAGTAGCTATTCTTTCAAGAACCGGTTATAATTCGGTCACTTAAACTTTCTTTTTCGGAGTGTGTATGGATATAATGATGGGAAGTCAGCTTATCGCTCTCACTACGCTCCGTTCTTACTAGCCGCCTTACGTGGACGAAGTCTTTGCGATCTTGGGGCGGCGCGGCTTATCTCAAAAATATCAATCGCTCTCCGCCAATGGAAGTGTCCTACGCGAGAGGTGACGAAGAGATGAGGCACGCCGCTTCTGGTACGCGATCAGTTCATTTGATATTTTCGAGCGAAGTAAACGCGGTGTGTGCATTTTGCATTAGATCATGTGCTGGCGCGCTTGGACGTAGGACAGCGTTGCCGCTTTGCCACTTTTTGTTATATATCGATTAAAATCACACCGACATCGCCGCGCACTGACTTCTTTCAGGCAAAACACGGTGTTAGGTTTGGTTGTGTAGAAATGGTTACGTTAGATGTGAACTGACTAATCAATCGATGAATTATTTCGATTTCTATTTTCCTTAAAAGTTGAATTACTTTTGAATATGTTAAATTATATATATTTTAAAGTATGAGTTTATTACGTAAGTGTAATCGTATGCCGAAGACGCTTTGTTAAAATTACCATACCTCTCTATTTAAAAGTGAACA
Source organism: Himalopsyche phryganea (assembly GCA_022494535.1). Classification (NCBI taxonomy): domain Eukaryota; kingdom Metazoa; phylum Arthropoda; class Insecta; order Trichoptera; family Rhyacophilidae; genus Himalopsyche; species Himalopsyche phryganea. Next base: position 372,386 of record JAGVSL010000109.1, read on the forward strand.
AATTGTAGATAGTACAATAATCTAAAAAAACTATAACTTTTGAGTATAATAAATACACTTTATTATGACTCTGAAACATTGTTCGTTTATTATCAGTCTTTCATTTTGTTATATGTTGTGTACTATCAACCAAAAAAAAATTGCTAAGATATTTCGTATACTAGTCACTATGTAGGTTAATGCCCAGTAAACTTACAATTATCTTTAACTAAAATTGAAAATTTATTATGCACAAATAAAACATTTCAATTTCAAGCGAATGTGCAACTAACGCAAAAAAGTTTGACATTATCTGTATGAAAGTCAGTTTTTAAATTATTATTATTAAATTAAAAAAAATATCCGAAATACATTGATATTCTAATCAGATATTTTTTGCGAAAATATTTAAAGGTTTATGGCTGTGAAAAACGTTACTTTTTTTTTTTTTTAATTTGAATTGTTGAGATTTTGTACATTTCCATGTAACCGGGTCAATTCGAGTCCATTCGTGTGCTCGAATGCCTGAAGATGCCAAAAGGTGAACCCCGGGTCGTTAGTGACAAAATATCATATTCCATCAAGCACACTGAGTCGATGTCTTAAATTACATCGATATTTTTTTTGTTTTCTAATTATTGAAGAGGCAAATATCAGTTTAAATCTAATCACGAGAAAATCACGCACATTAACATTACAAAAACTCTGTTGTACATCAGACAATATGGTCGCTTATATTGCATAATATATTCTTTTATATAAATTTCTCTTAAGATGTGTGCATATAATGAGAGTATGAAAGCATATTATTATTTGTTACTCTTGGAACGCTTGTCTATATTAAGAGCCGATGTTATATCGTGACTGACAACTTATTTTTGAATATTATCGTAGCACGATCCGTTATGTCTTAAATTCCAAACTTGCATGTACATTGTAAGATGACTGCTGTATGATTTTAAAATAAAATTTATAGAATTTTTTACTGTTAAAATAGGGTCTAACATCTATGGGAATTGGGAACGTTCTCTAGTGAACAATGAAAAGAAAAATAAATAGCATAAATGTCAAATTGGTCGTTGGTCATCTGGCACGCCAGCTTGTTAGCAATGGCCCAATTAAAATATCACAACTATGGCAGCAAATATGGAGGAAAAAGTTTTTTCTCGATTCTAGAGATTTCATTATTTGATATTTTATCATATTTGTACTCTTTTTAGAAAAATATCAGAATAACAAACGTAAGAACTCTGAGGAACGAATTATATATTTATCCATTTATCTCAGCAGGTATTTTGTGTGATAATTATTATATATTTTCAGACTAGAATATGTTTCATTAGTCAACAAACAAAAAATGATTCCCTAAATCAGTGGTTTCCAACCAGGGAGGTGCGCCTTCTAAGGGATCTACAAATAAATAAAACTTCATATCGTAACATGATTGTAAAATTTCATTGAATGAATTTTTATTTTACTTATTGACAAAATCTACTCTTGTAAGCAGCATTTTTGAACAGAAAATTTTGTTGGTAATAAACAAATAAAAAATATCTAACGATAATCATGAAGCATCAATATCGAAGGAGAATTGTCGTAAACAGTCACAAGATGCTGAATTATCATTTTGGGGTTGAAATTAATAAAAAACTATGTCACATCGACAGTGAGCATTTGTGATTCTTTCAGTAGAACACCAATTGGCAGATAAGACAGATTTTGATAACGTTGCTGACGATTCTGCTAAGAGCAAAGCAAGGAAAAAAATTGTTTTAAATTGTTACTTTTTTTTTGCGAGTAGTTTATGTTGTATTAATAAAATACTCTCACTTCAAAATCTTCTCCTAAATTAATTAAAAAATTTACTGAACAATATATTAATGGGTACAATAATAACATTTTGTATTTCTATATTTATAATAAAATTATAGAAATTATTTGAAAGACTAGATTTTTTGACATATTTCAAGAACAAGCATGTAGGATTCTGCAATATTAATATTGAATATAACAGTTTTAAATGACAAATTGTAAATATATAGTACATATTGTTAAAAAAATATATTTACATATAGAAAAACGCAATATTCTGTGCCGTGATGGTTTATGATTTAAAATAGTAATTTTAAAGATACCCTTAATCCAACTCTATTGTAAATATTTAAATCATCATAAAATGGTGGGGGTTTGGCAAAACCTCTAGCTACACCACAAAATCTTTTCTCTCAAGGCGCGGATTTTTTTTTTGTTTTTAGAGGAGACGTTGTAGCACAGATGTTGGAAACCGCTGCCCTAAATTGTAAACTAAAAATAGTACATTTTTTAATGTAACTTGTGTGTGAATGTAACTTATCTGTTACTGAGAAGGGTTTTGTTTCAAAATAGGTATTACATATTATTTGTATGTGAAATTTTTGATATCGGTAAATTTACCGTAAGTCAGTTGAACTTTTTTTTCGTACAATATTTTAAAATCGTCATTTTAAGTCACTGAGGTCTGAGCTTATTTCTAAATAATCTTCAAATTATTTTGTTCTAGTAAAAAACCTTTTTTTTCAATACAACTGTTTGTAAATTATGAATTTTTACGTATCCAATTTACTTTCGGTGATTAGAATAATTGCTTGGACAAATTTCAACTATTCTTTAGAATAGTCATTTTTACACTATTGGATTTAAACTAGTGTAATTCAGTGCTCACAATATCATTAAACCATTGTTAATGGCTCATTTCATAACAAAAGAAAGTGTAAGCCAACCGTAAGAGGAAATATCTGAAATTTAATAGATTCAGTAAATTCTTTAAAATTATCATTGACTGTGTTTTGGCCAATTGATGTAACTTCCAATATTGAAATTGTTCAGGAGAGAGTAAAAACGATTTTTATCGAAAACATTACATGGTGTAATTTCTCATGTTCGATTCATTCGGGATTATACGTGGGGAGTGTTGATATAATAGTGGCTTTCATCAAGTCGCCGTGTCAGAATTTTTAAACATAAAACCAATGTAAAATGATGTTTCCTTTCCAAAAAGTGGTCAATTTATTTTTCTAATTTACATCATTTGGCCGAGACCTACTCTGTCGTCTTTAAAATGAGATACAATCATTGACTCATTTTCGTAGTTTTTGAGGGTAACATCAATTAGTAAAAACACCGTCGTTATATTCTACGATATGTTAAAATCTTTTCGCAATATTTTTTCGTTTAATAACTTTTTTTGTGACCTTTAAATAATGGTAAAATTTCATCAAATCCCATGACATGACGTTCTTAAAAACATGATGAATAATTTAAAACATAAAATGTACAGGTTATAATTTTCTTTTCTTGTAGCTACATTTCTCAAAAAAGGTCCGAATATTGCTTAGTACAAGAATTATCCGAGACATAGATTTAAAAGTTTTAATTCAGTTTTCATGTACTTGACAAAATGGTAATTCATGACGGCGACCAGTTTGCGTATATATTTTTAAGCGGGTAAAATTTATACAAATTATTTAACGAGGTTTCAATATTATGCTTTAAATTTAATATAATGTAAAACGGAAACCCTTATTTTACAACATCGCAATGAATTATGCCCATACTTCAAAATGAAAACATTCCGTTAGCATTACAGCCGGTAACACGTTTTATAATATTTGCCTGCTTGACCGTACAACCGAATGCTGAGTTTATTGTTTGCCTAAAATGAACCTTTTGGTCTGCTCTACAATCATTCTAATTTTGTTTGAATAACGTGTCATCGCTTTTAAACGTTTGCTAAACATTCAAACTCGTTTATACTTAATTGCTTTGACATGGGTAAACAATAATTATAAAAAAAGATACTAAAATTAAATTTTCCTAAAAAAAATCTGATCCCAAATATCCGCCATACATATTACTTAACTAATAAAATTATTTTAATATTCGTATACGAAAATAGGATTTCAACTTTATTTGAAACATTATTTTTTCATAACAAAAATTAAATACGTTGTCAATGGCGAAAAGGATGAAAAGTAATTTTAGATGGAAAAACGTGTGATCATTCATCAATCTTTTATACGAAAATCAATTTTTGTTTGTTCGTATCTTATGCACTGCAATACCGTTCATCCGATTCCGATAAAACTTTGTCAAGTTATTGCTTTCACTTGCGCGAAGGTTATTGGTATAGTCAATTAACTTACAGTAGGTTTAATCTATATATATATATATATATATATATATACGAATGTCTGTTTGTTTGTCAGCTATGCGTTCCTATACCAATCATCCGAATTCGATGAAACTTTGGTGAGTTGTTGCGTGCACACCCGTGAAGGTTTCTTAAAATAAAAAAATGAAAAAAATAATCAAATACGTACAAACAGCGACATCTGGGAAAACCTTCTGAATTATTCGAGTACGCACTAGACCGAAACTAAAAATACTGTGTATCCAAAAGCACTTCAATAAACAGAATTAAAACACAGACACAATATTTCTTTGACTTTGCAACGCATGCCGGGTACTTAGTACTATATAATAAATTAAATTAAGTTATAGATATAGATATTTTTATGAAAAAAAGTCGTACTTCACTTTTTTTGAAACACAATTTATTGAATCTGTACTCACGTTGTTTGTTTATTACAAAAAAAGAAAATTATCTAATTTGCTGTTGCCAGTAATTTGTTTCATCATCATGAAAAGAGAATCGACTTCATGTTTTTTATATAAACAATTTTGCACTATATGAATCCGATTTTTAAAACCGAATGTTTTACTGCTGAAGTTAAGTTAAATGTATCTTACAGCATTACGCTATTTTATTGAGGATGCTTTGTTTTGTTTTATGATGCATATACTGTAATAGAAGTTATGGCTGCCGTTATTTATCCCACAAAACACAGCTGATGTCAGAATATGTGCAGCTGGCTTTACTTTGGTTTCAGAAATCCATGGTTGATAAGCTTGATCGGTCATTCAACTCTGTCAATGAATCATACTTCCATATTGCTCACATAACAAGGGATAGTAACGCCATTCTACTTTACCGATTTCGGGATTTCTAGATTTTATAGGAAAGTTTTTCAGGACCTCCCTTATAGTAGTAGATAACATATATACATAAGTGAAAAATAACATCTAATCTAGAGCGGGGATTTCTAATTTCATTTAAATTTCATTTAAGAAAAGTTTGGGCCCCAACAATTGAATTCTAGGGAAAATTTTATTTATAAAATACTGTATCAGAGATCTATACTTATTTGACAGTTTATGGGAAACGAAGCGTCGTTTTGAGATTGGCCAGTTGAGTTAATCACTAAACAAATATACAGTTGAATAATAATGAGAAAGTTGAGAAAATATTACTTAACGTATCAACAATTTTTTTGTAATTGTTTTATCCCATCATTTTAATCACCATCATAAAAAAAAGACTTATAATATACTTTTGCGATGGCGCATATACGATCTTAATCACTTTAAAACAAAATTCCGCAAAAAACAAAAAAAAAAATTAGGATTTTTCCGAAATTCACGTTTTCGAAGATGTTTCATTATTTTGACATCCTGAAATTCCTTGAATTGCTTATTTCTAATCACGGTATTTTTTCCGGGACTCCAATTCCTTACCCTAACGCAATGTATTATATCACCATTCCGTGAATCACATATTCCATGGAATGTATTATCATACAATGTAGTATATCACTGTTGACTGATTCCCTGAATTTGCCAATTCTCAATAGAATACTTACAGTCATTAAATGTCAGCAAAATATAAAGAATTATCGATTTCAATGACATATTTAAAGTATTGGTTGAAGTGTAATAACTCAATTGTTTTAATAGATTTCAGTTTTATAAATAAAATAAAAATTATATTTCCATTACTTACTCTTTATTATTTTAATTATAAAAAAAAATTAAGGCTCATTTTTTTATACGTTCTCTTGCTCATTATATTTCTTAAAATAATCAATATGTGCAACCTAATATAGAAAAGCAATCAACTGAGAAAGCAAATATGATTTCATATGAGTAACTAAAAACTTATGTTACGTATTGGCATTTACTTTCTTATTCTTCTTTTTAAAAATTTTTCAACTACATTTGAAGCATTTAATCATTATAAAGGCACCTTTAATTATAAAAATTATTACAATACACTCCAGGAATAGCAAGAATCATTGAAAATAGTTGTTATTCAACCTTTTGGCAACCATTCGTCCTAAAAAAATATTTCCTCTCACGAAACCTCTGAATAATTAAAGCTCACAAAAGTTTCATAATTATGCTTGTAAAATTACTATTTTAAGTTTGTCGTCTGTTTTATTATATACATCACACTTTAACCAGGTTAATAAAAGCCATCTGTGTACTATATACAAATGAAATTTTGAACTAGTGATAAATAAGTGGATTTTATATCATAGGTATGAGTTAATTATAATAAGAACAACATTCAGCACTTTCAAATGATTGCAAGGAATCTCTCAGGAGACAACAGTTCAGACGTGATTTCAATATTTAAATTATATGAAAAAAGATATACTTCGATAGTAGGCAAGCTTCATTTAATTTAAATCTACTAGTTATGTGCATTACTCTACAAAGTTACAAAATCCAATATAAATCAATTCCTAGCCACCAAATTGACGAAGTTGATTGGTTTAACCGTCTGCTGGATTGATTTGAATAATGACTCTCAAACTTTAATAATGTTTTATAAAATATACGACCAAGTTGTATCAATGAATCTACGCAATGTATCAACCTCCTAGTTAATTTAGATAGACCTCAAACTAAATTTTCAATTAGAATAATTCAATCTTTTACATTAAAGATTCGTTATAAAAATTACGAATTATTGGCTAATTTTTATATATGACCAATAATGTTTTATTGTATTTAGGCTGAGCAGGTAGTAAAACAAAATGTAGTCACTTGCAACGAAGATGCTAAATAAAATTATAACTGATGAGATATTAGTTCTGTAACTAAAAAACAAACAATACCAGTAATTGTATTTATATAATAAATAATAAAAACAACGATCTGGCTTCGTGACCAATAATTTGGTCACATTGTTTTGGAAATATGAGTTTTTTTTCCTGCGGCCAGTATTTTCATAAACATCCTGAATAAATATGATAGTTTTTTTATTCATTCCGTTTTATTCTCTTTTCAGCCAAAAGTAAAAAATAGCTTATTATTGACCGTCAAAATGAATTAGTAAAAAAACACTTATAAGTCATATCATGGAAATGAAAAAATTATATTTTATTAATAATATTTTTAGAGAGAAGTCTTTTACAAATCTCTCAATAAGAATTATTTATTTTGAAAACACTGTTTTTTTATAATTTATAAAAATAGTTAAATGAAGATTGGCGTGCCGTATACGGCTCACATACACATTTAGGTGCCGCTTCTCTTACTTACTAGTGACGCGGCGCCGGTGTCATTGATACAAGTGTAGTGTGTATAAATTCCATATGTTTCGAAATTTTTAACGTTTAATTGTTAGTATTTGTAAGATATATTCGTCAAATTCAAAATTATTTAAAATCGTAGAATTTTCTATAAGTCTGGCTAGTATAAAATATTTTTTTGATTAATAATATGAGAACTAATGAAAGCATTCAATCAAAATAAAAAAATATATTGATAGTCTGAATTTATAACAAATACAACAATGACAATTTTTGAAAACCTTTTCTGAATGTCTTATATAAAGAAGCTAACTACGGTTAATATAAATGAAAACGGTATTTGAAAATTTGCTAACACATCCAACTATCTCTTGGTTAACATGATTTCAACACAATTAAATGAAAGCATATATATACACACAATACATAGACAACGGCTACAGGAGCGAACTACCCCTATGCCCTCTCAGCTATTTTAATTTAAGGTAATTAATTTAACCACCCGGGGAAACAAGCGCTCACTGCGTGTGTTTGTTTTAACAGTTGCGACCAAAGTGCGCCACTGCGTAATGTTTACTTTAAGATCCTATAATAAATGGACTTGCCCGAAGTAATGAATCATCAGGTAACAATAGTTCCATGTTTGTAGTTATAGTTCATTGTAATAATTGAAAAATCGTGTAGTAATAGATATGCGTTTAACGTCAGTAAAATATCACAACTTACATCGGTCGGTATGCATATTCCGACATTAACGGATTGATTTCGTAAATATCTGTTTCGAGAAATTCAATATTTTTTCGTTCCACACGTCCCTTTGTTGACGTAAAGCTTACGTTTGATAAGTATTTTATTAGAAACAAAAATTAAATATTAGATTGGTTTTACTATTCATTCAGTTCAAAAAAACTTCTCAAAAGAACAGAAACCTTTTCCATGGCGTAGTATTGTTTCTGACGACGTCTACACTTAGCCAGCAAAATCGTAACTTGACGTTTACTAAAAATTTCAAAAATTTAGTAATAAATCTAAAATAAACTGTGCGTTTTCACTTGTATACAATAAAAACAGCTGTTTTCGGATATTTCAAGTTTTTATTTGAACTACAACCCCTCGAAAAAATTCAATTCGTCCTAAATCTATACTCTTCGACTAATATTTTAAATTAATACTATCTGCCAGTTACTACGCGACCACAGGACATATATATTAAATTTCTATTATAACCCATAACCGTATTCTAGTGGACATGTTTTTTAGTTACATTATCTGACATTTGTGATGTTATTATAGCAACGCAATTGTATTTATCAGTCGTATTGTTATCAGTTATTATCGTAGTAATAAGAAATACACAGTTGTGTAAATGTCAAATATAATAAGATCCCACAAATTGTGAATATTTTTGCAGTGATAATATCATCTTTATAGTGGCAGAAGGTTATAAGTCAAATATCATCTGTTTTGAGCTATGAATGCAGTACTATAGATTTTATCACGGTCTTTAATCTGATAAAACAATCTCAGACATATTCCAAGTATTTTTATTACCTTATTCGAATAATTTTGTATGAAATAAGTCAATTTACTTCACAATATTAGTGGAAAAACACTGTAGTTAACATTACTATAAAAAAGAATTACTTATGCCTAAATCGAATCCGTAAATGATCAAGTGGTTAGCTTAATAAATAATGATTTAATTTAAATTCAGTTCGAGATTATTCATGTGCTCGATTGCTTGAACATGCCGAAAGCCGAAAGATTGGTCGTTAGTGACGAAATACATGGAAATATACAAAATTTCATCAATTCAATTTTAATAAATAATGGTTGTGTGTTAATACAAAAGCATAAATTTCATGATTTTCTCAAAAGTCGATTATCTCAAAACAAGGTTTTTTGTCATAAGGCCTTCTGCGATTATACTAACGATAAAGTTATTCTATTCAAAATTTAAGCGAAAAATAACAAATTAAAAATAAAACGCTTACAACAGTAAAAACTTCAATGCAAAGTTAAGGAATAACAAGCGTGAAATTAAATATACCACTAAATATTCCTAACGATTTTAATTCATACAATAATATTTTTGATAAATTTTTGTAAGTCAAAACTTATGAATATTCCAATATTAGGTATACAAAGCGCTATCAACAAAGAGTGTAGGAAAAACATGAGTTGGTTGATTTCACCGTACCATAATTACAAAAAAAAACTAGCAATTCTTACTCTAAAGACTGAAATAACAACAAATCTATAGTAAGGAAGCATCATGCTATGACTCTTTGGTGAAATGGCAAGCCAAAATATCAATGAAACGTTTTTATACTACAAACAATTTTCCTTTGAAATCTTGAAACCTTAATTTTTTATCAATATTTATTAATAACTGTTAATGTTTCAACTGTGGGTGCATTCTTGGTGGATATTATTAATCAGTTAAAAATGCTTACGAAGAGTGAAGCCGGTACTGATAATTTTATAAAATTGTGGAATTAGTACAAAGAGGGGTAATAATAATTTAAGATACTGACTTAGAAGTTGATGGAATTTCAATATCAAATTTTTGAATCATTTCGAATTTATCAGTGTACTCAAATGCTTGAAGGCACCAAAGGGAAACCTGGGTCGTTAGTGACAAAACGAATGTAAATGTACAAAATTTCAACGATTCAAATTCAACATTTATTACTGAAAATTGGAACGTAGTCCGTTCTGATACTTTTATTTTTGAGAGGATATTGATTCTTTTATTATTAAATATTGAATAATTAGGGTCCGTTTTGTTTTACTCTTAATACTTCCACCATAATAAATTACGGAATATTAATCGTAAGCTACCACTTTTACACTCAATATCTGCTTTCTAATCATATTCCAAAAAAGGTTCCAATACCCTCATTTGGGCGATTCTCCAATACTAAAGTGTTTTTAATGTTTTCAGGTGGACCAAGAAGATGGGGAAGATGGAATCGCGGTGAGAGAAGGCTCTGGAGGGCTTGATAGTGGACCCCTCATACCCCCGTTTCCACCACCACCCCCCGGAATCGACGGTAATAATGATTTAATCTCTATTTTTTTCTTTTATCTGGGTGTAGAGAATTAAATTTCGTTTGAATTGGCTAGTTAAATTGTTATTGTATAACGTTTTTCATCGTAAAATATTTACATTTGTTTATTTAAAAAAATGTTAGGGAGCATCACATGAAGGCTTTATTATCATGACTCCAACAATACTTGTTTTTGGCAAACCCAAAAAAATGTAAACAAACACTGGTGGCCATGATAGTAAAATGCTGCACTCTTATTGGATGGGATGCAGATTATTAGTTTAGAAAATTATAGGCCATTGGAGAATATTAGTTTTGAAAATGAATAAAATTTTCACATACATTTCAGATGGAAGTAATTGAATGTAATTTTTAGTTTAGCTGAGGTAAATAAACATATCGAATAAAACGAATTAAAAAAATGTTTTATTTAATTACTCTCAATTTTAAGAGCCATAAAAAAAAGAACGAACTGTTAAAATTTCTATGTATTATATTAGAGTACATTTTAGGTTTTAATCTATTTGGGTACCGTTTTGTTATCCCACATTAATTAATTTTCACAAAATAAGGCATATTGTAATTTTTCTTGTAATGGAAAGTTTTTCCTATTCCTTTCATTCTAAATATTATACACTTTTAATGTTCAAAACCATCAAGCAATAACTGTTTTAAACAGTAGAATCGAAATATTTGGACATTGTTTAAATATTGTAAAATTAAATTAAAAATAGCATTGAAAATTGTGCCTTTTCTATATAAAAAGGTTACCTTCGACGAATGAAAGCCGTAAGGCAAAATTCAACAGACAACTTTATTTTCTACTAACTCAACGATTACGATGCCAATTAAGCGTCACTGTAGTGACAGGAAAGAGCTTAACCAGCCGTTAATAAAAATAAGGGCATCGACTCAATTTAAACTTTTTTACGAGGCCGTTTTTTCAACTATTTTCTTTTGTACTACGTGCCTTTTGATAAGCTTTTCTGCATCCGTTTGCTATTTAAAGTACGCATACTATATAAAAAGATATGTATGTTTGTTAAATTAATTTGATTTTTATAGTTTTTATGCAAATAAAAGATTAAATCTTTCTTTATGTTAATTTCGGCATGTAATTGCCAACTATCAAAGTATGTAAAATAGTTAAAGATATTCTTCACCTTCAATGACCTCGGTGTATAATTTTCTTCCTTTAAAATATTAAAAAAAGTCTGCGAGAGATTTACTCAAATATGACGATTAAATAATCAATACTTATCTACAATGTTTTACTCTCTCATAAATTAAAACTTGTGTCGCCGTTAACGAACGAAAATCTGAGATATAATTGATTCTAGAATGTTTATGCTCGGTTATGAAATATCTTAGTTAATTTATAAAAAAAAATGTTTCTCAATTCAAGTTCTATTATCAGGAAAATCTGATACATTTATTTTATTTAAAAACAGTATCTTCTCTCCTTCATTGTGAAAACATATAACATAGCATTATTATAGAAGTTGTAAATGATACTCACATAAAGACATTGCTCACTCATTGCTATTTTGATAATATCGTAATAATCTTCGGTCAATCGAATTGATTTGTTCATAACCTAACTAAAGTTTTTATTCAGTAACTTGGTTCTATAATTTCAATCAAAATGTTAATTTTTGAAGAAAAAACTAATGTCAATGGTTCTCCATGCACATTGGAACGATTTTTTTAAATAAAATACCACCGGGCGTCGCTTGCACAATTATGACAATTTAAAACTTCGTATAAAATGGTCCTTTTGAATTAACGCGAAAACACTCAAAAAACATTTTTGAAAGTTTAAATCCGGCATGTCACCTGATCGCTGAAAGGTTTTTTCTGGAGGTTTTATCGAAGAGCTCGTCCTGTCGGCGCATTTAATCCATCAAAGGGTCGCTATAATTTTATATTCAACACATGGCAGTAAATATTGTATTCAACACGCGACCGTTCGACCCCTCCTCCTGTCGTGTTGGTAGGATTTTTTTCCATATCGGAATACTAATGTTTACGGCCCTCGCATATATTAATCTAAGACATGTTTTTGGCAAGCATGTTTGGTATCGTTACACGTATCTTTTAATGTATGTACATAGGTTTCAGTAAATTATGTTACCGTTAAAATATAGGACTTGGAGCAGATTGCCTAATCAAATCACAAATTCGGAGATTTTTCCCTGTGTTTAAATACCTACATTGATTTTTTGACAGATATTAATATCGTGTTAACTGGTAATATAAATGAATTAATTTGACAACTATCATTAAAAATAAATGCTTGTAAATTTTATATAACCATTTATTAAAAAACTTTTAAACCTATAATACTAAATCACTTACAACGAAAGCAAACACAATGGTTAACTTACTACTAAGTCAGTGGAAAAACTTTGTTACAATAACACGACATTTACATTATTTTCATATTGATTTTTCGAATATAATGTAGATTTATATGTATAGTGATGACTTTCAATGTTTAATATTTCTTCCAATACACATGCATTAAGTTGTGTTGTAGAAGTACTAAAGTAATCTTTTTATTATCGATCACCTAACAAAAATGGTTCTCTGAACTTTATCATGTTAGCTCATTGCTAATCGCCTACCGTTGAATTATTTAAAATATTCATTTTGAGTATCTACAAGTAATGCTTTTCTGAATCTTGTTACTATTATATTGTTTTACTAAACACATACGTGATTTCTGCGAAAAATTTGCGAACCGTTCCATGATTTGAATGAAATATTGTATATGTAAATATGTTATCGGTGACTTCAAATAAATGTGGCGCTTGGGATCAAAAATGGCTTAATAAACTTTTTCCTTTCGCATGAAAAAAAGTGTTTGTGTAACTGTATGTAATTCTTCTTATTTTTTCATTTGACATTGAAAAAGGCTCTAAATATGCAGTATTTTACGCAATATTAAAAAAAAAAAACACTTAAAACCACTCATTAACAGCGCAATACTTCATTTGGTTATGATGAGTGACAGCTGACTGAGCTCTCATGGAAGATAAATGTAAGCACGCTTTTGGCTGATGTAGGAATTTGTCAATTATGATACAAAAACTCATATTTCGACATTAAATTGCATGGAAACTACGAGGATGTTAGGAACGTTGAAAATGCAATTCTGTTATTATGAATTTGTTCTTTAATAATGCAGTTTTTTCTCAAAATTTGAATTAAGCATGTTTGATCTCAAGTTCCTCAAATATTCTTTTCCGTACTTTTATTTGTAAAAATTCCAGCTATATTCATTTGTCATATTAAAACTAGCGATGATATCCATTTTGTGGACAGCTTAGGTATATTTTTACTAATAAGATTTTTTATTGAAACATAAATTACATGTCTTTGATTTATAAAAAAAAACAGATCATAAAGCAGTTTTCTGATTTAAAATTCATTAAAATACCAAAATATTTGAATTCATTACTTACTTTCTGTGCGTTTAGTTAGACATTGTATGTATTTTAATTAGTAGAGATATGTTGATATGGAATTTTGAATGTAAACTGCAAACTTCATTTTTTTTTTGTTTTGTTTATAAAGTAAACTAATGAATATCACGCGCAAACTAATGAATAACACAAGTTTGTTAACTACGTAACGTTTTTACTTAGCTATACTTTTTGTTTTCAAATATTTTTTTATACATTAATTTGATTTAAAAAATAAAACACAATTTGTTTGTACTACTTTCACATATTTATAATGATTGTGAAACAAATTGTGTTTTATTTTTTAAAATATAATGTCTTTCCACCAAGAATTGACAGTTAACACCTTAAAAGTAATTAGACATTAATTTGAATCAATGATATAAAACATTAGTTATTTAAACAATTTTTAAAGGCAAACTAATATTAAGCTCATTAATAGGTTTTAAATGCAAGATAATAGTCACATCTTCAATACTAACCATCTTGCATTAAAAGAAAATATTTAATTGTCAAAATGATGTTATTTTTAAACGATGAACTGTACATCAAAAATTTTCCGATTGTATTTTTACTATGCAATTAAATAATATTCTATATTATAGTAGCAAAATTTAAAGGAAAAGCAAGAATTAAAATGTTCAATTATCAATTTCATTTAAATAATACAAAGAGAAAAAAAAATGATATAATCTTGAAAATGTAGCGATTTGATAATTCTAAAAATATGATGTCTTCGTAACATAGTATATATTTTTCGTTTCATGTAAAATAGTTTCAGACACATATTCTTTCAAAATCGCAACAAAATAACACCCACAAGCTAATAAAATAATATATTTAGAAATTTATTTGAAAGATATTTTATTTGTAGTCCTTGCTCGGGTTCCCAATTTCGACTCTTTCATGATATCTATTCGAAGTTTCTTTTATAAAAAGTCCCTTTAGACATTTCGAGCACGTTAACTTTACAAATCATTTTATACTTGGATATTATTAAAAAAGTTAAATCCAGTCAGCTTCTCTGGACGAAAATAAGCATCAGCATTATGAATAAATGCCGGAAATGGAGCGGCATTTTTATGAAATAAAACAAATAATATTAACTTCCTTTTTCTTTTCCCGTTAGAAACCTTTACGAAAAGAAAACAACATAAGAAATGAAATATTGCAGCAGTGCTTAGATTTTTTTGCATAATTTTTCTTTAAAATTTTATAATTATTAAGAAGCATTTTTTAAATTTAAATATAAGATTGTTTTAAAAGCCTTATCGTACAACTCTACAAAACAAAATATATCTATTGCTATTAAAATCTGTCATTTTATACAGCGTTTTAGAAATGCTATTTTATTTTGTACATTAATGAAATATTGATATAGCGTATTATTTTATGTTCAAGATTATCTTAAAATTATTTTGTATTGTTTTTCCTGTCAAAATTAATAGAATAAATCTGATCCGATTTCGTAATCATTTTAATCACATCTACTAGGGTAGGGCGTTATTTACACCCTTGTGCATATTAATGTGTATAATACAATTTTTCTTTAAAAATGTGTTTAGTTCAAACAAAAAATGCAATCAATTACAAAATCAACAGAATTAATATTATATGTACCCAATATGGTTTGTAGCACCATTATAGTGCGTTTTGGCATAGATTCTAACAGTGATCTGCAGTATTTGTTCGCATCTTAGTACCACACTTTAACCGCTGACTCTTACCAATTATCAGGCCGATCCAAATGGTTACACCATTGTCAACGAAGTACTTTTTCAGAATATTGGATGCATGGCAAGGTGGCAGATCTTGTTGAAAAACCTGGTTTTCCAAATGTATCCTTCAATTTTCAGGGATCATCATTCGGTCTTGTAAAACCTTTATGTGGGTTTCGCTATACTTCATCTTTGTTATTAGCACTAATTATCTTGAACCAAAAAAGGAGAGGCAGCTTCAAAAAATTTGCTTTGCGGGGTGTTTGACTGACAAACTGAGTTTTCAAACTGCTAACGCATTCCCTGAACTAAGGAATGGCTTTTGTCTGCAAATAGCACCTTGTGTTTATCGTTTGTATTTCTGTGCCTAAGTCATCCTCTTCTTTTTCATCACAGCAATTAAAAGTTTTTGTTAACTGGTTTCCGTGCTTTTCGCCTATCTTCTATCAGACGACACCGCACTGTTGAGGTGTGTACACTTTCTCTAGCAATAACTAACTATTTCTGTAAATCGTCGCTGATCTCCATGGGACTTAGTTTACTGTCTATTAACAATATGGTGTGTTCTTTCTTGGTAGTTTTTTTTTCAGTACCTTTCTGTGAGGTAAAATTGAGCCAGTATCTGTATGGAGTTTGATCAGTTTATTCACTACACTTTTAGAAATGCCACACTCTTCTGCTATATGCCTTTAAATCATTTTAGTATGCTCAGACAGTTTTATAACGGACTGCTTTTGAGATATCCATTACTTATACACATTTAAACTGACATTAAAAACTGAAGAAAACCCTCAGATGTAATATCAGGAAGCCGAAACCCTCTAAAATTTGTAAACAACTTTTCCGACAATACTATACACGATTTGAAAATACAGTGTCATTGAAAGCTTCTAATAGTGATGCTATAATTAAATGTGGAGTAAATCTATAACCGTGTGAAAGAAATGCTTTGTCTACATTAATTTGCACAAGGGTGGTATATATCGAGAGGTTTTTTTTACGGTTTTCTTCACTTTCCGTAATATGCAAAGAAACCCGTATGTCTTATTGTGGATAGTATTAAAAAATTGTATTCGTTATCTTGGCTTGAATTGAAACTTCATTATTGCTGAATTTTTCAGCCAAGAAATCTTCATGTCTAGTACCCTCAACGTTCTGAACATACAACATTACTGTTATTATTAAACGTCTGATTTCTTTGAGGATGTCTAGATGTATATGTCAATTGCAGAAGATTAATTTTATTAAGTCCTTCCAGCAATGTTAATTCTTATTTTTGTGTACACATCTTTCATTAAGGTGGTTCTTTACCGGAATTGTTTTAATTATTTATTTGCGTTACATGCAAAATATGGATATCTGTATGCAAAAATGATGATTCATTATAAAAATGCAAATTTAAATAGAATTAATTTAGATTTTTTCACGTGATAGTAGCAAGAAACTCCCTCATATATGTTATTATTATATTTAATGAAACATGTTTACGAAACAGGATTTAACTCAATATACAATAAAAAATTATTTTGCTAAGCCTATGAATCGTTTAAAAATTTACATATATTTATGTTTTATTAAAATATTTACTGTATTTTCCTCTTCAATCGATTTATCGTTTTTACTCTGTGCCAATTATATAAAAAAATCCATTCAACATTTTTTATTATTTTTTGCAATATTATGACGAGAAATTATTTTTTCAGGTCTTTTAGATCCAACTCTTCAGAAATTTTTATGCGACACTGATGATCCAACGAAACGTTGCGGCGCAGGTGATTTTTACATCAATTCGTTAAAATAAATACGCTTTCACTTCAATCACCGTGCTTCCAAAAATACTTCGTAACAAATGCTAACAACAGAAAACTGTATTCTATTTCAATGACATTAATCTTTGCTATAATCACAAAAAACAATATGTTTCGCTTACATGTTTCCGTTACAATAAATTCTTCCTATAGTTGGTATTGTATTATAAGAAAATCAAATTCAAATTAAACATAACGTTAAAAAAAATTTCAAAAGAATATAAATTCCTCTGTGTCATAAATATGAAGTGAAATTCTTTTTAATACCACTCGTTTTTTTCTAATAATTCAACATTGAACGAACTTCAAATAATCTATGAAACTAATTTCTTGAACTAAAACATTAATGTAATCTTTCATTTTTATTGTATTTGCTTAACATTAATTTTAATATTATTAGAAAAAGCAATTGTACTAACTATAACAACGCTTTGGGTATTTTTGTTTATTCGGTGGTGGATTTTTTTTTATGATAGTATTTGAAATCTTTTGAGTATGTACCAAGATAATTTATCAATACGTAAGTACTAAAAGTGTTTTTTTTAAACTATACATAACTGATAACCCGTGATAAAACGTGAAAGAAAAAATAAATACACAACTAAAAAGGTAATTATTTCAATTTCAAGGTCACAAATATGTAAAATTTGTTTAGTTTTTAGAAGTATTAAATTCCTTTAGTATTCGTATCGTTAAAATTAGAAATTAAAACAAAAATTGTTTTCAATACTCCACTTTTTTTAATATGACTGCAGCGTGATCAATCGTTGGGATTTTAACAAGGGAGAAAATAAAAATAGACTTAAAATTCCAAGCTTAAAATCAACCAACGTTATCAACAAAAAAGTTTTTTTTTAAACATTCTCAGTTGCTTGATAGTCAAATAACGTTATATCAATCTAGTATCTTCTTAAATCGTCAGTCAAGTTTAAAGCTCACTACATGAAGTTGCCCCAACTTTGCATAAGCTGCTAACGTTTTTGTCACAAGATAAATCAAATGTACAATACAAAATATGAAATATGAACATTAGGTTTTGAATAAACATCTGCTTTGTTGATTTACAAGAAACTAATAAACGTTTTTTCATCTATCCTGTAAAGTCGCACATTTGTAGAAAGTGTTGTTTAATTTTAATTCATCAATATATCACTTTCTCATTTTATTTTTATCAGTTTAAAATCTTTACTCGCTGAACGAAACCAGTCTTAATCATATTGTAATGTAGACTTAAATGTTATTTATTCGTATATATATATTTTCTTAATTAAATATGTTTTCATTGAACATCAGTTAATAACACTTAAGTAAAAAATCGGTCCTGCAGTGAAGTGGTCAATACTCTTGGGTTTCAAAAACATTGATGTTTTATTGAATGTTTGTATTTTAGTCCAAATAAATAAACATCATATTTTAATAAATTTTAATTCCTTTCACTACAATTCTGAAAAACGTGCTATAATGAAAGCGATTAGACATTTTATAATGAAAATAATAACTGTAATTCAAAATAAACATAAAAAACAGTGGTGATAAATATGTTCCATTGGGAAGCCATATATTCCCTATATTGACAGCAAGCATGTTAATGAAACTATGAAATCTTAGTCTTGAACCAATATTAAATTGATATTGGAAAATCTTTTTATACTCTTCATGTGATTAAAATTAAATTATGTTTTCTTGCTGATAAAAATCTTTTACGTGTAATAGATTACTTATAATTAAAAAAACCTTTCCATACAACACAACTTCAACGTAATTTTGTGAAAGGCATAAACAATATGACCAGGTCCCGCAACTTAATTTCATCGCTGTAGTAATGAATATATAAACCATCCATACGCCTTGAGTGAACAAGAAATTTATCTAGTCAAATTCAATTTATTAAACTACCAGTTTATAGTCACCACATTGAGGATGTAGATTAATTGAATAGTGGTCTTGGGATACAATATGGTGGTAGAGAGATCGTTACTTGGATAATGTATCGATTACGGACTCTCACAATCATGCTTGTGGCTTTTATGCTACTGTACCGCCAGAATCTATTAACCGACACTGTAGAAAAGCTTCAAAGTGTCAACTGAAGAATGTTTAATGTTTTATTAAGAATACTTACAATTTTTTTACCACAATTGACTTATTTATGGGTTCATCATTTGTCAATATCTGATTACTGTTAGAAACAGACGCAGCTATTTTAACAGAAATATGAAAAAAAAGGGTCAAAAACTGTTTTATATTAATGTGAGCTATTAAACTGAAAACAAATTCTCCCACTCCGCTCGTTATGAGTATGCATCCGCTGTTGCACGGCCGTTTTTCATAACGCAATAACAGTTAAGATACAAACGAATCAACCCCACATGTTTCAGAATTTTCAATGAAAACAGAATTGGAATTGATAACAACGATATAATACAAATTATTAAAATTATGTTAAGTTAAGTCAGAAGATGCTTTTCAAATAAACGAGATAAGTGACGCCGTACTTAGTAAGGCAGGAAGTGGAATAGCAAAGTGACAAGTTTCATTTTGGTATAATATTATATCTTAGTTCTTATCTTTAAGGTAAAAACTATAAATTCTTGATAGAAAGGCATTGTATTTTAAAAATAAAACTATTTTTTAAATTCTTTATTAAAATTATTTTTTGTACTACTTTCACATTTTTAAAATGATCAGGACCGGTCAGTTGATAATCCTCGAGATGACCAAAACCAGTCCTGATGATTATAAAATGTGAAAGTAGAAAAAAACATATTTTTAATATATCTTAGTTCTAATAAATACTTTTAAACCCCATATTGACATTATAAAATTCATATTAATAAATGAATATGAGAACATGTATTTTAAAATCGATTGTTGATTAACTGGAAGATGATCAATTCTTTTTGTTCCTTTCTCTGTATTTATTTCTTACAACTTATAAAATTAAATAAACGAGGGATTTGTTACAGTAAAGCGCATGATTTTTTTTTGAAATTCTTTGTTACATTTTTACCGGTTGTGGGTTATTTATATTATATTTATAAATAAACCTTTTTTCCATGACATTCTTTTTCTAATCAAGTTTTTCAATTCAACATATAATAATTCTGATATCATTTATACAGATTGTACAAACAGTAAAAATGTTTTAGGTTTTTTATTGAAATCACAATTCACCTTTTAGAATTTTTCGAAATGTAAATTATACAAAAAAGTCCAACTGAAAAGTCACTCCTCAAACATGGAACGCTGTGTATTTATCCTGTAGCGCATGACATTTAATATATATATATGACAGTTGACTTTTCTTAATCGCCTATTCATTTAAAATACAATTGATTCTCAAGTTTCCTGCTTTTATACCTTTTTTACCATTAGCGAATGTTCTTCATTTCAGACGTAGCAAAATCATAGCAAAAACATAGAAATGCTAATTAAATTATAACAATAATTTTGGGTTTTTCATGTGATATCGCTTTTTAAATTTCTTTTGTGAAATTGTGGTGGTGGAATGAAATTGTATTGTTGTTTGTTATAACAGTTGACCGCACCTGTAAGTGTAAGTGGTTGGACTAAATCTGTTATAGCAATTAACCGTGTCCAAAAGGTTCAAAGCTAACCCATACGTGTAGAGTTTGCAATGCTCTCTAACAAAGCTACTAATTTTGTAGTTTCGATCATGAAAAGTGTTATATTAAATTTTAAAACGTCAGAAATATTTTTATAAAAATCTCATTGAAAGCATTATTGTATTAGAATCAATTATTTTTTAAGCCCTTCTGACATCATTTCTACTACCAATGAATCCTAATGAAATAGCTAAACAGAAGAGGTTTTTATAATACGAAACCTTGTTGTTATTTAGTTCTTCATGTCTTCTTTTTCAGAGAAGGTAAGGATAGGAACATGGACTTGGAAAAGACTAACAGTTGGCTTATCGTTTTATGAAAGTTTCATTTTTAGCATCGAATAGTTGGGAACGAATATAAATATCACAGATATTCCCGCATTCGAATTCAAATATATAAATCGATTGAAAAAAATAATTATGGAATCATTCAAACAGTTATTCGAACTCATGAATAATGCAACTTCATAGGATAAGCACACAAGAGCGTTGACTGCTCGGCTGTAGGTTGGGAATCTATCAACAATCTATCATTTAAAAAGTATTTGTATACGTTTTCGTTTATTCTTCAAGTAATAGTAAAATTATCAAGCCTAATTGATACTTATTTTTACGAAACAACTTTACGTTTGTTTATTTTCAAGTTTATTATAAGTTAAAGAAGTTCTATATGACAATTCTTGTAGTCATTTTCACTAAGATCCTAATAATGTCAAATTATAAAGGTAACCCCTTTCATTTATTGGACAGAACAGAAAAATTCATATCGCTCATCACTCATTGAAATATGTACAACATAAAATACTCACAGCCACGTGCGTGAGTTTTAAATGGTTTGGTCGGGTTGTATCGAAAGCTTAAATGAGCTTTATTTGCTTGGTGTTAGTCGACTTATCTTATCAAGTGAATAAAGCTTTTCCTGTATGTTTCAAAGTAATGATTCAGGAAATTTTGATACAGAACTTTACCAAATATTCATATACTCTTATTATCTTTGTTAAATTCAAGTGAGACTTTACAAGCGTTTATTTCGCTGCAATAATGATTACTGTAAGAGATTTTATTATTTATACATAGAAATTAACGTATAATATTAAATTTATATATTTCTCCCCGAAATATTATTATTTGTTTTCACTATAAGAAAAATAGAATGGTCTTAATTACGTGAATTACTTTTCCTAAAAACATATGTATTTGTATAATTTAAGACATCGACTGAGGGTGCTTGATGGAATTTCAATATCAAATTTGGATTATTGAGATTTTGTACACTTCCATGTATTTTGTCACTAACGACCCGGGTTTCGCCTTTCGGCATCTTCAGGCATTCGAGCACACGAATGGACTCGATCTGAGAGACAGTAAACAGTGTATAACGTTTATATAGAAGATACAAATGCGACAAATATTATTTACGAGGTAAGATATTATACGTCTGAGAGCCACACTGATACCTGAGTTAAAATTTCGGGAATTTCCCTAATCCTTATTTTGTAAACACCATATTAACAGAGTGGCGAATTACCGCTTTTCAACTTCTTTTAGAAATATCAGTGATTTTACAATTATAATAGTATTGTGGGTTTTGACGGGATGTAATTCAACGAATGGGTAAATATATACAATCATTCCACATTTAGTGACATCTGTTAGGTGTTTCAACGTATCGGATATAATAGCGGAGAATTAGGAAGGTTCAGCTGCTCATTCAAAATCGGCTATTTGTTCTCGCATCCGTAAGAAAGATTACTTAAACAGCAACAAAAAGTACAATAAGTTTAATGAGGAGTTGGCTACTCTTAAAAATATTAAAACTAAAATTAAAGATAATGATATCATTGTCACAAAGGCAGACAAAGGAAATACCACGGTCCTGTTGACGCAAAAAGACTATGTTGATAAGTTTAATAACTTTCTCGATAATAACGATATAGTCGAATTGAAAAAAGATCCTACATTAAAATTTAATAAAAATATTAAAGAGGTTATAAATAGTTGTAGCATTACAATCAACCCTAAGGATTTGTCCTTTTTATCTACTAGAAATCCACAAGCCCCCAAATTTTATGGGCTACCGAAAATTCACAAGGATTCAATACCAATCCGCCCGGTAGTTTCATATATGAATGCTCCAGCGTATAAACTTTCCAAAAGAGCTTACTCTCTCATCCGCAATCACAGTAAATTCAAGCCATTGTATAGTATTAAAAATTCATTAGAGTTAGTAGATAAAATTAAAAATTATAACATTCCGTTAAACGCCAAATTAATTTCTTTTGACGTTGTTAGCTTATTCACTAATGTACCTGTAAAAAAAAGTAAACAAATCATCAAAGATACCCTTAATACGCGTAGAGTTAATCCCGTCATTACTACGGAATTACTTAATATATTAGACGTTTGCGTTGACCAGAACTATTTTCAATTTGATAATAGATTCTATGAACAAACCGAACGCCTTGCAATGGGAAGTTGTTTGTCACCACTATTAGCAGAATTTTACATGAACCATTTAGAAAACCTTATTTTTAGCAATAAAACAGAAGTTAGAAACGTAGTTTATTGGTTCCGTTACGTAGATGACATTCTTTGTCTATTCAATGGAACGGAGAGACAAGTTTCTAACCTTCATAATTTTCTTAACTCACTAGATGATAAAATTCAATTCACTTTAGAAGTAGGGGGCAAGAATATAAATTTCCTTGACCTTAATATTGATATTAAAAACTTGATTCATGAATTTAAAATCTATCGAAAACAGACGTTTTCAGATGCTGCGATCCATTTTAACTCAGACCATCCTTTCTCATATAAATTGGCTGCTTTCCATTCTCAGGTTTACAGATTAGTCACTATACCTCTAAATAAATTTAATTTTGAAAACGAACTAAGCATTATTAAACAAATTGCCATTAATAATGGCTATGAGGCGTCTTTTATAGATAGTCTTGTATCAAAAAAACAACGTAAATTACCAGAAAAGATGCTATATTTCGGGAACTTGTCTAAAGACATAGACCACCCTAGAATCTGGCATAGAATTAGTTATTTAGGTTGCACAAGCTTTAAAATTAAAAAACAATTCGCTGATAGTGTTAGACCGGCGTTCTATTGCAAAAACTCTCTAGGCAAATTACTTATTAACAATAAAGATAGAGTTAACTTTAAGAACAAATCTGGTATTTATAAATTACAATGCAATGATTGCCAACATTTCTATGTGGGTAAAACCACACGTACATTAGATATAAGGGTATCAAAACATTTAGCTGCCTTTAGATTAAAAAATAGAAACTTCGACATTCGCAAATCACTTGCTAATGGAGAACCATACGTTTAATGCGGATGATGGGGTTAAACTGTTGCATAAAAACATGGGGGATCATAAATTATTTTATCAAGAAATTTTGGAAATTAATAGAGCCCAGTAAAATCCCTTGCCGATATTGAATGAGCAGCTGAACCTTCCTAATTCTCCGCTATTATATCCGATACGTAGAAACACCTAACAGATGTCACTAAATGTGGAATGATTGTGTATATTTACCCATTCGTCGAATTACATACCGTCAAAACCCACAATACTATTATAATTGTAAAATCACTGGTATTTCTAAAAGAAGTTGAAAAGCGGCAATTCGTCATTCTGTTAATATGGTGTTTACAAAATAAGGATTAGGGAGATTCCCGAAATTTTAACTCAGGTATCAGTGTGGCTCTCAGACGTATAATATCTTACCTCGTAAATAATATTTGTCGCATTTGTATCTTCTATATAAACGTTATACACTGTTTACTGTCTCTCAGTTCGAGTCCATTCGTGTGCTCGAATGCCTGCAGATGCCGAAAGGCGAAACCCGGGTCGTTAGTGACAAAATACATGGAAGTGTACAAAATCTCAATAATCCAAATTTGATATGTATTTGTACTGATATTTATCAATTCCGTTTTTGTTTGTATTCATAATTATAGCATTAATAAAATACAAAATAGAATGTTTTGAATTTAATAATTAGAAGCATTCATTGGTCATTGTGGCGTCAATTTTCAGTAAAGATTATAATATTGGTATTTCAGTGAAGCAAAATTTACATTTCTGAGTAATATTCGCAAGTAAAATGCAACTATTTTAGTACTTCTTTGCCAAATCCAACAAGCGTTGAATTCAATAGGGCTTTTCCATTTTTTTTTTAAATGTTGGGCAACCGGATTTGCTTACTCTAAAGTCCAATAGCAACGTTTCAGTACTGAATAACAAAATTTGTATTATTCAAAGAAGAAAAATATTTCAGGACAAAATAAAAATTAAAATATTATGCTTATTAAATTGATTTTTTAAACTCCATTTTTTAATACGAAATATTGACATCAATATTTTTGTTTGATATTTGCACTTCCGATTTGCGTTTTTTTTCTTGTTTTTTTAACATCGAAAAATCGGTATTGGTATATCCGTCCGGTGTTGCCACCCCTACTTTCAAGGTGTTTAACATGGCCGTTTGAACGATATGAAAAAATTTATTTATTTTGTGGTGTCTTACGTAAACTGAGGTATTGCATTGTCATTTTTTCTGTCAGGGACATACCTTGTAATCATTTGACGCTGAAGCCTGCTTTATTACACTTATTGAAAGATAGGTACGCTCAATGTATAATAAAACGAATTTTGGTACAACGTAGAATACCATTTGGATAGAGATTTGGTATTTTCCGAATACAGTATTTTGTATATTATAAGCATCATCTAATGGGACAGGGTTTTAAAGTGTATAGAATGATATAATTTTGAAATGAAATTTATTTGTACCATACTTTCCGACAATATGTTTGAAATAACTTCTTTTGCCCACCGAACCATTACATTTTCGCTTACAATTAAATGCACTTTCGTTTAGATCATAAAAACAGTTTTCACTTATAACAAATACATTCCACAAAAACTAATTCTTTCACTAAAAATGAAGTGATCCCGCATAATAAAATATATTTTAACATTGAAGAAATATATTACACTTACAAAAGAATATTTTCACATAGATATAATATTTTTCACTCAACATAAATACTCACACTTTGAAATCAAAAGTTACACGAAGCTGTAATGAAATGTCACTTATTCTTCTACGCTATATTAGGCCGTCTAAATATATTGTCTTTGCTCCACGCATTAGAATACATTACATAAATCAAACCAACTTTAGCATAACCTACTCCAACTTAACTCACTTTGTTAAACGAATCCGCGATTAAGTGGAAACTATTAAAATCAAAGCATGAGTGTACTAAGTTAATACTATCTAATTCAAACTGCAAACTATCGAAATAAAAGTTAAAGTGTACCAAGTGCATACTATCTTTCACAAAGTGCAATTATTTATAACCTTCACCGTTTGATCTATTGTTGATTTGTCAGTATTGTCAATTGTGTAAGGTAACTAAAAGTTTTTATTGTACTGTAGTTGAGGTGTTATGATTTTTCAACCAAATAATATTATATTCTGCGATACTTGCGACGTAAGAAAATGAACCATTAGACATTTTGCATTTTTAGTAGGGTTATAAAACCGAGCGTGTTTCTTTCTTTTGATGCATAAAAAAATTGTTACGTAATAAATTGTGCATTATCTCCAAATTACCCAAGACCTTATAAAAGAATTATGAAATCGCTGTGTAATTTAGAGAGTACACAATAAAGTAATCAAAAAACACTTTTTGTTAAAATAGATAATTCATCATGAAAGGCGTTTATTTTATACAATAGATTATAGAAAAATATGTTAGATGATGCAAGTATTAGAAGAGGATGAATTGTTATGTTTCTAAAGGATTTTCAATAAGAATAGCTATTTTACAATGCTCTGCCGTCAATTCCACAAGCTTCCCTCGTTCATCACTGAAGTTGTTTTTCTCGTAAATTGCATTTTCAAGATTTCTCTCAAAATTTTGTAGAGACGTCTAAAGTATTTCAAGTTTTAATATCCCACTGGATAACAAAAAGCGCAAAGCTATTTTAAATGAATCCATTTTACAAAGAAAAAAACGAATTATTATACAACTTTAATTCAGACTTTTTTGTTATTTTGTTTTGCAGGATTTCCTTCGCTGAAGGGAGAGAAAGGAGAAAGAGGACCTAAGGTAAGTCAGATTTTATTTACAAGTTCATCATCACACAGTGAATAGCAAATAAGATTAGGCACTCACGAAACATTTGTCAGAACTCCAATTTACATAAATTTTTATGTTCATACATAATTATATCCAGGTCATATATTAAAAGGTTTTGTTTTGAATATAAGGCAATATAAGCCGTATTTTTTATAAATACAATATCTTAGTACTACTTCATTTATATTATGTATTTTTTGCAAAACTCAAAGCACCTTTGTATCGATTTTGATGACCCTCTCTCTTTAAACCTTATTTTTGTTAATATCTAGTAAGTGATTCTTGGTGTCTCGCGGGAAAAAAATATTCATCACTGATTCCACGTTTTTTTTAAATGAATTAGATAAGTTACGCTCAACAAGTTTTAATTCTAAAGCAAAACGTTGTAACTGCTTACTTTCTGAGTGATATTGGTTCTAATCATTTTTTTAAATTAATCGCTAAAAATATAATTTTATTGAACTTTTCGAAAATTCGTTTCTATACTGGAATTTTTATCTTTCTTTTATCTCACACTCTTGATTTCTTAGTTGTTCAATAGTGTCTCTTCCATTTAGTTTTACAGTGAATAAACATATATTTTTTTGAATTAAAACTGCATTATTTTTTTTAAATATGCCAGACACGTATTTCAAATAGTAAAATACGTTGAAAATATACCATTTACATCCCAATTTTACATCCATAAGAATATTTTTTGTGTTTGGATTTGTGTATCACTGTATTTTATAAAATTTCATTTTGTCTGAGTGCGTCTAGGTTGGGAAAATCGTATTTTTTGGTGGAAAATCCTGACGTGTAAAAGCGATACAGTCCACTAAATGAGCTTAGCTGTTATAAAAAAGCGACTCCGTTTAGCATTTTATGATAAAATAAAACACCTTCAGCATTTACCTGGCTCTCGTGCGAATTAAACAAGTTGTTTAAAATGTATCTCTGGGGCTTTTTTATGTTAAACCCAGGGTAAACCTCACACTTTTCTCATTAGTATACGACTTTTTAACAACATTATTCATTGTTTCCTGTTACTTGACCATGCTGCATTTAAATTTTATATTTTAAATTTACTATTTTTTACCAAGAAGACGCGTTAATTTACATTTCTTTTTGCTATTTAAATTAAATTAAATGACCAACTTGAAAAATTTTATAACAATACGGCATGATATATATCTTTTATGAAACATATTTTTATATGAACTTTAAATAGGTTAACATAATATTTATTCACATACTTCCTACATAACAATATTAGATTTAGAGTATTCAAATATTGCCTAAAGATTAGAGTATCCAGGTAATTACTCAACGTTGATGTATAAGTTAGACCAATTAATTATTATAAATATTGTAAAATTAATATGAAGAATCCGCTTGATATTTGTAAATCAAAGCAAAAAGAATAATGATTCAATTTGCTCCACAATAGGAGCGGACATGATTAAAAAAATATATTTTATTTAATATAACTTAAATATTCGTTTATATAATAATGCGTTAAAATAAATATGCGTGTCTGGATGTGTACACGAATAACCTATTTATAAGGAAATCTCCTTTAATGTAAACACCTCAATAACAACCTCATTGAACACTATTATTACACTGTATCAACCCTCTGATGGGTTGCACCAAGTAATCTACTAACAGAGAACCTAGGATTAAAATAAGAGACGTTGACAACCATATATTCTCACCTACCCTTAATATTAGTTATCCTCATAATAATATTTACATTATTAAACCATTATCTTAGAAAGTTGATTGAATAAACAGTTTTTTTTTTAATCATAAAAATACTACAAAGTCCATGGTTTTAAATATTGATTTTATAATTTTATTTTATTGACAGAAAATATAACGCATTTAATTTGGCTCACTTGTTTTCAAACGCTTCATAATCTTGTATTGATGAACCACCGAATAACAAGGTGATCCTGTTGCCAAATGGCCAGCATTGCTCTCTTCGGTTGTACATGTGCTTGAGGTCCAATACAAACAATAACATTTTTAATCGATTTATGGATTTATTTGCGAAGACATGAATGTATCTGTTTTATTAAAAAAATTTCCACTCATCATCCAATTCCAAATAAAGGGTGTATCGATAGCGATTATGAAACTGAAAATTCGGTCTAATTCACATCTTTCTAGCCATACTCTCTTTGAGAAGGAGAGGTTGAGCAACTAAAAAATACATCATTTACGCATATCGTAGAAATACTTTGTTGGGTAAAGATCTATTAAAAGTATATTCCCTCCGTATACCGGATATGGTTTAATAAAAAAAGTGTTGATTGAGGAAATCTTTATTATACGTCAATTCACAAATCAATCACTCGAAAGAATCCACTATTTAATGGTCCTGTCCGACAACGTACAGGTATCTATAGTTATTTCGATATCGATACATTTCACTGTACTGAAAAAATACTTATTCAATAGTGTGATTACAGTTCATTGTAATAATTATATTATAATCGACGTTGTTTTGGCCAATTGATTTAACCCTCAAAAAATGTAAAAAATATTTAATGATTGGATCTCATTTCAAAGACGACAAAGAAGGTCGCAGTTAGAAAAGTAAATTGACAACTTTTTCGAAGCGAAACATCATTTTATATTAGGTTTTAGGTTTGAGAATTCTGACCCGACCACTTGATGTAGACACTTTTATATTGACACTCCCTATGTATAATCCTGTATCTGCAAACATGATAATTTACAAGAGTGCTTTTCAAAGCCTTATAACGCAACTTACTATATAATGTTTTCGATGAAAACAGTTTTACTCTCTCCACAGTAATTTCAATTTTGAGGGCTAAATCAATTGGCCAAGACACCGTTGATATATTCTTTAACTATTTTATGTTACCTTGAAAATGAAATATGAATAGGTAAATATATTTATTACGTATGCATTGAAAGTGCAAGAAGCATCATTTAATTATACAAACAGTACGACACTTCAATAGCAGTTTTGATCGATAATTACAAAAAATACTCATGTAACGAGTCAAAAAAAATATATCATTATAAATGATCATTTTTATATAAAAAATCATTTTAATTAAAGTGTGATAGTTTATTATCGAAATCATTTGAAATATATTAAAGATTGATTAAAATAAAGATAGTTTTTTTTAATTTTTTTCTCTTTCATGTAGCAAAACATGCCATTATAAATTTAAATATCGGCAGTTTTAATGAAGCTGTAGCTATTTTTAAAAGAGAATATTTTTAGGAGCCCGCTATTTTTTCATCAAGTACCATTCATTAAGCAACGAACATATCATATTACAAATTCTGTCTTCTGCTGATATGATTCATTCTTAATTTTGATTTATTGATTGAATTGGTATTATTTTAATGGAAGTCCATCGAATACAAGTTACAATTTCCAACTAGTTTAACAGTAACTGAAGAATATCGTTAATTGTTATTTAGCGCGCATCTACAGAACTTCCTACATTTACCTTACCTAATTGTTTTTTGGTTTACAATCAACCAAATGGTTTGAATCTGTTTTTTCAACACTTATTTGTAGTAATAATTAAATACTGCAGTGGAATTAATTCGATTTGAAACGAATTCAACGTATCATTTTACGTAAAAGTAATCACTATTGAAACATAAAAAAATATTTCAAAAGTTGAATAGTTTTATTTTAAATGGGTTGTTGGCTAGTTTTTGGGAAGTTTTATTTCCGTTGATGGAATTCAAGCCGTTATATACTTTTAAATAAAACCATTATTTCATTGGTTTGAATGTTTAATCCTTCTGATCTTTCATCATACTTAACTGTGCAGTTGATGGCTCAGATTTTTATACAGATAATAATAGTCAAATTCTCAAATGAAAACTTCCATGTATAGATTTTGCAATCGATTTAATGGATTTGTACACAAAGGTATAATTTTCTGTAACAGTCTCCACTCACGCCATTTCAGATCCTGTAACCGGACTTAATTAAGAGCAATTCTTTAACTAATATTTCTTTATCGTAACTAAAAAGCGAATAAAGGATTTACTCTCATTCAGTTCTTGTTAAACAACTTCAACGGAACCCATTAGGAGTTCATGTAGCCCTTATTGGAAAGCAAATGGCTAAGATATATCTTTCACAATTTTATACTCTCAGTGATTTATAGTAACATAATAAGTAGTTAGACATTTAACGAAATGAGGTACATTCTTATCAATAAAACACAAACAGTGATTTGAACTTTTGTATTTGTTTCCTTTAAATTTTAATGACGCTGTTGTAAAAAATATTGCCATATTTTGTCGTTAGTTTTATTTATACTTTTTATGGCAGTTCAGGGAATGAAAAGCCCGGCTTGAATCTCAAGTTTGTATGAATGTTATAAATTATGTAACATCCTTTGGCAAAGGTGCCTTATCACTTCGTCAGGGGAACCCATTAACCCAAAGTGCAGCGCGAACTTGTAGGAAACATTTAGACAACGATATTGCGCCGTACAACAGCCCATAGTGGAGATTTATTAAATTAATTTATGCAAAGTGATAGAGATTTAGTCTTTGGACGTGAGCTTCTCAGAATCACGAAGACTCACTTCTAATGACTTTATTGGCATTGCAAATTTACACAACACGATGTTGGCCAAGTTTAATACGACTCTGGACAGATTCTGCTGAATTTGCCAAGTGGTGTAATTGGCTCTTAATTGTTACCCATATATTCTTGGAAGGTGCTACTGTATCACATGTAATTTAAATTATTATGACCGAAGGCATTAGTTCTCAGTGTATATAATGTGGATAGAGAGAGTTACCATTGTACTCAGATATAATAATATACAATGTGTTGCTACTCTATAAAGTTATCACCACAATAAGTATTGTGAGATTATTATTTTCTCCAAACATTACTAGTCTTACCGCAAATCAAAATCACAACCATTTTCAAATTTCAAAGCAATTCTAATCAGCAATCAAGGCTCAACTGAGAAAATCAAAATATTATTTTTGAATGATAAGTAACTATTTCGAATGTAAAGATTATGAATTAAAAAAATGCCGAACGCCAATCGGGGATCGTCTCAAATAGAACGAACCAAAATCTTGTCGAAGGCCGATCGCTTTAGGCATAAGCTAAGTTTTGACAACCTTAATTGAAATGCAACCTAAGGTGAAATTTAAGCTTCAAAAATCATTTTTGAATACTTTCAATTATCACAAAATTCCAAATGAAAGTCTGTCAATATAAATATATTTTAATACAATTAAAAACAACAGCTTTACAAACCGCCTTCAACCAGAATTTAGTATTTTAGTTTATCGTCCTAACGTATAACTTTTACATACGGATACAATATTATATATTTATGCATGTATTCTCTTTTGCTTGTCATTGCTTGTATATCTAAGTTAATTATTTGCGCTTGGCATCTGCTACATAATAATAATGTATGTTTCATGATGCCCTGAAGCAGTGTTTCGCCGATTTCATATCTAAATATTCTTACTTTTTTTCGGTCAGCTGTTCAAATCTCCTGTTATTAGTTGATGGTCCAGTTAATTTGTTTATTTGAATTAAAGGCATGGGCACCTTTTATGTTTTCAACACATCATTGAATATTCAATTATGAAAAACACGTAACTTCTAAGATTAACCTTTTACCTTGTCTGAAAGTGAAGGTTCAACTATCTTTGCCAGCATACATGGTAAGAAAAATTTTTGGTCGGGTAGTAATTTAATATAATTATAGATACAATACAATAAACAGGTTAAATATATAAGATTTTTAATATCAATTTTTTCGTAATTTCGAGTAATTTTCAAACAAACATTTGTGCAATTATTTAAGACATCGACTGAGGGTGCTTGATGGAATTTCAATATCAAATTTGGATTATTGAGATTTTGTACACTTCCATGTATTTAGTCACTAACGACCCATTCATGTCCATTCGTGTGCTCGAATGCCTGAAGATGCCGAAAGGCGAAACCCAGGTCGTTAGTGACAAAATACATGGAAGTGTACAAAATCTCAATAATCCAAATTTGATTTGTGCAATTATTAAAAAAAAACAAAGATAACATAATCGAGCATTGTTTTGCAATCAAATAATAATTTGACATAGCAGGAAAGAGGATATATCAAATCGGTCAGATATTTTTTTATTCTATGTTACATTTATATCGTTACAGGAACAGTTATTATATTATATCTGTATTGTCGGGAGCAAAAATAATACTAAAGCATTTACGAATTCTAAAAGGCGTTACCGAGTATAATTTGTCTTCTCACTTACGATCTTTGGTCACTGAAAGTCTATATGAATATCACCTTCATTATTTATAATGTGCAATAAGAGAATGCTGGCCTTGTTATTAACTGCAAATTTTTTTGATTCATTTTTGCCTGCAGCAGACATTGAGTTATTTTATTTCTATTCATAAACTCTTTTTGTATACACACCTTATGAAGACAGAGATGCAAATTCAACTTAGATTTTATAATATATGACAATCTTTTGTTTGTATAGTGTAAACAGAAAATTTGTTGGCGATATAACTCTTAGACAAATTATTAATTATTTATGTGTTGTTAATTCGTTTTCCAATTAGTAATTTCGTACCGTTTGTTAAAACAAATACAAGTTTCCGTTGAAGAATTTAATATGTAAAGTATGATAAATTAAATTCATGACAATTCTTTCTGGTGTCAAAATAAAGAAAAAAAATATTATTATTAATTTAAGACATCGACTGAGGGTGCTTGATGGAATTTCAATATCAAATTTGGATTATTGAGATTTTGTACACTTCCATGTATTTTGTCACTAACGACCCGGGTTTGGCCTTTCGGCATCTTCAGGCATTCGAGCACACGAATGGACTCGAACTTCGAGTTCACACGAATGTACTCGAACTCGAACTTCGATGTTCGAGTCCATTCGTGTGCTCGAATGCCTGAAGATGCCGAAAGGCGAAACCCGGGTCGTTAGTGACAAAATACATGGAAGTGTACAAAATCTCAATAATCCAAATTTGATATTATTATTAGTTATGAAAGTTTTTTATACAAGAAGAAAATAATTTATAAATTCATTTTAAATTATCAATATTATTTCCTCGTATCCAGATTTTTATATTTCCGCACACAAAATTTAAGTCATTAATCTATTTATTAAATTTCGTTGGATATATGAAACTAAGTAAGCATTGACTGCGTCGACAATTTTGAATACGTATCATTAAAACTATCGGGCTTTTCAACAGAATTTGTTTTAAGAGAATTACTAATTCGCTCAACCTTTCATTTTAGGAGACAATTAAAATTACAGAATATGAATATGATAGTACTGATAGCTATTCACTCTCGTTTACAGGACCGGGTGGGCGGGTGGAAAATTCAAGCACCCCAAACAGCCACGTCTTCAAAAAAAAATCGATTTAAAAATCAAATTATGAAAGCATTGGTACTAAGATTCGAGCCCGTGTACACCGCTACTCAATAGGAACAAGCCAACGACTTGTGTACAGGCTCGGCTTGTATAATTATAATAGAAAGTTTTAGTTTAATAAAAGTTTTCTGATAACCCAATGTTTTGAGTAAAACTTAATCAAGACTTGTATATATTTTTTGCTCTTTTTTGTGTCTAAATTATCGTGGCGTTGGTGTTAGTCCAAAAAGGACTGGTCGAAAAATATTCATATAATAGCTACGATTAGAAAAAGATTGTTAAAATACTTTATGAATACCGTGTTTGTAATTATACAAAACAATCGATATGCACATATAAAAATGGAAGCTAGTTACTGACTTATGACTATTAAAATAATGCTATATGCAATTGAACAATGACCTCGAGTTTTTTTCCTTGCAGATTTTTTGCTTCTATAACTGTTCAAAATATATTATCTACGAATTTATCAATAGTTAAGTAATGTATCTCTAAGATTAATGTTGTGTTTTTTAGTTTGAAAATATGGCTTAGGAAAAATAATTTTCAAAAAGAGAAATTAGCATTGCTTTATTTTGCAATTATAATACTAGTAACAAATATGAAAACTTTTGTTTGTGTAATATTTTCATATTACATTAATTTAGTTCACAGTTTTACACCCGAGATTGTTTTCGTAAAACCACGGATAAGAAAGGTATTTCATTTACATATTTTTTTATACTAAGTTTTTATATTTTTTATTATTTAATAAATATAAATATATCAGTGAATATTTACTCTTATGATTTATAAACAATGGGAAATTAAATAATCCTTTAAATTAAAAATCATGCAAACATTTGTGTATATATAGAAATTCAGCATATTTTTAAAGCGTTCAGTGGCTCAACAGTGCTGTTTATTTAAATTTAGCATTATACTTACTAAGCTTTTATAAATATTCATACCTGAGATGAAATCAAGAAAAAAGATTATTGTTTTAGTTTTATAGATCAATGGTCCTCAACGATAACTAAACAAACTTCATATTAAGTAGTCATATAAAAATAAGCAATCAATTTAATCTTACCGTTTGCAACTCACCTATAAAATGTTTATGAGGAGGCGAGTATTATACAGTCAATTGATTATATCTATATTGTAGATACATTTTATTCGTTCGCAATTATAATATACATAATAAAAAATACTGGTAAAATACGATCCGTAACGTTCTTAATATTATATGAACGATTTCTGCAAATATAATAAAATATCTAACTTTATTCATAACTGTCGGTAATATCTTTCTTTTTAATAAAGTGAATTTCTTAGTGGTGGAGCTGTATGCGATCAAAAGATTTCGTGATCGCTGTTATAGATTATTACCGGAATTAATATAAATTCAACATCAAAGTCAGAATTTTCCGTAAATATATATCAACAATAAATAATTTTAATTTAACGGGTTTTTTTATCAAAGACTTCTGGTCCTTTTTGTTAAATTGCTTACAAATCTTTCCAAAAGCGTTTCGCAAAATATGAATCCTATTTAATTTCAATAAGCCTTACAAATCGCCGTCATGAAAATTTTACAATTAGATCAATTCAACGAACTGCACGATTTCAAATCAAATACATCCGATTTCCTATACCCGGCAGACTGTTAAACAAGCAAAATATGATAAACGCTTACTCTGCAATACCTAAATGATACGTTACACCATAAAATACTCACCACCGTTCGTTTGATATCAATTATATTATGGTCGATCGTTTTAGTTGACTTTGATATCTGGTTGGCTGATGTTGACTTATGCAAAATGTGCCTGTTGCTGGAAAATCAACATTAAAATATTATATCCGATCTACACGATTTGATTGATATATAGCATTCGATAGTTGGAAACTAAATTGAATTATGGTGTTACTTTTGTTGATTGCAATATTTAACAATATTAATGTCGATTCAATGCCATGCTGAAATACGCAATTTACTTAGTAGTATACTTAAATAATATATTTTTTTTACCATGTCCGCTTTCAGTGTGGAGCATATGGCCTCCTTATGTAGGTATCTCAACAGAAACGATTGAAAATTAATTTATGAAACTGTCCGCACCGGGACTTGAACCCAAAACATCCGTAACCGTAGCCACTGCACCACAGAGCCGACAAATAATAACAAAGTATTAAGATCTAAGTGAGCTCTGTAATATGGCCGATAACTGTTTTCGAATCACGCTAAAAGAAAATTTAAACTTTGTCAAAATATCAACAATACTATTTTATTTTAATTATATTTTATTCATAAAAATAAAACACAATTTCAGTTGAAAATGCTTGTGATGATCGAAAACAATCATGGCAATTTGATAAAATCGTGAGTGTATTTCATAATAATGTGACTTCCCATGAGACGGAGGGCGGATGATGAGAAGATCAGATATCACAGGCTCGCCTCACAATATTGGGATTCACTTTTCAGACCAGTCCTCAGTAAAACACTCAGTCTCGCGGCGGAAATCTTTTATTCGCAGCTTATTGGCCGGTTCTTAAATAATTACAGATGATTGCAGATTACAATCGAAATTTTTTAACTCTCGGCAGACAGATTTCGAGGAATTTGGCTGGCTAGAAACATAGGTAGCCGTCAGACCTTTTATGCCCCTAGCAACTGAAAATTCCAGGTACCGCGATTCGGTAAGAAGCGAGTAATGATGGTTTTGGACTTTTGAAGGCCTAGGGTTCACTTAACAGATTGGATGGTGGCAAATAAGGCCATTCCACCAAGATTTGACAGTTATCATCATGAAATTGAATGATACATATGATTACCAAATGAATAATATAACATTACATAATGTCTAATGTAATTTACATTATTAAAGCCGCATTATTAATACTTCTTTTATCTTCGTATTGCCATCTATAGAAAGTTGGAGACTAAGTTACAAAACGTTTCATGGTGTCACGGTCATTAGTTTTACGTGATAATATAAATGACAGCGGCTTACAGTTGCCTTCTTTGATTACGGTACTGCAATATTTTTAGTAGTCCAATGGTTGCATTCATATTGTCTTGAGCGCATCGAATTTCGTTTATCTTCAGCCTCAAGCTTAAGCTGATGATATGAGATCCCATAACTAGCTACATTTATCTACTTTTATGTCCGTAGTGTTATTCGTAAACAAGTTACCTCGAGTAGCATGTGGGAATAAAGCCACGCACTACGCTCATGGCAAAGGAGAAAGAATCCATGAGTCTGTTTGTTCAATTATGATTGCTTCACATTACCATGGGATTATGGGAAGGCCAGTGGTTTATCTGGATGTAAATGTTCATTTATTTTTCATTAAAATAAACTTCAATTGGATTTTTACTAGAGGTCAAACTCTAGACAAATATGTTAGATATTTTAGATGACAAGTCTCTGATGGAAATAGATAAAAGTGATTATTTGTGGCACAGTTAACTCTCATGGGCATTTTTGTACTCCTTTCTACGTAAATACAAATATCTACTTAGTCACAAATGTCAGCAATACAACAACATTGCCGGTTAAAGTGTTTTTCAAATAATTATTGCCAGATATTTAAAATAATTATTTTGTCATATCATAGTACAAAAAATACATGTTATGTTCAAAACTTTACTGTATAATACTATTTTTTTCATTTTAATGACAATTGTGTGTGTGAATATTTTGTATTTGGTTTTTATTTGAACATGTTTCAGTTTTCGCTTTTATTATTATTTGTTGAATTATGTAAATTTAATGTTGGTATGAAAGCCAATTTGTGAATATTACCATTGTAAAGCTTTACACTCTAATAGATTTCAAATAAATTTAGATTTGTAAACAAATCTGTACAACCAGCTTGCAGCATTATAAAACAGTATCGCATAGTGTTATATAAAAGCTAGAACCGTTAATGTTAATAAATGTAACATTATTTTTATTAATTTTAAACGTTATTATTTTCTTCACACCTCGTAAATCAACTTTGATCGATTCAATAATATTGGAAGCACATTTCGAAAATATTCAACCTTATTTGAATATTTACGAGACGCGTTATTAACAGTAAAGACTATTGTTATTTCAACATTTATTTTTCTAAATAAAAACTAACTTTAATAAAATTGAAAGCTTTTCCAGTTATTAATGTTTGACTCTCAGTTGCTTCCGAATTATACTTATTCAAAATTTCATTTTTTGGTTGCGTGGAGGCCTTACACGATCAATCGAAATGAATCATTCATATTGACGGTTCTGAGCGTGGTATAGAAGCACCTACACAATCTTATCACTTAAACTTATCAATCAGATTGACATTCTAAATGGCTCAGTTTGCAAGAAACTGTCGTCTAGTGTGGTGCTCTCATGATTTGAACAATGGAGAAAACAGGGAGTGAAATGAGAAAAATGGCAGGTAGCTTTAATACTGGCCATAGCCACTAAAGGAATGGATATAGAAATTCACTCATTTGGATACTTTCCTGTTATCTAAGGCATTTAAAAAAAATTCAGTAACGTTTTTTAAAAAAATTTACCTAACCTTACCAAACTATAGCTTATGTCGTAGGTTAGGTTAGAAATCTTAAGAGTGAGAGAGCAGAGTGAACACATTCATTTTTTTGAGTTATTGAGATTTTGTACACTTCCATGTATTTTGTCACTAACGACCCCAGTTTCGGCTTTCGGCATCTTCAGGCATTCGTGGTCTCGAACGATTGTTCGCATAGCAATAAACAGTCATTCGGACTGCCAGTCTCCCTTCCACTCGGCGTGATTGACGCTTGGATTAAAAAATATTTAGAAAATATTGTAGTTAATCACGGTCGTCATTCATTCAATCCCTACTGTAAACTATCAATCTGAATGCCATTCTTGAACATGAATTATCATTATTCCGGTGGAGCGTTGTAAGTTTTCTTAATAAATTACTGCTGTTATTTTTATTTTGATTTACATCTTGTTTCTTTATTAAAAATCATCAGTTAATAATAATAATCTTTAAAACATATCGCTATACTTTTTTAAAACGTTGATGCATAATATATTATATAATCTAACTATTAGGAAATGCAACCATAAATATTTTATCATTGTGATGGCAATTTTATGTATGCTCGCTCAACTGAAATAATAAGCCACACGTCAATGTATCAAATAGATGTCATCGATATGCGATTATTATGTCATCATTATTTTGATAGACGTTTTAGGATTGCAAACTCATATTAAATTCCCTCCATGAGAGTATATGTGCATAACACATTTCAACCATCGTATTTTTATATATTTGTATTGAAAATATCATGGAGATATCACAAAAATTTATTTTGCGTGCGATTCTAAATATTATAGATTGTATTCATCTTGGTTTTTTATCCTTCCCGTTTTCATGCTAAAAAAATTCCTCGGGATCTTATGCAGTCACATTGCGATGCAGTGTGAGTTTTGTCATAAAAATGTATTTATAAAGCGAAATGACAATTTCAAAGAGTGAAAAATTGTTTTATGTAGTATTAAAAAATTATTTTACGTCATATTTTGTATGTAAAACCTGAAATACATATATAACTATGCGAAATTATCGAAAGACTCAAGCATCTAAATTCTTCATAGCAGAACAGGCTCGTGACAAGTTTCAGTGCCGTTTGAAACAAAACGGTTGCATACGGTACGATTATGCAGCTCGGATAGTTACTATACTTTACTAATTGTTACTATACAATATTAAATACTATACAATAATGATGTATTTTTGGATGGTAAAATTGAGGAGGTTTTCAAATTATGATTAATTATACAAAGAAGATGTATACAATAATGTATTTTTAATTACATCTAGAACTATTTTATTTTAAAATAGCAAAATTCACAATTATTTGTCTGGCCTATTTCACAGATAATTTAAATGTTTAAAAGCCAAAGTAACGCATTTTTACACCATGAGTACGGAAGGGTTAAGTCGTCTAGCTTTAAACCATAATTGCACTGCACACAATTTCTTTTACCATATCCACTCGCAACGTAGAGCATATGAATACCTAATGGAGGTATCTCAACCGAAGTTTTATATAAGAACTGCTCGTTACTCAGTTGCTTAACCTCTTTTTTCGAAGAAAGTAGGGATAGACGGATCGGGCTAGGATAGGAGTAGTGGTTTTTGAGGATCGGATGGGTGAAACGGAGTTGTATACATCGCAAACATTCATGACTACGAACAGAAGTCTTTAAATCAATTGAAAGATCAATTCATGAAACTGTCTACACCGGGACTTGAACCCGAGAATTCCGTAACCAACGATGTTGCCAACTGCGCCACGACGCCGACACACTATACTTTCATAAAATGTGGTAGAAATTATTTAATAAACTAGTGACATACATGCGCTAGACTACAAAATAAAAGTTAAAATAATATATACAAACGGAAAAGCTTTATTTAAGCACAGAGATGAAAGCATGTAAGCTTTAATTGAAGCGGAAACTGTGAATATTCCAGATATATTACACGGGTCAAAATAACTATTATAATAAAACGTTAAACTTACATGTGGTCATATATTATTAAAAATATATATATATCAAACGCTTAAGGAACGAAGAAAATTAACTTTTGCTTTACGTTTTAAGCTTACCATATATAATTTAAGACATCGACTGAGGGTGCTTGATGGAATTTCAATATCAAATTTGGATTATTGAGATTTTGTACACTTACATGTATTTTGTCAATTCGTGTGCTCAAATGCCTGAAGATGCCGAAAGGCGAAACCCGGGTCGTTAGTGACAAAATACAAGGAAGTGTACAAAATCTCAATAATCCAAACATACCCTATATATTTACTTTGACGTAAATATAAAATTATAAAAACAGTTTTTTTTAACTTTCATCAACAGGGTGCTCCTGGCGATTGGGTTCGTGGTCCACCTGGGCCTCCAGGACCTGTAGGACCAGCAGGTCCTCCAGGCGTTCCTGGAACTCCAGGAAATTTCCCAGAATTTTCCGGATCTGGATCAGGAGATGAAGTGAGTATAAGCTTGAACTTATTTAGATGTTAAATAGTATATTTTTATAGGTATTTTGGCACTACGCCATCGTTAGAACTATTTTGATACCGATTTTGTTTTGCTTATAATAAATAAGTTGATTTTTTGTTTACAAATAGGGCAGAGATAATAATTACGTAAACATACTTTTCATGTTTTAGTTAAATTTCATTTATATTTATCCTAAAAATACGCAAAACATAATTATTATTTATCAAGATGCTCAGGAATCAGTTTACATACAATACGTTTTTCAAATCGAGTTTAATATGGCTTTTTATAATAATTCATTTCTCTTGTGGAAACACAAACATTTTGATGTTTTCACAAACATTTTTATATTTTCAAAGGTTCTATCAGTACATAAGAAATAGCTGTAAACATTAAATATATTATGAAGCATTTGATTATTGTAATCATGTATTTTGTGTGGGAAATAGGGTTTTAGTGTTTATGTTGAATGTGAATCATTTTGACATATAAAGAAAGCAGAGAAATTACCTAATCACTCTAGATTCTTTTCTTAAAGAGGTATTGAAAACGTTTCATTGATAACGACTAAGGTATTTTGATTCGGCCTTATCACAGATTCAATAATATTATATATTTTTGATGGATTCATTGGTGACCGAGTAAGGATTCCAAGTTGAATATTTGACTATTTAATGTCCAAAAATATTCGGCCCTATTTTAACTATTCGATATTTTAATTATTAAGGAAACTATCCGTAATAATTTCTAATGAAGTATTTTATAAAATCGACGAAAGATCGCATCATAATTTCTCCAGATTTCAAGAACAATATTGAACAATGTTTGTTGTCTTCACTTCTTTCAGTAGCTTAAAATTTGACAAATTAGGGCTAAAAAAACTTTTTAACATGCCGTTATTTAAGTAATTGAAAAAATATACCGTTGGAGTAATCCGACTCAGCTGCAAGAAATTAAAAAAAAAATTAATAATGTTGGAATGTGTATTTATATTGTCTCTATCTGTTATTTGACAGAAATGGCAAAAAAATTAGTCGTAAATTATTATCAGGTTTAGGTATCTCATCGTTAAGAAAATATTATATGTATATCAGAGACTTGAAAATTGAATAAATGTAATTTTTATTATAAATGAGCTCATTTTCTTACAAATTTTAACGTTCTATTAAATTATCATTTTAGTATATTTTCAGAAATTATTCGAACAACT
This sequence comes from Himalopsyche phryganea, assembly GCA_022494535.1. Taxonomy (NCBI): domain Eukaryota; kingdom Metazoa; phylum Arthropoda; class Insecta; order Trichoptera; family Rhyacophilidae; genus Himalopsyche; species Himalopsyche phryganea. The sequence goes on from JAGVSL010000109.1 coordinate 415,303, forward strand.
GAAATCACTTTGACCGAGTGACACATTTTTGATAAAAAAATAAAATAATTACTTTTTATCAGTTTGATAATACATATTACTTCAATATGGTGAATATCTAATGAAAGCGAATTATAAATGACGAAAGAGGACAAACGAGTGTCACTTATAACTTGTAACTATGTAGCAATTCGTATTTATAAAGTTATTATTTTGATGCTTCGTATCTTCATGATATATTGACAGCTTATTTATAGTCATCTTTAGTGTAATATTTTTCATAACTTTTCACTTATTTCATTTATTTTGTCACACTTTTAACAAAAGCTAATGAGCTTACAAGATTTTTGCTTCATTGATAGTATGGTGAATACATAATTATGTGTAAACCTTATTTTTAATTAATTTTTATCATTGTGGAAATAAAACTTAATGTAGCGAAACACATAAAAGTAGAAAGTCGTTCAAAATAAATGTGCAAGCATAGTTTAATATAATGGCTTGAAGGATTCTCGGTTTTAAAAATAAAATTCTCAGTGAAGAATTCAAAGAGCTAGTGAGAAAATCTACTTTTATAAAACATTTTATGTAAACAACTGCGTTCTTAAGAGTACGATGGTTGTCAAACTATAAAAGTGTCACAAAATACGATTATTCAAAATGATTCCGTCTATCTGAGTGATTCAAAAAAAGCTAGATCGTTAACCTAAAACGCCAAATATTTTTTTTATTATATTCTTAATAGTTCAAATGAAATGTTACATTTATCTTATTTCAAATGAACTGTGCATTCGAAACTTCAAATAAAATTGTGTCATGTAATTATTTGATAGTTTTTAGTAAATAAACACTACTCGATTTAAAAATTACTACCTACAAAGCTACCAATTTTACTAATAAGGAAATAGTATATTTGTAAATATAGTCAAATCACAACTTTTACAAACAAATTAAAATTTTCTTAATTATGTTTTTGGTAAAACATAAACACAAATTAAATTTATTAAAACGTGGTTTTCCGTCAATTTTTCATATCAATACAAGAAACCATATATTTTTTCTAATCATTGCACTTAATTGTAAGCATTTATGAAAAATTAAAAATTATCAAAACAGAGTTTGAAAATTTTTGTTCTGGTGCATATTAACTAAATACCTACAAGCGATTAAAGTAAAAGCTTTTTACGGGCGAGAACGAGAAAGACTGAGTTGGCTTTTGCATAAGCAAGTAACTTGCACTTGTAACACGTCACTAAGTTTTCATGTAATTCTAAAATTATGTTTGTTTAATTTACATTGCTTTCTCTCCAGGGAAACCGTGTGAAGGTGAGTTCTTTAAGTATAATATTATTCATTCAAGTTTTCTTTTCAAAAAAAGAAATGCAATGAGCACATTTCTAATGCTTTTTCACTGCTCTTTGTATTATTTCAAACCATTTTCGTATAAGTAATTACATAACGACGTGTTGGAAATGTTGCACTTTGTTTGTTTTAACAAACGCATTAAAAGTTTTAAATGGTTACATGGTTAAGTAAATTATATTTAATAAGTGCAATATATGAATAGTCACATTATAATTATATAGCAATGAAGTATTATAACAAAAATTGTTACTTGGAGAGTATTATCGATGTTTTGTCTGCTTTTTATTAGACATCTATAATAAATCAAAAATAAAAATTTCCGTCATAGTATCTTTGTTCCTAGTAATAAAAATATTAAAATAGTAACCGAGCAAAATATTTTAGATAATATTTTTCATATCACCGCACATTTTAACGGCTAATTTGTTCACATTCTGCAGCAAATATTCGGTGAGGGATATGGGCCTCCAGGACAGTGCAGTTGCAACCTGACGCAAATCCTCCAATCATTCACGATGCCAGAGATGTTTACAGGACTTCCGGGTCCCCCAGGACCAGACGGCAAGACTGGCGCTCCCGGCTTGACGGTAAAAACTACGTTCTTTACCATTTTATTATTATCAAAGTAAAAATGTGTTCAGATAAATAAGCGACTGACTATGATTCTTTTAGTTTTTCTTTTGATTCGTGAATAAGTTGATATCGCAAGAACTTTTATTCATACAATTTTAATCTTGGTTAATGATGTTTATAGAGAGAAGGATTTTTGTTAAGGAAAAAAATAATTATTAGCAATTATGTATCTACTTATTGCCAATGCGTCAGTTATTTTGAAATAATTTTAGACAAACAACTTTTCTAATAGACGAATGCTTTCTATAATATCTAAAACAACTCAGAACTATGACAGACGATGGCGTCTTACTTACTTATAAAATTTTGTACAACGGAATTCTTTCATATTTTATCATAATGGAGTTCTACAAAGTAAATGCCAATTCAATTGATAAAATAAAATCTATTGCCAAAGTAAGAATAACTGAGTTAAGCCGAAGTAAAAATAAATGATTTGACACATAAAATATATTAGCAACTAAGCATATCTAAGAAATAATTTAAGACATCGACTGAGGGTGCTTGATGGAATTTCAGTATCAAATTTAGATTATTGAGATTTTGTGCACTTCCAAAATACATGGAAGTGTACAAAATCTCAATAATCCAAATTTAATATTTCAGAAAGTTAAATTTAAGCTGTGTAATTAAAGTCTCACGTGTACAAGTAAAAATGACGTCAATTTATTATTTTGAAAAATTCAATCAGTTAATTGTTGGCTATTATTGCGAAAAATACTTTTGCGGCACACTTTTCATAATGGATGTCATTTTAATTACAGGGTCAGGCGGGACCGTCCGGGGAGAGAGGCGCGGCGGGCTCGCGAGGCGAAAGGGGCGAACGCGGTGACGGGGGTGCTCCGGGCGTCGAGGGCCCTCGAGGTCCCAAAGGAGACGCGGGCCTCGACGGTAAGCCCGGAATTCCCGGACCCCCCGGACCACCGGGCCCCACCTCGCAGCCTGACCACGCAACTGCCGAAGTAAGCAATATTTCTATTATTTTTTCTTCATTATATTTTAGCCCTGCAAATCATCTTCCTCGACGACTCTACGCCTTTTAAAATAATACCAATGAAACCTATTTACATCACCTGTGTTTGTGCCTTACCAACAGGCATCATTCCATGTGATTTTTTTAATAGAAATCGTTTTTATGGTACTCACTGTAGAACTAGAATTAGAATAAAATTTCTTTGTCATCATTAGATAGCATTGTAATACAAAAAAATGTTCAAAGATTATTTTTTACATACAATAAACAATAAAAACATTTTTTTTTATCCCTATTTGGTAACGGAATTTGTCATGTAATATTTTTTAAATACAATTTTTTGCATTAATTCAGATATTTAGGGAGAAGCATTTGTTAAAAAAAGGGTTGTTAATCTTTGGTCAGTATTTTTCAAATGTATTTTTTTTCCTTTTTTGGTGCCGTTTTATATTATGAACAAGAAAACTTCGTTACTACATACATAGTACGTCATTATTGAATTTGTTTTCTTGATCCAATTACTAATTATGTATGTTTTCTTGGTTGATTTAAGTGTAACGATTTTAGAAAATACATAACCGAGTGGTCAATGAATGCCCTTGGACGTCAACTTAGTTGACGGTGTCTACGAAACCTTTCGTTTCGTAGTTTTAGACATAGATGGCTGTGATGCGTACATTTTCTTTCCTGCCAAGCGATCGTTAAAGAGGAGCGTCAAGAGAACGATTAGCTATTACTACTTCTCTTTTCTTAAATACATTCCTTTGTTTTTACCCTCCTGTAAAAACAAATTTCTGTTGAGATTGTTTATTAGGATTCCAAATGATACAAGGTGAGAAAAGATATGGTTTAAATAAAATTAAAATTAAAAAAAAATTTCCAATCTAACAAAGTATTAAAAATATTTTTACGTCATCAGAATAATAAAAAATATTTTGAACAATTTATACGAACGAAATGGTTTTGACATCAATAAAAGTTATTTTCCTTTTTCGGTTCATTTTTTTGTGTAAAATAACATTCTCTTGTAGCATGCTATTTTAAACGTTTATTTTTTATTATCATTTCCTTATTCGTCATGCTACAAAATCGACATATTATTTCATCATAAATAAATAACAGATATCCTACTTATATTATCCAATTTATTTATTTTACATTCCCATTGGCATCTGCATCCTATTTCTGAGAAAGCTTTGGCCTTTACAATATTATTAAAACTAATTTAAGGAAACCAGTTTAAAAATGTTATGATAACGATAGTTAATGATGATAAATATTGTTGTAGAAGTGTCAAGAAACAGGTTTTAGATGTTTATACTGCAGTGTATTTATACGTCTGGTTATATTTAAAAAAAAATGTCATATTTTAACAAATAAGCAGAAACAATAGTTTCGATGGACTCAGTGGTCACTTTGCAATAATTCGTTTTCAATATAAAATAAAAATTGATAGTTTCTTTATTCCACTGATATTGTCTTAAACTTTAAAAAAATAATTCGCTTTTCATTATTTTTGAATATAAAAATTAGAATCGTGATAAATAAATTACATCACAACAGAGTTAGTATGAAGAGCTTCCAAAAAAAAGCGAAACACGTGTCACAATAACAAATTTTTCAATTTTAATTTTATATTGAGCTGAAATACATTTCATCGTAATATCATATAGGGTGTTTTTTTAGAGGTTTATTTTTTAAACTGGCAGCACTTTTTCCAGTGATCGCGAATTTGACAGCTGACAACTTATTTGTGATCAGTTTTGTTTACCATTTAACCATGAACATACTGCTTGACCATCGTGTGCGTTGCGAATTCGGTGAATGGGGCGAAACAAAAATTGCATCTCATCCTGACTTTTACCGACAAATTTTGTTCTGCGATGAAGCTTATTTCTGGTGGAATGAATGGCTTCGTCAATAAACAAGCCATTTTTGAAACGCCGTTACATCCACAAAAATTTACAGTTTGGTGTGCTTTATGGGCTGGTGGAATCATTGGTCCATATTTTTCAAAGACGATGCCGGCCAGAATATTACTGTCAATGGAGAGCGTATAGATCTATGGTTGCTAATTTTTTCGTTCCCAAATTGAATGGCCATAATGTAAACGAACTTTAGTTTCAGCAGGACGGTACAACATGCCATACAGCGCACGCCACAATCAATTTGCTAAAGGAAACTTTCAATGAGCGCATAATTTCGCGGAATAGACCTATGAACTGACCACCGAGATCATATGATTTAGCACCTTTGGAATTCTTTTTGTGGGGGTATGTGAAGTCGCAAGTCTACGTCGATAAACGAGCAACGTTTAATGACCTTGAAGTCAACATTCACCGCGTTATCACCGATATACGGCCGCAGCTGCGTCAGAAAGTGCTTGAAAATTGGACTTTGAGATTGCGCTTTCTTCAAGCCAGCCGTGGCGCCCACATGCTGAAAATCATTTTTACACCCTAATGGCATTTAATAAATCTTTCAATTAATCTATTGTAATGAGCATAACCACGATTATTACATCTTTTATTTCATTTTAAATTTCTATACCTCTAAAAAAACGCCTTTATTATTTTGGTTTACAATAAAATTAACGTTTGCAAAACATTATTTTGCAAGTATTCGGTATAAAACAATTAAAGAGTATTTCGAATTATATATGAAACATTTTATGACACACTCTTTTTTAAGTTATCTTTTCAGTGATATAAAACTTTTTTCTTTTCAATAAACCTAATTGAAGAAGATATTTTCGGTCTATTGTCAGTCTTAGTATTTTATTTCAGTCAAGAAAAATACGGTCTATAATTTCCTAAATAAATAGATAAATTAAGCAATGCTAAGAAAATTAATTATTCAAAACAAATGAACATCGTTTTTGAGATTCATATTGACGGTGTTTTGGCCAATTGGTGTAACCCTCAAAATTGAAATTGTTCAGGAGAGAATAAAAACTGTTTTTATCGAAAACATTATATGGTAAGTTGCATTACGAATCTTTGAAATGCACTTCTCTAAATTCTCATGTTTGCAGATACGAGATTATACGTGGAGAGTGTCGATATAACAGTGGCTCACATCAAGGGGCGGGTCAGAATATCGAAATCTAAAACCAATGTAAAATGTTGTTTCCCTTCCAAATAGTGGTCAATTTATTTTTCTTATTTATATCATTTGGCTCAGACCTACTCTGTCGTCTTTAAAATGAGATCCAATCATCCACTCACTTTCGTATTTTTCAGCGTTACATCACGGCCAAAGCACCGTCGAATTGTAATGCAATATATAGTATATTCTTTCTAATTTTTGACATACACTTTGTATTTATTGTTATGAAATAAAGCGTAATAGATAATATTTATATAACCAATAACTTTAATTTTATTCGCGAATTGTGTTTAATGTCAAACACTCAATTAATGGCAAAACCAGTAGGTAATTTTCACGCCAAATTATTTCGAGAAAAATTTTCAGCTCGCACGTGAACTTCATGTAAGCTTCGGAGTTATGTTGGAATGTTTGAATCAGCACATAAACTACACGCTCTTGCGTTATTTTACGACTTCGTAATTTCATTTCACATACTAAAATATAAATGTCGATTATTTTGACATTTCGAATAAATGCCCATATTAAAACTTCCGTAGTATTCGTTGAAAAGATTAAATGTAACGAGATATTCTCGTCAGTTAAATGTGACATTTTTTTTATTCCACGAAAGATAAGTTAATTCAAGAGTTACTTCTAGAAATGTCAAATTTAATGTAAACATTAATTCTGGCCTTTTTGCTGCAACTTACACATTAAGAAGAAAAATATTTTTGGTCAAATATTTTTCATGATTTTTTCAGAGAGAGACAGTCGTGTTTTATTTAATCTACTCTGAAGAAGATAATTAATTCATTTTAACATTAATAAATATTTGACATATCTTTTCGCACCATATTAATATTTTCATATACTCTTTAAAAAAACTCTCTCTCACCATGTATTTTATATAAATAATCGCATTACAAATATATATTAAATCAAATAATTACAAATATTAAAACATGTATTTGTATTTGAGTCCATCAATCACCTATTTTATTTGTTTGCAATAAATAGTCTGTGATAAAATAAAATAGGTTTTGATACGACATATAAAGTTAATGTTTTCTGACTTATTTGAGATTATCAAATAGTTGACGTTATTTTGATTTCAAGATCAATCATTTATAAAAAAAGAGAAGTCATTCGTTTGCACTGTCAAAGGAAACAATATTCATATTTAAAGATACTTAGTAGGTCCAATATAAAACAGAATGTCAATATCAAGCGATATATTATGGAAGGCATTACAATACAAAGCATTGTTGTCCCAAACAACCAAATTTGTTCTCAACGACCATCAATCTTATAACACCTGGAAAGTGTCTCTTTTATGATATCAAAACTGCTTGGAATGAAGCTAAACATGTTTCGAATCTTTTATTGCTTCTATATTATCTTTTTTTATTCAAGTAAACGCGCTGGTCGACTTCGAACGACTTCTAGGTTCATGATTTAATTCATATAAATTGCTTTAATGACTGTATAAAAATAAATACGCATATTATAAGTATTATTGTAGACATTCCACAAACCATCAACAATGTTAAATTTGGGGTTCATAACACATCCATAATGTTTAATTGGGCATCATGAGCTGTAGTTGTTTTATTTTTCAAACTGTCAATCATAATTATTTTTTAATCATTATTCTTAAGCAAGGCTTACAATTCAACAATAATATATTAAAATCTAACAAGATTTTAGCGAAATTTATTTAAAGTGACATCATTGTTTCTCACATGTCACATATTAATTAATTATTTTACGGCAGACAAAAACTCCATTGCTGTAAAACTAAAAACAAATAAAAATCGGTTGTGTTATTAAAACATGTTCAATACATTCAATGCACCAATAACTATGAGTTTACTTGAGATAAACAAATGTGTGACAGGTTGACAATGAATTAAACTTATATTTTTAATACCTAACATTGCCTCATTACTCCCATTTAGAGCGAGACCGAGCATCGAGCAATAAAATATATACACATTAGAGGTTTGCACTGGCCCGGGCTCGGTCCAGCCCGTGAGCCGGATACGGGCGGGTAAAGACAATTCAGATTCGGGCTCGGGTCAGGCCCGGGTAAGGAATTTAATTTTCAGAAAAATATTTCGAACTATGTTTGTCAAGAGTCAGTTCATAACCATATTCATAACTTCAAGAATTTATTTCACATTTGTTATGAACATCGTTGGAAATATGAAAACAGTTACATATAATATATTATATTGTTTTAGAAGTATAAAGGGGTATATCAGGGTTTTTTCATGGTCGAATTCGGGTAACAGATGTAATATTGAGATTCGGGCTCAGACCCGGTCGGGCCTGAAAATATCAGGTTCAGACCGGGTAATTTTACATAATTTCGGTCCGTGCAGAACTCTAATACATATAAATAAAAACTAATCCTTTTTTTATAAATACGTCTTCTTTATTATTAAGTAATTGTAATCATTTAGTGTAATATATATTTTGTCTAGCACTTACTTATATCCTTGCTGTTGCTATCATTATTAATTTTATATTAATAATTATTGTAATTAATATACAAGATATAGATGTCTTTATTATTAACCAGATTTATATGAAATAAGTATTTTGATTTGATCCAGTATTTTGAATTAAAAATTTGATTCATAATAACACTAAAATATTTTATGAAAATAATAGATTATTTTTTTTATTATTTTATTCACTTGTTTGAATATTATGCAACTTCTTCAGAATAAATAAAAATCTTGAAAATATATTTTCTAGCAAAATATAAAATGAATCAGGTATCGTACATAAAAAAGGAACGTGTTTTTATTAAATAATATCTCAAGAGAAAATCGTTATGACGACAAGAAAGCCTTTGAAAACATTACATTTCTATTTTCCGTTGGTGACATCAGAGCGAGCTTTTAAGCTCTACTTTGCAATTCTTTCCATGGAATTGTATAAATTTATTAAATTCCGTAATTTTTACTTGAATGTATATGTTGATCGAATACCTTAATTATTTAACACAAAAATAAGATTAAATTAAATTGTAAAGCATTGCTATTTTGCTACTTGTGTAACTAGGTGTGACGAAGAGGGAAAAAAATCAATCTCTCTTCACTCCTTGGCTTTGAAATTGGTTTTGAGTCAATGAGGAATAAGGGGTCAGTGTGGCAGTTCCACAAATATAAGGGCTTGGTCACTGAGCATTGCAAACTGAGACTATGCACAAACCGAAATTTTGTAAAATTACCCCATCCGAGTCCGAGCCTCGAGTCTCAATATCACACCAGTTGGCCCAGATTTATTTTTCTCAGCCCAAAAAAAGGCCGGCTTTTTCAATATAGAAATATATTTATACTTTTCAAATAATATGTCTTATTGTTTTCACATTTTCAACGATATTCATAACACATGTGAAGTAAATAAGTTATGTTATGAATAGTATTGTTTTATGGCTGACTCATGATACGAACACAGGCCCAAATATTTTTTTGAAAATTAAATACCTTACTTGGGTCCAACCCGAGCCCGAACATGGTCCACGGGCTGGGTGAAGACCCGCGGGCCAAGCCCGGACCCGTGCAGACCTCTACTGAGCATAATGCACATCACATGCGCGGGTGACAATTCTATGGGCGGCGAGTGCACATACACTAGGGCAAATGGCCCAGCTAAATGAGCCAACTGCGATGGGTCTCACCTGGCAAACTATCGTGGTTCCCCACAGTATCCTGGCCATAGCCAGAAATCTGGACCGCTCCGTGCGTGACCCACAACATTAATTAAGTTAAGTCAGTTATAGTATCTAAGGGCTTCATTAGAAAACCATTTTTGATTGCATTTGCATGCACAACGCGAAGGTCAAGTGGTCCAACACAGTAAATTACCCTGGACTCACCTTAGATAGTAGACTTAAATTCAACAAACACAGCGATCATGGATGAATTGCGTACCTCTGCAGCGATCACACCCTTCTTTTGGAAAATATGGAAAGGGAGTACAAAAACCAATAACATCAGAGATAAGGAAGACTCGAAAAACTCTGACTGATACGCCTTATGTTAGTTCAATCAAGTTGATATCAAAAATTTTAAAAAAAACTGGGTGTCACACGTGTTTCACCTCGACTAAAATCATGTTCGCGCTATATTTTAAAATAAAATTTAGAATATTAAAAAAATGCAATTGCAATAATTGCTCAATCATACATTTGAATAGGTTTTCAAAGTGTTCAAACGTCAGTTTATTATCTCCGAAAGGCCAAGCCACTCCTTTCCGAACTGTGTATTGAATATTAGCATCAGACAGGCCCATTTATGCACTGTGTATTTATGGATAATTGGCCGTATCCGCAACTCTGAACTACCTACCACTGGCAGGAAATTGGATTGCGAACATACTGACGCTAGCCCGCTGATGAATCACGCCATCTGTATAAAGTTTTCACTAACAGAGCCTGTCAAAAATGAAGCCCCACTTTGAACAAGTTGGGCGTCAATTTCACAAAGCCATCAACATCTTTCATCACTGTTTCTTTATTGCGAGATGGTGTTTCATGATTAATTTATCCTATTAAGTCGTACATTAAGTAATACACAAAAATAACATTTAGTTTATTTAAAAATTTCGTTTCCGGTGACATATTTTTTTACATGTCTGCAGCCAATGCAGAGCTAAAGAACTTCTAATAAAACATCTCAACAGAAATTGTTCTACAATATGTGGTTGGTAATTACTTGCTCAGTATATCTTTTCCTTAAAGGGTACGGGGCTAAAATAAATCTAGTTGTACTCTAACCAATGTTAAATGCTTTCGTGATTATTAGGGACTCCATCCGAATATTAGATATTCGAACATATCTGACTCTCGGATATTTAATAAATTATTCGAATATAATTCTTTCATAGTTTTTATGTATATTAACCAACTGGGTGAAAAAAAATGTCATTCAGAGTTGCAACATATTGTGATATAACCAATATTGGTTATAGATACACCATAATACCCACTCAAAACATGTGCTAGTGCATCTAGTGTTTGCTAACAATTAACAAGTCTCACCAGATATATGAAAAACAATCAAATTAAAAAAATTTATTATACAAATGCTATAATTAAATGATATTAAAATATTTGATTTCAACAAATATTTGAAATCCCTATTGAATTGAATATTTATATCACTTTGAGTTTAGTAAGGGTTCTTATATTAAATACGATATTTTGAAGAACTTTTTGTGAAGCCACAGATAAATTTGAAATCGCATCACTGCACTTTGCATAATATAATCATGTGAAATCATCAGCCTGACGCTTCATTCTGCGGTATTTGCGGTTCAGTATTATCAACCGAGACGAATGTAATCGATTTATTAAAATGCAATTTGTTTAACGTTTATGTACTGCCATTGTATCACATGAACAATTTAAACAATTAAGATCTCTTATACTCACATACGTCTCTGCAGTTTACTTCATAATAAATTATACATGGCAAATGTTATCAGCTTGATATTATTTGAACTTTTAATAAACAACTCAAAGAATAAGTGACGTTACTCTTGGGTAGGCTAAGTATCTTTTAAGTTATTTAATATTATATTTGCTTTCGACTCCGTGGCGCAGCTGGTAAAGTCGTTGGCTACGGTTACGGATGTCTTGGGTTCAAGTCTCGGTGCGGACAGTTTCATAAATTGATCTTTCAATCGATTAATGGATTCTGTTTGTAGTCTGAGTGTTTTTGATGTCTAAAACTCCTTCCCACTAATCCATTCTATTGAGATTCCTCCATTAGGAGGCTATATACTCCAAGTTAGGAGCGAACATGGGGAAAAAACGCTTTTTGCATACTTCACATTTCACAGTCTTGAGTAATTTTGCCGGGATATTTTCGTAAAAAAAGAAAATCATTAATGACTTTATTATGCTGCTTAATACACCCTGTTAGGAGGGTGTGAAACCATTTCAGGTGGTGGTAAGTACAACGTAGAGTACACTAGGGAATTGAATGCCTAATTTCTTGTGTTAGACAACTTATTGCCGGTTTTTAAAATAAAATGAATAATCAATCTCATTTGCTTCGGTTATGGTCCTTCCGTGTTCAAGTCTCAATACGGACAATTTTGTTAATTGTTTTTTCAACTGATTTTTTTGGATATCTGTTCAATTGTATGAAAGTCTACGATCTCAAAAATTCCCTCTGACTCACCCGATCCTAAAAACAGAGCGTAGCGAGAGTGATTAGGAAACCACTAGTTTTGTCTAAGCCATATCCTTCTATCCCGACTCTCTTTGAAAAGAAACAAATGTGGAACGGAATTGGTTTAAAAAACACTTTTCAGTGTGTATGGTCACAACGTTTGTCGCAATCAAATTTCAATAGGAACTGCCCACCATTGCCGTAAATCAGTGCTCCACAATCTTTTTTCTTCTACGGCAAACCAAAATTTTCCGCGGTACATCAAGAGAAAAAAATATATGAATAGGGTAACTATACCTAGACAGAAATAATATTATGTTTTTCATTTGTCAAATACTCAATATAATCAAAGAATTATATGCATAGGAAGAGTATTGGATATTAGAGACAAATTATTTGATTTTTTTCCAGTGAAACAATGCGCCATGGCACACTTAGCATCACCTACGACACACTAGTGTTCCGTGACACTGAGGTTATAGGTATTATACACCAGGAACTGTACCACCAGTCGACCATCAGTTCACTATTTTGCAACACAACAACACTGCAGTGTTGTAATGGGCATTATATCCACACGGATGGGCATATCAAGACAAATATGTATAGTTATTATTTGTCATTTTTAATTCAATTATTTGATCAATGATAAATTAGCATTACTTTTCAGACTTTCAGTACATATAATAATAAATCAACGACGTCACGTTACCTACATTGGAACTGGAACTTTGTGGTAAATGATTTAAGAGAATAAAATATAATTATATTACATATATTCAGGAACCTAACATTCACGCATTTTTTTCTAGCAGTAAACCCTTGACTCAATACGACGTCTGCTCTCCATATCTAGAAACATACATTTTCGATGTCAATCAATGCCAACGAAATCATTCTCTATTAATATGAATCGATTTGTTGTGTTTGATGTCACCATTAATTATTATGTGACTCACTTGCTGGATACAAAGAAACATGCAATCCATTATCCTCGTCTTAAATAATCTATCTAGTTTTCTATTCGGGAAGCAAGTTTGTATGGTTAAATAATTAATTGAATCAATCGATACACCATAAAAGTTGTCAGTCATTTTGGAAAGGAATACATCAGAAAATTATACAAAAATCAATTCCGGAAACCAATTCTTTTTTTGATATTTTTGAACGATTGGTCTTTTATACAAAACTTGTTCAATATATTTATAATAAAAAACAGATTAAAAACAATTACAATGCACTTTTTTTTTCTTTTGCAATGTGTCAAAAACCACCATACATAAAAATAAAAAATAGTATTCCAAGCTACTTTTAAAGCCGACATCTAATTTCAATCATAGAATATAAAACTTGTCTGAACTCTGTCACATCCACATGGATTATGTCAACATCTGTAGCAATATCGTTAAACAGTTAAACAGCTCTTCCTAGTTGCGTCACCATTAGTATCCTGGTTTTCCACATTTAGAGAAGAAGCAATTCATATTTTCAGTTTTTCAGTTCATCATCAGGAACATTATATATAATTTAGTTTTAAAAAATAAAACACAACTCGTTTTGTACCACTTCCACATTTTGCATAACGATCAGTGAATAATGCTCGTGGTAAGCGAAACTGGTCCTGAGCTTTTAAAAATGTGGCAAGAGTACAAAGCAAATTTTATTTTATTTTATTTAATGTCGGCGTCCGTGGCGTAGCGTCGCTGGCTACGGTTACTGATGTCTCGGGTTCAATTCCCAGTGAGGACCGTTTTCATAGATTGACTTTCAATCGATTTATGGATTTCTGTTCGTAGTCTGAGTCCCCCCTTCCACCCATCCCATCCTCACGGGGCGAGCGAGAGTGATTATCTAACCACAGTCCTATCGTTCTATCCCTACTCTCTTCGAAAAAAGAGAGGTTGAGCAACTGAGTAACAAGCAGTTCTCGTAGAAAAATTCTGTTAAGATACCTCCGTTAGGAGACATGGGAAAAAAAACATAATGTCTTTTCACCAAGAAGTGACAGTTAACACCTTAAAAGTGATAAAATTTGACACTTTCAACAATGAAATAATTCTTATTTCGAGCTTATTATCAAGGTTTCTATATTACTACGAATGACAAATTCAGGATTTATTCATTGATTTCAAAGAACTCCATTAAAACCATTGTGTTAAACCAAAATAACAATCAGCTTTATTTTATAATTCTTGTAGAACTAAATTATTCGATACTTTTACCTAATTGGCGCTTTGTTTGAAAATATTCTATCAAAAATATTTCGTGATTTGCATTTATAAGACTACATGCTTCATCATTATTAGCTATTGTATTATTGCTTTCCTGTTTTTTATTAAGTTAGTTAGCAGACTTTGTGAAACGATTATTTCTATTATTAATTTTCGTTTTAGATATTTCATCACTAAAATTTAAGCTACATTGACTTGGAGTGTTGGAAATAATTATTAAAGGAAAGTTTAATTTTCATACCGCTTCGAAAATCATTATAGGCAATAACCAAGTATTAAATATGACCTCGCTATATTAGAAAACTCTCATTTTAAAATAAGGAAACCTTTATCGTTCGTCGATAGGTCCCATAAAGAAAATTCCTTTCAAAAAAAATACGCCAATAAATTTTATTAAAACTTAAGTTTTAAGTATTAAGGTTTTATTATAATTGTTTTTAAATAAAAATCTGTATAGAATGATAATCAAATTAAGGTTATTTTTCAATTTATATAAAATTTGCTTATTCATCCATCCTACGACGTGATAAATTCTAACCCTTTAAAAGGCCACGTATTAAAATAAAAACGCATGCAATTTCGCAGATTTATGGTATCAAAAGCAAAAGTTTGTTATAAATGATGGGTCTATAGTGTGTATTTAGTTAACACATGCCTGCCCCAAGTCACGCAAAAATTTCAATGTACGAATTCTTTCGTCTCCAAGGGGTCATTTTCGCATTCCGGTCTTTGTTTCTGAAAACCATTTTTGGAAGCAACAACGCGTTTTTTTATTATGTTATCCACAAAATAATTCTATAAACGTAGCTTTATAATATAATAGTTCTTTATTCGCAATAAGTGCTAATAGCTATTTTACGAACAAGAAAACATCGATTTTATAATTTTATATCTATTTCATTTAATGTTCGAATATCATCATCAGCCTATTGGTAAATAACACGATTTTGTTCTAGTAAATCAATAATTATTTGTCTGAAATAACTCAGTGAGTGTATTTGCTTCACCAGTTACGCCAATTCAATCAATAAATTGCTGCTTGCTTGATAAAATTCAATTATCAATAAGTTCACATCAACCCTTCTGTACTCATGGTCTAACAATGCGTTACTTAGGCCTTTAAACTTTTAAATTATCTGTGAAATAGGTCATACAAAAAGTTGAAAATTTTGCTATTTGTAAATAAAATAGTTATAATTATAATTAATTATTAAAAATAATTAAAAATACACTATAGTTAACGTCTCCTGTGTATATTTAATCATATTGAGAAAATTAGTATAGCATAGTAACGATCCGAGATGCATGAACGTACCGTATGCAATCGTTTTGTTTCAAACGGCACTAAAACACATCTCGAGCCTGTTCTCCTATAAAGAATTTCGATTCTTGCGTCTTTCAATAATTTCGCATAGTTTGATATGTATTTCAGGTTTTACAAACAAAATATGACGTAAAATAATTATTTAATACCACATAAAACCATATTTCACTTATTGAAATTGTCATTTTTCTTTATAAATGCGTTTATATGACAAAACCCACACGGTAACCCAATATGACTGCATGAGATCCGAAGAGATTTTTTTAGCATGGAAACGGGAAGGTTAAACCTAAATTGTTCACTATTAAATATTTATATATCTCCATATAGTTTTTGTGACTCAGATGCTTTTTACTTTTACGTTGCTGAATGTAGTGAGCCTCAAATTTGGAATACCAGTGATATATAATGTTTTCGATAGATTCACTGATTACTTTCTGTAATTTGTCAGAATCAACTGCTTGTATGGATTGCTTGAAGGATTTTTTTATCATGAATACGGGTTAATTTAGATTTATATTCAGGTAGTAATTATTGTTCCAGTCTATTAACCTTTAACTTTATTTGTGTCAAATTGGATTATATATATATATTGTATATATTTGTGTGTGTATAAATCGAGTAAAATGCTCATTGCAGGTAGAATTAATAAAACATTTAACAAATTGTATTTAATTTTGATCAAAAAGAGCTTTCCCTTTATTCAAAATCCCTTAACACCATTTTTATATAGGAATATGCAAAACATAGTATTTTTTTTCAATTTCCGCTCGCAATGTGTAGCATATGGACTCCTAATGGACGTATTTCAATAGAATTTTTCTATGAGAAGTGTTTGTTACTCAGTTGCTCAACCTCTCTTTATCGAAGAGACTAGGGATAGAATGATAGGGCTAGGACAGAACTAGTGGTTAGCTAATTGCTCTCGCTACGCCCCGTGAGGATGGGATGAGTGGGTGAGGAGAGAGTTTTAGACAAAATTAACACTCAGACTACGAACAGAAATCCATAAATCAATGAAATATCAATTTATGAAAACTGTCCGCACCGGGAATTGGACCCGAGACATCCGTAGCCGTAGCCCACGACGCTACCAACTGCGCCACAGACGCCGACAAACATGGTATACTACAACTTTACTTCTTTTTAATAATTATTTAAAAGCATGTGTCCGATATTTGAAAATTCGTTTTATTCATTTGACTCGGGGCTAGACATTATCAATGAGTTATTTACTGACACTTTATAAATATATATAATAATATTATATTTTAAATTTAAATAAGTTTGAATTGTAGTTAAATGCATGGAGACGCTTAATATCTTATTGTAAGATAAAAGTTTACTTTGACATGCAATTACAGAAAGAAAAAAATTGAGTGCACTATGCTCCAGTATCACGTATTCTATTTCAAATGCAAGTGAGGTCAAACACTGTGCTGAATAAATTTACGGAATGGCTGATTACTTCGAAAAATAAAATTCACAGACTCATAAAAACTATTTTTCATTTTGATATTAAAATAATTTGAAATGGAGTTGGTGAGATTGATAAATCAAGATGCTCTGACTCCTTATGGAGCTTATATCAAGAGAAACTGATATACAAGAAGTGCTTGTTACTCAGTCACACAATCTTTCTTTTTTTAAGAGAGTAAGTATATAAGGATGCCGCTAGAATAAGACTAGTGGTAAACTAATCGCTCTTTTTTAGGCTGGTTAGGTGGGGAGAGAATTAAGACATCACAGGCATTCGAACATGAATCCATAATTCGATTGAACTATATCTATTCGATCACTATATTAAACAGTTAGTTATAGGATGGTTCGAACCCCCGAACACCGCAAACAAAGATAACAACGTTGAACACTCGGCTACAGGCTTGATAATGCTATTATAATAAAGCTCTCTATATAAAATACTAGTGAGTACCCGGCATGCGTTGCAATGCCACTCAAAGAAAGAAAGAGTTGTGTTTTAATTATGTTTATTGAAGTGCTTTTAGATTAGAGGAATGTACGGGCTGGAATTTCATCAAATTATTCGGTCTGGGCCCGTCATCTTCAGGCCCGGCCCAAGCCCGAGTCTCAATATCACACTTGTTACCCGAACCCAACACGAAGCCCAGATTTATTTTTCTTAGCCCGAAAAAAACCCGATTTTTTGTATTATATTAATTCATTAACACTTTTCAAACAATATATGTTTTTATTTCCATATATCATATTTTTTGTTTTCCTTCTGGTTCAGAGTTCTTCAGAAACCTTCACTGGTATGCGCACAACAACTCACCAAATTTTCATCAAAATCGGATGAATGCTAAAGGAACGCATAGAGGACAAACAAGCAAAAAAACATCAATTTTTATATATATAGAAGATTCTTGCGTAGTTAAATAAATTATACTTTGCTCTTTAACCTGACATATTCAGTTCTACCAATTCAATATAAATAGTTGTAATTAATCTAATAAAACAACTCCATTTTTTTTGTTACTAACCACAAATACCAAAATTATTTCTCTCGTAGAATCTCGAAAACTTACAATCGATCATTCAAATATCACTGCAGATAATAAAAGGTAATCTTTAATACGTTTGCTATGCCATATTTGTTTGAACTACATACCTCCAATATGTGTTTTCCTATCGATAACTTCAATATGTACGTCCCACAAAAGCACATAAAAGATGCGTTGCGGCGAGCTCAGAAAGCAGTTCCAGATGGCACACTGGAGAACGCATTACTAGAGAGAACACAAGTAGGGTTTTTTTTTTTTATAAATCACCGCTTTTCCGAACACAAAGGTATACCGCAGGCACACATAGAAAACGTTGAAAGTAAAGAAAACTTTCTTGTATAAATGATGCCTGGCGTTTGGCATTGACAGGTGTTTTCCGGGTCTTTTGTGATCCTTATACAAATGCCAAAGTGTTTCCGTTGCCATCTTTTGATCGCATTAGAAGTAGTGTTTTTAGCCTCACTTCACGACGCAAATATGTGTTTTCGGACTCGCGGGAGGTTATCTCTACTGTCTGTCAGGCACGTACCCAGGTTTTGTAACAATGAAGTAGAGGGGGAGGGGGAAGGAAAAATGTTCATTGTAAATTTGCACTTGAAAATTCGCACATAAAAAATTAATGAACTAAATTCGATACGACCCCATTTTAACATTCAGCATCTTCAGACAAAAACACAGATAAATTTTTCGCAAAAGTAAAAGTGTAATACGATCTTTTTTGTTAATTTAAGTTTGCCGAAATTTCATTATTGTAAAACCAAAACGTTTTTTTTATATAAATATGATATGCTTGTTTTATTTAAAACTTTTTCACATTGTAAAATATATACATATTTAAATATAAAAACCTATTATTAAATGGATGCCTAAAAATAAGAGACTAAGTGCAGTACATACAGTTGTATTAAATTACTGAACTACTTTCAAAAAACTGTTTTTTACATCGTTAGCGTTGCTCAGCAGCAATAAATATAAGGCGAGTTAAGTCATATCATAGATACTCTTATTATATGATACAAAATTAATTCCCGTAACTCCCCAATACTTAGTACCTACAATTCACAAGTTTGTTCGCGAAATTTTTCACAAAAAAAGTCTTTCTCAGTTAAGTGGTGCATGAATTTATAGTCAAATTCACAGGTGCAAACCACTATTTAAGCAACACTGTTCAGTTTTGCTTTGTATTTGTTTCACCAATATGGAATTTAATTTCGTAGAATGGTAATATAATTATTAATCGAAAATCATATCTTTTCATCATATGTTTCGACATGCGTAACATGTGATCTTTTTATTTAGTTTATCTCAACGAATGTTTTCTAAGAAAACAGTTTTTAACTCTTGCTTTAACAATTGCTCAAACTCTCTTTTTTTAAGAGAGTGGGGATAGAACGATATGGCGAAACAGGATCATTGGTCAGCTGAAGACTTTCGCTATGACCCGTTTTTGTGATTGCACGGGCGGAAGAAAATTTTAGACATCACCGACACCCATGCTCTCGAACAGAAATATTAAAAAATCAATTAATGAAACTGTCCCCACTGGGATTCAAGCCCGTGAGCACCGCTACTGAGGACAACGACGTTACCCAATCTACCACGGACCCCAATAGTATATACTGTTGTACATACAAATATATCAATACTGTATCAACATTATAAATGATCTTTATATATACATAGTATCTAACAAAGCGGCCAGTAAATTATAAAAAAAACTAGCCTATCTAAGATATTGACCGTTCATGAATCTTTTCTCAACATTTTCATTTATAATTTAAGACATCGACTGAGGGTGCTTGATGGAATTTCAATATCAAATTTGGATTATTGAGATTTTGTACACTTCCATGTATTTTGTCACTAAAGTCAGTTCGAGTCCATTCGTGTGCTAGAATGCCTGAAGATGCCGAAAGGCGAAACCCGGGTCGTTAGTGACAAAATACATGGAAGTGTACAAAATCTCAATAATCCAAATTTAATTTTCATTTATATTTACAGATACCGAATTTATAATTAGTTGCTTTTACAATAATACAGTGGTCATCAAGTGACGTGTATGGAAAAATACTAGCAACAAAGTGAATAAATAAATGGCCATAAAAAAATATTGAGAAAAAATTGAGCTTTTCTCAGTACAAACCATATTAGCTTGCAGTGTTTGTGTTAATAAATATATACATTTTAACACAATGCGATTATTTTAATTTATGCTTCAAGTCTTAAAACCCCTAGTTAGTCCAATAAAATCTTTATTCCAATAATCCACTTACTTACCTAAGTTCAAAGTGTAAAGGCTCAAGATTAAATACATTTCCAGGATATTTCTGTTTATAAATAATATGAAACAATGTGCATTTATTATAAAAATATTGTATTTCATAGAATAATTTTGAATTGACATTTTTTCAGCCAATGCAAGTGCTAAACATATTTGTAAAAGATTTAATTTACTCTGTATACGAATTTCGTATTATATTAAGTAACGACTATAACGGTCAAATTACTTATCTTTTGTTTGGAAGGATTATTATATCCGAACTTCTTGCATTACAATTAATTTTGACATAATAGTATAATCTATCTTAAAAAATCATTTTTATTTTCTGTTCATAGATGCTTGTGCCTTATTTTAGATATCTTAATAAATACCACTATTTAAAAAAAAATCAATCTCATACATCGTTCAATAAATACTCAATTAAAATGAGTACAAGTAATCGAACCAAATCCTGTAATGAAAATAACATACATTATTTTTCAAACGGTTTGTCGATTCGCAACCAGAGGCATGAATGTATTTGTTGTTATCATACCATTCCTACAATCCCCATTCTCACCTTCTACGATTCTCAAAGTGAGGTGTAAGAGTTATTTAAAAAACAACCAAATGTTGATATGCTATTTTTAAAAAAATCTTGATGTTTGATCATTGATCTTGTTTATATTTTCATCTGATATCTTGTCATGTTTTATTATTATTTACCTATGTTGACTGGTAATTGACATTTCAAAGACCGAGAGTCAACTCGCTCGTTACAGGATAAGGCTCCATGTTTATAGACGGATGAATGCCTTTCCAGTAACTCAATTAGTCTTGTCTACGATCACAATCCTTGTATTGACATCTCTACATCGGTGTTACCTAGTTACTGTTTGCACACCTGAGTAATCAACACAACCCTCACCTGGAGTTTGATAAAATTACTGTTCGTATACCATACCTGGAGTTAACTCTAGTTACTTTAGTATGGATTTTCATACAGACAATTTCAGTTGGGAAAATATATTTTTTTGGAAAACTAGTTTTTTATAACAGCTTTCATTAATTTTTTCAACTTTTCTTCAAACACAGCATCCCAACAAAAGTTTTTTTTAATAAGAACTGATAAATAATACAAATGGTCGATTTCTGTCTTCAGATAGGCTTAACATAGAACTACGACGTTAGGAAAGGACTGGAACTTGTCTAATCGATCTCTCTACGCCATGTTTTTTTTGGGATTGCATAGTTCAGGGGTAGTAAATCTAAGACACGCGTGCCAAAGATGGCACGTAACAATTCACATTTTTTTAAATAGATTACTAATGAATAAGATATCTGGACATTATTTTGTACTTAATTCTTTTGTACACGAATAAATTAGTATGCTGACAAATACTGTTGTTGACATGTGAGGATTTTTTTGCTTGCAAACATAGATGACGTCACTGACGTTTACCGTAAAAAGTCTCAATGTAGACAAATACGTGTATCTCCAACAACTTGTTGATAGTAAATTCCACTTTGACAATTAGATATACGTGCACAATTATGTGCATGTAGAATAATACACCGTTTCTTACACACACGAAAAAACGAGTTTACATGTGTAGTAGAAAACGTAAACAGTTTTAATTTATCTTAACTTAACCTTTTGCTTTATTTGTGAGCTGTGAATGTAATTTAAATTAAAAATGAAATATTTTTTTAATTGACTGAAATCAACTACTTCTTGTACTACATTTTATAAAATTTATTTACAAAAATAATTACTCACTAGTCACAAGCATATATTATATATATTATATTATAGAACAGAAAATTGATGACATTGCCGTCGCTTGTTTTTTTAAACAGATTAAGATTTATGAAATGGCGTTCCAAGTTTTTTATTTTTTGTTCTGGATTGTTTTTAATCATATTCGATAAGCGATCGTGTTCAGTTATTTATTTCTTGAAGTAGTTTGACCGATGAATCCAAATAGGTGTGCATTTTACTTAAATTGACGACATTTGAACCGGATATTAAAGTATTTGGCATTGGATGTACAGCAACAAAGATCTCAACAAATTTAAAGTGTATTTTTTAAAGTTTTTTTATAAAAATTCAAAAACTTATTTTTTCATTTTTCCTCTATTAAAAATTACTTGGAAAGGTAAATGAATCTATTCTGTCTTATCAGACCATGCCGTTAAATGATCGCACAGTTATTGCGTTATTTTTTTTAATAAAGAACTTAATTATGGATTATTGTAATTATTTAAATAAATAAATTTACAAAAAATTTTTGGGATTTTTTGGCACGCGCATGTAAAAAGGTTTGTCATCCCCGGGTTAGGTTATAATTTTTGTTCTTAAATCCTTTCATACCCGAAGAGCGCATTCATTTATCTGTAATGTAATAAAACCACGTTCAAAAAAATTTATAAGATGTACTTAAAAATCTGTGAACATTAATAGTATGCTTTTTTTAAATCAATGAAAACAATGACATGAAAAATGAATTCAATCAGAAAGTAGCTGGTACCACATCTGTGATTAAAGCTATCTATTTATATATCATTATTTAAATATTATAGTAATTCTTTATAACGCCCGTTCTACAAAAGCAAAACCAACTGCTAATAATATAACGCATGCATGTACTTTAGAATATTTTTTCATTTCATTATTTAGTTGTCAATAATTAATAAAATAATTACGCTGATTTCAACATCCTATTTAGTGTGAATAATTATTAAAATAAGAAAATGTTTTATTGAAACGTGTTATAAAAAGTAAATATTTACGATGTTATGTTTGTTTTACGATAACCGTTGAAATATATACAAGTGTAAAAATACCGCAATTTATTTCGCATACTGTGGTTTATATAGTTATGCAATAAAGCAATTTTATTATTATATATATTTTCATACGCCCTGCCTGAAAAGGATGATGGAATATCGTATTCATAAGATGCTGTAAAAAAAGATTGTTTTCCTGGGGATACACATGGCTATTTAAAATTATTATGAAACAAAAATACATAGTTCAACATCCATAAAACGTTTATATAGGTCGGAGCAGTTTTGCAGAGAAAATATTTCACGATTTTACCGATATAAATATTTGTAGGTGTTTTAAAATAAAGATAGAATTTCAAAAAAAAATCATCGATGTCGTAATTATTTCGATGTAATGAAAGAATAAATGCACGGTTAAGTATGGTTAAGCTCGGTTAAGCAACAAAAGAGCAAAGCAACTAAGAAGTTAATCAATATTTGTAATGTAAGTGTCGTAAGTTTATAACAATATATCGATAATAAGTGTTAAAATTTTAATGCACAGAATTTGTGATTTGTCCAAAAAATACGTTTTTACTAAACGACAATATTTAAAACTGTATATGAGTGACAAAATAATAACAATATAGTTTAAAGGTCATTGAAATGCTTATTGTATGAATCGGTCATTTGAAAAAGTGTTAATGATATCTGTGCACACTTAAGATGTAAACGTTATATTTACACTCAGTATAGACCATAATGGATATACAACATACGTTACGTTTATCCATCGATAAACTGTATTTAGGATTGAAAGGCCCAAGACTTTCTAATACCCAAAAATCAGAGAATAGGTATCACGATATTTTTTGCTGAAAATACACCTGAACTTTCCGCTTGTCAGTTAGGGCTCCTGTTATAAAATTTTAATTCAGATTCCTGTATTATTAGAGTTTTAAAGCCACAATTTAAGTCTATTAAGTATACTACTTGGTAAGAAACTGATAAATATTTAAAAATTCTTTTCGTAGTCATTTCACTATTGAGTAGCTGGCGTCATCCGTTCAACACTTCTTCCCTCCAACAACGCTTTCGAAGCTTCTATGAGGTCGTCACCCGTCATTTCATAACCCATGCTTTACGATAATGAGAGAATTTTAAAATGAATTTAATTATGGTCAACGGATCTCTTTTATACCACAAACATTTAAGTTTCGGGAAAACTGTCATTTCTTAAAAACAGATGGGCGGGGACTTACTTGCACGTAAATTATATTAATTCATTTGAAATCCCTGACGAAAAACATGGGCGTGTTTGTTGAATAATTTAATTGTCATTACGTTTTTGTAAGTCCAAACAAGCATACGCTTTGTTCTGATGACACCAGTTACATGTAATAATTCATTTGTTAACACGTTATTGTAATCTTTACATTCGTACAATTTGCTTTTATCCGCGTAGCAATTTTGCTTATCATGCCATTTAATGTACTCAAACCAGATTGTTCCCCGTAAAAATATTAATTCACTTTAGAGCGTATAATTTGCACGGAAGCGAAAAAACGCGCAGAGTTTTAAAGCCTTTTCACTGGGCTAATTCTTTTTAATCATGATTTATTTTTTTAAATTTCTGTGACGTTTTTAATTTGCTGACGTAAACATATTAATATCAAATGGTTAACTAGTAACTTTTCCAAATTGACAGTAGAAACCGTTCAAATGAGCCTCCGATTGGAATTAAATTCGTTGGAAAAAAAATATTTCCTACTATTATTAATGAATTTTCAGTATATTGACTTTGACAATATTTGTCAATGAGAATTTATTTTTTACTTTTTTTAACTGAAATATTTTTCAAAATCATAACGGTAAACATTAAATTTAATTATCTATTGAAACATTTATTTACAATGTAAATTTAAACAATTATATGACAAAATGTACAATATTCTATCATGTAAAACAAGATCATTTTATTTTGGAATAACTATTTGACAATAATTGTTACACTAGACATAAGAATAAATATGTGTAGGTACATTTTTTTATAAAAAAACATAACAAACATGCGGATGTCTGAAAAGAAAATTCATTAACCGTATACTGACGAGCACGCAACGAGAAATCTCTCATCATTTATTATTGCGTTTATACCTTTTTATAGAATAAATCACGTGCAGCATTTCATTTTGTAGTTTTCATATAAACTATCGGAACACAAAATTTTCCCGTTTTCTCGGCTCTAGTCGATCAAACGACACACGCAGAATGTAAGAGGCTTCAAAGAAAAAAAGCTTTGAAGGGGTCTGTCAATATAAACACCGCCCATAAAATGATAAATTGTTTTCTAGTGGATTGCTGAGCGCTCTTTGGTGTTATTACACAAGGAAGAATTAATATTGTCTCGGAAGCTAAGGGTTCTATAAGATTGAATTAATCGAATTATAATCACTCTATCGCGTCAATTTTGGGGTTGTTTCAAATATTTTCAAAATGTTCCCTTCGATTTTTATATGCCGTAAAAGGCAAGTGAAGCCATGACTTAAATTCCTAATTAATTATTATTTTAAAATTATAAAAGGTTATGCAAAAATAAATACTTATTAATCTTGTAAATAGAAATACGTAAAATAACAAATTTTAAATAATGTTTTTAATTGTAGACCTTCAGCTACGGCCTGATCAAAATGTTGTATTTGTCTTACCTATTCGCCTTCAATGTGAAGTATATGGAATTTCAATTACTGGCATCACCTAAAAATAAATGCATGGTGGCTCTAAGGTACTTTTTTAATTAATGTTTAAGACAGTTTTATTTGCGATGAACTAATTGATTGAATAAATAATAAAAGGACATTAGCGCTCTTTACGTTAATACAATAATATAAAACGCTATATTTAATCAACTGAGGTGTTGTCAAAATTCTTCCTTGCTAGATTTTATTCTCATAGAAAATTTGAAGTATTTTCGTCAACTTTAACAAATATGTGTCGTTCAACGATGAAACATTTTTTAATCATCTCTAAACTATTAATTGATTGTGTCGTAAACGAGCATCCCGAATTAAAATATCATATTCGAAAGTATGACAACCCATGTTTGCACAATTCATTTCGGACACCCACTCAGTGAAGTAACCAGAGGGTACACACAACCGGGCGCCAAGGGTCCAAGGAGCCTTCAAAAGTAATAACTTAAGTTCATCTTGTCAATGTTAGCTCGATTATAAGTTAACTGTGATAATACACTATTCTTTATAAGGTGTTACACTTGTTAACAATCTAAAGATATTCGTGTTTATAAAGAACGACATGCATAAATCTTTGAAGTATAAGCCTACTAAAAAGTTATAGGTGCATATACACAAAACAAGATAGTGATATATTCATTTGCCAAATATTAACATTTATCTCTGTGTTTTTTATTACATTTAGCAATTACTATGGCTGAAAGTTTTGAAAATGCATATTTAAATACGAACTTTTTCGATGACACTTGTGTCTGAGATTTTCTTTATGGAGAATTCAACTATTTTTATCGTATGCACTATTGGAAAAGGTGTGTTGAGAAGCATATTGGCAAATAACCAATACCATTCATAACATCATTCTTCCATTATGATTACAAATATCTGCTTAGGAAGGATATGCCGGAGATTTATCTACTAGGTACGTAAATCCACGGGTATATATTGTTTATTAGAATTTTTGGAAAATTTTATTCGACTTGTGTAATTACAGATATTTTACCATTTTTGAATAGATCTGCCGCTAGTAATAAATTATTGTCGCATCTTTAAGAGTGTAAGGTAGTTCGGCGCGTTCTGTTGGTGTCTCTGATTTCTCCAGTGCTGGTAGCTCGTCGTTATTGTCAATCGTATTTATTCGTTTCCTCACAGAATAATTAATGTCACATTATGATCATTAACTTAATTAAACTAAAAGACGTGATTTTATTTATGCTATTATGATTATGGCTCCAAAACAAGCTTAAAACCAATATTCAGTTTTAAACTCACATAATTCCATAGTAATTTAATCTGTTTAAAAATTTATCATCGCGTATTTATTCTCCAATTTCCCAATAACCCAATCATAGATTGATCCAACAGATTTTTCTCTTGCAAATAATATACAATTATCAAATATATTCATAAAAATAAAGAACAGACATATATAAGTTATTAACAATATAGTTTGGAATCATTCTTTTTTTAAGTTTTACTTGGCTCTGAAGAATTTCACTAAACATTATAATTTCCGAGATAATCGTTTTAAGTGAATTTCAGTTTTAGTAAGCAGCTGCTTTTCACTAAAGCGATCTTGGTGAAAAGGAATTTTCAACGGCAGAATGTCAATTATTTCGTAAACAAAAAATTTCTCTCATACTTGACGTTTTATCATGGAATAGTGAAATTCCTCTCAAATTCATTTTGCACATTTTAAAACTTTAAAGAAACGTGTACTTGCATATTTTCTAAGCATCGAGTTGACGTTTAAATGTAGTTTTTCAAAAAAAAAAAAATCACCGAACAAATCTTACTTGAAACAAATACTACACAAAATAAGTTTATGGGAATTTTTATAACTTGACTATAGTGTAGGTAATTAAGATTAATAAAAAATATTCATTAAAGCATGAATATTATTCTGTTGATTTAATTCATTGAGAAGGAGATTTTCATATTTTATTTATTATCTACAATAAATAGAATCGACTGATGAATTAATTTTTTTCCAAATTTCATTGATTTTAATTGCTGTTAATTATTTGTTTTGATACTGTGTGTCAATGTGTGTGAATATGAAACATTTCAAAAACTTGTCAAAAAGATATTTTATACCGATAGTCATTTTTTTTTCGCTTTCTCTTATCATCACATATATTTGGCTAACTCGTCCTCCTTCACCCAACACTGTTTTCCTAGTGCCGATGAAGATTTTTTAACTCTCTACCACCCAGCATGTATACAAATCCGTAAAGTAAACGGCTCTCTCTATAAGTTTATATCATTTCGCCTTTGGAATATTTGTCTTAAAACTGTCCATCTTATAATTAAGGAATGGAAATAAAATAAAAAAAACTTTCCTTTATTTCATTTGAATTGAGGTGCGTTCATATCTCTACTATATAGCACAAAATACATATAGAAATATGTATATTTGTATGTCTGTCGGTCACAACAGCTCCTCCCAAACGGCGCACATTAACGACGTGAAATTTTCACACGTCATTTTAGTTCAACTGCGCTATTTTCAACTGTCAACTCTCAACATTTTACTTTTAACCTAAAATTGAAAACGCTGTATTTTTGACGTTTCAATGTGGGATGAAAAAAGTAATAATAATAGTCGCCTAGCAACAGCTCAATATTAATATATTCTGCAAGTGACAGTTGAGATAGTAACGAGAATGTAAATATTTGTGTTAAATATTGAGTTTCATCTTTGTGATTTGGTAGAAAGTGAGTGGTAAATTCGTACAACTTGGTGTGCATCTGAAATCGTCATTGACTATTAGCGTATAACTCTGATCGTATGTTTAATTTGTGGCATTGCAGGAGCCATTGTTAAATGCAGATCGACAAGCTGTCTATCGGAAAGTTCTGCGGCGCCATAACGAAAGTGCAGTTGGCAAAACCGTCATCTTTTATTTTAACTGGTTTCAACTCTTAACATTGCTATTAATTGGTGGACTATATTTTGTGGGTGTAGCAAAAGAGGTACGGTTGATGGTGATATTTTCAAATTTCAACATTAGCTAACCAACGTCTAAATTTAATTATCTGATAAAAGTGTTCACCATCTTGGGCGAAGCCGGGTAAAAAGTACTAGTAACAAAATTATCAATTGTCCCACAAAGGCGTTGACAAATAATAGTCTGTGATATATGCATTTACCTTTTGATAAGTAAAGTTCCTGAAAAATATTATAGTGTCTTTTTTATCTCTGGTTGTAAGCGTTATCTTCACTTGCAAAGGACTTCTCGTGCAATCTAATTAGATAATGTCTGGAGCGTAATGACAGTAATGTCTGTGAGACACGATCCAAAATGTATTAAATATTTACTATCTTTGGCAACTATGCTTAAGTTTATCACGAAAAGTGATTTAAAGGGACAATGGTGTCAACCAAAGTAAGCATATCTAACATAATTATTAACGTAATTAATCGCATTCAAACTGAAAATGTTTACGCTTATATAATAGAATCACGGGCAAGCCTTCAACATAGTAGCTGAATGTTCGGAGCTTTCTGAAATGAGGTGGGTTAATAAAATCTATGCCTCTACATTTATCAATATTATCTATGGTTCTGTCATCTAATGTCAGCGTGAATTCTATCTATAATGAAATATCGCTACTTTTTTGCTACGTTGAATTTCTGCAGATATGAATTGACCATTGCAGTAAACTGAATAAGTACCGTCTACTTGAACACAAGAGCAAACGACGTAAAAAAAACATCATTTTTTTCATTCTTTGTATCGCTAGATCTATTGTGTTGTATTATTGTGTCTAACATTTATATAATACTAGAAGTTTTAAACCGGCTTTGCGTAAGATAAAGGACGCTCATATTAGATTATTTAGACGTTTGCTTACAAATGACTCTAAGGACGATCCACTAATTATCAATACCCACATTATCAGATTTCATTATATTCATCGACACGCAACATTATTTAATTACGTTTTGATAAATTCTCTCCGTCTCAATTGCAGCATACTTGTCAACCAAATAGGAATGCAAAAGTTGCCTAAATGCAGTTGATATTAATTGCATATCAATCTTCACCACGTGGAAATTTGAGTGGATAATATGTACAAAGCTTCATACAAAATGTGAGTCTCGCATTGTGAAGACAATACCACGAATCTTAATTTCATTTCTAGCAATGATATCAACTTCAATTGTACCGGTGCATTAAAGACACAAAATGAGGATGTCACTTTTTAAAGTTAAAAAATGATGGATAATTTTCCAAAATCTATTCCAAATTTTACATTCAAGTATCAACAATTATTATTTGTGACGTTTATAC
This sequence comes from Himalopsyche phryganea, assembly GCA_022494535.1. NCBI lineage: Eukaryota > Metazoa > Arthropoda > Insecta > Trichoptera > Rhyacophilidae > Himalopsyche > Himalopsyche phryganea. The sequence continues at coordinate 445,688 of JAGVSL010000109.1, forward strand.
TTTAACATATTTACAGTTGCTAAGTAACACGATGCTATGACGATGGCAATCACGGAATATTCGGTATGGAGCGGCTGCTACATTATCTGTCTATTATGTCAAAAATACATTATTTTCAGATTACGGTTAAATATAAAAAATTGAGAGTTGGAAGTTGAAAATACCACAGTTGAACTAAACATTACAGTTAGGATGACATGTGAAAATTTTATGCCGCTAGTGTACACAGTTTGGGAGGAGTTGTTGTGACTGACAGGCATACAAACATACAGATTTCTACATGTATTTTGTGCTCTATAGTAGAGATCTGGCATATTGACGAATACAAAATGAAATTTCTACCCCAACCTTTGCGTATTGCCATTTTGGTTATGGGTTTACATAGGCAAGGTTATTTAGACAATTTGAACTGTGAGTTTCATTACTCTTCTAATATGAAAGGCTCAGTGTTAATTGTTTGACTGTGGTTGGGAGTGGACGATAATGCAGACCGCAACACGTTTGCGCTCACAGCGCTTATCAATCATTTTCCTCCGCTGAAGGATAAACTGCGGTGTAGCTAATCTTTATGCACGCCACTATTTCAGCTACCCCAGTAATTATATTATAAAAAATTAGTGGGAGGCATTAATCAATTATTGTGTATATTGAATAGATTATATAACGGAAAATTGATAATCTCCAAAGAATGCTGTAACTCTTTGTCAAAGGAACGCTGGTTTTTTACAACTCCGACTCTGACTTCACAACCCTGCTTAAAACAATGACTTTAACCACACCCAATAACGGCATTTATTTTAATATACTTAGTTCGTTAAAGATTTTATAAAGACCTATACACTTTAAATGTTTAGGTTTTTTACATTTGCATTTAATATAGGTCGTTATTGTTAAAGAACTGAACAATTTTATTACGTTAAACCTTATCACATTAAGCTTTCCAATGTTACTATAAAAAATAATATTACTGAATATATTTGAGTCAGCGTACACCCCCTAAAACTGTTTTTATTATTTTATCTAATATCGATCTTTTCAGACTGTAGCAGTCAATGTATTAATTCTTTATGTCCGTGAGTATTTCGTTTTTTTATTCAGACTCTCTATAAATAGTCTATATGTTTTTCATTGAAACCGTCGAAGTGTTTTTGACACATTGAGCTTACAGTGGCATCCGCGCAATACTTGAAACCAAAAAAAAAAAACAATGCAAATTGCACATGGCTTTCAATTTGACAAAACTTCTTTTAAAAATCTATGAAGCAAAAAGTAAAATTTATTTATAACATTTTCGGCCGAAATGACTAAAAAGACGTAATAAATTAATGTTAAATTTGACTATCATAATATTTGGTATTGCATAAATTTCTATACGACCTTGCTTTATTCTATTATTTTAGTAATAGAGGAACGTGTGGCTTTTTAACTGAATATAAACTTTTTCTCATTATTTACAGAGTAATGGAAATCTTATTGAAATATCTTGCAAACGGCATTATTAGGTTTCACATAAACGTAGCCTTTCTACATCAAACGGCTTCCTACCCCGTAGGGAATCATTTTCAATATTTAGTACCAACTCCAAGCAATTCTAGAGGTCAATTCACACCCATTCTATGTCATCGGTTGACACATTTCCCTTTGAGACTTAAATAATAGCATTATGTAGTACTTTATTAATATCAGACACTTTTGTTTTATCTTCTATATTTATTATATATATATATATATATATATAATTGAAAGCTTGTATGTTTGTTTGTTTGTCCTCTATACGCTCCTTTACTATTCATCCAATTTCGATGAAACTTAGGTTAGTTGTTGCGCACACACCCGTGAAGGTTTATGAAGAAAAAATTTAAAATCTTAAATCTAAAAGAATCTAAAAAACAGAATTAAGTACGTACAAATAGCAACATCTCTGAACCAGGTGGAAAAAAAAATATGAAATATGGAAACATGGTTTTTTCGGGCTACAAGTGTGATATTGAGACTCGGGCTTGGGCCGGACCTGAAGATGACTGGCCCAAACCGGATAATTTTATCAAATTTCAGCTCGTGCATTCCTTTAATCTAAAAGCACTTCAATAAACAGAATTAAAACACAACCCTTTCTTTCTTTGAGTGGCATTGTAACGAATGCCGGGTACTCACTTGATACTTTATAAATATTTTTTTTCTTCTCAATGATAAAAGTCTTTATTTGTCTTAATTAATTCCCTGGACTTTTAGTACGGGCATAATATGTCAAAACACCAAACCTCTTACTTAAATTAAAAGCAAATTACTTCATCAAATTATCTCAATATACATAAATATATATATATTAAAATGATAAATAGCTCATGCAACCAATTCTTACGAATATACTCATATAAGTTTGTTATATCTTAAATATTTTAACATATACAAAAAAATATAGTATTAAGTCGTAAGTATTAGTGGGATATTTTGCAGAAATATTCTTAGTGTGAAAATTGCAGCATATTTTAAATATAAAATACTCAAACGGTGAGCTATGATAAAAATGCAATGCTCACAACAAACTCTCCTTTAAAACTTTTAACTACGCAAATGTGACGTCCGAGCAAAGTAGGCTAGTGAAACGAAATGAGTACCATACAAACGATGCTTCCATTTCAACCAAATATTTTTTTCAGATGTACCTTTTAGTTTCTTTCGTGTGTTAAGAAAGCTAATATTTATGTAAAAATTATAAATTATAAAATCATGGTATGTTTCATAAAAAACCACGTCACTGGTTTGCTTAGAAACTCGACATGATTTTTCATCTAAATTGATTCTCAGTACATTTCACATCGGATTTAATAATTTTTATTTCCAGGCTTTTATCAACTGCATTGTTGTACTATTTTCCAATTTAAAAGAGAGCAGGTATAACTGACATGAAAATGCTTTTAGTGTGTATTAAGAATATTTGATGTTTATTTGATTTTTCTCATTTTCACGCCAACATCGTTTATCTAGCCAAGTTGGAAACCTAGAGGGATATTTAAGGTTAGTATACTGTGCCTCGACAAATGCTGACAAACATTTGTCAAGTCATCGATGTGTGAGGATTTGACTTTGATTGAAATTGAATGTATTTTGTGATTATTTTTTTATGAAATTTCTATTTTCGGTTGATGTATTCAAGTGGCGGTTGTATTATCGACAATAATATCACGATAGGTAAAGTTTTCCAAGTTATTAATAAAACTAAATATTATTTTTAACATTCAACGAATTTGAAATATAGCTGAGTGGTCTTGAAAATGATAGATATTGTTCTAATATTGAATTACTAAATTCAGGGAAAATAAAAACAAAACCCTCTCCAATGTTTATATATAAGCTAAATACAATAACAAAAAAACTCACTCAAAATAACGTATATTTAAAAATTTGTGCATTATTATTCAATTTTTTCACCCGTTTTCTAAACATAACTTCCTAAATTTCAATTAAGAAATCATAAACATCTATTTGCATTTAAAACTGTAGTAAAATATCGACATTTTATTATATTAATTTATTTCTACGTTATAATCTTGAGCAATAAACAAAAAATAGTAAACATTCGATCAGCTTCCCAGAGTGAAATAATAATTTTCATCTGCTATTAAAAATATTATTCATATGGACAAATCTTACTTCTTAACCATAAATAACTTTTTAACACATTCTTATAGAAAATTACTATTTCTCGGAGTAGCGTTTTTTTAATGATTCAATTTAAAATTAAGAATTTATATAAAAGCGAACAGCGTGTGACATATTGATTGCTAGTCCGTAAGTTGCCAGCAGTCTTTTGAGTCGATGCTATATCCCCGCTCTTATCCCGCTGCAAGAAGTGTCAATCAGGATTGCCTTCTCGATTGCGAACACAAAAGCAATTCATCGGGAATTTAATTACGCGCTCGGCATTGGCAACCCGTATCGTTCGCAGACACTGTCTTCAAGGGTTAAGGGAATGGATTTAACAATAAATATTTTGTAGCTAAGCCGTAGCTTTACTCTTTTGTGAAACTTTCATTAAAAACAAAATTCACCGATTAATAATAATTCATATTTTAATTAAGTTCAACTGAATGATTCTTTATTTAATATTTGGTAAAATGTAATTTAAATCAAATAATATTAAAACGTGTACCAATCTTAAGGTTCAGTTAAATGAAAAATATCTGCATTCATTTAAAAATTACTCCTTCTTACGCAGAAAATTAAAATTGATTGCTTTAGTATGAATAATATATTATTTAACAGCAAAATGTATTTATTTTTACTTTATGATTTGCGTGATATTAAAAAAATAGTTAATTCGTTTTCAGAATGATGAATTGGTTAATCAAGATCTAAGCATGTTTGTCAGAAATATTTCTTTTTAATAATGTTTCCATTAGCAAAGGCGATCATAAATTTGATATATTGTGAAATCATTATAATTTAAATAATAATCAATTGAAAATTCACTATAGAGTGCTAAAATTATATAATTTAAACTTGGATTATTTGTTTAAAAATAACCTATATTTTAGTGCCACGAAAGAGTTACATCGGAGACTATCTTTTTTCCACTTTAGCTGAGATATCTTTTTTGGTAAAACGTTGAAATTAAAAGCGGTGCTTTTCTACTTCTCGTATTATAGAAAGTGTAGCCTAATAAATGTGTGCTGTTTCATACTTTATTCTCAATAATATATAAAAATTTACATTTTCAAAGCAGATCGCATGCAATGTCTAGTAAAAATATTACCTATAACATAATAATAACATCGTGATATGAAAAAGAAAAAAAATATTGTCGGTAATTAAGGATTTTCAGGTGTTTTGTTTATTTTTCCACTATGGAATATAATACCTACATTATAATTTTTTGGATTTTTTTTAAAATTTTATTTAATATTTTTCAGGAGTCTGTATTTGGGACTGGTTCCGGAAGTGGATTGGGTAGGCCAGGAACGCCCGGCCCCAAAGGAGAACCAGGTCCGGCTGGGGGCATTGGAATTCAGGGTGAACGAGGATTTACAGGACACAAAGGGGAGAGGGGTGACGTTGGGCAGAAGGGGCTTAAAGGTGATAGGGTAAGTCATGCTACGTCAGATTATTACAATTTGTTTATGGCCACATCATTAAAAAGGGATAAACAGCTCAACATCATAATAAATAAATACAAATATGGGGACTTAATTTTAGAAAATTTCAAACAATGAAGATTTTTCTGCATTCTTATATTAAAAACGCATTTGTGTAACAGTAAATAAATAAAAAAATTCAGTTCTAATAAGTGATAAAGAATTTTTTGTTAAATAAAACCAACGGTAATCATTAAAAATGCTTACTTTTGAGTGCATTTTCCAGTTTAAAAAGTCAGTTCCATCAATCCATTTCATCCGAGTATTTTTTTTCGTTTTTTGAATAAAAATAGTACGAAATATTATTTATTGATTGAATTGGCATTTATTGGTAGGACTTCATTACAATAGAGGAACTATAGTTCTGACAATGGCGTTAAGCCGAAGAAGCCATCAACTACCTAATAAAGTTTTGTAGAACTAAATACTGAATTAAATACGTCGGCGTCCGTGGCGCAGTTGGTAGCGTCGCTGGCTACGGTTACGGATGTCTCGGGTTCGATTCCCGGTGTGGACGGTTTTCATAGATTGATCTTTCAATCGATTTATGGATTTCTGTTCGTAGTCTGAGTTCTCCCTCCCTCCCACGCATCCCATCCTCACGGGGCGTAGCGAGAGCGATTAGCTAACCAATAGTTCTCTCGTAGCCCTATCCTTCTATCCCTACTCTCTTTGGAAAAAAAGAGAGGTTGAGCAACTGAGTAACAAGCAGTTCTCGTAGAAAAAAGTCTGTTAAGATACTTCCATTAGGAGACCATATGCTCCACATTGGGAGCGGACATGGAAAAAAAAAAAATACTTTGATATTTTACCCTATTAATATAATATATTTTCAAAACTTTGTTAACTAACTAATTCAATTGAATCGGTTTATTTTTTTATTGTTTTTATATGACAGAATAAAAGTGACTAGCATTGATTGGTGTATTATATTCCTTTAAATTGACATCATTTAGTCCCTAAGAAAAAAAAACTATATCATACAATTTAAAAGAAATAGAAACTAATAGATAAGAGACAGCGTTTTTCAAATAGTAAGAAGGTTTTTCTAAAAAGCGATTTTTTTATATGTTTGCATTCCAATATCATATCTACAGGGACATCTCGGACCTATTGGACCTCATGGAGTCAAAGGCGATAGGGGGCCTTCTGGAGTTGATGGCCTTCCTGGACTTCCAGGAGCAAACGGCGTGCCTGCAGATAAAGGAGAGAAAGGTGAATATACGCATAATATACTTCTGACACTTGGCTAATGGATTTTCTTGGACTTGGAAATTCTTGGCATTTTGTTTTACAAAAATATTAAATTGATGTTCCTTTTTTTGAATAGTCTTCAAAATAAAACAATTAATAAAAATAACACATTCTCTTATCGTTTCTGATTCATATTTTTAGAAACACATTTTGCAGATATCTTTTTTTAGGCTAAATTTATTTTTTCTTATAGATTTCAGCATTATAAAGAATACCTACGTACTAACAATCCCTGGCAACCAAAACAAAGTTCCTTTATAAGAAAGTGTTTAAATAGTAAATTTTTCACAAATTTTTTTTTAATACAGATATTTTCTTTCAGTAATATTACTTTATTCAGGAAATATTTTCAATTAAACAAATCCGTTCATATTTTTTTAGGCGAATATGGACCACAAGGTAAACCTGGACCTCCAGGACCTCCAGGACCAGTTTCTTCAGGGGACGGAGCCAGTGGAGATGAATGGTTTTCAGGTAATTAAAAAAGTCAACCGAAAACATTATTATTTATTACCATGGTTCTATTATGTCTCTCATGGTGATGTACCGTGTTGAATGAGTCGATTGTATGTATCATATTGGACATTCGCATACCTATTTTAATTTTGTTAGGGATCTTAAGTATGTAAATAAAACTTTTCTATTACTTTACTATGAAATTTATGTTATCACGATTCGTGAATAGAAAACAACTTGTCTTCACACATTCAATGTTTTATATTGAAAGCTATTTCAAAACGGTTAATTTAAGCGAAATATAATAAGTATTTTTTAATCCATTTCCGCTCGAAATGTGGATCTTTTGGACTCCTAATAGAAGTCTCTCAGCAGAAGTTTTTTTCTACAAGAAATGCTTGTTACTCAATTACTCAATCTATCTTTTTAAAAAAAAGTAAGGATAGAAGGATAGAGCTAGGACATTACTAGTGGTTAGTCTATCGCTTTCGCTATGCCCAGTTTTTTTAGAATGGGATGGTGAGAGGAAATTTTAGACACTCAAACATCCATATCTTCGAATAGAAATTAACACATTGATTGAAAAATCAATTTATGTAGCTGTCCATACCGGAATTTTAACCCGAAAATCCGTAACCAAAACCAACGACGTTAACCACTACACCACAGACCCGATAACGAATATAGCTTAATATAAAATCATATTAATAAAGATCGCAATAATCCTTTATACTCAGAATTCGTGGGTAACAAAATAATTTGTAGACATATTTATAAACCCTTTGTTTGAATTAAATTTGATCTATACCCTAATTATACCACAAATAAACTGTCTCTAAAATTCAAAAAAACTTCTTGGCATGAGTACCGATAAAATCTAGAGAAGACTTAAAATACAGTTCACAGCAAATCTTAATATACACCTGAAAAACAGTTAACACGAAATTGTAGACCTCGAATTGAAAATGAAAATAATCTCATTTATTTGAGGTCACTGTCAACGTTATAATTAAAAATCATACGATATAGTTAGTCAAAAAATGCTTGTCAAGCATGCCTGCTATTTAGTAATTACATCCGTACGAATAGTAAAAATAGGTTTTTTTAGGAGTGTAAGTGTACAGTGTGAGTGTAACTCGTACAGGTTAATATATCTATATATATAAAAATTTATGTTTGCTTGTTTGTTTGTCCCTAATGCGTTGCTTTACCGTTCATCAGATTTCGATGAAACTTTGGTGAGTTGTTGCGCGCACACCCGTGAAGGTTTCTGAAAAAAATCTAAATACCAAACATCGACACCTCGAAAAACCTTGTAATTAATTCGTGTACGCACAAAAAATATTGTGTATCCAAAAGCACTTTAATAAACAGAATTAAAACACAAATATTTTTTTCTTCGAGTGGTATTGCGACGCATGCCGGGTACTCGCTAGTATATTATAAAGATGAACAAAATCATATTTATAACAATGACGTAATTCTGGAGCGGCTTTCAACCATAGTATAACTAAAACTTGTGTAAAACTTAACCCTTTGCTCCCTGATGGTACTAAAAAGTACCACGTAAAGCCCTGCACTTTTTAGTTTAGCAAAATACCACCACAGCAGTATGTTGTAATTGAGCAGACAGAGAAATTTGTCGTTTAAAAATACTTTGAAAAATATATAATGTAATTGTGACCTAGTGATTATTATGATTTTTTCCTTTCACCATAATAGGTTTTATTTTGAAAAATTCAGCTGTAGCTTTTAAGACAAAAGATACAAGATTAACTAAGAAAAACTAGAAAAAATATTTATTTCTATGTTCATGGAGCAAAAGACGAAGATCCTGAAACCCCGTTTTTTTAGATATTACGATAAAAATCTGTGCTATTGGTGAGATACAAATAACCTTTGTTAAATATTTTTTTAATCGTCTCTTTATTATTTCTTTCATACTTGTTAACTAGATACATAGATAGACAATTTAGAACAAAATGAATAGTTAAGAAAGATTTTTAAAATTGTGAAAATTTTTAAAACTTTGATGATACTTCTAGTAAATTGTGAACTTTACTGATGCTCAATAATGGCTTCAAGGCAAGCTGAGACCTACTCTCTACTAGTAATATTACTCCTTCAATCAACTGTCTTGCCAAGTCTGATCTAGATAATAGAATCACAAAGACGTATCAGATATCTACCTTTTGAGATCTTTCAATTCTATGATGAAAGAGTTTTCTTCTGGGTAGGAATCTCGTCGTTTCAGTGATTTATTTTAGTATCATTATATTTTTAATGTTGTATTCACTTTGAAAAATGAATATTTAATTTTGCGTTAATATTCATTTTTTCTTTATTTCCTCGTCATACATACAATAAACATTAAACAATTTTAGAATTATAACATGTGGTTAAAGAAAGATTGTTTATAAAAAATAACATTTACTATATTTCACAATATGAGATATTAATTTGTTTTTAAAAGATAGATCATGAGTATGAAAATCAAGTCGTCGTCGTCCGTGGCGCAGTTTCTATCGTCGTTGGCTGCGGTTACGGATGTCTCGGGTTCAATTTCCGGTGCGGACAGTTTCATAAATTGATCTTCCAATCGATTATGTATTTCTGTCCGTAGTCATGTATGTTTTTGATGTCTAAAACTCTTCCCTCCCACCCATCCGAGCAATTAGCTAACCACTCTATTTCTGCTCTCTTCGAAAAGAAAGAGGTTGAGCAACTGAGTGAGTATCAGTTCTCATAGAAAAAACTTCTGTTGAGATACTTCTATTACGAGGTCATATGCCCCATCTTGGAAGCGGACAAGGTAAAAAATGAAAATTAGCCGTTGTGAAACTTTTCTTCAGTTCTGAGCTCGAATCATCATTTTAACATCTACTTTTATTTGCCAAATTTTCGTAATATAATAGGTCATGCTATACAAATTTGTTTTAATAAGTATTGAAAATCGGTGCCAATTTTCCGAATCAGAGAATAATTTGTCGTTCATTTTTCTCAATAATCTTAGCTGTATATCGTTCCTTCAAAATCTAATGAATATTAAATCATTGACTCGTGACTACTTTTCTTGAGTATTTATTATTGAAATGGTATTTTTACAAGATATTCAGTTACTTTTTATTTATACAATAATCAAAACATAACTGAAGAAATATTGTTTTTCAACTTTCGTCATTATTTTATTGTTAGTTACTTTCTTAGTACCTTGGTATATTCCTTAGAAATATACAATTTATAAAAATACACATTAAAAACAAACTTGATTTAATATAATGTATTTTTGATATCCTGAAACATACTGCGTAATTATTTTGAATGAAATAAAAATAATTTATTTATAACAACCATAAAAAATCTATTTTTCCTAATTACATTTTTTCAGAAAAACTTATTATGGCAAAATCTAAATCCATGTCTTGAATATTTATGATAACATTTTATCTTAAACGGCTATTATAAATTCAATAAATAAATTTGGTTTTCCATACATTTCTCGACATACTTGATCATTAAACGATCAATCATTCCAGTGCTCCGCCACCTTTTCTCATTCATGGATCACCTAAGTACTCATAAATATTTTGCGGCATACTACAAGCCAAAAGTACTTAGCCACTTACCAATTGTTAAAGTGTAACTAAAGAAAGTAACTTAACCAAAAAAAAAAATATTTAACTTAAGTTGAGTGAATAAAAAAGTGTTGCCCATTTGTTTGATAAGCCAAATCCAAAATAATCTTTTTTTTTTCAATAATAGTCTCGTGCAGTGGCGTAACCACTTTTCCTGTACATTAAAACGAAATAAAAACTGTTGATTAATTTAGAACAAGATATTTAGCAGATTTTACTAACAATTCGCAAAAAAAAAAAGTTGTCGATATTAAATAGTTTTTTTTATTAATTTCAACTTCAAAAAAAGCTCCTTTAAGAGCAAACAGCACAGTTGCGAAGATTTTATTTTCGAAGATATCGACCCTAGAAAGGAAAAAGGACGTAACTCACACCAAAAGATACTGTGTATCACTATTTTTTTTTTTGATAATCATAATTCATTCAATTTAATACACGTTTGCTTGGACTATACACAATATTTTTTGGGTGTGGGTTACGTCTTTTTTCCTTTCCACAGTCGACATATTTTTGAATAAATTGCAGAAGTTCAATCTTTGCCATCCTTTCACACATCTATTTTATTATGTTAAGCCGCAACATAATTTTGAATTCTTCTCTATCATCATCATCATAATTTTATCAGAGATTTTAGCAACCAAGTAAATTTAATTTGACGCACTGTGCCGCGGCACACCTGGGATCGTCTTGCGGCGCACCGGTGTGCTTTGGCACACTGGTTTCGGAGCACTGAATTATTCCACCAAATCCAAAAATAAATTCATGTTTTCTGCGTTCTGTGAGTTACCAGCGGATTATTACTTAATTTGTCGTAAGAATAAATATTTAAGGATCGTGATACAATTAGGATGAATGTTATTAAAGTGAGAATAAAATAATTACGCACTTCAGCATTTATTATTAAGTTGAAATTCAGCAGAGAAAAATAATTATCTAAATCGTAACTTGACATTCTATAAATTAATATACGAAAGTTGTGTTGCAAAAACAGAACACTCGCAAAATATTAAAACATTTCTTTTTTATTTTACATAGAGTAATGTGTTTTTCTGTTTTTATTAAAAATTTGACTGCCTGAGAAGTTACGATTCATAAAACTTTTAGAGAGGTCAGCCTAACTGCACATTGATGAGAATATTAATATTAAAACATAAAATATTACTTTAACGAGTGTTTTTTTCAAGACTTCATAATACGAAATAAAACATCGTAAGAAAATTTTATTTTAATTAAATATCTGCATGAAAATTTTATAATATAAATGCGCGAATATTTGGTCGACTTTCTATTCATTATTACTGCTAAAAATATTTAAAGTCCCAAACATAGCCCATTTCCTATATCACTAGAACCGTACCCGTGGTTTCAACAATTATTGGTGCGACCATATTTATATAATTTTATTGCGATTGGATAAATCAATAATTTGTTTCTTTCTACATGTTGATTTTTTCGAAAAGTGATAGCTGTCAGCAGAAGTGCGTGATTGAAATACTGACACATTTTTAAAAGAGTAAATTAAAGGCTGGTGTGAATCAAACTTACTTAAAGGCGTTCACTTTTTTTTTGTGAAGGCAAATAGGTTGTACCTTGTATATAAATCTCTCCCTTGTAAATGTTATAAAGTTATATAATAAAATTCTGTAACTAATAAATTTAAAAATAAACAGAAAAATACTGTGTTTCGTCTAAAAATTACATTACAATTTAATCGAAAATGCTTAGGTCTATAATAATATGCATAATTTCTACGCTTTTCAATAAAATGTAGTGTTTCCTATATTTTTTTGTCATTAAAATGTATCTCATCAATTTGATAAATTGCACATGGCTCGCTGATTTTGATGTAATTCAACACTACATTTCGACATTCAGACAGCTCAACGAGTAAGTCCCAAGCGTCAGCAAAGTGGTTTGATTTTTACATTGCCGATAATAAAACATGTCATAGTGATAATGATGATGATGATGGCGATACGAGGGTGGATATCAATCACTCTGATGGAGATTTTTTTGCTTGCAGGAGGCGGCGAAGGAAGTGAACGAGGTCTGGAGGGTCCCAAGGGAGACAAGGGCGAGATAGGAGCAAAGGTTCGTTATTTTTAATGAACCACATGAACGTTTCATTTGCAAAAGGCCTCGTAAAAGCGGAACCGAAAATGAAATCGCATTAAATCGAGAAAAATTTCACCCGCGGTTGAGTCGATTTCGAAATAAAAAGGGGCCTAAAACTTCGTCCCTTTTGCTCGGGACGATAGCCCCGTGTATCGGGGACGATTTTTACTGCAATTTATTTAAGAAAATTGAATGAAAGACGAATAAGGTAATTTTACATGTTTGTAATGATGAAATCACAGGAAAATGGACGCAACGCACATAGCAACGCACAACATTTTGGTAGACTATGTATAAAACAAAAAGCAATAACATTATTTACAACGTTTGCCCTAATAAATAACGTTTAATAGGTAGTGTTCTTCAAATTTTCTCTTAATCAATTAACTATAATTTTTCCATTGACAAATAAAACTGATTTAATTGAAAATTTTAAATAACCTAGTCAAAATGGTAATGCTCTCGTTCGTTTTTCTGCGGTTCGAGTTCCTGAATGGAGGTTATTAATTGATTTTTCAATACTTTTAATTTTCAATAGCTGCTGTGGGCATGAATTTTTCTGATTTTTTGCTTATCCTGAAAACAGAAAATAGATAAAGGGATATGCAAAAAAGTAATGTTAATACAAATATTCCGATTTTTAGATTTTTACCCTTTTATAAAGTTCATTGATTTTTAACTTATTTATAACTAATAGTAGTATATATAGATTTTTTACAATGATACCTCTATAATCATGTGCAATTTAATATCGTTTGACTATCGTCAAAAAAACTATTTGATATTAATGAAATTGTAGTTAACATGAGGTGACAAACGGGTATGTTTTTTTTTCATTCTGTATAAGAACTGGAGGGTTAAATAATTAAATTCACTTGTATTGTCTCACTGGACTTGTCAGTTTCCAACAAGCCAATGCAATACTTTTGCGTAGGCATGTTGGTTTTGTCCAACATAATTTTAATATATGAGTTGTTTATATCGTCGTTGTTCTGGAATAAGACACTAACTGAAAAATACTAGTTTTGAGTAATTAGGCTTTGAAGTTTGTCAAACGTTTAAAATTCTATACCTTCTTCATTTTGTTTGTTTGTATACTGTTTTTAGGTAAAGGAATAATTTATAAAAATAAGTATGGCTAACTCTATATGTCATATTTTCGATTTAGTGTTTTTTTACAGAACAGTGACAATATTTTCTCCGTTTAATTTTCAATATTTTTCTCACGCTGCTTTGTCCTCTTGGTTGCGGGTTAACACGGAAAAACATGGACGTCTTTGACGTTTTAATCCATGTCCTCAAACAATTTTTAAAATATAATATAGAAAGTGAATACCTAATTAGTTTTTTAACCATACCCGCTCTCATGTGGAGCATATGTCCTTACTGGGACTTGAACCCGTGAGCGTCGTAGCCGAATCCAACGACGTCGACCATTCGACTAAGGGCCCAGCTACCTAAATACAAGTCCTTGACTGTCTTCATACATTTAACATGCTTCAAATCAATTCCTGTGAGTGATTGTGAAAGTGAAGTTACTCTGATATGATTTCTAAGTAGCCCATACGCTTCACTCTGAGAACGAATATGTCTCAAAATACAATATATGGTCTTTAACCAATTATGTGCAATTTGTTCTATTACTATGAAGAGTAAACTGTTTTTTCCATTAATATCGAAGTAAAAGACGAACATATTTTTTCATGAGATTCTAACATGGCTTTTTTCCCATATGTGTACGCAGCACTTTTATTTTAAATAATGTGCTTAATATATTTAATACGTTTCAGAAGACTCATTATTACCTAGTATGAAACACTGAAATAAGTTCTCTTATTTGTTGTCAAAATACGATTAGAGGTCAACCGATTTTTAAAGCTTTGCCAATAATCTACCCTTTCTCAAAATTTGATAAAAAAGTTTTGTTTTGCGTGTGACGAACAAAAGTGCCACAATGTGAGATCAAAATATAATATACTCCCACACATGTCCTGTATGACAAGATTTTGTCAACACTTCACTCGAGACACTCGAATACTTGAAAACCTTAATATAGTTATCGATTCCCAATCCCAAACAACGTATTTAATGACAATACTTTTTTTTTACGTCAAATCCTACAATTTTGATCGACGAAAACTTTCAATACTTTGTTATAAATATCAGACTATGGTTCGGAAATATTCTTTATACATATTTATTTTATCGAATAAAATGTAAAAACTTAAGATTTTCACAAATTTAAATAAGAAACAAGGAATACATTTAATTTGAATAGACAAAATTATATACTGTCGGCATAGACGGCGATAAATCAAAAATCAGCTGTTTTGAGCTATGATTGCAGTGCTATAGATTTTACTACTGTATTGTCTTAAAAAACAAGCTGAACCATATTTCATGTATTTTAAAGAAATCAATACCAATTAAGTCAATTTCGCGCACAGTTATTATTAGTGGCAAAAACTATAAATGGTATTATTGTAAAAAAGTTTCTAATACTTAAATCGAATTCATAAATGATTACCGTATCTCAAAAGTGGTTAGCTTAATAAATAATGATTAATTTATCTAAATAGATATACTTAAATTTCAAGATTTTCTTAAAAGTCGATTATCTCAAAACAAGTTTAACGCGTTCTGCCGGCTATAACAACGATATAATCAAACAGATTATACAGGACCGTTTTCATTCATCTTGTGAGCATTTTCACTCAGATTGATCAGTTGAAAACACTCACTATCTGAATTGCATAATCGATGTAGCTTTGTTATTTGGTTAAAAGTTTTTGGCATTTTTTTAATTGCTCAAACTGCAACAAACTATTATGTCCTGTGGTTGAAAACATGGCGAATATTATAAATTTTAAAAAAACTTAACTTTCCATCGAAAAATTCATGTGGAAAAATTTTATGGTTAAAATAATTTGCCACATACCATATTTACAACAAAAGACAAAAATTTGAATCCAAAAGTTGGAGAGTCACTGCACTTCGTTATTTTTTTACCATTTGCTCTACGAAGACCTCTTATAACCCACTACTGTTGCAATATCGAAAGACGTTGCAAAGTATTTCCATGTTATTTTTTTTGCATGGTCCTGTTTTTCGCGTCACATCAAAAAGCTTTGTGGCATCTTACAATACAAACGTAAACATACAAGCCAGTTTAAAAATGGGAATAGAGACGAATAAATAATTTACATATTTTTAATGTATGATTATAATTATAAATTAGTTTCTTGACGAACTTTAGAGTTAAAGTGTATTAATACCTGTAATACTTTCAACATCTTTTTAATACCAGGGCGAGAAAGGTAGCCGAGGCGTAGAGGGACCGCAGGGTTTCCCAGGAAATGACGGCAAGGCTGGTGAACGCGGACAGCTAGGCCCGTCTGGACTTCCAGGAATCGAGGGTCCTACAGGACCGATTGGTCTTAAAGGAGACAGAGGAGATCGAGGACCACCAGGACCTATAAGCGTCGCTCCCGGATCAGATTTCGTCACTGTTAAGGTAGGTCAAAAATAAATAATTGTTTTTAGTATATAAACATTATTTACTCACATATATAATATGCATTCATTGGTTACTTTGTAAACATTCATTTGCAATTCAATATTTAAATTCATAACTTCATTATTTCACTGGTTGTTATACATGTTGTTTGAAATAGTAATATATTGTAATTTGCCAAAATTAAAATGATGTTGTCACTCTTATAACCATTAATTAACATTTCAGTAAAAAAAATTGCAACGTTTTTAATTCCACAATAATTGTCAAATTCTCTCGTTGGCTATTATAATTATCGCTGTTTTTATTGTGTAGCACAAAAAATACAAGTTTCCATTTTATTCATACTTGTTCAATGGAAATGGTGAAAATTTCATATTCAAATTGATCTCTTATAAACTAAACGATTTTTTTATATCATGATATTATAGACGTAATTAATTTTCATCTTTTGAAATGTTTTTCGTTATTTCCGAAGTAGTAGTAACTCAATTAAAAATAATTTCCCCCTGTTTTTAACGTGACGACACTTAAAATAAACGAGGGAATCAAACGTTCCGCTAACGATTGATTTAATTATCGAGCTAAAATGGAATAGCTATATCAAACGCCTTTTATTAAAATTGACTGAACCTCTACGAGTTGTTTTTTAATGATTTATTAACACAGATGGCGTTAGCAAGCAAATTTCGGCGAATGCGTAATTGAGTTTATGGTTCATTCTAAAGATTTATATCGGGTTTAAGAGTGACTTGATTATTATTTCGTCATTTGTGAAAAAAGGGTAACGGGTATTTCAGCTAATAAAAATTTTTACTCATAAAAACGTACATTACAATTTTGTAAAATTCATTTTTGACTCAGTTTTATAGCCTTTATAGTACTCGACGGAAAAAAACTTGTATTAAAATCTTTAATGCGCATTAGTGTAATGGAAAAATATTACATAATTGGACCGTGCGCCGTTTTGGCCGGTGCTTTTATTTTAATAAATTTCCAAACTTCGTGGATGTGTTACGAACTAATGTTATTTTTAATGACCGACACTTTTTTGCAAATTGAAATTATGTACAGCAAAAATACCACGAGAAAAGAAAACAAACTGAAACCGTTGAGTGACGACGCTTTAAAAAACAATTGTTTTCTATTTGCAATACATTTACTTTCAATTTAATGATTTATTTACAATAATATAAAAAGCGAACCTGATTAAAAATGCATTGAAATTATTTGGAAAAAATTTGCTATGAATATAATCAATTTAACCCGATTAACCCGCTGGACATGTTTACAAATCAAAGACTTTATCTCGTATTTCCGGTTAAACTAGAAGGCAACTTTTGTCGATATATACTTTAAAAATAGTTCAAACCTTTGTGTAGAGAAATTTGGCAACAGATCATGAAAATGTCAAGTATAACACAAGGAAATATATTGAAATTTATCTATTTTTAGCCATAATGAGAGTTTTAACAGATCAATTGACTGAAACGCGCTGTAAGAGTTAAAATATTTTCAAAATAATGATTGATTTACGACCTTTTTAAGAATTATTTCTTATTAGACTTACAAAACAATTTAATTTATTTAAAATATCGTAATAATTCCCAAACGAAAGTGGAATTTACAGCTGAAATACGAAACCATACTAACTATTTACCTTTTATCTCTTTTCATGGTATATGTAGTTCATACAATACGTGGCTTTGTTTTTCCTTAAAAATAGGATGACATATTTTATAAATTAAGGAAGGTATTTTAAACAACATCAAATATAATACCGGTTTTGTCTCTAAAAAAAGTATAATATCTTTTCGAAAGACCAGCTTTCCTTTACATTAACTATATATTTATATTGGTATAAATAATAACCATGTACATTTTTTAAGTTAAAAAACTTTATACAAAAAATGTTGTGTGCTTAGTCTGACAAATCCTGGATATTGCTTGTCACAATTTCAGAGAATTGATAAGCGAATCCTTTGTTCTCTCTTGATGTAAATGTTTTTTTTTCTAAATTATATTTTGTTTTTGTATGAAGGGTGACAAGGGTGATGCGGGTCCGAGAGGGAAACGAGGGAAAACAGGTCTCCAAGGTCCTCCTGGGAAGCCGGGGGCTGGTGAAATCGGATTCCCTGGATATACGGTACATATTTAATTATCTCTATTGTATAATTTATTCATTATGAACATTAGCCAAAAGTAAACTAATTATCATTTTTGATTTTGTATCTTGTTAACTTAAAACTGCCCTGGGAATATTTTACAATTACATCTACTTTTTTATTCCTTTTTTTAGAATGACAATGTTTTAAGTTAGGTAGATAGTTACAAAAAAAAGGAAAGCCTTTTTTCAATGATTAAAAATAAGGAAACCTGTTTCTTGTTATTAACATAAACATATTGTTTTGTATGTTTCTAGTTAAAATATACCTAATAAACATATAAAAGCTTTTAAAATATATACTATTTTGAACAAATTTGAGTACAAACAAGATTTTTAATACGATTTACATCTTTTTTTAAATACTCTTGTTGTCTTATTTTAAACATCTGATAAAACCATTTTTTTAATGTTAAATGGTTTTATTTTCATTTTAATTATATGCATAATTAAAACAATACAAATGATGTTTTTTGATAATTTTTTTGTAATAAAATCATATTGTATTACATACAAGAAATGCTTCAATCTATTCGTAATCATGAAATCTTTGAAAAGGTCTCATCATATTGCAAATGTCTCATAAAACTTCAATATAAATATGTACAATAATCCAAGTTTGTATTTATGCCTTCTGTCCGAGAAGAATCTACCCAAGGTAAGGAAAATGATAATTATTATTATTACATGAATGCGCACAGGCACCATTATTCATCCAGATTTATGAGAACTTATTTTCATTCTGTGTCACTCATTTTCAAAATTACGTTTCTTTCACTTTTTTAAATTCTATTCAATAAGTGAGTAAAATGTGAGTTATTGACTGCTGCACACTATTTTCAATTATTTTTATATCTTCTTACCTTGTCTAAATGGGATTTTTACGGTTTATTTAATCAAACTTCTTTAAAAAGATGAGTAAAAATGAAATAGAGTCAAATCCGAAGAACATTGTGAATAAAGAACCAATTAATGAAACGTTTTGGTTGGGACGGTGCTTTTTCTTAATGGAAGAGCAGTTTTTGTAGGTCAATCTTTGCCATTTTTCTTTCGAAGGGTTCAATACTGTCTGGATATTTCCAAGAACCTTGACGGAAGGGTGGCAAATGCCATACCAGCAGACAAAACGATATTAGCAATCATTTGTGTAATTTCCCTAATAGTTGTTCATTGTGGCTTGCTATTTGATGTGTCACTTTAAAGTTAAAAATATAATATGCACACTGCAAAGCAGTTATGATGCTGTATTGAGTATTTTGTCGATGAATATGAATATCATTATTTTCTTTGACGCCCCAACATAAAGCAAGCTTACTGCTTTTCATTTGGGAAAGGAAATTACAAAATACCTTTGATGAAGTCAGCGGTTACTTAAGACAAACAGATTCAATTTTGCACAGCTAAAATGTGTGACATAATAGTCATTTTTAATATATATATATATTGTCGGCAACTGTGGCGCAGTTGGTAGCGTCGCTGGCTACGGTTGTGGATGTCTCGAGTTCAATTCCTGGTGCGGACGGTTTTCATAGATTGATCTTTAAATCGATTTCTGTTCGTAGTCTGAGTTCTCCTTCCCACCCATCCCATCCTCACGGGGCGTAGCGAGAGCGATTAGCTACCCACTTGTCCTGTCCTAACCCAATCCTTCTATCCCTATTCTCTTCGAAAAAAGATAGGTTAAGCAACCGATTAACAAGAAGTTCTCGTAGAAAAATTCTTTTAAAATACCTTCGTTAGGAGACCATATGCTCCACATTGGGAGCGGACATGGAAAAAAAATCTTAAGCATACAGCTTACTGAGTAGACTCAGGAATTTCGATATATGAAGCTAGTGTTTTTAACGCATCTATAAATAATAAGATACAATATAGGACGTAATAAAATGTTGTATAGCTGAATAATTTTATATTTTATTCTATTATTATCAAGTTCTTCCAAGTTAATGCCAAATTCAATCAATTTATCTAGAAACCATTCATACATTCCTAAAAATAGGTACGTACCTAGTACGTAATTACAATCACTCGCTTTACATTTTCAACTAGATTTATTTAGGATTCTTTGGGTATGAAAAGCATCCACCCATGATAATAATGTTGACCTTTGTTATGATAGGTTTTCAAAACAATGGCCCCGCATTGCGAATACTTTTTGGAGAAATAAACGCTGAGACAAAGTTATTAGGATTAGGCACACCTTCTTCTTACCATCAGAGCTTAGGATTTGCATATCTTAACGTTAAATCTCTCCTTCGAAATAAATAGACTACTTAACATAAGTCATGGCGTTATAAATATGAAAATACGCGTCTAGATGGGATTTTTATAAAGCTTTGAAAAACTATCGCTTGATAAAAAGTACAATTTTCAAAGTCCCATTCAGTTAGGTACTTAAGCTTTTGACATAAAACTTGCTACAATAAAATTACATCTACTGGAAATGTTTTTTGTATGATTAACATAAGTCTGTTAACATATTATAAGCACTCTCATTAAAAATATTTTGAAAGTTAAAAGAGCGTAACTGACAGTTCGTAACGTTTTAAGAAGAAAGCAACATAAAAAAAATTGCATTAAAGGCGGTAGGGTCAAATCAACATGCCGTATATTTTTATAATGGTCATTAACAATATATTGTTCCATAGCAGTTAGTAAATTAAAACAATACTTATAGTTAATTAATATTAAACCTTTTTGAAAGAAGCCACATAAAAGCTGTTCTAATTAAGCCTACATATTTTGTGTTTATTTACTATCTATTAAAAGAATCAAAAAATATACATTAAAGAACAATTTAATTGTTTTTCAAAGCTAACAGATCGACTTATGAGTCAATTTCGTATAAACATGAACTAAAATTATATGGAACTTATTGGTTCATATGCATGGAAAATAATTGAACCCCTACACGGAAAAACAGGGCTAACCTTTCTTTGGTTTTTTTTTGTCAACAAACTTATCAAAATTACTCAAAACATCGTCATTCATTAAAGATTAATATTTTCGATAAATTGTATCTCTTCGACAACCAACGGTTATTATCTCTGAACAATGTTTTTAGGATAACCCTGTTTTTCCGCATATGGGCTCAATTATTAGCATTTATTTCCTTCTATTTGTTTCTTCCGAATGTTATTTTTGACTTTTATTTAATATCTTGATACCGCGATCTTTCGTGTAGATTGGATATATAACATATTAAATTATCATATTTTTACAACATTTTCAGACGGGCTAATATCTGCTTTAAATTTTTTTTTGTAAAGCAATTGTTTCTTTTGCGATTCAGTAAATTTATTAAAGCAAAACGCCTCGCCCTTTTTTACCCATCTTATGTAGTTTTTTGGGTGTCAAATTTATGCTTTTATTTTCCCGCTTTCGCATAAGCAAATTTGAATACGAGTTGCGTTTTCAGGATAAAAATCTTTGCCTCATGTGCATATTATAATTTTGCTCTCCACTAAGGAGCAGGGTAAAGTTTATATGACAGAAATACAAAAGGGATATTTTGTTGCAGGGCCGACAAGGAAATACTGGCCCGCAAGGTCCTGCAGGAGTGGCTGGGCCAAAGGGAGAGAAAGGCGATTCTGCACCCGCAGGAATGTACGGGTTGGGAGGGGTGAGTTTTTTTTTTTTATTTCTTAAATATCGATGGTGTTTTGTGTGGGTTGCGTTATGAATCCTTAAAATGCACTCCTGTTGATTCTCATGTTTGTAGATACGGGTTTATACGTAGGGAGTGTTGATATAATACTGGCTTACATCAAGTGTCCTGGTCAGAATCGTTAAACCTAAAACCAATGTAAAATTACGTTTCTCTTTCAAAGAGTATTTATTTTTCTAATTTATATCATTTGGCTGAGATCGACAACTGTCGTTTTCAAAATGAGATTCAATCATTAACTCATTTTCGTATTTTTTGACCCTCATACCATCGATATATTATAAGCTTTAGTACATTTATTTTTTTAGTACTTATTCTGATTGATTCAAATTAAGACTTTGGTTTTATTTTGATAGTGATATGGCTTTTCAATCCAAAAGTAATAACGTTTCAAAGACTAACACATATTTTTCAATAAACAGAAGTTTCTTTTTCGATCTTTAGAGGCTTCTGTTTAAAAAGAAATTTCATCAAACTTTTAATGTCTCACAATATTTTTCACTAGTTTGAGTAAAGTTTTTGAAAAGTCTGCATGTTAAATAAAACTTCAATATCCTACATTCTGATCAAAACAATTTTTGTTTTAATCTCAGATGAATGACAAGCAATGACAAACCTGTCAAAATGTTACGAAGATATTATAAATTCACTTAAAAATGTTTTTAACTTTCCTATACATAAGTATTTCGTTTCAATATTATTTTATTACTAAAAAATAATTTTATCATAATTGATTGCTTTATTATTGGAAACCTAGCGAATATAATATTATTAATATCTAAAATTCTGTCATACACATTTACACGTGAAAATAATAATAATGAACACAGATTATATTTTACGTATCGACAGAGGTTCCACAAAGTTACCGCCGAATCCATAGAAAATATTACGTAATATTATTATTATTCGATATTCATGACGACTAATCTCAATTATCGGCTCCGTGGTGCAGTGGCTAACATCTTTGGCTACGGTTACGGATGTCTCGGGTTCAAATCCTGGTGCGGACAGTTTCATGAATTGATCTTCCAATCGATGTATTGATTTCTGTTCGTTGTCATGAATGTTTGTGATGTCTAAAATTGCCTCCCACCCATCTGGTCTTAAAAACAGGGCATAGCGAGAGTGATTATATAACCACTAATCCTGTTCTGCTCTAATCCTTCAATCCCTACTCTTTTCGAAAAAGAGAGGTTGAGGAACTGAGTAACAAGCAGTTCTCGTAGAAAACTTCTGTCGAGATACATCCATTAGGAGACCATATGCACTATAATTAAAGACTATTAAAATTTTAAGACAATATTTGATTCACAAATATTTCAATTTATGTTTGATCATTTGAAAAAAAAATGTTTCGTTGTTGTTGTTGTTATTTTAGAAATATTGAACAAGTATTGACCAAGATACCGATAAAAATAAAGCTTTTGGGAGATCCCTCATGCACCATAGCACAGCAACGCGCTGATTTATTTTCGTACAATAAAACACATGTTTCGGAAAAATTCGACCCAATTTTCTTGAGTGCCTTGTGTATTACCAAAGTCGACGATGGCGTCGTCATTTTATGATATCCGGCTCATCCGTTTCCGAGCTCTTTTGGCACCCAGAAGATGCTTATATGTCATATTTATACGACGTTTGAAAGTGCATTCTTTTATAAGGCAAAACTTTATGGTAAGCACTTTTAACAAACCAGCTTCTTGTGTTATTATGATAGACTCAAATAAATGGTACAGTTTTTCTTACTTTAACGCTTAAAAATGAATGGAATATATTGAAAAAAAAAATGAAAAACTATACTTATTTGACCTAAGAACGCCTTGTTGATTCTTCAAGGAATTCTTAATTTGGACAGACAATTTGGATGCAATGCAAGTGTTCTATATAAATCTTCATGAAAAACGTAAGGAGTGGTTATGAGAAAATACGAAATTAGATTTTTAGTATACGAAACATCCTAATTATAATTAATCATTGATAAATTAAAATGAAGATAAAACTACCTTTTCAAAATATTTACGACGAATAAAATTTCTTTTCGTATATTCTTAATTACCAGCGGTCTTTGTCGGCGTCCGTGGCGTATTTGGTAGCTTCGTTGGCTAGGGCTACGGATGTCTCGGGTTCAATTCCCGGTCCGGACATTTTCATAAATTGATCATTCAATCGATTTATGGATTTCTGTTCGTAGCTGAGTAAGCTAACCGCTAGTCCTGTCCTAGCCCTATCCTTCTATTCCTACTCTCTTTGAAAACAGAGAGGTTGAAAATTCGATTGAGATATCTCCATTAGGAGATGACATGCTCCACGTTAGGAGCGGACATGGAAAAAATGCTTCTTTTGCATATTTAAAGGTGTGATAAAATTCCTCTTCCCAATATCCACATCATTTATAATGGTTATTTTTTCACAACAACTTTCCGTTATACTTTTACGGTTGGTAAAAAGAGCCTTTCCCTTTAATATAAGTACGCGAAGTTTTTTTAATGACGGTTTTTTCGTCCCTGTCACGAGTCTAGGCCAGATAGGTATTCTGTAATAGAAATAAATGCAGTAGACGTGACGTCATTTGGCTTTTTTATACCTCACCGTGCTTCAAGACGAAAACTATAGTCTTTCAAATGTTACAATGACCACGACCAGGGGGGGGCGCAGACATACGTGCAATGTGTGCGGCGCAGACGAGCGGTCGAATCAATGGGCCTGTTTTTTACCTTTTCAATTTGTCTCTCGCTAACCGTGTGTACACTTTTCTTCGGCTGATATCAAGTATAGAAAATCTACTTAAAAAATTTTATTTCAATTTATACATACGATTAAATTAGAAAAATTTCATAATGTTTTATACTGCTTACTTAAAATTGTCTGTATACATTTTAACAGTATTTTGTGTCATTTTTAATACAGTGTGGCTAAGATTTAGTTGTAAAATAAACAAAATTAAGTTAAAAGACACTCTTAATTCCAAAAGTACATATTTTATATGAAATAATACTTATTAACAGGTGCTTAGTGTGATACTTACTTGTATATACCATGCTGATTTTTTTATTTACTAAATAGTTTCTCTGTATATAAATCCACGTTTATATATAAGTAATACGTTATATAAAGATTTTCTTAAAGATTTATTTCATCTTGCAATAATTATATAATAGCTTTTATACTGAATGAGAAATTACTGTTCATAGAAAAACTTCTTGATAATTAGACGATCATTTACCTTGTGTTTTGAATAAGGAGAAATTCTGTTCTTCGAACGTATATAGTGTCATCAGTAGAACATGCAATTAAGTGTGCCGCTATTTTTTGTACGGAGGTGCTACTCCTCACTTCAGCCCTGAGTACATATAAACCATAAGATAATGTTCAACACCCTCACGATATATTTTTTGTTAAACCGTAGGGCCAGAAAGGTGAGCGCGGATACGACGGGACTCCTGGATTGCCGGGAGTAGATGGTTCTCGAGGTCCACCCGGACCAGTGGGTGCACCTGGACCATCGGGAGAAGTTTTGGGATCAGGTTCCGTATTTGCAGTTCCCGGGCCACCGGGACCTCCTGGACCCCCTGGAGCACCAGGTTTATCTTTAATTGGCCAGAAAGGAGAGCCAGGCATGACGATGAGATCTGGACACTATTTCGGTGATACTTCATATAATCAAAATAGACCAGGTAATTTGCAAATTTTCTTTTATTTTGAATCCAACACAATCTTCAAAAAATTAGAGAGGAATTTAAAAAAATATTATTTTATTTAATAAATATACTTGAATCATATTTAATAATTTATCTCTACAGTTCTCAGTTTCAAAGCACTGGCGTTGTTTTTCATTCGAAACTAAATTGTGTCTTTCGTTAATGATATGAATTTAGTCCTTATAATAGTTATAATATAAAAGCTTTTATTTAATCTTATTTTGATTTAATTGTTATATTCAGTATAAGATCACTTTAATTTGTGAAGATGACTTTTTAAGAATGTCTTCTTTTTACGACTTTCAAAGGAAATCTTTTTCTAGTTTTTTGTGCAACATAAATCAAATTATTATAAGATTTTTTATCACTACCCGTTTTTTTTTAAACAGAAACTTTTGAACAAACAATATCGAAAAAAAAATGTAAATAACATTATAAATATGAAATAAAATCAGAGTGGTATTACTTTTTACTACAGGTTTAAAGGATACACATTAGTTTTGACATTTTGACAAGCAAAACCATGGGCACAAAGTGGTGGACATGATAACGGTATCCTTTATAACTAGGAACATACAGTACCTGCCAAGTCGGTTGTTATTAGCATGCTTGATGGTATTCAAGTCCTGGAAAACCACACATTTCCTACCTGATGCATTGTACTGTTAATGTAATTTTGGCTTGCATACATTCTCTACATAGACACTGCCTTAAAGTCGTGAATTAATGAAGCTGTGTTCCAAATATGAATACACATTTATGTAAATATTGTTTGCCATCTTTGACCCGTTGTTCATAGCTTGCTCATAGCTTGGGGAGTAAGGGTATTTTTTAAACTCTGCGAAGAGATATTCTTTGTCTGTTTAAAAATTTGCATTTATAAAATATAACAATTATGATGACGTCATGTTCCTTACAAAACTCTTCATTGTACATACATAAAAGTTTCTAAAAAAAATACAATATATACACAATATAACGTCACTTCCACGGCAAAACCACTTAAAATTAAATTTTGAATGCATGTAAATGGGGGACCAATAGGAAGGTTCTTATTTGAATATTTCAAAACTCTTATTAGTCTTTCTCTTTCCATTGTGTTATATTCCAAGAATTCTAGAATTTTTAAAGTAATGTTAATATAAATAATAATTTCTCTTCCTGTTTTTAAGTAAACTAGCAATAAAACTACTTATTATTAACAAAAATATAGCATCTTGCTTCTTTAAGCTATATAATGCTTTTTGTTTCTCCTGAGCAATGGCAAATATTTTGATAAGTGGTTTTACCGTGGAAGCGATGATAAATCACATATTGATAGAAATCAGATGGCCTGGTTAGTTGTTATAAATTAAGGCATTAGTACTAAAAACGACTTATTAATTGTAATATCTGATATTGGTAAAATGTACGAATAACTTTATTTTTTCCTTCGTTTCTTTAATTTATTTTTTTACACTTATTTGTCGTGAGCACTGTGGTATATTTTTACCAAAACTGTATTCAATATTAAGCAAGAGACAAAAGAATTGATCGATTGCAAATTTTGCTTAGTTGGAAGTTTTTTAGAACAACTTTTTGAATTGTAATTTTATTTTTAGCTGCATTAAATTCACAATATTAAAATGATGCTTGGTTTTAATTTCTCAACTTAATATATGAATTTGCATATGTGTACAAATGCTCAAATTAATGATGATTGTTTTGGTAATGCTAGTAGAAAAATGGAGAGAAATTATTTACAAACATACAAGACCGAAAAATTCTGTAAGAGTGTTGAAGGTGCTTACTGGAAAATGAATTGCAAAAGTCGGTTGCTTCAATCATTAATTATTATTTAATTAATTGTGAAAAAAATATATAATATCAATTTAAGACATCGACTGAGGGTGCTTGATGGAATTTCAATATCAAATTTGGATTATTGAGATTTTGTACACTTCCATGTATTTTCATGGAAGTGTACAAAATCTCAATAATCCAAATTTGATATAATATAAAATTTTGTAATTCAATATTATTGATATAATTAAGATTCCTTATTTGTGATTTACTATAAGATGCTTTGCAAAGAAGCAAAATATTTTTTATTCATAGTATAAAAATATTTCAAAGATATTCAATAAAATATAATTAATATTTTTATTATTTTATTCACACTCGTAATGTTCATGCTCATAGTAATTATTTGATAATCACAAAATCGTAATAATATTATATTTCTGTTACATTACAATTTTTCAAAATGAGAAAGATTTCATACTTTGTCACTCTACGAGAGTCACACGTTCCGACACCTTCACCGCCTACAGATGCATGAATAAACTTGATTGATTTTATAGTAAAATTATACCAAATCAAAATGTTGACAAGTGTAATTGTCAATTTTAGTGATTATCAACAATTCTAATTAAACTAATATATACTATTTTACGATTGCAGTACTATCTTACGTATTTAAATTAATTAATTTAGCAAATAATTTTAATAGCCAGATAATAAGTTTAAACCTATAATCTCCACTTAATTCAACGTAGATTACAAAGCATTATTTTTTATATATTTAATATCACTTACGAGTACCCAATTCAATGTAATTTAAATGTTTTAGAACACAAAAGATACGCATCAATTTCAAATGAAATTATAATTATTGGAGATTTATCCATTCTTAAAATTTTGTATCGTTTGTTAAATATCACCTTTTTCCGGTAAACTGTATATTTTAAAGTTGGTCAAATGACATAAGTTGTCAATTAACTACGACGCTTGTAACGTTTCATTGCTTTAAGAAATTAAACAGTAATCCCTTCATAAAAAGGTTTATCTTTTGTCCATAATCTGTATTCCCTGCGAAAAGAAGCAATTTATCTTAAATGAATCTTTCGCAGTACACGCACAACTGAAAGTATTAGGCAACATTTTAACACAATACGATATTCTTCTTTTGTTTTTGCTAGCTACGCTTTTTTGCCAAACAAAGGGGAGTAAATTATTTTTATCGTATTCACTTTATAATTTTTAAGCTGTTCTTTATGTAAAGTTTTCATTTTTTTTCTTAATAGAGTATTATGTTAATGCGGCGAATTTTCTGTTTCTTTGAGATAACAATCTTTGTCGTTGGATATTTCAATATGAAATGTTTTTGCATTTAAATTTAAATGAAGATAATACCATCACTTTTTTTATTTGGCGAAAATACGTTATTATTATAAATATGTATTCAAAATGTCTTCGTCAAATTTAGATAAAGTATATGAAAAACGTTACAAGGCGTATCTATTTACATTAGAATGGTGTGATGGTATTTTTTTTTATGAAGAAAGTACTAAAAAATATTTAAAAATTAATGACATTAAGATTTATCGCTGTTCTGGAAGCAAACACCAAATCGAAAAAATTACTTATTGAGTTAGTTATACTAAAACGTTTCTTATTTCAAACTCTACCGTATAAAAGAACACACTTATTTTTATAAATTATATTTTAACTTAAAAACAGTTTTGTACAATTAAAATGAAAAAGATATAGCAATCAAACATTTGAAAAACTTCAAAGTCCAATTACTCAAAACTAGTATTTTTAAGTGAGTGTCTTCTTCCAGAACAACGATGAAATAATATAATACAAATTTAAATATCAGAGTTTTAAGTAAAACGAACGTCATCATCATCATGATAGAATGTAGCCAACAAATATCACTAATCATTTTCAGCCACTGACTGTTTGTTACTAGCACTAGCAGAACTCCATAACTCAAAAGATCACGTAAGACTGCCCTTTTTGTTGTGGACAACAATAATATCTCAAGATGTAACTATCTTCTTTCTTTCGAGTGATAATGTGGTAATATCATTTTTATTTAAGCCTCTTGACTATATTTATCTAATCTTGCTTCAGCTTTTCCAGGACCCATTGGTTCCTTTCTTGGTCATACCTGGAAAGTAAAGCTTACTCGTTAGTCGATATCTCATAGAATACATGAAGCACATGTTGATTAAATACGGCAAAAATTGACGGCATCGTGAAATGAAACTTCATAAACTATTTTAACCAGTTTTGAACGTTTTAAATCTAAGCTTAAGTTTTACTAAATCAGAAATTAAATACACAATTTTTATACTAAGATCAAATCGTGAAATACCGCAATTTTGTTAACAAAACTGTGAAGAATTCATTGAAATATTTACTTCATACTACATTGAAAATTAATTCAATATCAAGTGTTTCCAGCATTTTAAATTGTTTTCTCAAAACGCGTTCAAGATAAGGTTGTGGGAAAACAAGGTTAGTTTCCTCAGCTTAACTACTATTAAAATAGCACAATGGGGTGGAATAAATTTACATATCTTATTGCAGGGCGCGTAATTCAACATGCTTTATAAATAATTATACGCATTAATTGAATTCTGATAGTTTTGTTTCATGTTTTTGTATATATTCTACAGAAACATTTGATAGAGATATTCTATTCATTACAGTATGTATATATGAATATTCATGGTCCTTATGAATGAACTAAGTACTGATAAGTCCCTTTGAATTCACGAATAAGTAAAGGTATTTTTATTTTATAGTATAACGTTTGTAAAAGCATTTTAGTAGAATTTTACGCTGATAAGCAAGGTTATTTATAATTGCTAAACACATTCTTATGTAGATTTTTTAATTTTTGGGCGCCGTTTTTTGAACCGATAATAATATATTCGTAGGTACATTTTGGTAACCGATTACTCTGAAGTGCGTTTTTTATTCAAAGGAAAATCAATATATTGTATGTTGTAAATTTCTATGGTACCGATAAAAAATAAGTTTATTCTTGAAGGAAGGTTTATTGAGGAAACAAAAATTTTAATCGACTTTTCTTCAGTTGAGGGTTTATCTATTTAGAAATCAGAGCTGTAAATTCAGTCATGATTTATGAAACTTTATGTAGAGTCAAATTCGTCAGACATTGAAAGACTTCGATCGAGACTAAACCGGGATGAACTTTTTTTCTATTTTCTACTGTAGAAGTATTCGTATTTTTAAACGACGGATAAAAAACGGTTTTATCTCTTAACAACAACCACTTTAAATATACTGTAAGGGAAATAAACACGGCAATTAATTACAAAATACCAAATAAAAAATAATGTGAATTCACTAAATACATTAAAGTTTTACTTCGTATCCACATTAAATAAAAAATGAGTGAAATAGTACGCTGAAAAAAAATAACAAAGGTATTAATTTTAATTTTAATATGAATAAAATTGATTTCAACTCGTGCATTAAATTGAAATTCGAAAGCTTAAAATTTGAATGGATTCAATACTTAACTACTTATCATACCGAATTTGATTAAATGCATCGAATTGAATCAATTAAATTCAGTTTCCTTACTTTATGAATCATCCTGCTCAAATCTAGATACGTTCATTACGAACAAAACTGGTTAGATATTATAGCACCATGAAGTATATAAATTTATAATTAATCTACAATCATAAATGGTAAGTGTGAATATTACATAGCGTGAAGCTGAAATAGCTATCAACAAACTGATAACATTATTGTGAAACTAAACACTTGCTTATTTTACTTAATTATAATAGAGTTCCACTAAGTAAATTCCAATTCAATCAATTAAATAAAGCTTCACTGGTGGCAAAAGTTATAGAGAATTTCTTTTTTTAATATTTTTTTTATGGTTACGTAATGTTAAAATGATAAAATCTTTGATGAATCAAAATCATTTACATTTAATATACACTCCAAGACTTTGATGCTATCCGCAAATGAACGCTTTCCTAATTTTATAATTTAAGACATCAACTGAGGGTGCTTGATGGAATTTCAATATCAAATTTGAATTATTGAGATTTTGTACACTTATATTTATTTTGTCACTAACGACCCGGGTTTCACCTTCAGTTCGAGTTCATTCGTGCTCTCGGCTGCCTGAAGATGCCGAAAGGCGAAACCCGGGTTGTTAGTGTCAAAATACATGGAAGTGTACAAAATCTCAATAATGCAAACTTTCCTAATTGATAAATAGGTTAAAATTTTGTATGAAAGGATATCTGTGATATATTTCATTCCTTCTCATCCATCTCATTCAAATTTTAAAATAAAGTCTAGAGAGAGCAATTACTTCACTTCTAGTTCTCTCTAAGTCCAATCATATTATGATACTATTCGCAAAATAGAGACAGAGAAACTAATTTACATCTATTTCTCTTTAAAACGTATCCCCTAAAATAGGAATAGACAACGTAACAAACGAAACGTTGCATTGCGTACAAATGTAATGTAAAATAAATACTTTTATAAAGTCATGATGTACTATGTAAAATATGTTTTTTTCTATTGCGACGGTGAAATTTAATAATAATAGTTGATGAACATTACAAACATTGTATTTTTTTGATGTCATAAAATAACGATGTTGATTTTAACATCTGTCACCCCGCCAAAGTGTATGTGTGACATTTTAACAAAACAAATAAAAAGTGTATAAAACGTAACTCACTCTCTAATGCTTTTGATTCTTCGGACAATATCACTTCACCCCAAGGGTTTGTTTCTTATTTCTATAACAAAATGCTTTCCCGATTTTTTGCCGCCATTTTTGGAATAACAAAAGCGTCCAAGAGTCCCCTGGACGAGCTGAAAGCGCTGAAAGACCTAAATGTGAAAGATATCAAAGACTTCGAAGCAAATGGTGAGACAACTAATATGTTCTCTTCGTGTCATATTTCTTGTACAACTTTTATAGACCTCCATACATTATTTTTCAGCCATCAACAATAGTTTCAAATAAGTCGTTTGATTTTTATTGTCAATTTTTTCGACTGTGTCTTTTTTGTTTCACTATTTAAGAGACATATATATTATTTTATTTACAATCGTTTTTGTTGAACTCATTATATTTTGTTGCTTACTGCTGATCATTAATGGAAAGCCATTATAAGATACAACGAAAAAACTTTCTTTTGAAAATAGTCCGCATGTTTTTATTAAAAAACAAGGCATCTTCGATTTATAATTATCACTAGCTGAGTAAAACCGGACCTAAATTTTAACGAGATGTTTTCGACAATTTCAATGTATAATTAGACAAGACTTCATTATTTATTAAAATAAAACTATTTTAAAGAAAGTATAAATTAAATCTTATGTTATTATGAAATGTAGTATATTTTCTATGTTTTAAATGTTTGTAGTATGTTTTCAATGTTTGGATGATCTTTATCTTAAATAGTCTTCTTGAAAATAATTTATTTCAGACTTAACTTTCTATTCCTTTTACACGCAATATAATCTTATCTCCAAAAGTCACTAAATAAATTCTTTTTTGACTTCCACTATAATCATGTCAACGATTTCATAATATTTTTTTTTGTTATGCGTAATTATAAATCTTCTATTCTATTATTGGGAAATACAAATATCATTATCGCTTTGTATTTGTTTTGATGCAAATCAAATATACCTGACATAAACACAATAAATGTTATTTTTTTATTAAAACAAAACCCTCACATGTAAAAGTTCGTTTAATAAAATGTTATATATATGTATCGACGATGTTTTGGATAATTCTTCAAAATTGAAATTATTCAGGAGAGAGTAAAAACTGTTTTTATCGAAAACATTATATGGTGAATTGCGTTATGAATTTTTGAAATGCACTCGGTCGGGAGTATCGATATAATAGTGGCTTACATCAAGTAGCCGGGATAGAATTTTGAAACCTAAAACCAATGTAAAATAATGTTTCCCTTCCAAAAAGTGGTCAATTTATTTTTATAATTTACATCATTTGACCGAGACCTGCTTTGTCGTCTTTAAAATGAGATTCAATCATCAACTCATTTTCGTATTGTTTGAGAGTTACATCAACTGGCCAAAACACGGTCGAATTATATTATATCCTTTTGAAACATAATAACAATAACCATTAACATATTTTTTAAGAGAAATTTTATTCTATATTAATTTGTATATTATAGTTTTCAATATATGCATCAGATATATTTTGATAGTTTGTATGAATTGATATTAAATTACTTATTTTTAAATGATGATTTCTAGATAAGTTTGTATTTAAATTGATTTGTTTTTTGTAGATTTATGTAATGAATATTTTTAAAAATACAAATACACTATTTTTACTTTACAGCAATATTCTTTAGACTTTAGACATATTATTCATTTTATGTTAGGTACTAACTTTTTATTATTCACCTTTTAATTAATTAAATAAAAATAAATGTTTTTTCTTCAAAGGTCAACATAATCCTCAAAGAATACCACCATCATCCGAAGAACCTATTACTGGAAGAGTCGTTCCTGGTGCCATTGTTTTTGAAAACACTGAAGATATGATAAAAGTAAGAAAAAAATTTAATTTAATAAATCTGCTATGTCGAAGTATCTAGCGATATTTCTGTACCGTTCTCATACGAAAGTAATATTATTAGTAAAACATACAACTTGGAATATAATCACATATTATAAATTTTTAAGAAAAATAGTTGATCATTTATTATTTATCGTGTATCAGAAGCTCCTTACGTCAATCTAAGAATGGTAAAAGATGGTTTTGTACTATTAATTTTTTGCACTGAAATAGATATTAAAAAATAAGCTCTAGTTGATTTAATAGAATTATTGCTTTTTCTTTCTAATGAACAAACTTTCATAATTTGAAATGAAAACAAAAGTAATTGTATTGATTCATATTTCAAATTGATCCTAATATTAATTATTATTGAATACATAGGTATGGTCATTAATTAACAACAATCTTTTTAAAACCCTTCAGAGACGAGCGTGAAAATATGGTCACAGTAAACACCTTTGTATTGTATTGTTCTCTCTGCGCAGGATTGTGTACACATATTTTTTAATTATTTTATATACTTATTTAAATTATAGGTTTTTTACCTCTTCTTCTGTGATTCCAAAGTTTTAAATATAAATTTGTTAAAAAATTGTTAATAAGGATTTAGAATCACTTTATTATACGGTATATATATATAAAATAATCAATAGCAATCAATGAAATCGCAGACCAGTGAAATGGTAGATATCTATCTATTTCTTCTTATGATAAAAAGGTTAAAAAACCTTACCTGCATTCAACGATAAGTTGATCCAAACGTAGAGGACATTGATAGATACAAGCGCTTTACACGCAGGGTTGGCCTTTATGGTCGCTCAGAGGATCAGTAGCGTACCAAATCGCGTATCCTATGTAAAACGTCAAGTCTAGTTACGGATCAGCTGATATTGAAAATACAGAAAATCATGAAATTAATCATAGCAGTAAATACGTCAGTTGAAATCTAACATCCGCCTCAAAATATCTGAACGATTATTTCTGATTCAGCATAATATCCTTTTAAAGAAGAGCAATTAATCATGACATAAGAGTGATATTTTACCCAGTTTCCAATAGAGTAACAAATGATGTCATAGACAGTTAATTTCCTCATATTCAGTCACAGGTACATTTTGCTCATATAGCTACATGTCGTCTTTAAGAGTATAGTAACAAAATGAAAATTCATTCATTTGAATGGCTTAACTTCTAAAAACATTTTAAGGATTCTCTTGAGCATTTTTTGAAGCTTCGCTGATATTTAACTGTTGAAGCTCTACAAATATGATTTAAATTCATTGTTTTCAGCGTTAATTTAACAAAAAACTTTTATAAAGTATAATATAAAAGAGAAAAATGAGTTAAAAAAAAGAGTTCAACGGAATTCAACAGATGAAATGTCTTGTAATAATTGTGTTACATCATAAAATGTCGATATTCAGTACGCCTTTGAGTGGGTCTGTACATTTTCTCACGAATCAGTTGAACCTCTTTCTTTTGACAAAGGTTAAAATGTTGTCGCTGGATGGTATCAGCCGGGCCACCCCCTAATCCTGACTTCTGTGGCTTCATCCCCATTTGCTGGGAAACGCCAGAATGTTTCGTTCATTTAAGGAAATCCTCGTTGAAATTCAAGCGTTTCGCAAGCCTATCAGGCTTAAAGACCTCTCGGGTCTAATCCTTTACAAGGACGATGAAAAAATTCGATGAGACTGTTTACAATGCAAATTTCCCTGCTAAACAATTTTAAACTCATTAAGAAATACGGCATGCAGATTTATACAAACGTAGTTACGAATTCGTTCGATGAAGTCAAATATTTTGCACGTGTTTTAAATTTAATAAATTCAATCTTATATCATATTTGTTTTTTACAGAGTAATCAATTACAGTCATATAAATAAATTTTACATCGATACTTTATTTCAATATAAAAACAGCGTCAAATGAATAGAAATTATCGATTCAGTGTCCAGTATGTATTATTCACATTACGATTTAATCAATTTATTTACACAACGTATGCATCTGAATACCTTTTTGACAACAGCGATTTATAAAATAATAAAATAATTAACACTTCTAAATTGGTTTTTCATGTATTATTCATCACTGCAGCCGTATCAAGGATTTTAACGACTTATTTTTACCCATTAAGTTTTATGAAGTGCAAAGTAAGGTTAGGTTACAATTACATCATTTCCATGCTTGAAAATCAAAATTGTAACTCATTTATGTGCTAGTTTTTTAAAAATTATTTGATTTATTGTAATCATATAGCGCACTGTATAAATTATTTGTTGGTGATGACGGAATATGATGTCGATATTTAACTTTGAAAAATAGTTAAGTTTAATAGTATATAAAAAAAGACTGGTCAAAGTTATGCTCTTCGGTTGCAGTCACTACAGACAATGTCATCAATTTATTTTTCAATTTTTGAAAATATTCGATGTCAATAATGTCTAAAATCAACTTGCATCTATCTGATCCTTCGGAATGTAGCTAGAGCGAATAGATAACTTTAATACTTGTCCTATTCTTGTCCCGTTTCTCCATCTCTACTCTTTCCGAAAAAAAGAGTGTTGACGACTGAGCAACAAACAGATTTGTTGAGATTTCATCGTTAAGAGTGCATATATTTCACACTGAGAGCGGAACGGAAAAAATGAAAGATATTTTGTCGTTTATATTCTCACCACAGACGACAGAACATTTATTATAATACGCATACTACAGACCCAATTTGATGTAAAAGAAAAAATGATAAATCAACCTCTGTCATTCTCCTGGCTTGGTTACATAAATAACACGACTTTGAATGAATAACCATTATTTATTTTATTTCCATTTCAATATAGATGTCAAGCTCGACGCTGGTTGGTACTATGGCCTTCATTACACGCGAAGAAGCACTTTTGGTGCGAGTGAAGAACGGATGGCAATATATCGCTGTGAGTATTGAAGAGTTTTATTTTGCTGAAAGCATTATAAGGCGAAATTGTCCTTTCATGTTTTTCTTCCTTTGTCTCATTTTGACTCGGATCAAAAATTCTCTCACAGAATTAAATCATTATTTGTGAACTGTCAAACATTTATTTTAAGCCTTTGTCGTATATTACTTGTACAATATCTCAGACGAGTTCTTACTGACAGTAAAACTATAGTATTATAATTATGTTGGGTTTCACAGTATGATTATACGACAAAGACAGTTTTTTGAAATGAAGGAAGACAATTCATAATAGTTTAAATATCTATGCAAATTAATACTCACTTACATTTTTACGTAAAGCTGAAAAAAACTTTATTTAAAAATGTACCTCTTTGAAAAATAATATATCAATCACGTTGGGTGACAAAAAAGTTAAACGTAAAAAGTGATATTCAGAGATATTCATATAAAATTTTCCTCTTTCAAAACTCCACTATCGGGAAAAAATATACAAACTCATATAAAATTTCTTTTAAGAATTTACATAATGTGAAAATACATGCGTAATTTAAAAAATAATATAATGCTATTGACATAAAAAAAACAGTAACATTTTTAGATGCATTCAGTTTTCAGTACTTTTAACGATAATTTCACAACACTCCATCTATTTCTGTGTACGACTCAGTCCATACTCAACACAGTTTGAGTCAATTTAACGGATTCGATATTTTAACTGACAGATTCGTTTTTTACCAAAGCGAGGACGGTGTAAAAAATCATTAAGAGAAGTTGAAATCAAATCAATTTTTTATTACGAAACATAAGATTTAAATATCGATATTTAAGATTAATATTTGTTTTTCAAGTGGCTCATTTACGAGATTATATCTATATACAAACATATTTTTCTTCTTTCAATACAAAAACTTTTTTATTTATTACATCGATTCGGTAAAAATTAACAAAAAACTAATATTTAAACATCTGAATTACAATGTTTTATATCAGAAAAACTTATAGAGTTAATTGAATGTTTTTCAAATTAACTGGTGGTCATTTTAGGTATACTATTTAATTTATTCAGAATTTTTGATAAAACTACATGACATGACTTTGTCAAATGATTTTAACAAATATAATATATTTAACGCATCGATGTATTTTAGTATTACATGTATTGATGCTTTCAACCCAATCGCCATAAAGTTCAATTGTTGAGCTTTTCCACTGTAAAAGAAGCTTTTTTGCTGAAAATGTGGGCGGTCAAATTTTTCAGCTGGGGTCGGTTTTACCCATCACAACCCCGCCTGCCCCCACTACCGCGCCACCGCAGGCCCGCCCTGTCTTCCAAGCCTCCAATCTCATCAAGAACGTTCCCATACCTGAAGATGGACCAGGCGTAAGTATTTGTTTTAACATTATTTTGTTCGTCGTTTGACATTTAATTAAGGACCTTTTGTTGTGTATTTTTACCGATATACCAAAATTGACTACTTTATTCAAAATATATAATAATATTACTGAATTTTAATTTTTAATGACAAATAATAATTAACTTAATATGATTATAATTACTTGACGAACATACTATTTATATAGGTATTATGTGTGATGTTTCGGTTTACTTGTAATGTTCACATATTCTTAACATATAATATTTATTTCAATATCATAAAAATTATCTGTCAACTACAGCGATGAAAAAAACATAGTTCTTAAAACACCATCATGAAAGTTTTTTTTTAATAATGTATGGAAGACTGACACCCAAAGAAACTTAAATTTATCTTACCAATAATATTTTTGCAAAGCGAAATTGTTATTAAATACACTGTATTCCACATTACGTTCCTTGAGATATTCAAATTCAAATATTTTCTGATAATTAATGTAAATTTACAAAAAAAAAACGAAAGGTTTCCTTTTTTTCTAATTATAAGTTGAAAATTTCAATACTGAAACGTAATGTTTTCATTTATGCTTTTAAAGCAATACTGACCAATTTAATCAAAACTTGTATCGAAGTGACGGTTTTGAAATGGTTGCGTTTTATGAAACGTGTTTCAGACTGATATAAAGTTAAAATCAATTCATAACATGGAGTTAGCTTTCAATTCATGAACATTTGTTAAATAAACACATATTCAAAGTAAACAACTATGTAATTTTCAATTAATCTGCTACTAAGCGTTAACCGAGCATTGCGATTTGTGAATCAAAACATTGCTGTAAAGTAAATATACTTGAGTACATTTGGAAACAACATACAGTGTGTATGCCATTATCAAAAGAATTTTTTATACGACCGTATCCTTAAAAAGGACTGTCGTAAAACACCCACGTGTTAATGTGTATATAAATATATTTTGAAATGTTGTTTCAAAAATAATTCTATAATATTATAATCTAATGACAGGGTTTTCGTGTATATCTTTTTACCAATTTACGTTTTCAAAGTATGTCACCGTATACAAGCTCAAAGGACTTAAAAAAATACCAAAATTTCATTTATCGAACAATAAAAAACAATAAGTTTTTCTAATAAAAATCAAATCAGAAACATAAGTGAAAAAAATTAGTAAACATTGATAACTAAAATAAAAATTGTTGCTACCTTATTATGTAAATATATTTTCAAAAAAAATGGTTTATTCTCAGAAAACCATAATCATTTTATCTTTTCGGAATATAAATGGTCATTCGATGAATTATTGAGATTATTATACAGTTGTTGAACGATCAATTTAATCAAAAGTTTAAATGAATATTCCATTAGAGACCAAAGAGCCTCTGCTACCCCAAAATGGTATCAAATTGAGGAGAACGGGGTTCAATTTTTTCAGAGTAAATAAACAAAACCTTTCTTTTGTTTATTCAATCGCTTCATAAGCGAGTGAACCCCCCCTACTTTTTTGAGGGGGGATAACCCCTCCCTTCCTGAATCATTCATTATTACAATTGACCCTTTGTTTGCGGAAGAATGAGTCTGTGCATTAACGGGAGTAGGTTGGATTCTTTCCGTTTTATAGAGGTCATAATGTATAAGGTGTTTTGAGAGATATTTAACAAATGGTTACGATTAACAAAATGGATAAAATTTGAAATCAGTGTTATATTATAGTCTGTAGTAAAGTGTAGTCTCTCAGAGAGGTATACAAATATGAAATTAAAAGAAAATAAAATGAATCTTTAGCAACATTATTGGCGAAAGTTAATGATTATACTGCCGTCATAAGGAAATATGCAACTAGCAGAAAAAACATATTTTGAGTGTATAATTTCAACAACAGTTATTTGTTGCTTCAAATTCGATTGAAATAATCAATAAAATTCATGACAATATCGTTAAACAAAGCTAGCAATAAAATTTCTCAAAATAATAAATGTGTTGTTATAGTAATGTTTGAAACATTAAGTTGTGTCATATTATTTGCGATAATAAATTAAAACATCAATCCTATTCGTAACGTAAGGAAAATTTAAACATATAATTTTACTGAATGTAACGACAAAGAATAATAATAGATTATTCACGTGACTTTTTGAAAGTGAATTTTCTGGACACCGTGTCGTTATATATTTTTTTGATTGTTTGCCGTTTATTTTTCACGCGCTCCTTTTGTCGCAGTGGTACCCGAGAATGGTGAGTCCTTCTTTTGAATATATATTACCAGCGGTTTGTTTTATATCCGTTACTTGGGGATGATACTCTAGCACGATGTGCACTGTGGCACCGTTCCACTGCCAAATTCAAAGTGAATGTTTTATTATACTCTGCAGTACTATTTTTTACGTGTTGCGAAAACTACATACCCAAATACCTAATTGCATATTTTTTAACCGGTCAACCATTTCTTCGTTACATTTTTTAAATTACACTTATTAGTTTATGGAAATGGTTTAGTTCATTGAACTCCATTAAAATAGAGTAAACATAGAAACATTTGATTGTAGTAATAATTGTTATGAAATATTGATAAAATTTATAAGAATAACGTCACTTATTGACAAACAAAATTACTATGAATCATCAGTTATGATACGTCTAAGGTAAGCTCATTTTAATCATAAATCAAATAAATCTGTTGTTCATATCAATTCAATGTTTTTAGTATAAAAATAGTTCCAAGTACAATATGAACTGAAGTCACCACTTTTAGGAATTCTTGATAAAAAACATTATCTTTTAAAAATAAAAATAAATTGTTTTTACTTCTTCCACATTTTTATAATGATCAGGACGGGTTTCGCTCATCGCGAGCAGTATCAACTGATCTTTATTGGTTAAAAATAATAAATACTTTCTTCAATATAATTTAAGATATCGACTGAGGGTGCTTGATGGAATTTCAATATCAAATTTGGATTGTTGAGATTTTGTACACTTCCATGTGTTTTGTCACTAACGACCCGGGTTTCGCCTTTCAGCATCATTTCGAAAGGCGAAACCCGGGTCGTTAGTGACAAAATACATGGAAGTGTACAAAATCTCAATAATCCAAACTTTCTTCAATGTTTCTTATTTATAGGTAAATATGTAAGTGTAAATCGATCGATAATGAACACATTATTTTTCAACGATAAAATGCCACATTATTACGATATTCCAGATGAATATTTTTGAATTCTAAGAATAAACTATATTTATTTATTTAATAGTTTTTTTCCTGTGCTATTCACTAGATTTCTTAAAAATGTCAATTTTGCTTATTATTCTATCATATGTTTTTATAAATATCATTATATTTTGAAACAATACGTAAAAATAATTGAATAGTATGCAATTAGCTGTAAAATAAAGCTTCCGTGACGAGTTCAATTTCGTTAACCTGTCATTCAAAGAAAATTGGAGGAAAATTGTTAGTTATTTGTATTCCATTGTTCCATTTTCCTGTAAAAAGGCATAAGTGATTGTATGAAAACAAAAATCTCGGAAATCCATTGGACATCGTATTTTGTAAAAGAAACAATGCCTATATAACATTATAGAAATCCTTGCTGATTTCTTTTAACATACTAAAATGAATTTTGGATGTGATCGAACACAAAACAATAATTCTTTACTGTGTCATGAAATGTTGTTCAATAGATTTTCAATCAGCTACAATAAATAATTGTTGACTGGTCAACGTCTTGTGCGATCTTAAAAATGGGGTGTAGCGATTAGATAACTACTAATTATCCGAAAAAGAGAGGTTAAGAAATTCAGTTGTCGAGAAAATAACTTTTTTTGGGATGTTCCGTTAATGATTGATATTATTTTAAACCTATACGCTGTTGTTTCACATAATCGATTGACGTTTCAGCTAAGAATGGCGGCACTGAATCATCCTGTTACGGGTGATTTGAAAGGTGTCAAAGGGGCTGATCGAGACTGCTACTTACAAGCTCGGAGGGCTGGCCTCAGAGGATCATTCAGAGCTTTTCTCTCGTCCAGGTGAGTAATTTGTTTATCGATTATTTGCTGTGATAGGTAAACGGCGTTTTTCAATACGGGAGAATTGAGACTAGATACATAACGGATCATGTAAATCATATTTATTTCTTAATCTTTATCTTACTGTAAAAATTTTCATCATATAGTGGGAAGATATTCTCAAGTACAGTAAATAATGGCACGAATACTAATTTATATCACAAAATTTTGTATGCCTATAGAAAAATATTTCATTTTGTTATCAGCGGCTATTAACTATATAAAAACTAACCAAAGTACATATTTTGTTTTACATTAAGTGTACTATAAAAGTGTTTTTTTCATAGCGTCTCCCAAACTGTGGGCCGCAAGAAGGCTCAGGTGTGCCGCGAAAAATGAAAGCAAAATATAACTATGGACAAGACAAGTCAAAAACTTACAGCTTAGACGTTTTGGCTTTTAAGATTAGTTTTAGGAAATCATAAGCGACTTAACATGGAATAAATTTAGAGAAGCGATTTGAAATGATTCTTTCTGAAAATCTATTGCATCATTCATAATTTATAAGAAATTTACCACCACTGTATACCTACGTCACATATAAAGCAATATTGTGTATTTTTACTTACCCTAAGATTTACTTTATTCAAATCTTTTAATAAAGTACATTTTTAAGTCATTTTTATTTGGTGTGCAGTGGAGCAAATATTCCCTCCCCAGTGTGCCGTGAGATAAAAATGTTTGACAACCACTGCATAACCAACAAAGGAGAAATTTTGTTTGCTAAATATACTACGTTGCTTAATGATATCTTAATCATATAAAAACAAGCATTCTGAAACATAATTATGCAATAAAAATAATAGCACTTCAGTTATTTCAAATCGTAATATATGTCATATTTAATGCAATTGTTTTGTCATTTAAATGAAAGGCTCATCTTTTCTTTTATAGGTAAATATGTATGTCATCATTTTTTAAATTTCCGAGAAGATTTTTCTTTGCATTTCATTTGAAAATTCCATATATTTTTTAACTAGCAATTCTCGCTTTATGTATGGCTATATTTTCATGCAAGGTTATTAATTATTCATGTAGGTAATTAATTATTATGAAACAATTATGTTCCCTTCATTAACGTAAGGCATGATACTATACGAACATATTATGGACACTATGGATTGTAAATATTTTTTTTAAATATTGATCCGTATGCTGTATTATTCCGCGTGAATCGTTATGAAATAAGGCAAGTGCAGATTAGTAAGTTGCAGTAACTTGGTTGATTCTGAAAACGACGCGCAGAGGAGTAACTAGCTTAGTAGCGAAGAAATTTCTAACAGTCATTATGTCGTCATTACTCAGGAAGAAGATACTAACTGAAAACACTAGTTTTGAGTAATTAGACTTTGAAATTTGTCAAATTTTTGAAATGCTATATACCTTTTCCATTTAGTTTGTTTGCACAAAACTGTTTTTAAGTTAAAGAATAATTTATAAAAATAAGTGTGGTCTTCCATACGCTAGTGCTTGAAATAAGTAACATTTTGGTATAGCTAACTAAATATTTCTTTTTTTCGATTTAGTGTTTTCTTTCAGTTACGATATATTGATATGCTCCACGTTGGTAGAAGATTTTTTTTAAATAATCTTTCTATATTATACGGTTGTACTACATTATTGAACAAAAGCTATGAACTAAAAATTATGCATGATTGCAATAATTTTTTATCTGTTTTGTCAAGTATTTTGAGTTCGTACGATAATAAAAACGTACTGTATATGTATAATAATGATAAATTTATTATTTCGCAATAAAATATAAAATACCTTATGTATAGGAGTAAGCCATTCGTATTAAATTTCTTAGACGGCTTTCGTTAAGCAAATAAAACAAGCAAAAGCTTAA
Organism: Himalopsyche phryganea; assembly: GCA_022494535.1. Classification (NCBI taxonomy): domain Eukaryota; kingdom Metazoa; phylum Arthropoda; class Insecta; order Trichoptera; family Rhyacophilidae; genus Himalopsyche; species Himalopsyche phryganea. Next base: position 489,963 of record JAGVSL010000109.1, read on the forward strand.
ATATTCAATGCCTTTATGTAAATAGAAAACTCATATGGTTTTTTTCTCACAAGCTAGATATTTCATACCAAAAGATGAATATTTCGCATTTAGATACTTTCATAGATATAGACGTGGTGTATAACGCATGGATAAATTGTTGAATGCCGTTTTTCATATCGTTGTACAGTCTTTGTAAATAAATTGAAAGCGTCTATAATAAGAAATATTTATCAGTATTTACTTATCTTCTACATCTAACAGCGTTGACTTGGATGTTGTGTTGTGCTTTGTTTGATTAAAAATAACAATGTATATTTGACTATACGTTTGATTCGAAAACTTTTCGGTTTCACGCCATCCTACGAGATATTTTATTCATTTTGTTTATTTACTACAACTACAAGGTTTCTAAGGTAACTTGTGCAGTTTAAACATGAATAAATTGAAATTCTCTTTCAGAAAAACTTAACAACCATAATATGTGTTCAATTGTTTTAATATATATATACATGTTATGAAAATAGAAAATTATTTATTTCAAATACTGATAGAACAAATAATAGCGAACCAATAAATTCATAATTATTTTTAATTTGTTTTATTTTACATTACCTAATCTTAGTATTTTGAATGGAAGAGGGAGAAGCAAACTTGTATTGTCAAGAAATTGACAATTTAAAAGAAATGTCTTTCAATAAGTATGATATTTTATATGATATTATTTTTATTTTTGTACTGCCGCTTGGTTAACGACAACTAAATTTGAAACAATTCGCGAAGTATTGAAATATTGTTTGTGAAATATGTTTTGTAAAGTAATACTAACATTAAATCTTTAGAAGAAAATTGTAATTTTAAATTTTACTGATAAAATCGCATCATTTAAGTATCGATAACGGTTTTTTAGGTAGATACGCAAACCTTCAAAATAAAATATTTTGATCTAGGAAGGGCTTGAAATCGAAAATTTCACACACCGGAACGCTCGATAGTCTTTAGATAAATATCAGTACATTTAAGACATCGACTGAGGGTGTGTTGTCTGTCACATCTGTCAGTTCGAGTTCATTCGTGTACTCGAATGCCTGAAGATACCGAAAGGCGAAATCCGGTCGTTAGTGACGAAATACAAGGAAATATACAAAATCTCAACAATTCAAATTAAATATTGGTACGTTTTTTTCATCAATGTTATCTATAAATTTTTCACAATAATTATTGAACTGTTGAATTCGACCCATATTTATATTATAGAATAGCGAAAGAAATAAAATATAGCTTTGACTTTATATTAATATCGATGGTGTTTTGGCCAATTCATGTAACCCTCATAATTGAAATTGTTCAGGAGAGAGTAAAAACTATTTTTATCGAAAACATTAAATATTGAGTTGCGTTATGAATCTTTGAAATGCACTCTGGTAAATTATCATATTTGCAGATACGGGATTATACGTAGAAAGTGTCGATATAATAGTGGCTTACATCAAGTGGCCGGGTCAGAATTTTTAAATCTAAAACCAATATAAATCGATGATTCCCTTCCAAAAAGTGGTCAATTTATTTTTCTAATTTACATCGTTTGGCTGAGACCTACTATGTCGTCTTCAAAATGAGATCCAATCATTAACTCATTTTCGTGTTTTTTGAGGGTTACATCAATTGGTCAAAACGTCATCGATATATTGATTTCATTGTATCCAATATTATCCCAAAAGATGGACAGGCAGCAATAGAGAAGCATTTCAGGATTAATATAATTTTACTCAAATTTATAGCTATTGGTCACGTTTACGTTAAATTTAAATATATGAATATATAACACGTTTACCAATTGCATAATATGAAAGGATTTGTGATAGAGGTCTGCAGGGGCCAAAGTTTGATGAAATTACCCGGCCCGAACCCGTCCACTTCAGACCCGAGTCCGAGTCCTAATACTTCATTTGTTACCCGAACCCGACACGAAGCCTAAATTTATAATTCTCGGCCCGAAAAAAACCCGATTTTTAAAAAAACTTACAATAGCATAAAATTGATTGACATTTAACACACTCAACGTACCTATCCAACTTTTTCAGGTGTAGAAAAATCTATTATTTCACGAAATGATTTCCACGCAACACCACAGTCACCACTTTTTCTTTATATCGTTGAAAGTCATTTTTAACGAATCTGTTGTATTTTTTTACTGTGACATTTTCGGCAAACGAAACTGTCCACTATCTAAAACCAATAGAAAGCAGATACTGAATAATGTCACACTTTATTTATGTACAAACTATTTTAACTTAGTATCGGTGATTCTTAAATAAACAAAGTATTGTTCCAGACTTCGCATCGCTAACACACAATTTTATGAGCGTTTCAGGCTACCAACATTTAAAATGATGCCAACGTAAGGCGGCATTATTTTATCAAACAAAAGATTTGAATGTTTCCAATGATATTCAAAACGTAATAATTAGTTATTGCCGTTTTGCTATCAACAGTATTCAGTTATCAAATCCTTTACCCGAGCCCGACCCGAGTCCGAATGTCAATTGTCTTTACCCGCCCGAACCCGGCTGATAGGCCGGGCCGGGTAAAGGCCGTCGGGCCAAGCCCGGGCCCATGCAGACCTCTAATTTGTAATGATGATTCTGAGGCAGATTTAATGTTTGGTAGTGTGCTTTTTCTTCGTTTATTTTCAATTTTTAAATGATATGTTATCTATGAACTAAATACTGTACGTCGTTTCCATCGCAAAATATTATATCAACAAAACAATAATTTTTCGGAAGAGCATAAAAATAGTTAAAAAAAACAACGTTTTAGAATTAAAACAAAAAAAACACATCAAATAGCCAAAACACAGTCCATATTATGATGTGTTTTATTTATTTTTTGCAGTGCGTAATAACAATTAGTTATGTAAAATATTGTACGTTTTGCCAACATTTTAACTTTATATAAAACATAACTGTCAATAAAATGAATTCTTAAAGCTGCCTGTCAGCGACAGCAACGTCCATTGGTGTTTATTTACGCTAATGCTGTATTGACATTTTCAATTTCCTCCTTGAAATTGTATCACTAATAAATCAATTAGGACAAAGCTGACAGATTGCTTTTAACGTCGTCCCCGTACTACACGTAGATGAGTGAAACATGATCTTTCAATATTTCATAAAACAAGCTAATAAGATAATAGCAATCCTATCCAATGGCGTAGGCTTTTATTATTCATGAGATAATTTTATCATACTGATACATTTTTAAAGTCACTTAAAAATGTTATAGTCGATGAAAAGTTTCAGATTCTTAGACAGTGACATTAACCTTATAATGTTTATTAGAATTTTTTTTAAGTATTTTTGTTGAAAACATCTATTTATAAAACATAAATAACGAGAGTTCTTATGAAACCCCCTGAGTTTATTAAGGCATTCCTTATTCCTATTGTAACATGAACGAACATGGGAAGGCACCTGTGGTGGTCTTCAACAGTAAATATTTTGTTTTCCTAAAAAAAAAAAATCATATACCACCTGCAATATTTAGTTTTGATAACTTTTATAAAAAATAAGCATATCTTTTTGCTTGATTCAAAAATGCTTATTGTTTTTTTGACAGTTAAATGCTACCTAGTAGACATGCGTCGTTCGCCTAAAGTGAACAAGAGTCCCGAACGAATCAAAAATTCGAAGAACCGTTCAAACGAACGTCGTCATACTATAAATACGTCATCCGCGAACGCACGAATAAAATGAACGATACTAAATCATGTCACTTATATTACGTTTTGCAATGAAGTCTGAATATTTTTTTCTCTTCCGACTTCAGGAGCCGTTACGATGCATTTTTTTCTGTTTGTTTGCATAAACGTTTTGCAGTAAACACGCTACCCTCACCTATACAAAAATAGTTATTTAGTTTTAAATTTACGTTTGTATTGAATTAAAATACTTGATAGAATATTGTCGACCATTCTCCTGTTTTCCTGAAATCTTTAAATATGAGTTAATATTATGGTAAATTGATTTAAATTGAGGGAGAACTCGGATACACTCACTCAAAGAAACGAACGAGCCCGTCTCACAGGAAGTGACAGAGATTACTAATAGCATAATCACAGTACGCAATGATTCAACCATCCACTCGGATTTCAGCAGCTCTTCCTTAATGCTTACTTAATATTTTAAAAACGCCCCATAGATTTTTAAAACACCCATAAGTGGGCAATTAAGAATCACAACTATGGAGCAAATGTGGGAAAACATGTCACTTTTTTCCTATATAAGCCATACTTTATTCTTTGTATTGTGATCAATGTATAACTAAGTATGACTTTTCATTTTTCAGAGATCAAAACGTCGACTCAATAGTAAAATGGTCAGACCGCGAGCTACCCATTGTTAACACCAAAGGAGACATTCTTTTCAATTCATGGGCTGAACTATTTGATGGACCAGGAGGCGGTCTATTCACACATACACCTCGAATTTACAGCTTCAGTGGGAAAAACATTCTAACAGATCCGACATGGTAAATACCTACAAAGAAAATATTTGTTTAAAATACGTGCCATTATTTTATTAAAAATAAGATACATTAAGAGCCATCTGTTTTTTTTAATAAAAATACATTTTATCTTAGTTTTAAGAATGATTGCTAGATGTCGGTATAAATATACAAAATTTTATTTTTCAAGGCATCTGTTTGAGCTAAAACCATCCTTCAGGACAATATTAGTTTTAATATTATCAGATAGAGGGATTATTTTTAACAATAATTTTGAAATATCTCCAATTAGAGATTTTGATTTTGAGAAAGGCATTGAGAGTTAATTATTGTACGAATTTATTTAGAAATGTTAGATATTATTATAATTTATAAAGTATTTGCAGATTTATTGAATATTGAAATAATTGTACTTGCAATCCTGAATATATGCTTCTCTAGTGAAAGCTTAAGATATTATATGGAAATTCATTCCTTCAGTCTGTTGAAGGACTAAAGCAATGTTAAAGTTTCTGTTATAGTGACATATTTTATTATAAAAATTGAAAATAAAATTGTTTCAACCCGCCATCTCTTGCTTTTATCAGTCGAAATAGTAACTGTCAAATGGACATGTTTTTGTTAAATTTGTTTTCTATAAATTGATCTGCTTGTTTTGAAATGTTTCAGGCCACAGAAAAAAGTGTGGCATGGATCTCATCCTCAAGGGGAGCGAGCAATGGATTCATACTGTGACGCATGGCACAGTGATTCTCCAGATAAAGATGGCCTGGCCAGCTCCCCGCGCGGAAATAAACTTGTTGATGAAGAAAGGTGGGAATATAAAAATTAGCTATAATAATAATATATAGAAGCATGATTCTATCATTCCAACTTTTTACTGGATAATATATAAATCGTCTTTTGTTTTAATTGTGATCACCATCTACATAATGTTACCCGGACATAAATGCGGTAGTTAATTTTTGTTTTGAAAAGTACCATTCTGATATTGTACTTTTAAAGTTTCTATATCTAATCCACAGTATGGTAAAACTGTGGATAAGAAAAATAATGAAAGTTAACGATAATGATTAAAATCATTTCAATACTAAGCACTCTACACCACTCAAGATACAAATTAAACAGTAACTATTAATTGTTGGCTACATGTGTCGAAAGCCAAACAAGACATTTACAATATGTTTCCAATATTTTTTTTTCCTGAAAGAGTGTTTTATTATTTTCTAAAAATATTGATTCAATGATATTATTTTTTATTTAACTGAAGGGTATACGTTAATTCTACAAATGCACGGCTTATTCACTACAACACTGTTAATATGTATGTTTAGACTACTTGACTCTTTCATGCATATTATCAGTGTATTTTATCATTATGATTTCTTGAATTACTTAGATACTATACAATGCAATTCACAATTTATTATGACAAACTTGCGAACCATAATTAATATTCATCAAGATATGTATTACTAAAAGATGTCTGGCTTTTTATTCAACAATGTTGATAAAAATATCACTCATAAAAGGCAACCAATTGGTTAAGCAACCCCAATTTGTATACTAACCAAAATATCTAGGAACATTGACATACTAAGATGTGATCAGTTTTTTGTCAGTCATGTTCATAATATATATTTTTACAAAAAAAAAATATGATTATTTCGGAAATGGTTGCAATATGTCTAATGTTATTTTTATTTTCTTTAGGTTTATGTGCAACAATAAGTTCGTGATTCTTTGCATCGAAGTTACTTCTCAGTCATCAAAAAGAAGAAAGAGAGACTTGAGGAGGTAAATATCATTCATTATTGTAGTTTTTTTAGTTCATAATAATTGTAATGCTCATATATTTACATTGAACTCTGTAAATAGTTTGGAAACTAAAGGCTTACTATCGATAAGATGTCGGCCTCTATGGTCTAGTAGTAAGAGCTTTGCCATAGCGATCAAGTGGATCTTGATTCAAGTCCCAGCAAGGTCATCAAATTTAGATTTTTTCAATTTAAATTTGTGATCTGTGACATGTGGACATGAGTGACTGAAAATCTCATTGAGTTTATTTCATAGGATTTTCCAATTTTCAAAATATCTGGCGCATTGGCTGTCAGCTGTAATGCCAGATATTTTTTAAAATTTTTGAAATTAAAAAAAAATAATGGTTTTAGTTTGGAGTCGTGGCATTGCTAATATGCAGGATATTTAACAATTGAGATATAAGAAATGGGTGTCATGACTGTCATCTTGTAGTTAGTTGATCTTGATTAAAATCATTCTTTGGTTTTTCTCACGTAAATCGAAATTAAAAATATCTGATGCATTCTTAACTAGCTATAATGTCATATAAAATACCATTTTAAAAATGTGGAGGTACAGATCGACCATTGTATAAATATGTTGGCCGAGTAGTGAGGGCATTACTCTTGTGGGAGTAATGATGTCATAATACTTTAATTTTTATGGCCGCCCAAACCACAGCATTATTGATTGGAATTATCAATTCTTAAGCATGACGAATACATAATAAAGAAATGATCTGTAGTAACTGATAGAAAAAAGAAAAGAATTGATAATTAAATTATTTTCATTGTCAATAGAACATTCTCAATTGTGTTTTAACTTGCTAGTCTTGATAAAAGCAGTAAATATAATAAACGAAGTCCCGACATTAATCATTGTCCCAGGTAAATCGCAAATCGCACCTGTGATGACCCCTTTGGACAGCTTAAATTAATGAAGCCCATATTTTTTTATCCACACATCTGATTGGGATGCAATTTTATCATGCTGTAAAAGCTCATCAGGGACACGCTGTTGTATTCACATTAACCTTTTTGGACACTTGTAGGCCAACTATTATTGGAATAAAATAAATCACTTAAAAAATATTGGCATAAAATGATGTACACTTGTGAACATTTACCAAATTAACACGCTTCTTGAGATCACCGTCAATCTTATATATAAACAGGGTTGTCACAACCTCATAATTTAAGTCACTTTAGCGAACTAACCGCTATCACTTTTTACTCACTGTAGTTTTCTAATGTATGATGCATTTCAAAGCAAGGTTCCACACATAATGCTACATTAAATTGTTTGCATGTGTACCTTATATGCACACGAATGGCATCTAACAGCGTCAAGTTAAAACACTTGATCAAGATTGCACTTTTGTCAAAATGGAATGATGGAAACGACAGTACGCATGACCGAATGGATCAGCGGTATTTCACAGCAGTTACCTATGTTAACTAAGGCACTGATTACAATAATTGTAAAGCATTGGTTTATATTTATGTTATATTTAATTTTGCTAATTTATTTTCAGTTTCAATCAAACAATACATAAGGAAAGCACGGACGATGCAGATGATTACCAGGACTTCCTTGAAGATATTCTCTCAGACTAAGTCTTACTTTCCGGACGGAATCTAGTCAAAAAATCTTTTATACCACCAACGTTTTTAGTAAACATCTAATATTGACAGATGTAATGATACGATCAATATTTTTTGTACAGTTTTTGAAGTAATTTTTATTCTTATAAGATGGTATAAGTAAGCTTTATACCATTCATTCATCATTCTTTATTATAGTCATTGCATCTCCAGTGTTTTATACATTTTCTTTTTCGTAATTGAAACAAGTATTATGTTTACTAAAATATCCATTTTTGACACACAAAATCATGCGGTTAGCCGATAATGTCTACATATTGAGATAAGTCTTTTCGAATTGTGAAATCTCACAATATTCTTTAGTTTTGAAAAATATATTTTATGTCAATTTATCTATAAAATTTGATCAATTCAATATCAATTATCTAAATTAATAATAATTTATTTTACACATTTCTATTATGCTATGTAGGAAATATTCTACAAACATTTATTGGAAATGAAAACATGAAATTATTTGGATTATTGAGATTTTGTACACTTCCATGTATTTTGTCACTAACGACCCGGGTTTCGCCTTTCGGCATCTTCAGGCATTCGAGCACACGAATGGACTCGAACTGAGTTCGGGAACCCGGGTCGTTAGTGACAAAATACATGGAAGTGTACAAAATCTCAATAATCCAAATTTAATATTGAAATTCCATCAAGCACCCTCAGTCGATGTCTTAAATTATGAAATTATTTTATCAGGAAATGTATTAATTTATTTGAATACCATCATGTGTGAATCATACAATATTTTTTAATCATCCCAGTTTCAAGTGTATTTTTTTATTAAAATAATTTGTCAAAGTGAAACCTTATCTAGAATTTTAAAATTGTTTACAATCTCTGAATAGAAAAATGCTTACATTAAAAAATATGACTACTTTATGGGTCATCCATATATGACATCACGCCCTAAGGGCGGAGAGGCTTTTAGCCTAGTGTGATGGTTTGTGAGGAAGGGGTTGGGGGAGGAGTAGAAAATGTGACATCACAAAAACAACAATTTACAAACTTATTCTTTGAGAGTCTTTGTAAAAAGATTACAAATAGAATGGGGCATATATGATATATATATATGCCAGGTTGATAAAAGTAATTTAATCGTCACAGTCGATATGTATATTCCACACATATCGACTGTGTTTTGGCCAATTATGTAACCCTCAAAAAACACAAAAGTGAGTTAATGATTGGATCTCATTTTAAAGACGACAGAGTAGGTCTCGGCCAAATAATGTAAATTAGAAAAATAAATTGACAACTTTCTGGAAGGGAAACGTCATTTTAAATTGGTTTTAGGCTTAAAAATTCTGACCCGGCCACTTGATGTAAGCTACTATTATATCAACAATACCTACGTATAATCCTGTATCTTCAAACATAACAAATTACAGGAGTGCATTTCAAAGATTCATAACGTAACTCACCATATCACGTTTTCGATAAAAACTGTTTTCACTTTCTCATGAACAATTTCATTTTTGAGGGTTATATCAATTGGCCAAAACATAGTCGATACGAGAATGTCAGGTTGATAAAAGATTTGTAAATAAGTATGATAAAATGGCGGTGCGGATCAATAAATACCCTATATTGCTTGATGTCATTTATGGAAGACAGCATTATTTATCAAAACATACGCTAACGCAAATTATTATATTGTTTAAATTTGAGTTAACTAAAAGTCACAGACACATCACTTTAAATCTATTAGTTTTATGAATGGTCTGAAATATTAAATTGAAATATGTTAAGCATATCCCAAGAAAACACTGTTAATATCAATTATAATGATTGAAATCAATATTGAATACTATATAAAATGGTAAATCATTATCATTACATTGAAACTAGGTGATTGTGATGGTTGTGTTAAATGTAATTGTACTACAAAAATATAATCATCAGCAACACATTTGTCAAAATAATCAGACATTATATATCATTTACAAAATCCATTCAGGAATTAATCACATAATTTTAAGATAGAAAATAAAAGTTTTTCTAATACAGTTTACAGTTTCGAAGGTGATTCAGGTAGGTTACCTATAGAAGAAATTTATTGTCAATTTAAAAAAATCAATTAACAATATTGCCATATCAATCTCTACTTATTTTTTTTTGACATAAATAATGAAGAATAATTTATTATATATGAAAATAATCAAGTATGTTTGACAATTTCTGTAAATATGGAGAAATTCATAAAAAAATGTTGGAGAAATAATTTTTCTTTCATCTAAATAAATGTTTTCTCTTCCGAAATGCTATAACTAAGAATATATAGTGATTTTATAATTTTCTTAGTGTAGTGACTAAGCCCGTAAGGTATCAGATTAAAAAAATATTTATTGATATCCACTACTCTAGATCTATGAAATTTTTTTAGAAGTCGTTGGCAGAAACAGTAAATAATACAGTATTTATCATTTTTAGGACGATATTTTCTTTGTTATAATATATATCGTATAGTCATTCATTCGATTCACCGATTTATTTTTATTTATATAATGGTATTAAAATATTGAGTATTATCATTTTTTTTTAAATATTTTTTACATTCTATAAATATCTTGGAATGTCCAAATAGTCTTACATACATACTGTCTACCTATATTCTTTTTAAGAACCAATTTATACTATAAAAATAAGGTTTTTACATATTTTTTTTTATTTTGTATTCAACACTTAAACTTTAATGCATTTTTTTATTTTTATAACAATTATTTTATTTTAAAGCATTCATTCACTTTTTAAGCTTAAAATTAATGAGTCTTTATTTATTAAAACAAATCAGTGATCAAGGTTTGTTTTATGACTAGGCAATAATGAAATTATGTTTAGATTTAATTATTCCAGTCTTTATAACGATAGTTATAAAAATCTCTTTTAAATGAATATGTGAAATAAATGTTCATACTGTACGAGACGAATTTGTCAAATTTTTGAATGACTGTGTATATTACTATCGAAAATAATTTTAATTTAAATAAAATAGTTCATTTAATATTAGAAGAATAATTTAAGTGCTAACTGTGAGAATTCTTGATGCTTAAGATGCAAAAACAAGTGAGTTTCCATTTATTTTTCTTTATTATCCATCTATTTTTAAGTATATAATAAATGGTTAGTAAATTTTTTGCACCATTGAAATGTGAATTACTTCTGGAATTTGGATTATTACTAACAATAAAATAAAACGATTGTGACATAAAGTTTAGTCCAATACCTTTTGTATTCCTTAAAACTGCCATTTGTACTATCGGAAAACTTCTTAAACATGTTTTTACATCTTAAAATCTCAATAAATTTTTGAATGAATCAAGGTTGGCCCATTTTTTATAAGTAAACAATAATGATGATGGCATTTATAAAATGAAGCATAAATTAACATTTCTTATCAAAATATTCATTACGTGATTAAAATTAAGATTGTAGGCATGTTTGAATAATTGTGAATAAAAGTAATGTTGTCATACTGCGATATGGTATTGAATATAATTATTAAAAAAAACATGACAATTTTTTTTTACCCTAGTCTGCTTGTGCGTTATAATTTTCTTATTCGTGAGCATATTATCATTTATCTACAAAATAAATTATTTTCTGTAATAAAGTCTGTAAACAATCCAGGAAATCTGAAAGTCTCTATTATTTATATATATATTTTTGATTTTTCGAAAGTAAAATTTGGTATTTGTCGGTCTTTTTGATTCAAGTGATCAATACTTTTGACTATTTTTTCTATTAGTTTTGCGGTATCCACAAGTTAGAGTTTCTAAATGAACACGTAACATAATTAGATTTTTCGATTTGGATTCGTGTATTGCAAAGGAAACGATATTTGTGATGATTACATTATTTCGTCTCACCTATTTGATCCTAAATACAGGGCACAGGGAGAAAAATAAACTTACTACTAGCTCTTTCCTAGCCCCATCCTTCTGTCATCACCGCCTCTAGAAAAGATTGGTTAAGAAATCAAATAAAAAGCAGTTCTCATAAAAACAACTGCTGTTGAGATCGAGATAAGATAGTGTTTCGAGTCTTTATTTTCCTTATAGTTATATCTAGGAGATATAAGTTCAGATGCATCTCTGACATCAGTCACAATGTGGTCACTTTGGTTGACATGATTTTCATCTAGACATTTTCATAATTATTATTGATTATCTGAAAATGTCTACGATAGAACACTGACATTTCTTTTTACCATGCATCATATTTTAAACATTGTATCAAATCTGTTCATCACCCTTTTATATAACTGTTTCAAGCCTGAATACTCAAAAGTTGGAGAAAAATTTTTAACAATGCCATACATTCTGAATTAGTAGAGTTGAATCTATTTAACATTGGTTAAATTGGCATTCGGAGGCTAACAAATACAATTCATTTGACAATGACTACCTGGATTCTCTTTTTAACCAAGACACTGAGATCCCAGAAGAATTTAACAAGGGAATCATGGCAGCAAACAAATGTTACTTCGGTCTATTGAGTCCCTCTTCCTATCACGCCAGATTAAAACCCTTCTTTTTACATAGTGCTCACCTATGCATCGAAAACCTAGATATTTACAGACTCTGAATAAGTTTATGAGGAAAATTCTCCACAGTATCAATGGAGCAATTAGATATGACATACGGCTGAGCTGTATGATCTTAAAGATTGCAGAACAGTGCATTCAATAAGATTGATTCAAGTACGCAGTATGAACAACAATGAACCAGCAAAATAAAAAATGTCTAATACAATAGGTGCAGAAGAATAAACAGGTTTGAAGATTTGCCGGATTGACAAAACTGTACATTACTATGGTTTGCTTGGAGAACTGAGCTGGATGACAGCCTGTTTCACAGAAAGAGGTGGAGAGAGTTTTTGATCATAGCCAGAACTCACTCCAGGTTGCCATGCTACCGATGGTGATGATGAGCATGGAAAAATTTTGTTATTTTCATAAAATGCTCTAATGTGGAACAAAAAACATTTCTGAATAAAGAAAAAATTACGAAATACAGTTCAGCCGTCAAAGTGTACTAAATACTTTAATAAAATGTTGTGCTCAAGGCTTTGTTGTAAACACAACCCAGATATAATTATAGTTCTCGCATTCATCGTTTTACCGACATAATGAATATTTTTAACACTCATGGCAAACGAGAACAGGGTTAGATAATACCTTATTCATTGTTTGCCGCATTCATTGATTTTTTCAGGGGCCTTTAAAAAAAGATTAATTATTGTGGTTTCACTATATCAAGTAGTCATTATTTTCTTTTCATACATGACGTATGCTTAATTTTTCTGTTCAAAACCATATTATGTCAGATATTACCAATAACAGTTAGAGAGACCACTACCCTTGTTACTTGTTACTGATTTGTTTATTGAGGAAATTGTGTTAGAATAAGCTAACACTATTTCAATATTACCTCACCGTCTAATATATATGAGTTATAATCCTATCAAAATATTGAGTTTATTTAGGATTAATAATTATTACCCTCAGGGTATTTGGGTAATGATGATTGTGAAACATTGTAACCATCCTCTTTTGTATACATATCAGACCAAATTTTGGATATAGTACAATAAAATTGGTGTGCAGAAAGTCTGACAGGGATTTTCAAACCAGAATAAAAACATTTAAGAGAAGGTTCCGCCATTTTTTTTTACTTTACGGCATACTGACGAAGGGGGATTTGTTGAAAAAAGGCTGACAACTCCAGCTCAAAAAATGAGGCTTTAAGCACGGTGTGTACCATCGAATCTTGCTCAAAGATTGATGACAAGTGGTGGAAAATATGTACTTAAAAACGATGCAGAAGGGATTCCTAATATCCTCTGCACTTCTGGCAAAAGCTCAATTTTGTTTGAGGAAGCGTCTACGACTAGGAAGCAAATAAGTTGTGAGTTTTTAATTTTTCTGATCCTCAGCTTTAATTTGTCTTCTTCTTTCTCGGCATACAGTTTGGTTGACACTGTTCTAGAGTCTAGACAATAGATTCACTCACTGAGCCCACTACTGACCATTCGCATCACTCGCTAATATTGTACATTAGTTTTATTCGCAACTAAAATGCCTCTCAAAAAAAACTCTAGCGTGTCCTAGCTAAGAAAGAGAAAATAATTCAACAGGTTGAAATAAATCCAGGAAAAACGCATGATGACATAGCAAAGCGCCAGGAAGAAGACCGCCACCACTTTTAATGTTGTTCAGAAGAATGAAATCTGCAACGAAAATATAATAATACGACAAGTAAGTCTGATGAGGTGTCTAGTTACAACAAACATAGGCAAATTCTCATCACATGGTAAAAGCAAGCTCGAGCTGCCAGCATATTGATGCATCCAATATGTCTGAAGATTAAATAAATTTTCCTTATAAAAATATATGTATGCATTTTAAGACTGTCCCACGTTCTTTTTTTTACAGTATCTTTAAAAACAATGAATTAGGACTCCACTGTATACAATTTTGGATTATTATATTATTGTATGAACAACTAAGATACCTAGCTTTGTCATGAGAATTTCTAGGTACATATTTCAACTTAATATGTATCATTTTTAATAGAATAATGAACATTACTAATTAGTGCCCACATATTTATGGAAGCTTCTTATGTTTCCAGATTCCAGAACTAAAAACAAATTTTATCCCTGTGGCTACGAGAATCTTTTATAATACTAAAACATTTCCGTGCAATAATAATTCGCTTGTTGACAATGCTCAGTTCCGTCTGCAATTTTTATTAGTTCAATGCTTTTTAGTGTTTATTTTGATGACGCAACCAAAACCACTTATAACTATCTCTTCCACACTACGTTTTGTAAAACTCATGTTGCGCTATATTATACAAAAAAAGTTGAATAAATGTGGTAGCGTTTTTTTGAATTTTTTCTACTATCTTTAAAATATTTGTTGTATTGAGTTTAGTTGACTTTTAACTAAGTTAATTTTATATATTATTATTTTGGTCAGATGTATGTTTTTTATGATAGCGTTTCAACCGAGCAATATCAATTCAAGAGAAAATAAATTCTTTCCGTATATTGATATCATTAGTAGTTAAAAATTCTTTTGAAACATATTATAGTTTTTTAATAGCACAAATTAAGTCGAAGTACTTTATGTGGGGTGTGCAAATTTCTTATATCTCAAACATGAAAATATGCCTTCTCGTATATCTGAGTGCAATAGTAGAAAATGTGTTTTTGATGCCTTACAAATTATTGTTATCTCACAAGAATTGAGTATCAAAGATCGATAACCTTGATGGAAAAAAACAGGCTATAACTTTACATGTGTTAGTGTAGTACTAATACATCATCATTAGCAGCCAATTTGGAGGTAAATGGTCAATCATTTTCTTACGTATATTCGAAAGTATCCACTTATAGCTATGTTCGTACAATTTTAATAAGTCAAAATTATGTTAAAATAAAGCTACAATTTAAACGTTTAATATACGAGTCGCTGAGGCGCTAAACACGCTGCTGGAAAGTTTTAATGTACAGGAGCTCTGTCGATAGATCTATCTTTCCAGTTACAAATCTAAAATTACTTCCTATTTCATCCGCTGTTCGAAATTCAAAATTTTTCCAAACTTAAAAATCTCGATCCTCATTTTACACAGTCAACCGGCTTCAAGAAAACGACGTTTTACATTTTA
Organism: Himalopsyche phryganea; assembly: GCA_022494535.1. NCBI lineage: Eukaryota > Metazoa > Arthropoda > Insecta > Trichoptera > Rhyacophilidae > Himalopsyche > Himalopsyche phryganea. The sequence continues at coordinate 505,582 of JAGVSL010000109.1, forward strand.
CGTTTCCATATTCACCGGAAGCCACAAAAAAAAACCTAAATTTTACTTTAAACTATCATACTGCCCATAAATGTTTAAATAAAGGTTTTTTTACGGCACAAAAATATAGAAGAGATATTTTAATCATTGCAAGTTTATCGACTAATGCAATATGACGAACATGAAGTCACAAATCGTTCCTGACATGGAGAGCAATTTTTTTGTAATACTTTAGAGAACATCTGTAAGCTTGGGCCTCGTGTAACACGGTCATATGGTTCCAAAAAAACGTCGTGTAATACAAATCTGTGTTATACGAGGTTTTAATTTAATACAAAATTAGGTTATGCATTCCAAAAAGCTATCGAAGTTTGTTAATATCCTTTTTTAATAAACAATCGAAAAAATATACATTTACATATTTATTTAAAAGACTTTAATAACGTAAATAATAGATCATTGATTCATCATTGCTATCGCTTACAATTCTATATGTTCGACTCTTTTTTGAGATCGGTTGTGAGTATTTATTATCGAAGTATTTTTCACCTCTCGAGAATTTAGGCTTTAAAAATTCGGTAATAAGCGATGGTTTCCTTTTCGCATATAAACCTTCACGTTTTTGTGATAAGGCACCAAAATCTGTTGTTATTCTTTCTTGAACTTCAAACGTCTTTCTATTATAGGATCATTTTCTATGAAAAAAATGCTGAAATCGTGTTATATAAAGCGTGTTGTACAATATGGAAATTTAAGGGCAGCACTGCACAGGGCCGCCACTGCTACTGGTGAGTTACGTTAAGAGCCGATTATTTACATAGTAAAACTAAATTCGCGAGATGTCAACTTTCGATGTAGTTTTATAATTTAAAGGTTCGAGTCATACTATTGATCCTCCCTGAAGTTTTAATGACTTACATTTAGTATATCACGGGACGTCTCACTAATTTCAACGGACAAGTTTGCTCCAAACTTAGAGCACAGATACTTTCGATACAAATATCTTTGAAGCATACCCGCCATCCTTAATGATCCATAAAACGCCTTAATCTATCCACCCACGCTCCTTCAAGTGCCCCTTTAGAATACAGTCGTTTTATATCGCTCCTCAAAGCGAATCTGTTTCGAACTAATTTGACATAGATGACTTAAGAATTATCACGATATCTTAGTAACTATTTTCCAAAACCGAAGCTATAGTATAATGCTTTCATATTGAAATAAATTTTAAAGTTTTTTGTTTTACCGACTGTTTTTTTTAATTTGTTAATCCATAATTTATATTTTTAATTAATATCATAATATTGATTGCATTGGCATTTTCTTTTCTCCATTACAATAGGATTATATAACAAAGTATTTAATTCTACAAAATTGTATTAGGTAATTGATAACTAATTCGGCTTATCGCCATCGTATGTTTTGCTATATGGTTCTGACGATGGCGTTAAGCCGAAATAGCTATACTTTTTCATTTTGTTCTATTAATACCATTATAATAATCGACGGTGCTTTGACCAATTGATTGTAACCTTCAAAAATACGAAAATGAGTTAATGATTGGATCTCATTTTAAAGACGACAGGTTTACGCCAAATGAAATAAATTAGGTAAATAAATTAGTCACTTTTTGTAAAGGAAACATTATATTACATTACTTTTAGTTTTAAAAATTCTCACCCGTCCACTTGGTGTAAGCCACTATTATATCAACACTTCCTACGTATAATCCCGTATCTATCTACAAAGAATTTACAGAAGTGCATTTCAAAGATTTATAACGCAACTCGCCATATAATGTTTTCGATAAAAACAGTTGTTACTCTCCTGAACAATTTCAAGTTGTAGGGTTACATCAATTGGCCAAAACACCGTCAATTGTATTTTTTAGTTGTGATTTCATGTTGAAAATACGTGTAAACAAATTAGCCCTTGAATCGATCGCAATTTTCAATGTTTTTCTTATGAAATAGTTTTTATCTTACATAAATTTGTATAAAAATAACAATAAAATCAATGAATTATTTGTATAAGCTTCCCCGTAAAGAAACGTATTAAAGCAATCCTTTTAAGTGACAGGCTCTTGTATAACACATTGAAAATCCACTGACGCGTTACATTTCCAATATACGATGCAAAATGTTGACCCAGTTTGAAAACTTTTATACATTTTAACCAATTAGCATATTTGCTGAATAGCTTTTTAAAATTTTTCCCTAGACACGATCGACGTGCATATCATACATGCAGATAAATACATTTATTAAAATTTCCCTAAATGAAACTGTACAGAAGCACTATATTTAATGAAAATGGATTACTCTAATCGTACACAATTCAGGGAAAAAGCAATTTGGTTATCAGCATATCGAGAAAATATAAATGAGTAAAGTGAAAAAAAATAGAATAGTGACATAATTATGCAAGAGTGTATGAATATGTTCCTAATATTTTTTAACTGTGTTAATTGTGTTATGTTTTTCAAATATTTTATACCTGATAGTATTTTATCTATGTAGAACACAATTATTTATTTGTATGAAAATTATGCATCTATATTATTATCCCAACATAGAAAAATCAAACTGCGACAAATCAATGCGAAAAGATTTCGAATAATAATATTTAATAAAGATACTTACAATATTAAATTGAAAAAATTTTAATTTGTTTTTAAAAAAATAACGACAATTAAAATACATGTACCAGTAATCTCAAGTGAATGAAAAATATCGTAAGGTAAATGTACCAGTAGTTGACCCTTTTTCAATGAAAGTGACCAAAATAAGAAACGTAGACACGGGATTGCTCTAAGGTGTAAAATTCAAACAAGTGAAACCATCTTTTGTCGGATTGAGGAACTAACACATCACCATATATGTCATTCGGATGTTATAGAGGACGTTTGAAAACAACACCTTATGCAGTAAGTATTTTATTTTGAATTTCTTAAGAGAATTGTTGAGTTGTTAATTGTTAATGATGTAAGCATATGCTACTTGATTCAACCAAGGGTGGTCAGCTACTGGAACTTTCAATATTTTAGATGGTCAACAATTGAATCATTAACATGGTTATTAAAAATTTAACACATTTTTTTTTGTAACAGACCCTTTTCAAATTTTTGTCTTATAATATTGATTAAGACATTTAACCCATTATGAATACACTTGCTTTGTGGTCATTCGGTCTAATGCTAAACGTTAATTTTGAATTTGTTGAATTTTTCTCTGAAGCGGTCAACTGGTACGTTTACCTTACTTATTATTCCAAAAATAACATTACATAGTTTTACGGATTACAATACATATTCATAAATTACGCATACTGGAAATTATCAGATTATGCGTTCTATATAAAACGATACTTTTATAGCACCTTGTAAATGTTAAAGATTTTAAATTGCCATTTTGATTGATAAAATTGTTAGTTAGATTCCTTCAAATCGGTGTTCAAATTATGGACAATTAGAAAAGAAAAATAAATTACATGTAACGTCAGATCATAAATCTATTAATTGTTTCTGTACCAATATCATTTCAAAATTTTTGTAATGTGAAAAAAGTCCTGGCTCTCGATCACACATATCCGACTCGAACACGCGGAATGCAAATATTATAATATGTTGGATTGGCCAGCTGTTATTCCCAGGGCAAACTTGGTTGACCATTTTTAAATTACGGCCGTCTCTCGCAGGTTAATTGACTTTTTGAGTGTGATTGGATTTTAAGTACTATCAACCCGTTGGTCGGTGCAGACGTGTGGATTCTAGCAAAAATGAAAGCTCACCGTTCGTTATGTTGTTTTTTTTTTATTTGATTAGTTTTTGAGTCAGACAAATACATCATGTTGTGTTTATTGATTAGCTATTATTAGCTTCTACGTTATAATTTCTTTAAAAAAATGGAACTCGTTTTTTCTGCAAACATATTTACAAATTTACCTAATTAAGAACCTTAGATTTGAAAACTTCGTTCTTCTCTGATGTTATCATATCAACACTAATTATTTTAAAAAATAAAACACCATTCATTTGTACTACTTCCACAGCGAAACCGGTCTTGATCATTATGAATATGTGGAAGTAGTACAAATGAAGAGTGTTTTATTTTAATATAATGTCTTCTCACCAAGAAATCACAATTAACACCTTAAAAGTGAACACTAATTATGTTGCAGTCGTATTGCGGTTGGTTGTTATAGTAACCCGAAATAAAAAAATATGTAAATGTTAAAAATAATAAAATCGTAAATATCTTATGCATCATCCCAGTCATATCTCGGCTACGTCAGCCTCAGTGGTCTAGTGGCAAGAGCTTTTCCACAATGATCAGGTGAGTCCTGGTTTAAGTCTAAGCAAGATCAATATATTGAATTTAGATTTTTTCAATTTAAATCTGTGGACATGAGAGACTTATAAAAATTTTCATCGAGTTTATCTCGTATGATTTCTTAATTTTCAAATATTGGGCGCATTAGCTGTCAGCTGTAATGCCAGATGTTTTTTTTTATAAAAAAATACAGAAATACTTCAAAAGATAGAGCCGAAAATAATCAAACACTGAAAAATAAAAACATTGAAAATTGTTTTAGCCTCACAGATAAAATAAAAGAAAACATGCGTGACGTCACATATACTACTATATACCCTTTATTATTCATTATATCATCATTATATCATATCATCTTTCTAAAACTATTTTTTGCTTGACAATAATTAGTTATAAATCTTATGAATTTCTCATAAAGTAAATTCAACGAACGCGGATTTCGCAATATTACCCACAAATATTACACTTCTGCTGATTTCATTTCATTGGTTGAGTAGCTGAAATGTTAATATTCGTTTTGACACCACAAATTCATAACTTGGTTTTGTGAAAAGTGAATTCGTAACTAGTGCCTGCGTTTCCAAGCTCCAATTTGGGTAGTTAAATTATACGCCATATTGTGAATGTGGCAGCTCATCACAAGATGATAATAACATTCTTTGAGAACGCCCGGAGACGGAATATGTTAGGGAAGAGATACTGAGGCTAGAAATTCTAACTTGGTTCCAACAAGGGCTAATAAAAATGCATTCAATACCTGCGTCACGAAGAGATAGACTAGATTACTAATATAAGCTTTCCAACTGTTATTTATTATGTTAGGGTAAAATATCAAAGTATTTAGTTCTACAATATTTTATTTGGCAGTTGATAGCTATTTCGGCTTAACACCGTCGTCACAAACACTTCAACTTATTTTAGCGTAGCCTATATTTACTGTTTAGAAGAAATAGAACATTTTATGTCATCTCACGTATTCCAACGTCATAATTTTTATTTAAGGTACTAATTGTGTTTAAGAAAAAATAGCTTACGTGGTGTTATTAACTAAACGTTAAAATAAATGCATTGAAATTTTATTGATTATGCGTAATTACATGAGCTTCTTGTAATGGTTTAAATAACGGTGATGAATTAATGTTTGTATGGTCATTAAGGAGATCATTGCCTTGATTATGTCTATTAATTTCCGGTTGTACTAAGAAATTTAGTCTGAGGCCCTTATCACGCAAATGTAGGTATACCGGAGATGGATTAAAAGTTATGTTGTATGATTCGTTTGAGGAGGTGGTTTGCGAATTTAGAATTTGTTTTATTAGTATTCAATCATCTTATGTGTTCTTTAAATATGTCTGAAATCAATCAATATATTTATTATGTGTTCAGCACTCTTTATTGCATGGCAACAAAGTCTCCTAAAATACTCAGTAATATAATATTACATTATTAGTCATTTAAAAGCATTTCACGCAGCTGAACGTAGTTAAAACCAAATACCATCTGTTGTATTCTATTGGTGATGCTTTACGGAAGCGAATTATGACACCTGACAAAATATATGCTTACGTCGGATATAGGGGTTGAGCTATAATGATTTCGTGATGAAATCGGAGATTAAAAAACAAACAGGGCAGCGGCTCTGTTCATTTTTGATCAGAGATCATTATAATATGTTATTTTTTATATATCATTAAGTACTACACATTCTCAGTTTGTACTGGTCAGTATAATATAACGCAATTTAATTTAACTGATAAATTAAATTGTAGTTTATTAAAAACTTTATTACCTTACTTTACCTAGATAGTCATGAAAAATATTAGACGAAATAATAAGTTGCCATAAATAATTTTAAAAATGTGTTTTATGTAAAAATGCGCCAATCCAAATAACATAACTGATAACACCCAAACTTAATGCATTGAAATTGTATTACTTATATCGTGAGAATTGTTTTCAATACATTTAGTAGCGATAAATAATATTGAAATATAAAATGAAAGAGTTCAAACAAGCCGTTATAATCGCTTTAGTAGTCTCGAGGGGGAAATAAAATATTTCATTGTCATTGAGAACTGTGTTCACCATTTTTATCATATTACGTTTTTTATGTTTGCCGTATATTTCATCGAAAACATGTTGTATGTTATTTCACAACAAACAAACCCAGATAAAATAAATTATAAAAAATACTTATATTTACTCGTATACATCTTCCATTAAAAACATGCAAAATTTTATAATGCAATATCGTCGTTGTTCTGGAAGAAGACACTAACTGAAAAACATTAGTTTTGAGTAATTGGATTTTGAAGTTTTTCTATTTTTTGAAATACTATACGTTTTTCGGTTAGTTTGTTTGTACATAGCTGTTTTTAAGTAAAAGTATGATTTATAAAAATAAGTGTGCTTCCATAAGAGTTCAAAATAAAGAACAATTTAGTATAACAACTGAATATTTCATTTTTTCGATTTAGTATTTTCTCCCAGAACAACGATGATATCATAACTATTGCTTTACGTTAAAGTTCATTTATTCACATTCAGATAATAATATTATATAATATTGACTGTGGAAATTAAAAAGAACGTAACCCACACAAAACGTATAGGGATAAGTCTTTTTGCCTTTCTACAGTCAATATATGATATACCTATATATATATATATATATACCAAATTTGGATTATTGAGATTTTTTACACTTCCATGTATTTTGTCACTAATGACCCGGGTTTCGCCTTTCGGCATCTTCAGGCATTCGAGCGCACGAATGTACTCGAACTGACAGACAGTAAACAGTGTCTAACGTTTATATAGAAGATACAAATACGACAAAAATATATTTACGAGATAAAATATTATACGTCTAGGATCCACACTGATCCGTGAGTTAACATTTCGAGAATCGCCTTAATCTCATAGAAAGAATTCTGTTAAGATAACTCCATTACGAGGCATGGATTAAAAAAAGACCGACCTTTTTCCTTTCCACAGTCGATATTTTTGATTGAAATTATTTATAAACAGATAAGAATTATATTTTTTGAATTTACAGTTCTCGTAGAAACACTTTTTCTGAAAATTGACTTCTCTATCGGAGTTCAAATTAATATGATACTTATTAGGAATTGAAATGGTTTTAAAAAAATACAACAAAAACTCTCGATAATTGATATGCTCTATCAAAATAGTATATTGACTTGGCTTAATTTGTCTCTTCTTCATCATCATGCCATAGCACTCGTCGCAGTACATGTCTCCGTCCACTGAAACCCAGTCTACACGTCATTTATCGAGATTCTTAGATGAGCCAGAAACGACCACGATAGAGGAAGAGAAACTTAATGTAACACTCTCAGATGGCATCCTCTACAGCAGTGATTTTCAAAGTGGTTCTTACGGACCCCCAGAGGTCCGTGTGACCGCTGAGGGGGTCTGTGGTAAATAAAAAATAATTTGGGAAAGCGTCTCGTTGGTCCCCGGCAGCAGGAGATCCAGGTTCTTCAACAGCATGAGCACCAACTCTATCAAAAGCAACAGCTGCATCTCGGAAATGGAAGACTGCATGCTGTTCGATATGGATACCAACAATTGCATGGACGATATCGGAGACAAAGGAGTGGACGTCAATTACGCAATGCCGTCGAGTTTGGGCGCGTTGATTTCGTCCGAGATCAAAACTTGGGACTCAGACGAGAATAAGGATGGCACGCCTTGCAGAGAGAGCACCCACACATCGATGAAGAGGCCACTGCTTAGGAGGTGAGGTGAAACGTTCTCGTAATTAACCCTTTTACTCCCGGCCGACTTAGCCTAGCATATGCGAAGACTCCCAAGCAAGCGTTTTATTCAGCTTTTTCCTTATAAATAATTGTGTACGTATTTTAAAAATTATAAGTAACAATATAATATTGAGAGTTTACATGAATAAAACAAAAGAAAAAAATAATGGATGCATATTAAGTTTGTTATGTTTGAACTACAAAACAAATGTGAAGAGATTTTTTAATTAACAATTGATTATTAAATTATACAATTGATATATTTAATTCTCTAGCGTAATCTATTCTTATCTACTTACTGAAAAAAAAAATTTCATTGTTTTGATACATGGGCCCTTTAGGTTAGGAACCAAGTATATCGCATGTCATAATTAAGGCTCAAAGTTTCACCAGACTGTTATCCGTAGGACTTTACTAATCGGGAACTGATCTAGCTGAAGATCGGTGCTCGAGCAGACATGGTTTTGATTTCTTGGTATAGGCAGGATTTTACTAATCGGGAACCTATCGAACTGAGAATGCAAAGCTCCCAGAGATGGTCTCGATTGCTTGGTCTGTGTAGGATTTTACTAATCGGGAATCGATCGAACTGAGGATGCAGCGCTCCCAGAGATGGCGTCGATTGCTTGGTATCTGTACGATTTCACTAATCGGGAGCCGATCTAACTGAGGAGGCAATGCTCCAGCAGAGATGGTTTCGATTGCTTGGTATCTGTACAATTTCATTAATCGGGAGCCGATCTAACTAGGATACGTTACTCCAGCAGGGATGGTCTCGATTGCCAGGGATCCGTAGGATTCCAGTAATCGGGAACCGACCTAACTGAGTATGCAGTGTCCAGCAGAGATCGTTTCGATAAGAATGAGTCTGGAGGATTACCAAAGTTGCTATGAAGCTTAGACACCAGACAAAAAATAGTCGTCGGTAGCTTCCATGGTGTGAAAAGTATAGGTCGATATGATGTCACTCTGACGAAACAATTTTTTTCTTCACCAAAACACTTATAAACACAATAGATTGCAAGTCAATAAGCACACAGTGACGTCACAAATGCCAGAAAGTTCACTATAATGTTTTACCCAGCCCACTACAATTCTTACACTAAGAGTAGCTCCAAGCAGACTGAAGGTTGTTTGACGAGGTGGGCTATCTACACTATTTTGAAAACGCAGTACACGCGACTTTTATTATACGATCGACGGCACCATCTATTATTTACAGCGAAAATGTGATAAATTGGAATTAAGCCATATTATTAAAACTAACTAGCGACATCTATATGAAATTTTCGCACGCTATACATTTTATTATTTCTCTATATGAAATAGAATTTTTAGAGGATCTTGTTATCATTTTTAACGGTGTAAAATATTTTGAAACTATATAATCTCCGCGACACTTGTTAAATAAATTAGTCGTGCCTAATATATAATTGTTTACTATTTAACACCGAATTTCAGTGGTTGTCTAAAAGTGCATGTTTGGATCGATTTTATACACTCTTTAATTCAGTGTTGAAATTCCTGGAAATTAAAGACAATGATTTGCGGCTTAATTTAATTGATTCCAAAAATGACATTGTTTATATGACTAACTTATTTGCCAAATTTATCGAAACCAATTTGAAGCTACAAGGTGATCAATTAAATTTAAAGTATAATATCTGCGTTTGTTGCAAAAAATTTTCTATACAAACAAAACTTGGGGAGAGGAGAATGCTCTCAGTTTCCAAATCTTTTGAAATTACAAAAACGGTATAAAGATTTGCTAACTTATGTCAACACTTAACAGCTCATCATTCTGACCTCTGCCAAAGATCTGAAGACATTCTTCACTTGGTTATCCCAGATTGGATGTTAGACCCCTTTGCAAGCAGAATCACAAACTCAGATGAATCCTTACTCATACAGGAGCAATTTGTTTGAATTATGCACAAATGAGAAGTTGAACAAGGATACCACATATTCTGGTTACAAAAAGATTTACCAACTGTACAGAGGCTGTTCATTGCTTTCCCGTCTTCCTATTTAGTAGAACGTGGATTAAGTGCAGTTATGAACCTCATGACGAAACAAAGAAACCGACTGCAAATAAGTGCTCGTGGAGAATTAAGAATGTAACTCACAGATATAGAGCCGAACATAAATAATCTCATATCATCACATCAGGTTTACCCATCTCATTGAAACAAAATGTGTTTTTGTATTTTAAAGCAAAGGCTATAATTTCAATAAACATTACTTAAAACATCAAAATGCTTTATTCATATTTTATTTTTTACATTCACCATTCAAGACATCAAAATTAAATTTATAATTTTTCTATTATGCAGCTATGTAGGGGGGTAATGATGAGGATTTTGCTTTAAGAATGGGTCCATTGGCATAATAAGTTTGGAAATCATTGCTCTAGAGTCTAGAAGTTAATTTTGTTAATATTCCTATTGATAACATAATTTTTTTCCATACCAGTCAATTTAAAACTTGGTTTTGTAAAAAGCGAATTAGTAGCTGGCAATTTTTTTACTCTGAATGAACTAAAATATGTATCGTTAGTCTAGTTACTCAATTTCAGAAAAGACGCTATTTTATTTAACTATTATCTAACTAAATGTCACTATAAATGAGAAATTTCCCTTTATGAACTTTATTGTAACTTTACCAATAAAACGCTTGCCCATTAATGTAGAAGTTGTAGAAATTAAAAAAAGCCGTCAGTGAGTACTAAATTTGATTACCTTTGAAGTTATGTTATGAAGCAAGTCAGGCGTACTAACTAATTTCTAGAAAAAAGCTTTTTGATTAAATATTCCGCTAGCAGTCTATGAAAAAATGTTAGAGGAATGCTTTGAAGAATCTATTTAATATGAAATTAAGCGACTCGAATGTTTGAATTAAAGCTTTAATTCTATTTTAACTAATAAAATTCGTCTCCTTAGTAATATCGTGTCCACTAGAGGTCTGCACGGGCCTGGGCTTGCCCTAAGGGCCCCTACCCGGCCCGACCCGTGGGCCAGGTTTGGGCGTGTACAGCCAATTCAGATTCAAGCTAGGGCTGGGTCCGGGTAAGGAATATAGTTTCAGTAAAATATTTTGGACTATGTTGGAGTCAGCCATAAGGCAATACTATTGATTTCACTTAAATAATCTATTTCACATGTGTTATGAATATCGTTGAAAATATGGATGCAAAAACGTATATATTGTTTGATAAGTATAATATTAAAAAAATCGGGCTTTTTTCGAACTGAAAAAAATAAATATGGGCTTCGGTCGAGTTTGGGTAACACGTGTGATATATAGAGACTCGGGTTCAAGCTGGGCCGGGACTGAAGATGTCGGGCTCAGACCGGGTAATTCTATAAAATTTCGGCCCGTGCAGACCTCTAGTGTCTTCCAACGATTACACCCTGCTCTCATAAAATAAAGAACAGTTTACGGAGAAATTTATATATTTTAAGCAATGACACAAACTCTCTAATTTCTACCTTTGAATAATATAGTTAATGGCAACATTCGATTCGAATCCCAGTAAGAATAGTTCCTACAAGAAAGGTTGAGCAACCTAGCAACAAGAAGTACTCATAGGAAAACTTCTGTTGAGATTCCTTTATTTAGGAGGTCATATGCTTCACATTGGGAGCGGACATAGTTTTAAAAAATCCATACATCAGTTTTTGATTTAGTAATGATGTGACGATTGTGGTCTTTGGTTTTTTGTTTTTTTTTCGATATTAATGTGTATTTTCAATAAACTTCCGGAAAGCATCAAATTAATATATAGTGGCCTCTACATGAACACCTCTAAATATTATAAAACATATCGGAATCTAAATTATAATTCCATTATCCATATTAATTAGTATAATTGAATTTATTTTTTTTACGCAGTCAAAAAAAAACGCTGTCCAAGTAGAGAAATCTTGAAAGATTTTTTATAAAATAAAATTTTAGATAAAATATTTTGCAACTTCATTCAATTTTATTGCCAATTAGTTGGGATTTTATATACGATAAATAAATATAAATTCTTCAGAGCGAACATATTTTAATGTTCTTATGAAATATTATTCCTTAGACATACCTACGCTTTAAAGAATATATTTAAATTAAGCATTGATAAAGAGAAGAATAACATCATTCTAAGAAATCTCAGGCTTCGTTGAGTCTTTTATTAAATGGTTTACTCTTCGGTTCATTTAAATAATAGTTAATTCAAGATGTATAATTTTGTTGAAATTGAAATTGTTCAGGAGAGAATATAAACTGTTTTTATCGAAAATATATGGTGAGTTTCGTTATGAATCTTTGAAATGCACTTCTGTAAACTCTTATGTTTGCAGATATGGGACTATACGTGAGTAGTGTTTATATAAAAATATATAAATTTTTTTAAACCTAAAACAAAGTGGTCAATTAATTTTTTTAATTAACATCATTTGTCCGAGACCTGCTCTGTCGTCTTTAAAATGAGATCCAATCATTAACTCATTTTCGTATTTTTTGAAGGAAACATCAATTGGCCAAAATCCCATTGATATGAGGTATTTAATCAACTACAACACAAAACGTGAGTATGTGCTCTTAATCAAATCAAAATTCGGTTATATCCAACACTTAAAATAAGTGCATACGCATATTTGGAGTCTATATGCTGTACATTGGGATTAGACATGGTTGACAGATTAAATAAACACCTTTTTATTTATGCTTTTTGGTATACCATCAAAATGTCATTCTTAAGTATTGTATTGTATCTTCTCTTATATGACTTGATATGGACCACTATCGGACAGAAATCTAATTACTTGTTAAGTGTGTTCACCATTACAATAATTGTTATTAATCATGATTAACAATGCCACAGATGGACGCCACCATATTTTTTTTTCACATTAATCCTATCATACCAAAATAAAATGCGAATAATATAGAAATGTAAATATTGCTCGTTTCATTTTCAGCGTAGAATATACAGGAAAATAATGTATGATGAAAAACAGCATCTCAAGGGGAATAAAGAGACCGCCTAACGAGCTTGGGTCACGAGATGGACGTCAAAAAAGAATACAAAGGGTGAAGTGGCAATTACTTGGTTCATTAAAAAAACTATTAAATATTCATAAAAAAACAATTTGTATCATCTTCAATATGCTGGTCATGTTGTAGGGTATTCAGCGCTCTCGGGCGTTGGTACCCTATTCGGTTGTGTTGTCCATAGGTTTGAGGCCCGGAACAAATACTTTTATAAGTTGTTTTTTTAGCTGATTTATCAATTTGTATTCAATGACATAGACATTGTTATGTAACCCGCCTTACACTTATTATTATAAAGATGACCTTTATAGGGTCATTCACCTCATGCTAGCAATAACAAAATTGAATTTTTATGCATAAAAGTAATAAATTGTAATAGGTTACGCACTCACTTAGGCGTGATTCGGAAGACTTCAAAATATAAACAATTTGACAAATACATAATACAGTATTTTAAATATAGAAGTCAGAGCGAGCTTAGATCCGGACATTAACACACTTCACGTCCGTTTGTCGATCAAATCCTTTGTCTCTGTGTTCTTAAAATAAATAATTATTTTATTCATCTTATTATAACCATGTGTACTTAATAAAGAATAAACCGCACAATTGATAACTGGGTCCAGTAATCGGTTGCTGGGAGTCTTTTAAACAATCAAATAACGTTTTGTACATAACAACATCTATGATGTTGACATGATTACCAACTCATCTGATTCTAAAAATAAGGCGGAAGAAGATCAGTTAGCACCATCCTTATATCCTTACCCACTACAAAAAGAGAGGTTGAGTGACTGAATAGAAACCGATTCTTGTAGACACAACTTCTATTTAAAGGTGCATGAAAAGCCCACACTGGGAGCATGACAGTCATTTAATTTTAATATATATGTCACAAATTATTTATTTATTTTCTATAATTTGTAAAAGACTTTAATAAATACTACAATGAAGTTATTACCAAAAACGTTATCTCGGTATTTCTAAAGTAATACTCTTGACTGAAAAGAATTCTTGTACAAATCGTTGAAAAACTTTAATTATATATATGGTATCTTAGGCTTCCTTCAAACTATATTTTTTATCAAGTTACCAAAACCTTCTTATTTGCTTAATCGTTATAATTAATGATAATTGAATTTTTTTTTACTTAGACTTGTATTTCTTCCATAGGTTTTGTTCGCCAACGACTCAAGATTCATCTTAAACTTATGAAAGCGTATAAAATCTTGAAGATCCCTATGAAACGAGGAAAATTTATTAAGCACTTCCAGTGGATATTATTAATAATAGATTCGTTTGCAAAATTATTTTTCATGTAGCTTTTTGGCGAATCCATGCAAGGCTTAATATTAGAAATTATTTGACAAATTTATTATAATTGGCACCACTCTAAGTACCTACCGAAATAAAATACTTGCTTCATTACGTATGTTGAACTGAACACCCACTTGTTTCACGGAGCAAGATTGCATGTAGGTTTAATTAGAGCTTTCGAAGCTCTATATAGGTACAAAGTATACAGAAAGCTCTGTAAATACTGTAGCACGAATGTTCCCATATCGGCTTTGCTTTTAGGCGTGTTGAGTAATATGTATGGTAAATAACGTAAAATACGTTTATCTAGATACTTACTTAGTACATAAGAACACAATTTGAAATATTTACGCAAAGATTCATATAAACTTTCGCAAATAAGTTGCTATTTATGTACTATATTGTTTGAAGTGAGAAATCTTAATTTTAATTTTTTTTATATGATACAATAACAAAGAATTTAACTATACAAAATTTTATTAGATAGCTGTTTCAGCTTAACGCCATCATAAACACTATAGAACTATAGATAGTTCTGACGATGCCAGCCTAATAAAATTTTATAGAACTAAATACTTTGTTCTTTTATCCTATTATAATGGCAGTAATATTTGTCGGGGTACGTGGCGTAGTTGGTAGCGTCGTTGGCTACGGTTGCGGATGTCTCGGGCTCAATTCGTGTTTGTGATGGCCCCCTTCCACCCATCCAATACTCACGGGGCGTAGCAAGAGCGATTACCTAACCACCAGTCCTGTCCTAGCCCTATCCTTCTATTTCTACTCTCTTCGAAAAAAGAGAGGTTGAGCAACTGAGTAAATAACAGTTCTCCCAAGGAAGTGCTAATTCAATCAATACATTAAAATATTTTCTTTATTTTTAAGCATCACATCATATTTTAAATCTATTGTTTTTGAATAATTGAACATTAAAATGTTTGCGTTTACTTTATCTGCTAGTCATCACAATCGCAGTTTTAGGCCATTACTGAAGTGGGGCTTATTTAGATTTCACGCTAGTCATAATCACTAAGGGCACAACAATTATTAGGAGTGGGTCAAGGTCTTCAGCTATAACTATCTCTACTTATGCCTAGCTAGAGCAGCGGCTTTCCAGTCTGGTGATCCGAGTATAGTAGTCGTTGACAACTCCCTACTGCTCACCAACTCTTGAATTACATCTACCTAACCTCATCATGTCAATTAATATTACTTTGATAACCGGTTAAAATTCATCTCTATGGTGCACATGAAGCTGCGAACGCAGTAAATAACTCATCGCATAGCCTTGATTTATTGAAATATGATGGCGTCGGCGTATAGCCCAGCCCATAGACAGCAGCGGTGTGTTTTATTCTTCATTTATTGCCGTGTCAGATTGACTAATGGATATTTTAAATATTTTACTAATAATTTAGAAAATGAACACTATAGATTTGAAAAAAAATCTCGCAACGGGATGATTTTTTACAGCCGAAAATAAAAGTAACACATTTTTTATGAAACAGCTTGAAACAAAATAATAGCCATAATGTTGAAGAAAAGTTAAGCAATCATTAAACTCTTTTTCTTACATTAAATAAAAGGTATTGTAAATTGTAAGTGAGTAAAAGATTATCACCGCCATTTTAGTCTTATAAAGAGCTCAGTGTAATAATCCAAAGGCTATGTGGGCCTCAATAGTAGTTTATCTCGGTCAGTAGTCGGGAAAATGGAGCGAGATGCATAAGTACAGCCATTACGACTCACATGTATTTAAGTACCTACACAATAGTAACTATGTCATATAATGCCGGTGGTAGTTGAAACGTAGAGTTCTTTTTTAACTATAATCGACTCGAGCTAGTACAAAAAAGTTTGTCATTTTTACTTGCACACTAACACTAAACTCAACATAATTGGCCCACTACATGTAAAAAGGTACTGTTATAATACCAATGCTATATGAAAATTTTTTAGTTAAGCAAAGATATTGAGTAGCCCCTGGTGGTAAAAATATGAAATAGTGTGCAATATAATTTATTTTATTGTTGAATTTTTAAGCTGTCAGCTTAGAATGATAAAACACAAATTAAAAAATTTTCTTTAAATAAATTGGATTAGCCATGTTTTCAATTTGTATCTGTAAACCAGATGCTGTATATTTTTTGCCGTTTTAATTATGTACAGAATATTTTAAAGCATAAAGAAAAATGACTGATACTTTAAAATAACTAACTTTATACTAATTACAGTGATTATTATTATCGTGGGTCGAAGTTACCCGATTTGGATGCAAACTTTCTATAAATTATAGCAATACATCTATGTATGTCAATTAAATTTAATCTTAAGACAATAGTAAATTCTGTGTTGAACAATACCATCCATAAATGGAATGGTGAACCGTGAAAATACAAAAATTCTCAAAACTGGGCAAAAGTTACCCAGATTGACCCATACTACATGTGTATTTTTGATAAATATTGTTTTAAATATTACGCACGGTCCTAGATATTCAATTAATTTTTTCAACCCCTCGAAAGTATAATTATTTATTTTCAATGCCTGGTAAATAAAGACAAGAAAAATCATCAGCTTTCTGTTATGCTAAGAGTGCATAAAAGCATTCGTTAATGTTTTCTTCGATTGCCCTTAATGTAGTATTACTGAAGCTGTTTAATAAGAACTGATTTTTAGTCACCGAATTTTTATTGTCAGCAAGGGTAAAAACTTAACGATATTAGTAAGTTCTTGTAAAATAAAAATAAAATGTCTGTGCATGACTAATAAAACAAAGAAATAAAATAAAAGTTGCAATGGTCCTGGCTTTGGTGTGAGTTTTGGATATCTTAGAAAATATTGAATCTTGCATATATTTTCTTTCAACGAACTCGATTTCAGCATCCTTGAAGGGTAGGAGTCAGAAATCTCGTTAGAAACAGAACCATAAAGACAAAGTTTGTAAGACATACGCTTATGGCCGTAGAAAAAGACACATAGTTATA
This sequence comes from Himalopsyche phryganea, assembly GCA_022494535.1. NCBI lineage: Eukaryota > Metazoa > Arthropoda > Insecta > Trichoptera > Rhyacophilidae > Himalopsyche > Himalopsyche phryganea. The sequence goes on from JAGVSL010000109.1 coordinate 523,015, forward strand.
ATTCTTGTTGTGGGCAAATACACTTATTTTTTTAAAACTAAAATAAAACAAATTTGGATTATTGAGATTTTGTACACTTCCATGTATTTTGTCACTAACGACCTGGGTTTCGCCTTTCGGCATCTTCAGGCATTCGAGCACACGAATGGACTTGAACTGACAGACAGTAAACAGTGTCTAACGTTTATATAGAAGATACAAATACGACAAATATTATTTACGAGGTAAAATATTATACGTCTGAGAGCCACACTGATACCTGAGTTAACATTTCGAGAATCGCCTTAATCCTTATTTTGTAAACAACACATTAACAGAGTGGCGAATTGCCGCTTTTCAACTTCTTTTAGAATTACCAGTGATTTTACAATTATAATAGTATTGTGGGTTTCGACGGGATGCAATTAGACGAAAGGGTAAATATATACAATCATTCCACATTTAGTGACATCTGTTAGGTGTTTCAACGTATATGATATAATAACGGAGAATTAGGAAGGTTCAGCTGCTCATTCAGAATTGGCAAGGAATTTAACTGGGCTCTATTGATTTCCAAAATTTCTTGATAAAATAATTTATGATCCCCCATGTTTTTATGCAACAGTTTAACCCCATCATCCGTATGTTAGTGACAAAATACATGGGAGTGTACAAAATCTCAATAATCCAAATTTTATATTGAAATTCCATCAAGCACCTTCAGTTGATGTCTTAAATTATAAAATAAAACATTGCAAAATAATGTGGACGTTTACTTGGTTAGCTTTCTATCAAACGTATAACTCAAGTTACTTCTAACGAATTCTTTCCATGTCGTTTTTACAACCCTATTTCATTGTAGGAAGACCATGGCTCAAACAGAAGAAGAGTTAGCGCAGTGTGAACCTGTCTGCTGGAAGGCAGAATAAAATGCAACAGTTGGTAACAGGGAATAGTAACGCTACGACTTATTCGCCAATAGATGAGTTATTATTTCAAAAGTTCTACACTATATAAAATTACATTGTTCAGTTGTTTTATTTATTTATTTTAATCAACGCGTATTCATAGTGAAATAAGCTACACGATATATAGCTGTTTCGAAGACTTTTTCTAACTGTATCCATTTCCAATGGGTTGCATATGGACTCCTAATAAAGCTTATCTCTACGGAAGTTATGCTACAAAAACTGTTACTCAGTCATTACACGTCTTGTTTTCGACGAAGAGAGTAAGGATATAAATATGAATATGACTAGGACAGGAATAAATATAAGCTAATTGCTATCGCTGTGCCCTGTTTTTAAGGGAATTTAATCATCACATGTATCCATGCCTTCGAACACAAATCCGTAAATTGATTGAAAAATTTATTTCAAAAAACTCTCCGTCCTACGATTCGAGCCCACTGACGTTGACCATTTAGCTGTAGACCCAAGATGATCAATTAATATCTGGATGAAGATATAGATTAGCTATTTAAGGCATTACTGTCTTGAGTCTACAGAAAATTCTGGATGCGATGAGGCATTATATTGAAAATAATGTTCGTTATCGCAGTTAATATTTTGAAGGATTCTATGAGTTTGTATGTTTTCCTTAAGCAACCGCGGGGAATAATCTTCGACCGTATATGTTCGCAGCTTAGTTAGCAAGTGGCCATGGTGCGCTCAGTAGCTGCTGATATTTAGTATATCCGGTATAATTTAAAACATCGACTGAGGGTGCTTGATGGAATTTCAATGTCAAATTTGGATTATTGAGATTTTGTACACTTCCATGTATTTTGTCACTAACGACCCGGGTTTCACCTTTCGGCATCTTCAGGCATTCGAGCGCACGATGATTCTGAATGATGATCATCATTCATTTAGCATAAATTAATACTTTGTGCGGTCGACGAGGGGTGTGGGTTTCAACAAGAGAAGCTTATCGCACCGCTCGCCATTCGCTGGCAGCGGAAACAAAGACATGTCTTTGCTGTCACACTGCCGAGCAAGTTAATTCAGCAGACGCAAGTACCAGCCGACATGACACACTAAAGGTACTTACAGTTACAAAATGTCACGATATAAATCTCAATGTAAGAATAGATACTATTCAAATGTGGCGATGACTTACGAGCATTCATATTTTTGTAAGGAACTCCCGTACAATATAATCGAGAAGGTTTATAAAGTATATTAATAAGACGGGTCTACCTTCATTTTGAATACTACAAATAGATTGCATGAAAAAGATAAATGATTAACCTGAGCAAAATTTCATATATAATAGGTGAGAAGACCCGGATCGAAGAGAGGCGAACGGCTGCTTATCCAGAGTCCTGGAAGGGCTGTAATCTCAGACAAACACCATTTCAAATCCGGTTCAAAACTTATTTATTTTTCAACAAAGATGCAGTAGTTTACATTACACAAATATATAAATCCTAACACATAAAATTGATTTTACATTTACATTTACTAAGCAACTGAATTTACGAACGCAAACGATTTTAAATTAAGTCTAATGCAAATCAAACAATTCACATCGTCACGTCACCTCCGCCACGAGAGCACAGCTCGTCCCGCTCTGCAGATCGTAATCGACTGTCTACAAATACAATTTAAAAAAACAGAATGTATCGTCGGACTACCCTTTTCCGTCAAAATGGACTCGTCCAGCGGACATACCCGGCGGCTATTGAACGGCATGGTAACAAGCTTTGGCCGATTCTGCGAATTATTGCTGTTACCGCTGGGTGATTTCAGTTCTGGACACTAATGAAACTTATACTTAACAAAAACCAGGGTGTGTCATAGGATATCATTTTTAGGCGTAGAATTGTTTTAAGTATAATATCAGTGTACTTGATCTACGTGCTAGTGACTTTGTGCTTGATTCTAGACTCAACCAAAATACGTCTTATATAAGTATCACAGAGAACTCTGTAGACGCTTTAGTGATCGGCCAGTGTCAACGCGCGACGGCAGGGCCCACCCTGCGGCGTTTGAATCTGAAGCTCAAAACCGCTCAAGACAATACGCGCGAATTTCCAGTCCCTGCGCATTAACTACGGACATTACAAAAGCTTGCTATGCATTTCAGTTTTAAGCGCCGCGCCCTCTGACCGAACGCTTATTATTATCACATGTAGGTATGAAATTTTCTCATGAACAAATCGTCGCGGTAAAATGTTATGCAATGGACACACAGTTCCGACACACTAGATACTTTAGACATTCGGCATTTCAATTTCACCGTCATCTCAGACAGGTACGGTTATACTAGTATTAAAAAATAATGAATTATTTATCCCCGAGACTAAAAAGTCAAACATATTTTCATATCAACCATGTCCAATCCTAATGTGGAGCATATGGAGACCTAATGGAGCTATCTCAAAAAAAGTTTTTCTGCGAATACTCGGTTGTTCAACCTATCTTTTTTCACTGAGAGTAGGGATAGAGATAGGTTAGGAAACATGTGCATATCTAAAACTCAATTCACTTATTCTTTGTACAAAAATCTTCTTTTAATTTGGGTGGTTAAGCATATAATATTTAATTATGATTTTTTTTTATGAAAACCAACTACTGCTAAAATGAAAACTCAAATTTATTTTAAATTGAGGGACGTGAAAAAAATTGGGGTCTCCACAGAATTTTTAACTGATTTTTAAGGCTGGTTTTTGTCCCATAAGATATTAGAAACTTCTAATCAAATTAATTACTTATTTTTTTAAATCACAAATTATTAAGTTTTTAATAGATAAAAATTATAGCTTTTGTTTTGATTGCCACCAACGTTAACCTTTGGTCACTAAAGTTTTTTTGTTATTTTTAAAAGCCTTGTGTAGTTATGAAATTCACGCTCAAACCCTAAATAAATGTATAATATAATAGATTAATAGTACCACAATGGTATTCCATGTAGCTTGAACACTAAAAATGCCACATTATTTCTATGAAAACGTCTCGTTTCAAATATCAGACATTATATTGTATATCGATAATAATTGTTACTCAATTGCTTACGTTTATTTTATCAATCGTATTTACAATGAAGACTTTTTTCGTTTTCCTGATTATTTACAAAAGTGAGACTTTTATAAAAAAATAAATAACAGTCCTTGTTACGGCAGTAATTCGTCATGTCGTTTTTAATTACTATATTAAACCTTAAATTTTATATCAAATATAAATAACGACAATATAAAATGAAAATTGATAACTTAGTTATTCCACTGGATTTGTCACGAACGTGACGCGTTTCGCTCTATAAGAATCATCTTCAGACTAACTGTATCACAAGGTTTGTTTATTTCTTATGTTAATAGTGATTCTAATTCTTAAATTAAAAATAAAGGGTATGGTGGGCTTTTTTTCGTTCTACTGCACGTGGGGAAGGAGATATGACATATACAATGATAGTTATAATTACCATAACACTACTAATAACAAATTAATTACTAGCGTTTGTATGTGAAAGTCCCGATGGAAACAAATTTAAGTGGTGAGCCACCAGTCATATTTAAAATTTTATTTACTAATACTCGATTACTGTTAATGGTTTTGTTAATTTCTAAAAACTCTAGGCTATTCATTTTTAAACCATTTTTATTTACTCTATGGAGTATTTTCTACGTTATTATTTTTATTAAAATTTTGATTATTTTTAAATAAATGATTCACAAACTCTGAAAAATTATTACTTTTGAGAGATCTTATATGATCATTAATTCTAATATTAATATTTCTACTTGTTTGTCCTACATAAGAAGCTTGACAGTCTTCACAAGAGAGGCGGTACATGCCGCACTGTAACAATGATTTTATTCGATCTCTATATTAAAAATGAATTTAACAAAGTTACCGGCAAATTCATAGAAAATATAAATAACTAGTGAGTACCCGACATGCGTTGCAATGCCACTCAAAGAAAGTGTTTGTGTTTTAATTCTGTTTATTGAAGTGCTTTTGGACACACAATATTTTTGTTTTCTGTCTGGTGCGTACACGAAGGTTTTCCGAGATGTACCTATTTGTACGAATTTTATTCTTTATTACAGTTTTTTTTTTTAATTTGAGACGTATCTGTATTGTGAGATTGATTTTTATATATAATAGTATTACTATATATAAAATGATATATAGTAATAGTATATATATACAATAATTACTATATATATAATAGTATTATTACTACCCCAGCCGTAAATAATAGTATCAATATTACAATCGGGCCGGGCCGGGCCTGATTATATTGTGCCGATAACTTGACAAAGTTTTATCGGAATCGAATGAACGGTATGGCAACGCATAAGATACGAACAAACACACATTGATTTTTATATATTAGATGATTGTATAAAATATTGCAAGCCCTGGAATTCACATTATTTTCTCTCAATAACACTATCAGTATAATATTTATTGTTATATGCATTATACCACATTTTATAGGTCATAAAATATAAAAAGGGGAAGTTATTAAAAATGTTCATACCAACGGAAGCTTTCCTGTGACTGATACTTAAACTGACTTAAAAGATCAATAAAAAGACTATTTTTCTTAACCCATAAAAGTTATAACATTTTTATAACTGTTAATCATCATTAATCCAAGAAATGTCTTAAAATCTACTCTTTACTTCAAAGTTATAACATTTATAACGAGTCTATGTTGGGGCATTCAGCTGTTCCTTGAAAAACCGTTGCGTACTTTTCAAATGATTTAGGTATTCGCCGGAATTATGTATGCCTACATGCTTAGGAGTTTAAGCCGATTAGTTAGTGACAAAAAATCGTAAGTGGGAACCGATGGCCTTGTGAGTTATCAGGTGAGGCGCGGTCATTTGGCTAAATTCAAATATGTATTTAAATGTTTTCATTACTGTATCAAATAGTAAACACATATATACATTTTTTATAAATACATTTGTTTTATTAAAGTTTTTTACTAATGACATATTTTTAGAATCACAGTTCTGATATTGACAAATATTACTTTTATTTTCCTATATAAATTATTCTAAAATAATTTAAATCAAGTTTGTTGAAGATGTTTTTAATTATTTACAGCAGTAGTAATAGCTGAAGACTTTGAAAATGATAGATTATGAGATCCGCTCCCTACTCGGAGAATATGGCCATCACACGATTCCTCCAAGATACTCTGTCCCCCGCCAGTCATGCTATGCTTCTCCCCAGTTCATCCCAGCGTTCCGCGGCTCTACTGACTACGTCCTATGGATGGTCATCGATGGCCTTCCAAGGCGACGGAATCAATCTGGTTGGTAGAAAAAACTGGCAGGATTCAGGCTCCCCTGGGGCATTCGCAGTACATGTTCAAGCAAGGTCCATCGTCTCTTTTTTATTTTGGGTGTAATCACAATACAAAAAATGTATTGGTTTTTCAGGAGTGGGATGGTAGTAAGACAATTTTATCTTCATGAAATAAATACTAAATAATTGTAAGCATACGCTACTCCGGAGTAAAGTTCTGTCAGTAAATGTTTAAAATACTGAAGTTAAATTTTGTATGAATTTGTATAATACACTAGTGAGTACCCGGCATGCGTTGCAATGCCACTCAAAGAAAGAAAGGGTTTGTGTTTTAATTCTGTTTATTGAACTGCTTTTGGATAAGAGGTCTGCACAGGCCGAAATTTCATAGACTTACCCGGTTCGAGCCCATCATCTTCAGGTCTGGCCCGACCCAAACCCGAGTTTCAATATCACACTTGTTATAACACAATATTTTTGTTTTTCGTCTGGTGCGTACACGAATAAATCAGAAGGTTTTTCCTAGATGTCGCTGTATGTACGTATTTGATTATTCTTTTTTTCAATTTTAATTTTCAATTTTTTTCTTCAGAACCCTTCACAGGTGTGTGCACAACAACTCACCAAAGTTTCATCGAAATCGTATGAATGGTAAAGGAACGCGTAAAGGACAAACAAACATTTATTTTATATAGTATTTCCCGGCATGATCACAAGTCCTTCCTGAAAGTTTCGTCGCGATCGGTTGAGTAGTTTAGGAGCCTATAAGATCCGGACAAACCAACAAACCAACAAACAGACATTCATTTTTATATATATAGATAGATATTATATTAAAAGCGAAAGCGTTATTTTCTAAAGAAATGCATTGGGTATATCGATTATAAAAAACTTGTTTTTTACAATAACAAGCAAAATTTGATTGAAAAAATAGGTACTCTCTGTAGGTAAGCATGATTTTATTCTACCACCGTAACATTTCGTAGAATTGCTTTTCATAATGTTAAATGAAAAGAAAAGCTTTTCGTGACACGTGTACCAAGTATTCGTAAGTGCTGCTACTAAAAACACGTTGTGACGTTTTTAAAATGAAAAAAGGCACCTCCTTCAGAACAATTTGAATATAATTTCATGACTACAATAACTCTTACTAACGTGGTCGTATCTTTTGATTATTCTTATTGCATTTTTCCGTGATTTAAGATATTTTATTGTAAAATATGACCATGAATTTCAGAAAATAAAAAGCATAATTTATTCCTTGGAATCGTTCTAATTAGGGCTTCAATTCAATCACAAATCTTTGTTATGCTTTCCTATTTATGTGGTATCCGTTTTTGACTGCTCAATAACAGCATTTTAACCAAATATAATGCAAAAGATTGATTTTTTGATGCCACGTATTCCATTTTTCAGCATCTGAAGACTAACGGCAAGAGCTTGACCGTAGCGATCAGATAATTCCACGATAAAGTCCCGGTAAGGTTTAAATAAAAATTTATTATTTGAGATATGGGTGTCCGTGTTGTCTTGTCTCCTCGAGTTGATCTTGACTTTCTGAAATGATACAAATTACACATAAATGAAATTAAATAGTCATTTATATTTCATTGGTGTGTAGTTTGTATCATTATCCATATATTCTTATTGTGGTTAACCAGTTGTTTTGTATTCCTGGTAAATATTAATACTCAATTTTATATACAAAGTCATGTTTTATTTCATAAAATGATAGTGCTCTCGATGAGCGATTGTCTTGATCATTAAGAAACGTGGAATTAATACATAACAAATTTTGTTTTATTTTTAAAAATATAACGCTTTCACACCAAGACTTGAAAGTTAACACCTTAAAAGTAGGAAAAAAGATAAAATATAGGAACAAATTTCAAAAGAATATGTCTTACTAAAATTACCTACTCATGATAGATAGAATTTGATTTCTATTTGGCATGAGTTTTATCATATACAATTATGTACATGAAACCAATAATTTAGATATGATACATTATTACAGCTGTGAATGTTGAGAGATTCCCATAATATTTCTGTTTATTTAACTGAAACTTCATTTAAATGGTCTGAACTGTTTTTTTCTTAACAATATCAACTTAAATATTGAGAACAAAGATAGAAATCTAATGTCAATTATTCAACTGTGTAGATACTAAAGTTTTCTGGAACAATTTAATATTCCTAATTTGTAAATTTAATATTTCTTTGTCGTTTGCGAGGAAGACGTTTTGAGAACTGTCAGCAGAAAATTGATTAATTCACCTAGCTTCTTTCATTACAAATTCGTAAATTGTTTTCAAATTAACTACGTAAGGAACTGCGAAAATAAAACTTCGTTGTTATTATTTCTAAAACTTTCTTCTACTATAAATTTGATATTGGCACCAATTTGAAAATCGTCATTTACCTATTCGCAAAACGCATATTTAATGATCTTTGCGTATATTTGAAATTATTATTCTTTAAATGTAATTTTTTTATAATTCAATCAGTAATTCGAATCATTCTAATAATACATTTTATTTTTACATTTCAATGTTTCGTTAAGTGTAATTTAATTAAAGAATGTTTAACTAGTCAAAATCAATCGCTTATGTTTCAAAGTACCTCCATAATAATTCCAAAATAAATATTATTTCCCGCATTCTGTTTCCACCGAATTATTTCAGTAACCATCTATGACTCTTTTTGAGGTACATGAAATATGTTTTGCACAATGTGCCACATTAACCATTATGGCTACTAACACATATATTTTCACATAAAAAAATATGATTTTGAAAAAAAAAGAACTTTTCTTTCTACATATATTTTTTTAAATAATCATAAGCTTTATCGGCTGTGTAGCCGAGTTCACATTGCTGTTGGGCGTTCTTGCTATTTGGTTGTGGTGTTCACGGGTTCAAATCTCAGTAAGAACAATTTTATATGTGTTATAATGTGTTGCAATATGATTAGCTAAAATTTTTTGTCACGTATCCATTTTCCGACATTCAGCTCCATTCCAAATATGTGTTTGTCATCATTGTAGGCTTTCATTACCTTTCCAGTATTACTGCATCAGTGAAATAGTCTTTCCTACTCGTAATGATCGCAGCCTATTTCATACTTAAGCTTTTATTATTACCACATCACATACCCACACGGTCGTTATTTTTTCTGAATAAAAAGTTTTTGTTATAACCTACGGATCATGTTCATTATCATTTCAGCCTCCATACAATTGTTTCTGATACTATATGAAACATTTTCTATAACGGTATTTTAATACTTTTCATCATTATAAATGTTTAACCAAATCAATAGCAATTAATAAATACTGACTCTCACGTATTCGATATGCATGGTATCTATTACAATATTATGTTTTGTATATTCGAATCAGATTATCGCAGAGGCAATAGATTAATCATAATATACAGTTTTTCTTTTCTCTATACCGATGGTTACAATTAAACTTCAAGACATGTTTTTGTACTGTTTACTGGTTTTACATGATAATGATAATGGCACTGGTTTTTTGTTGCTTTCTATTATTTCAGTACTGAATTTTGTTGATCTATCTCTAAAGGCATGTATATACTCTTGACCCTAACCAATGTCATGCATCTTTGGTGTAAGTAGTGGTAACTTTGCTTTCTATCATAAGTGATATTTATTATCGACCTAGTCTTTTCTGTGTTAGCAAGACCACTTTGAGTAGAATTTGACAATTATGCCACATCTTGGCAAAGGAAAGGATAGTGGTTAAATATTTGTGAACTAAAAATCGTTATATTTGGCTTTGTAGTTTGATGAAATCAAATGGTCAGTCAATGTAAGCAGAGGTTCTAATTCTCGTAGATAAAAGTAAGTTCAGCTTTATAATAATAATAATAAATAGTAAAGAAAGTCTACTACAAACCATGTGAGAGCAAAAATAGTATACTTTGCAAAAGCGGAATGCAAAAGAACATTTTTTGTCAACTCTTGTAACAAAATTATAGCAATAAAGAAATCTACGATACATCCTTTTTAAATGTCTTATAGCACAAATTTAAAGGTTGATACAAAGGTAAATACGAATAAACACATAAAAGAATTCGCATAGGATTTTATTGATTTCATCTATAACCTAATACTTAATCACAGAATCATACACCTACCAGTTGTTCATCTATGCTTTCAATCAATTGAACCTATTCCACTTTCAATGAGATTATGCTCTTGTGACTTTTTCTAAACAAAGATTATACAATATACCTGATTTTATTTTGATTGAACACATTATTTTATACTAGCTTATCTTTTTGATTATGCTAGTATTTCATCAAAAGTTACTAAAATCGTATCGTGTCCTATCTTAGCTCTATTCACACGTATCTGATTACAATGTCATATGGCTTGAGTGCAAAGTTCTTTTGTTCTCGCTGAGTATCTTTTTCAAAGGAAATAAAATGACAAAACATCTTTCTTTTAGAAGCTAGAAACATTATACTGACGAGAGAAAGTTCCTAGTTATATCGTGTTAAATGGAAGCATTATATTTTATAGGGTTATAGTGTAAGAAACTTGTTATATTTGGAAAGACATTTATTGTGATCATGTTCTTTTATTCTTTATTATTTAACTCGTTTATTATTTGTGAAAGTATACATTTGTTCGATTCTAAGACAGCATATTTAATAAAAACTGTTTTTATAAAGTAATTGAAGTATTACTTCAAGGATTTAATTATAGTTCTATGATATCAAGTAAATATCCTGGCTGAAGCTAACCAACCATTGTTTAATCCAATGTAACATTTTATTTGAGATTTAGAACAAATGTCTTAGCGATATTTTCGTCATAGAATTGATCTCGAATAACATAATAAAGGATTTCAAATTCAAAAATAATTGCTCTTGTGCCAACAATATTTTTACAGCTAAGATAATTATTCGCTGGGCTATGTTTCAAATCATTTTTTTTTAGATAGATACACACATCTGAATACATGCTTCACGATTATGATTCTATATAATACCAGAGTTGTAAGAAATTTTCTCTATGATTATAAAATCATTGTTCATTATAATACAATTACTATTTTGTTCTTCACTACAGCTTATAATATATTCACCGCTCATTTCTTATTGTGACAATGTAAATTAAAAATCAGATACCAATAGCCTGTTTAACATTGCGATAGAAACAGCGATTAATAAAGGTAACAGATTAAATGGTCAGAAATCAAATCAATTTTCTGTGATAATAAAAATGTGAACGGTCTAAATAATATTATTGATTTTCTGAATAAAATTATTATACGGTCAGAATAAAAGGTTAGGTTAGTTAGGTAAGGTTAGATTAGGTTAGATTAGGGTAGGTTAGGTTAGGTTAGAAATACTGACCATAAATTATTTATTCTGCTCTCTGTAATTCTGACCGATACATTATGACAATCTAACATATAAAAATCAATGTGGATTTGTTCGAATCATATGCACTACCATACGGTTCATCAGATTCCGATAAAACGTTGTCAAGTTATTTCTTGCACTTGCGCGAAGGACGTAGGCATAGTATAACCAGGCGCGGCCCTGCCCGAGCCCGTGGTTCAACTTTTTAATTCTTAACTTACAGTAGGTTTTATTAAATATAAAAATTAATCTCACAATCCAGATATATCTAAAATCTAAAATAAAGAATAAAATTCGTACACATAGCAACATCTCGAAAAACCTTCTGATTTATTCGTGTAAAATATTGTGTGTCCCAGAGTACTTCAATAAACAGAATTATAACACAAACACTTCCTTTCTTTGAGTGGCATTGCATCGCACGCTGGGTACTCGCTAGTTTAACATAAATTCTAACCAATGTATTAAAAATTATGACCGAAACTGAATTAAAATTCTCACCAGAAAAATGCAAGAAATTGATAAATATGTATCGACTGTTTTTGAACTTTGCTGAATTATCGATAAATATTCTTAAGCCGAGTGTATTTTTACCGTCTTATCGACGTGGCATCGTTTGTAAGCGTTACCAACTTTTGATTGACTGATTTTACCTAAAGTCCATTTCCAACTTCCACAGATTTTTACAGCATAAGAAATGAATACTGAATTACCATAATCTCATTGACAGGTACGATTAAGAGTTGGAGAGAGGTAGGTTATATTTATGAAAACTCCAACTCTAACACCACACCTCGGTCTTATCAGATCTGAAATCCTATGCTGTAGTGTGTTAATTAGAACATGTGATAATTGTCATTCCATATCATCTGTCTAACTTACTCTAACTTCCTGTCATTGGCGACAAGACAGCTTAAGTATTCGATTAAGTATTTATTTGAACCATGATTGTATTATCTCTACAGCAAATATGATGTATACACTATTATCGGTTTCCATATGATATCTAATAAATAATATACACCCTCTAAGGTGACAATTCTGTAACTAAGCGATCAACACTTGTTAGCCTTTTGTGGTTTAGTGGTAAGTGCTTTGCCTTAGCAATCACGTTGGTCACGGTTCAAGTTCCGGAAAGGTCAATATCAAAAATTAAAAATTTTGATCTTGGATATACGTGTCCCTTCTCCTCGATTTGATCTCGAATGACTTATAAAACATGCTATTAAACCTATCACGCATGATTTTTCAATTACAAAATATTTGACACATAGGCTCATTGCCGAATATTTTCTCTTCTATATACAACAAAAAATAAAAATCTATCAATAATATCGTGCGTTTGTTTCATTTGACTGTGGTATATACGGGCAAATCCGCAAATAGGCACTTGCATAAATTTATTGATTTTTAAAATTGTTTTTTTTTCACAAGTGACTTCGAAATTCTGACAACTGGTTCTTTCCTAGCACCATAGCATCCTTACATTTTTTAAAAGAAGGTTTTAGTGACAGTAAAATCCAGTTTTGGTAAAAATTTCTGTTAGATACTTCATATCGTCTGCTTCATTAGCAAACTTCGTATCAACATTTTTTTAGAGTTTTAATGTTTAATAAATTCACTTTTAACCAGTTCTAAATGTCATTTACAAATGTTATATTTATTAGTATAGTAATATTATTTACATATTATTATTATTAAGTAAAAAAAATCTGTTAGTCATAAAAATAAGTTTTATATTTATTATCAAGTGACGCTCGTAATTTTACTCGATTTGATGGTGTAAGAAAACCATATTTCTCAGCAAGATTATTACGCTAATTAAATCTCAAAGTTATTTCATGAGCGAAGAAAACATTTATCTCCCCAATTCAGTTTCGAATGATAACTCGGCATCTTGTGATTGTTCACCAGACAATAACTTCTTCTTTGACCCTCGACATTGAGGCTTCATGATTATCCTTAGATCTTTCAGAAACGAAATACTTATGTATTATTACTTTATGTATTACCAACGGAATTTTCTGTTCATTTTCAGAAATTTTGCCTCTAAATGAGTATATTTTGTCGGCGAGTCGCACAGCACAAACTAGATAGAAGAAAACATGGGGAATGGAATATAGCTTACATTGATTATTTACATAAATATTTATTTTTTATCTTCAAAATCTTCTATTCATTTTCGAAAATTCCCCCCCCCCCCTCTTAGCTACGTCAGTGAATGAAAAACTGTTTATTACTTACATATGTTTATAAATTTTACTATTTTTGGATTAAGACTATAAAAATTCTGTAATAAGTGATTGTTTGATTTTAGCATATAAATCTTTACGTATTTCGTGATAAGTGGCCAAGATCTGTTGTAATTCCTCCTTGAACTTCAAACTCTTTTACATTAAAGGATCATTTTCTATAAAAAAAATGCTAAAACCGTGTTATACAAAAGTATGTCACAATTCATCACCGTTTTATGTCAAAATGGTGTTGTATAAAACCGTGTTATACGAGGCCCAAGTGTATTCTAAAAAATATGCTGTAGTGTGGTATGATTTATAATGGCGTCATAAATATTTAATTTTAAAAAATAAAATACATTTCTCTAAACTTAACGATTGAGAAATAAATTTTACTGTCAACTTTTAGAATAATAAATAACTTTAATAATAAAAACAAAATACCCAAATTGAATGCTATGCTAAAGTACAACATTTTGTGTGTAAAATCCTTAAAGTTTTCAAAAGTATCATGATGAGTGGTATAATTTTGTTTAATTTCTTTACACCCTTTTAAGCGAATCTGTTTAACCCTCGTCACTTATGCTTATCATTTAGTTTTGTCTCCCGATAGCCATTAACATTGTATTTTTTGTAAAAGTCCTACCAAAATTCATAATACTGTTATAATCTAGATTATAACGTACGTTTCTGATAACATTTTGATTAAATAAACTACTAAAAACCCTTGTCAGCGAATCATTGAATTTATTGCCAGCAGATAGCAAAAGTATTTTAATTTGCATTCACCAAAATTAAATAATACATACTTTCTAAAACTATATGTTTTACCTTTTACCTTTGTAAAACACGCTTAAACGAGTCAGTAATTAATTACTTTAAAAAATAATGACGTCAATAAAGAGTTTCACATTTAAAAAAAGAAGTATTGATGAAGATAAAGTAACAAAATACGTAATATTATTATTTATTATTCTGAAAAACATTTATTTTTTTATCTCCTCAGTTCTGTCAAATACAAGGAAAAACTCATATTTTCTCTTATGTATGAGAAAATTCTCCTGTATTATTCATGCTTTACCGTTTGTAAAATACAATACATAAGTCATTTATTTTGAAATAAAAAAACACAAAAGAATAAAAAAATAATACCTCGTACCACACAAAAATCGTTGTAGATTAACATTCATTCATTATGCGATATTTAATTACAAATAATTTCATAATTGACGTACAAATATTCAATATCTACGTAAAACTAATACTTCTGACATGACAATTATTAATCTTTTTTCCAATCAAATACGCTTCCAGTGTAGAACGTTTAAAACCTCTGTTATTTTACGTAAATTGGTTGTTATCCAGTAACACAATCTATCTTTATCGGAGAGGGTAAACAAGTAAGTATGGGACCAGGAAATGACTATTATTTAGCTAGTCGCTCTCTCTACGCCCCGTTTTTATCGATCGGATGGATGAAAGAATAATGTAATCATCGCAGACATCCATGAACCATGCATTTGAATACAAAATGGTTAAATAATCATTTCATGAAATATTCTATGCACGGTTTTGTACCCATGAACAACATAATGTAATATGATGAAATAAGTGCAGTGACCACTTAGCTACAGGAACACATTACATATTCTGCTTTATTAAATAAATATTATATTTATAGCGCAGCATCTATTACTTTTCGAAAATAAAATCATTTACCATTTTTAAATATTACCTTCTTTTAAAAAACACGTGTTACTACATTTATATATAGCAACACGTGTTTTCGAATGATTACAATCTCCTTTACGGAATCATTAAAAGTTTTCCTATTAGTTTTTCGTGCACCTGATTGATGAATAGAATCGTCCACTTAATGAAATCAAAGGTGACGTCATAGAAAGTATCAAACGCTGATAGCAAAGTGTTCAATTAATTTTCCTTTGACGTAAACTCCGTTGACACTTATTCTATTTTCGTACTGTACTTGTGTGCGCCAGCAGTTTTCATCACACGGCACCAGGCCCTCTATTCGACTAGAAGCCGGCATAATGAGCTACTGTACAGCATTCGGAAAGGTAGCTCTTGACCCCTTACGCCACAGGTAAATGAGAGGTACTTCTCTTGAAATACGAAATCAGCTAGTGAGAGTTTAGTAAAGCGGTTTTCGATAGTCGACTGGAATTCCCTCAAAATATGTTCGCTATTTTACTGCGATTTCCGGCAAAATACACATATTAGATTCAAACCTTTCCATTGTATATAGAATAAATAATTTACAACTCGAAATCATTTCTATGTAGCAGTACAACCTGTCGGCATTCGCTCAATAATCTTAATACAAACGATACGGAGACATAGAAAGAGAGAGATATTGTGTGCACATAAGAAAATTCTGTAAAAAAATATTGAACACTTACGCCCAGACACACACACATGCTCCATCTGCTCATGCACTGACAGATGGCGTGCGTTTATGTATGTTGTATTACAAATATATAGTATTGGTCTACAATAGTGTTATTAATGTCTATTTTTTAACCATTTAATCAACAGTAAACAGTCCTTTGAGTCTAGAACCGGTCTGCCAATAATAATGCCATTAGTAAAAGGTTCATTAATGTTGAAAGGTATTGCTCTGAATAACTACATATTCTGTGTGGATATAAATGAGTTCAGTCAACTTAGGTAAATGTACCAGTAGTTAACCTTTTTCAATAAAATTGCCCAAAATAAGAAACGTATACGCGGGATCGCTCTAAATTTTAGAGTTCAGACAAGTGAAACCATCTTTTGTCGGATTTAGGAACTTACACATCATCATGTATGTCATTGGGGTGTCATAGCAGCCATTTTAAAACAACACCTTATGCATTAAGTACTTTATTTTGAATTGCTTAAGAGAATTGTGTAAGATATCAGTGAATCTAAGTATATGCTACTTGATTTAACTAAGAGTGGTCTTACAGGAGGGGATTAGGCATGGTCAACTACTGACACAAAAACATGGTTGTTAAAAATTGAACACAATTTTTTGTAACAGACCCTTTTCAAATGTTTGTCTTATCATATTAATTAAGACATTTAAACCATTATTAATACAACTTTGGATTATTGAGATTTTGTACACTTCCATGTATTTTGTCACTAACGACCCGGGTTTCGCCTTTCGGCATCTTCAGGCATTCGAGCACACGAATGGACTCGAACTGACAGACAGTAAACAGTGTCTAACGTTTATATAAAAGATACAAATACGACAAATATTATTTACGAGGTAAGATATTATACGTCTGAGAGCCACACTGATACCTGAGTTAACATTTCGAGAATTGCCTTAATCCTTATTTTGTAAACAACCCATTAGTAGAGTGGTGAATTGCCGCTTTCCAACTTCTTTTAGAAATACCAGTGATTTTACAATTATAATAGCATTGTGGGTTTCGACGGGATTCAATTCGACGTCGTTAGTGACAAAATACATGGAAGTGTACAAAATCTCAATAATCCAAATTTGATATTGAAATTCCATCAAGCACCCTCAGTCGATGTCTTAAATTACATTATTAATACACTTGCTTTGTCATCATTGGGTCTAATGCTAAACGTTAATCGTTATTTTTGTTGAATTTTTTTCTTGAACGTTCAACCACTGGTACGTTTACCTTACTGTTTTATATGTTTTTGAAATCGGTATCACTGAACTTGCTTCGTAGAATTCCTTTCCAATTTAAAATTCGTAATCTCTATGTCACGTTGCAAAAGCTATGAAACGAAATGTGATTTCTTTTAATAATTAATTTTAATTAAAAATACATTCGTATTAGAATCTACGTACCTTAATAAATGAATGCCGGTTTATATAACACAAAAAATTGAATAGTTGGTAACATATTCAAGCTCAAAAACTCAATTATTAATTACAGTGGATATGATGAAGGTTTCAATTCATTAACAATTCATTACGTAAATGGTTTGTCACGTGGCCAAAGTAATTTTTCACCACCAACCTTAATGCGTTTAAATCAATGTAATGACATTTCAGTAAATCAAAATTACTGCACCCTTAAATAATGCTTCAAAGGTTTGTATTTTTTTAAAGTGTATAGGTACCTATATCATAAATTGAAGCATTTACGTAAAGTTTCCCGCTAGCATTTCACGTGGTCTGTAACAACCGTGCTCTTTGGTTAAAATTATAGAGAGAAAGCTTTTAGCCAGCACATACCATTAGTTATGTTGAATTTATTCACGTGATGCATTTTGACCTACCGTAACACACAAATTCTCTTCTGCACACTTTGTGTATAAACTATAATACTAATGGAAACCACAGTTGTACGATAAAATAATTTTGACACGTGCAAAATATTACTACGAACTGTATTGAATATTTGATTATATCATATTATTTACCCCGTTTATAGTTATAAGCTTAGTATTTCTTTCCCAGTCTGTCTGCTTTCAATTTGAAGTTTCTCGACACAAGTTGTTGTTATTTAGTCATCTTTTTTGAAGAATGAGAGGATAGTAGCAGGAGGCTAAGAAAAGACTTGTAGTTAGTTAATCGCTATCCCATAACCCCACTTTTAAAATCGGGTGCGTGGGAAGGAAAGTACTCATCACTGAAATCCATGCTTTTCAATACAAATACATAAACTTATTTGAAAAACAATTTATTAAAATGTCGGTTTAGATATAGAACTTGTGGCTACATTTGGTTACCAATCGATGTCTTACACTTAGTTAAAGTATTTTAATATTTTTAAATTACTATGAGGTTTTAGTTGATAATAAAAATAAGTGTCCTTTTACTAAGTAATTATTCATATTAGTAAAAATATTCAACCAAATAAAATGTATTTAATTTTTTTGTTTGTTATACCAAATGGTCAATTCGCCATATATCTATAACAAGACAATAAATAAAAAAATGAAAATTGTACATCTCGATACCAAACTTTAACCAAGACGCCCTGATAACTAAGACGAGCCCTTGCCAGTGGATAGAACGGTTGATTATTACCATGAAATCAAGAATGACCACTTGAATGAATTTGATAAAAACTTTTATTTCGTTACTAATTTTGGCTATGTCTCAAGACGTATATCTATGGATAGTAAAATTCGCTCCAATAACCGAGAAATGAACGCTGTTAAGCTTTCGTCCTCAGTTGCGGGGACACAGGGTCGAGTGCCGAAATGTATACATTCATAATTCAGGATTCTTTTTTTCCTTAACTTCACAAAAGTTAATGACTACAATCAGGTCTCGCAAAATCAAGTTACGTTGCGATGCTCCAGTAGACAACTATATGCTCAAAATATTAAACAGACGAACCTAAAAAAATGCTGAAAAAATAAATAAGTGTTGTTTTAGTAACTGGAATTGGGGGCCAGTGTTGTGATCAATTCAGGTGTCAATGTATGTCCTAGATTTAGTAGTAAGAATTAGTCAAATTTTATCTTGTATATAAGCGATGTAAACTGTTTACTGTCTGACAGTTCGTGTTTATTCATGTGCTCAAATGCCCGAAGATACCTAAAGGCAAAACCCGGGTCGTTGTACAAAATCTCACCAATTCAAATTAAAAAGTATGTATTTTTTAACATTTTTCAATATACTTATAAAGCGTTACTTACACTATATTCAATAAAATGAAATATAAAGAAATATGGATAAATTCTTCTATAATAAAAAGAGGTTGAGCGATTGAGTAACGAGCAGTTCACGTAGAATAGCTTCTGTTTAGATAAGCACCATTAGGAGTTCATATATGCACCACGTTGGGAATGAATATGGTAATATACATTTCTACATATAGTAAAAGTTGCTTTGTATATACTTTGTAAATATAATGAAAAGGTTTTAACGTGTTATTTGCCGAAGTTGGTTTAAAAAGGAATTTTAATAATTTAAGTTGCCGAAAGGCGAAGCCCGGGTCGTTAGTGACAAAATACATGGAGGTGTACAAAATTTCAATAATCCAAATTTTTAAAAAGGAATATTGAAATAAATGAGGGAGGGGGCTTAAATACATCATTAACAATAATAGCAATTATTTAATATTTATTCACGTTTAATTTTTTTTTATAAAATATAAAAAATGAATTTATAATACCAAATCATTCTTTTGTTTCAACGGGTCGACAAAACATTTCCGCTTTTTTCATACACTTTACTATTACAATAATTAAAATCCCGATTTTTTCGTATATTTTATGACTATAGTATCACATTGTTGTTTTATGTATTACATTTATTGCTTGTATGATGTTGGAACACAAAAATGCTTTTATTTTTACATGGCCTTCAGTGGCGTTATATAATAAGCGTAGCCGGCTAAACATATTATACTGTTTTACCTTGTAGCAAAGTACAATACGTGTTTGTTTTCAGAAATAAGGGTTTTAGTTTTGGTTACATTGATCTATTCAAGGAACAAATACTACTTTAGATGCGAGATTTTTTGTAAATAATTACAAAAAAACCTACTAGTTATTCTATATTCTAACAGAAAATCATTTATTTATATTTTTATTGAATCTCTCTAATCATTAACAGATATTTAAACTATTTCCTTTCAAAATATGTAGTAAATAGCATCATTATGGAAAAACTAAAGAGAGGTTGTTAAAACAAAACAGCTTGTTACTCAGTTACTCAGTCTCTCACTTTGAAGAAGGATAAAACAGAAAAAAAAACATAGTTAGCTAATATTTCTTTCCAAGCACAGTTTCTGAAATAAGATATGAGATAAATGGGATGGTATAAAAACATCACAAATATCCAATTTCCTTCAAACAATTCCACTAACCAATTGAAAAATAAATATATGAAAGTGCATATTTTATACCAGTGAGTACCCGACATGCGTTGCAATGCTACTCAAAAAAAAGGAAAGGCTTGTGTTTTTATTCTGTTTATTGATACACAACATTTTTTTTTCGTCTCATGCATTCACAATTAAATCAGAAGGTTTTTCCAAGATGTCGCTGTCTGTACGTATTTGATCACGGGTGTGCGCACAACAACTCACCAAAGTTTCATCGAAATCGAACGAATGGTAAAGAAACGCATTGGGGATAAACCACAAGCAAACAAACATTCACTTTAATATATATATGTAGATGTAATCGTTCTAGGCTCTTGATCGCGCAACCGAGTATGGCAATAGATGATCTTTCTGACGGGACCTACCACTATATTTATAATATTGGAATTGATATATCGTGTATAATAAATTATAGCATTAAATTTAATAATTCTGCGTTTTCGATACGTAGTCATAAATGCACAAAGTTCCATTACAGACAGCTTATAAGGGTATCTATTTTAAAAACGAATAAGCGTTATATAGTGTTTTATGATCATATAATAATTTATACATTTTTGATATTTTTAAACGTCATTCTTAAAAACAAGTCGCTCGAGAAAAGCGTTTTCTTTTTCAGATATCGCACGAAAACACTCGTCTGTCCGAAGTGCTTTTCCAACGTAAATCTTATTTTTAACAACGGCTAGGGCACTGATGGATCCGTACCATAGCCCAGTCACCGAAACCAATAAATTATCCATCGGTTGATAATTTATTTCATAGAAAATACATAAATTTTACGCATAAAATGCGAGAAATGTGATTACCTGGTGTATCGGATATATTTTTTTATTTAATAAATGATATGAGAGTGTCTTCGTTATAGAAAGGTTTGTATTATTATACCGCATAGATGATATTTGAAATAGATAAAAATATATATTGATAATAATATGAAATTGATATATATATATTATTTTCACGTTTCATATTTTTTAGATTGACGATTAACAATTTTCGCGAAATGACAGAATAACTTACTTATTCACCTTAAACGGTAAGTACTATAGAGTTGAATTTGGATTATTGAGATTTTGTACACTTCCATGTATTTTGTCACTAACGACCCGGGTTTCGCCTTTCGGCATCTTCAGGCATTCGAGCACACGAATGGACTCGAACTGAGTTGGTTTGAATATGCTTCTCTCATATGAATCTCATGTAGCTATCCATTCAGTAGTGTAACCTGTTATTTTTTATATTTTTCGTCATTCATCCAAGAGTTTAAGCGACTTAATACAAATAAAAAAATGATAGAAATAATTTCAAATCGAATTTCAAACCAAATTCAAAAATGATCTAATACAATACATGCGCAGCAAGCTATTATAAATAAAAGTTGGAAAACAGATAGAGGATTTAAGTGGATTAACTTTTGAACCACGAAACTTTGCTCATAGCGGATAAAACTTCATTATTTTTACGTGCGATTCTCTCATGTAGCGTGTTACATAATGAGAAAAACTCGAACACTGGCAAGCGATATCAGATAAAAGTTCAATCACGGTATTGATAAAGTTTTATTTATGTTCAATAATGTATCGTAACAGAAAAAAATGGTGATATCAATACTATTTTGGTATGTGTTCGAAAATGATTGTCAACATGAATATTTATGAGTCCTGTCGTTACATTAATACAACCATAACATTAAACTTTTATTTAACAACTAGTACAAATAAACACTCTCTCTACTTATCGTGCATGTGTGGTATGTGTTACAGAAATATATTCTGTAATATTTTATTTGATTTTGTGTTAACGATTTTATTCTGTACATTGGAGAGCGCAATTAAAAAAAGAAAAGAAAATATTTAATAAACGAAATTTATAAATTATTAATTCTTTCCAATCAATATTGGAAAACTAGTGGGTCATTGGTTTTTGTGATATGCACTCTACTCGATTTTATCTTAAGTGTTTTTAAGTACAATATAATTTATAGTCTATTTTCAAAAAAGAAAATTCCTACGTCTGTTTTACTGAACGTTTTGAAAACGCTTTATTACAACGTTAATACGATAATTTGTTATTATATCAAACAAAAATCATGAAAAGCAGTAAAAACAAGTATAATCTTAAGTTTATTTCTCTCCAAATCGTTGATTTTTTTATATAACGAGATTTTTCTAGGAGCGGGTATTTTTAAATCTTGTAAACTCCTGACGAATCAACTTACAATCAAGTCACTAGTGCACTTATAACAAAAGAAAATTAATACAAAGCTTTTGCCACCGAATGGAAGCTCCACGGCGCTGTTACTTTTCTCAAAATAAGTGGAAAGGCCGCTCATTTCTATTGTGTGGAACCGAGAAAACATATTTCACATATCAGCTGTTGTCGTATACTTTGTGAACAATGGGTGTTTTAATATAATAACTGAAGAAATCCGATAACAGAAGAAAATAAACATTACTTAAACTATATTTGTTGTTCTTTATTCCTGAAAAGTTGTGAATAAGTAGTGTTTTATTTGAATTGGCGTTCTTATTGATAACTCAGTCCAAAGCACAACTCATTAAGCATGATACTGAGGTAATTAGGAAACTGGAATTAGGTTATATTTAATCTTCTACCGTATATCTAATTGTTGTAGATTTTAATAAAATTCTAGGATTATCTTAAAAAATACTTAAACGTCTATAATACTATAAATATTTTTTTTATAATATTTAATAGGAGTTATCAGAGGTTTTCAGATTTTTTTTAATTGTTGCAGTTTCGACCTGAATTAATAATAATCACTTTCATTCTAAAATAATCACAGATTACCACTTACATCCTGTTACGTTTTGGAACCAGTAGATATCGGTATTTTAAGTATTTCATTTCAGCCGGGGTCGATCCATTGCTGGATGAAGGCCTTCCCCAGCTCCCTCCTCTCGGTTCCTTGCTTTTTACTACCACGTACTTCCACTGAACCTGATAAGTTCGTCAATTTAGCGGGTTTTGGGGCGCCCCTGAGGCCGCTTAGTGCTTAGTTTAAGTATTAATTGATACTTAACTAAAAATTGAAAATTTTTGATGAACTGATTTTTAATGAATATCTATTACATATTATATACATATTATTGACATCTGACACGTATTCCTGGCGCTGTTTTTTTAATTTCCAGTAGTAAAGCGGTTTTAAAATTATTGATTACAGAATTCTTGTGCTAAAAAGTGGTTTTTTCTGTATATTGTTTAATAATACGAAGGCGATTTTCTTAAATTTATCTTCCTTTATTTTTCTACACTTTTCCGTCGCGTAACACGATAAAATTGAGTCACGAAAATTTCGTGTAATGCAAATCCGTATTTATACAATGTAAAACGTTCCTACAATATTGTGGTGTACGTTCTAAAATAGTTTAATCAAGTACTTTTTTTTTTAAATAAACAACACGTAAAATACAATAATAATATTTTTTATTTACAATATTAAAAAAATGATCCGAAATAAAAACTTGTGCCTGACGAAGTATTTCGGAAAGTGCAATTTTTTCTCGTTTTAATTGAAAAAATATCCTTATGTCATCTTTTCAAATGGCAATGTCTGGTGTATTTGAATATATGGTAAATTTTTTCAATCTGTTTGATATTATACAGTAAGCAAAGGGAAAAATTCAATTTGACTCCACGCACGTTTAATACATGCGTATTCGTTTTGTCCCGCGATGTAAATTTGGTTCCGCACGAAAAATTATTTCCCCGAATAACAATAATATATACGGATATTTCTGAAACGATGGTTTACATTTCAACGGAAAACATTCCAATATACCAAACGTCCTTTATTAGCAAAATATTATCATCCATACTTCATGCATTTGTACTGTATAATTCTGTTTATAGGCTGGAATATCTATTGTTGCTTATATTTTGTTCATGGAGAACAACAATATTTTTGTGTATTTGAGTTGATGTTATAAATTATTGCACTTAACTAAATACTTTATTTTCACCGGATTATTGTGGATTCAATTGCGTGTTCTCAGTACTCACATTAATTTTTTGAACCATAACTATTTATTTGAAGTGGAAATTATTGACAGTTGAAACATCACAGTTCTGACTTGGTTATGAATTAATTAATAGTTTATAAATCTAGCTTTTAAATCCCACAAGTTGTACTTATTATATTGTTCATTTTTATTTCTCAAATATAGTCTATTACACATCGATGAATATTCAACGAATTTTGCAATTAGTAAAATAAGAATGGTAAATAAATTGATTGATAATATTTAATAAATAAAATATATATGCATTAGTCTCGATAAAAGAGATTATCTGTTTATTCTTCACATCCAGTTAATAGTATTGCCTTCAAATTTATATTAATTTTATTTAATTCCTGAGAGATTTACAGTATCATTAATTTTTTAGTATTTATAATATTAACGACAATCGTGAATCTTAACTGAGACATCGATTTCACAAAATATTTTGAAGCCAAATATTTATGTAAATAAACTCTCAATAGATACAGCAATATTATAACTAATGTATATCTATATAAACAAAACTATTGATAAAAAATTGTTTAAAACAACCATATTTAATAACAGGGCTCTCCTTCGTACGTTCTCTAATCACCAAATTTCTCACGAAGTCAAACCACCTAACTCCCAATTTCCGATTCAAACATCTATTTTTCAAGCTTCTATATAGGGGCGTCTGTAAGTTTTCCTCAGATGTAACGACTCGTTACCAAATGTCATTTGTTCATCGCTTGCATTCTAACATTACGACTTTACACAATCACAAAAATTTTAGGATTTTTATTGTTTGATACGCTACATGCTTTAATTTAATTATCATAAACTAATACGTTAACAATACATCTGTTAAAAGTGCTCGCTCTCTGATCAAAAATCAAAACCAGTCAATGAGCAATGCGGATGGCTTGCCGCTGAAAAAATATTTCCTATTGAATTTCCCCCTCCACACAGAAGTAATTTATACTGTAATTGGTTTATCTTCCACCTTTACGTGCTCACTAAAAGAAACAAATCGACTCTAAATTTATCATATATAATATAAGTAAAGAATTAGAATGTAATTAATACTTAAAAACGTTTCGATAAAAATTTTAGTGTTGATGATTCCAAAGAGATGAAAGGAATTTCACACCTATTTACACACCCAATAGCCCAATAGAATATCAATGTAACACAAGTACATTTGTGGTTTATTTTTATAATCTGTATTCATATTCTTAGTGTGTAAAATAATATGGAGCAATAATTCCCATTAAAAATGATATATTATGCAAAGATTATTGTCATATTAGTTTTATTTTTCGTTATCATATTATTCAAGATTAAAATAAATATATTCTTCTCTAGTTAGGGTCCAATTCAATAAATTGATCATAAATCGGTATCCCCAATATTTTCTGTCAATCAATAGTTCACTTACTTATTCGTAACAGTGTCATGCCATCGTCCCGTAGTTCTGCCATGACCATTGTATGGTTATCAGAGACTTTAGACAACAAATAAGAAGAGATATCTTATAGTCAGACACTCTTAGTCCACGGTAACACTGGTAACTATCGCCACCTCTCAATTTTGTACATTACAAGAGACTGTATAATCATCTTTCTTATCTTCAAATTCGTAAGAAATCAACCCCTATTAATTGTCGCAAGTTTCTATTATGGCAAGTGACACTTGGTTCCAATAGTAAGTCCACATTGTGTTCCATATCATAATTGGATATAGAGCCCTTTACGAAGATTAACATCTCCGAAAGGTAGTCGACATTTTCAATGTTTTGCCAAGCCTTCGCCAGGGGGCATTCTAAGTCCGGATGCCCCAGAGAGAGAGCACTTTATTTCTAATTTTATTTCACATAAACAATCAACGATAAACAATTATTATTTGCATAACGTTATGTTTATTACATAAAAATAAAATTTTCTTTAAGTTGTATTATATATTCTTTAAGATTTTAACTGTCTGCTAAACGCTTGCGATGAATGAAACTGGCACTGATCATACATAAATTATTGAATTTGTACAAAAATATGTTGCTTTATTTTCATAAATAATATTATAACTTCAAAGTATTTTTTGAATTTAAATCAACAACATTTTAAATTTTGGGTTAGCTATAAAAATCAGTGTTTGCTTATATCAAATTCAATGCTTAGGTTATTAAAGAAAATATGTTGAACTAAAAAAGAATGTAGTAGATACATAGCAGGCTGCAGCCCGTATATGTAAATATATAAACCAACGTAAGATAAATAAGTGGCTTTAAAGAAATCTAATTGTTGGCAAGCATCGTTTAAGACAAATAAAACGTAAATTAGGGACAAAACTAGGCCCTTGCTAGTAATAACGATTATCACAGTATAAAGTTTATGTGTATAGAATGACTAGCGTATATACTTTGAATATTAAACAATTAATTAAAAAGTCTCAATAAAATCTTTATATTATATAATTATGTTTTAATTCACTGTTTTTCTAGTACCAAATTTTAAAAAATACAACTGTGATATTATGAAATAACGAACGTTCGAAAATCTGTCAGTTATATTAAAAAGTCAATATCAATAAAACGAACTTTACTTAAATCTGTCTTACACTAAAAATCAAAGTCAATTATTGTCTCTTCATTAATATAAATTTATACCAAGCAATTAATAATCTTGTCGGCGTATGTGGCGCGGTTGGTAGCGTCGTGAGCTACGGCTACGGATGTCTCGGTTTCAATTCCCGGTGTGGACAGTTTTCATAAATTAACATTTAAATCGATTTATGGATTTCTCTTCGTAGTCTGAGTGTTTGCGTTGTCCAAAAACTCCCCTCCTCACCCACCCATCCGATCCTCGCAGGGCGTAGAAAGAGCGATCAGCTTACCACTAGTCCCGTTCTAGCCCTACCTAACCTAACCTAACCCTACTCTCTTCTATAAAGAGAGGTTGAGCAACTGAGTAAAAAACAGTTCTCATAGAAAAACTCTCTTGAGACACCTCCATTAGGAGACCATATGCTCCACGTTGGGATCGGACATGGAAAAAATTAGCAATCTAAACCTTAAGATTATCGCTAATAATAACCGTCAATTGATGTAACCCTCAAAAAATACAAAAATGAGTCAACGATTCGATCTCATTTTAAAGACGATAGAGCAGGTTTCGACCTAATGATGTAATTTAGAAAAGTAAATTGACTAATTTTTGGAAGGGAAACATCATTTTAAATTTAAAAATTCTGATCCGGCTACTATATGTAAGCCACTATAATATCAACACTCCCTACGTATTATCCCGTATGTACAATCATGAAAATTTACAAGAGTGCATTTCAAATATTCATAAAGCAACTCTCCCTATAATGTTTTCGATAAAAACAGTTTTTACTCTCTCCTGAACAATTTGAACTTTGATTGACCAAAATACCGTCGATATGTGCTTTATTTTGAGCTTACTTCAAACAAGAAGCTTATTCTGACAAATTAAAATTACACAAAGTAATCAGTGAATCTATCGAAAACATTTTTCTCAAATACTTCTACGATATTATCTCTAAATAAGTATAATATATCACTTATATTCCAAATATTTGACGCTTGCTACATTCAGTACCGTAAAAATAAAAGGCATTTTAGTCACAAAAAATATATGGAGATTCACGTGAATATAAATATTTATTAGTAAACAATTTATGGTTAACCTTCCCGTTCCTATACCAAAAAATCCCTTCGGATCTCATGCAGTCACGTTGCGTTACCTTGTGGGTTTTGTCATATAAGCGCATTTATAAAGTGAAATGAAAATTTTAAAAGTGAAATTTGGTTTCATGTAGTATTATTTTCCATCATATTTTAAGTGAAAAACATATCAAACAATGTGAAATTATCGAAAGACGCAAGAATTGAAATTCTTCATAGCAGAACAGGCTCGAGATGTGTTTCAGTGCCGTTTGAAACAAAACGGTTGCATACAGTACGGTCAGACATCTTGGAAACTATATTTAAGTTTATACTATACTATAATATTTTCTTTTTCGATGGTTAAATTGACGAGGTTTTCAAATTATGGTTAATTATACAAAGAAGACGTAAACTGTAATGTGTTTTTATTTTTTAATTTTATGTAGAACTATTTCATTTACAAATAGCAATATTTTCAATTTTTTGTATGACCTATTTCACACATTATTTAAATGTTTAAAGGCAGAAGTAACGCATTGTTACGCCATGAGTACGGAAGGGTAAAACTAAACGAAGAAAATAAATCGATATAAAATTATCGGCAGGCCTGTAGTACAATGATCTACATTGTTGGCTTCAATTTCTATGCTCGCTGGTTCAAATACTTATGTTTGAAGGCTTGGATATGTATGTCTAAAATTGCCTTCCACTCATCCACTCATTCCACTCACATGGTGAAGAAACAAAATTTTATAATCTAAATTTAAACGTCTTTTTTTGGAAAAAAATTTACATATGTCCACAAAAGTTAAGTTACAAATAATGGAACGGAAATAGCAAAGCATTTCAGAGGCGTTTTCATCAAGTTGACACCGGAAACATTCTATGCGTCTCTCAGTAAGCTCTGAATTCTATAATACAAGGAACCTGTAAAACAATATGTGCCGTGAGAGAGCGAATAACATAAAGGAATTCCATTTTAGTAACTGGCCTTACATCCGTTTTTTTTGTGACGACTTTTAGGAAATGCTTTACAAAATGGAAAACGTTAAACTGAGTAATCTGATTTTTTCAAGACTGAAAACCTATGTTGTTTCATAAGTTGAGCAAATAAGTAAATCCTATGAAAACCTTTGGGAAATCATAAATAAACATTGTTTTTATATTGATTAAAAATAAAACCCTTTTCCAGGACTTTTATTTAGTACGCTATTTATTTTCTCGTGTCAATAATAGTTAATACAATAATTACAACATTGTAAATATTTATTTTACCGAACACGCCAGTTTATTTTTTTTTTCAATTAATTTTATTTTTTCACTATGTTTATAAAATTAATTCTAGTAGTATTTGATTTATGATTTTTCTGTATTTTTATGAAAAAAAAATTGTATTAGTTATATTTCTTAAATATTTGTCTAGCAATTGCGAAGTAATTTTTCTTTGAATAAATTACTAGGCGTTGTACAATTTTAAAAAGCGAAATGTGTAAATCAATGACAAAAGATTTAAATAATTAAAAAATATTTAGCCCAATCAAACTTCAAAACAGACATATAACATGATTTCTGTGGCCTTATGGCAGAAGTTGATATGTCAGTTTCATCTTAGCTTACGGGAAAAGAAATATGAACATTGGTAAATTATCAAAAATTCAATTCATATTCAATGGATTTTATTTATGAATAATGACTAGCATATCGAATTTTGCCACTACATTTTATACTATTAAAAATTTTATTCTAAAAATAAAACCAAAATGAGGAAAACTGACATATCAACTTTTGCCATAACGCCACCGATTTTATTTTAATCCTTGCGGCCATTCAACAAGAAACAATGATAATTACAGACAACTGACAGCAAAAACAGGACTGCATGCTAAGCACCGTAAATGTATATATTGAAATTAAAATAAAGAGATGATTGCCTCATTGATATACGCCAGTAATCGCCAAACGCTCGCGGTGGCATTTTCGATAGCTCGCGTAAGATATTTTATCATATTTGTAAACTTACCTCTCAAATTTTATTATTGGACTCCGAAATGAAATATTTCTTAAATTAAATTTCCAAATGAAGGCATTTTTTTGCTCTACCTACTTATTTGAATCAACGCTTTCCACTATGAAGGTGGTTAAAAGTGAATATAGAAACAGATTCCCAGATGGACATCTTGATAATTGCATTCGAATGGGAGTGACAAGGTACTCACCGAGAATTGACAAAATTGTGGAGGAAAGTGAATGCCATGCTTTTCTCTAATTGTTTTTACTTTTACTCACACTTATTTCAAAATATTTTATTTATAAATAAATAATTAAAGTACGCATTTCATGTTTTATTGCAAGTCCGATGCCCGAATTTATTTCAATAATATTATGTATGGTACGATAAAGGACGATGATAAAAAAATATAAAAAAGGAATATGTATAAGTAGCTCACATGCTTATTGACTTTGGAGACCACTGATCTATGCCATAATAATAATAATTCTGACAAATCTCACGACCGCTAAACTTGACGGAAAACAAATATTTTATTTTACTTAAGGTTTCAGTTTTAAATATTACAATACAATAATTTGTATGTCATGACCATTTTGAAAAGAAAACTTTTTCATGAACAAATTGATGATGTTGTGCCAACATTTTTTACAAACTATTAAATTAAAAGAGCTTTGCATGGATTTTGCTTTACTTTATCTTCTATATTTATTAAATTTGAGTGTTGTGTATTTCAAATGATCCTATTTTTTATTTTAAAAATAAAACACAATTTGTTTGTACTACTTCCACACGTTTCTAATGATCAGGACTGGTTTCGCTTATCACGAGCTTTATCAACTGATGATATTCTCGTGATGAGTGAAACCGGTTTACAATATAATGCCTTTCCACCAAGAATTGATAGTTAACACCCTAAAAGTGATTGATCTTATTAAAAAAATATATATAATATAATACAACGAATTTCTTGATAAATAAAATAATTAAGATTTTTAATATTGAATTCAAAGATATGAATTTAAACTGATAGTACTGATGGCATAAAACATATTTAACATTGCTTTTGAAATAAAAAGATGTGATTCGCAGATATTAAACACTTAATTTTCAAACTTTAAAATTTATGAAAGTTTGTTTTTTTATAAAATCGTGCAATTAAATATTCACGTCACTTAGAAGTGTCGACATTCATGAGATAAAATACTCACGCCGTAATACCTTTTCGAAGTTACTCCAATACGCTAGCTTTAAAAGCTTAAACAGAAAAAACTTTCGAAGCTGAGGACATTAATTAAATTCATACGCAACACTGCGACCTTTTCAAGTTTTGCCTGTTACTTACAATATTTGCCATTTAGGGAGGATTAATGCAACCACAGTTCCTGTAACTAGGATTAAAACATAAATTATAAATCCTCACTTAGAATTTTGTATAAAGTTTATGAATATTGTTTTTAATTCCTAAATATAAGGTGCTTGGATTTAAAATTATTCTTCCCATACTGCTATTATATCAAGTAAACTTTATATCGGTTTTATGAAGTACTATTAATAACAGTAGTTTTCATATTGTATTTCTTTTATTGCAGCACTACAGTACTTCTGTTAAACCAAATCCAATTGCATGTATGTATTTTTGTACTCGGCCAATTTAATTTACCGCAAGTGTGTACTGATGGAACTGTTCATCGAAAATATTTATCAACTTCACAGCATATATGTACAGAGTTCTGCATTTATTGAAGTCCTTTGGTATAATATCTAAGCCACACACTTTTTTCATATGAAATTATAATGACTAGAGTTTATTCTCAGAGTTGGTGAAAACCAGTGGTTAAATTAAAACTTTAAAACGCACAGTGTTGTAAGCGATGATTATAAATAAATGACATATGGATTAAAAGTATGTTTATATTTATAGCCATCTTCAAGTCTAATGGATATAAGCATCTCCACTATCTTTCAAAAATATTGATATCTGTACCATAACGCCACGTAAAAAAGTGTCGGAGATTGTATCACTCTAACTCTGACTAAAATAACATGATTCCACAACACCAACTTCGACTCTACAGCCCTGTGTTAGTTTTCTAAACAGAATGAATAGTTGTAAGGCTTGTTTCTTAAAGCCTCACAGTACCTACCATGTAATGCAGTGCTCTGCAACCTTTTCTCACCCAAGGCATACCTAAGCACTCATTAGTATTTCACGGCACACCACAAGCCAAATATGTAAATTTCATAAACAAAACTTACATTTTATTAATTAAATTTTATTTGATAAATTTGAAATAGGAGCTGATATTTTTTTTAATAAAAGCCGATTCGACCATTGTACCTTTTCAAAATGATGGAACATTTGTCTCATAGTTTTTTTTTTTTGAAAATTAAATATTACAGAAAAAGCATTTGTAAAAGTTATAACTAAGCCTAACCACTAAAAACTAGCTAATCTAAGTTTAGTGTATAAAAGTACTTACCAGATTCAAATAATCAGGATTGATATTTTTCAAAAAAAAAATGCTTATTTAAGACTCTTGATTTGATAATGTGTATTATTTTGGTTCATTCATTTGGAAATATTTCGCCATCAATGCTTCCCTATATATGTAGCAATTGTAATTAATGGGATAGGATTTTTTTCTTTTTACACACGAGACAACTAATATTAATTAATTATAAGACTATTCATGGATATTTTAATACAATAATTATTTCATTAAATATCAAAACAATTTAACATTTGCTTGAACGTGAATAATTTTAACGGATATTTTAATAATCGAATGGCTTTAATTTTTTTTTATAGAAATAATCGATTTTTTCTCATTTGGACGCACTGCGCCGCGGCGCACCTGGGATGGTCTTGCGGCGCACCCGTGTGCCGCTTCACACCGGTTGTGAATCACTGGCTTAATACATTGCTACGTTTCATCACCACTAACTATCGTAAATGTATTATTCATAACTACCATTGGTATTATTTTTGAACCAGATATCTAAAAATATAAGCGGGTACGCAATGTATATATTTTTTATTGAAAATATTTTTTAATGTTTAGACAGTGCTTTTTATATCTTTTAAATGAAATAGAAGAAGTTAATTACAATTAAATATTATACATTTTTAAAAGCCTTACGTTCACCGCAATATGATTAAATCTGGTAAAAACACGTGAAAAAGTGATAATTAGTAAAGCATAACAGAGATATTCACGAATAATTTGTAAGTGACGTAAATTTTTCATTAAATCTATATGTATAAAAAATCGCATTATTAGCCCAGCTTTAATTTAATATTTTTGATGTACGTAAATGTAATTTCCTATTAATTTAATAACTTATTATTCTAAGAATGGTTAATTATAATTCATGATGAGAATTTCCAAGCAAATTCTTAACGTTAAATAAAGTATGCATGCGTACTACCTTTTTAAAAAAATATTTTACGAGATTTAGTAGAAACGAAAAAAGCTGTGGTTTTCGTTCTGCTTTTATATCTCAGCCATCTTTAAATTGGGTCACACCTGTGACATTTTTCGTACGAATGGAAATTTTTCCTTAACTGGAAAAGGTTTTTCATCCGAAGCATGGAAGATTCCGTCAGAAAAAACTTAGATTCATTATTTTTCTCAAGGATGCCCCAAAATTGAAGTGCTTAGTCTCTCAAAGTTTTTCTTGTATGTAAACAAACTACGCGGCTTAAAAAGCTCAGATTTTTTGTGCTTACTTACGTAGGATTATTTGTACATAGCTATTGTAAGCTGCAATAAAATTCAAAACTCTTCATTATAAAATACAAAATGTAACTTGACGATTTATTAACTGAGAAAGCACTTACTAAAAATTTCTGTAATGTTATCTATATTATTTATTTTTTCGTTATTATTCCTAAGTGAAGTATCTATATTTCCTTAATTTCTGACATGCTTGAATCTGACGATTTTTAATACATTTAAAGTTCATATGTTGCAACTAGAATGTGCACCAAATATTCCAAACCAAATTTGTTCATAATCAAAGAGCTTTTTCTTTGCTTCGAGTTTACAATAATGTTTTACGCGGAAGACAGAACCGCGTTATCGGGAATTGCGTAATTGGGGGAGTTAATCTCATACAAAAACATTTTTTTCTCGAAAAATGCAAAACAAATAATGACAAAAAATATATGGACGAAATATTTAGTTACAAGGTATTACTACCTAATGCATTGCTCTCTCCAACTTTTAACTGTATGCACCACACAGCAGCCGACCGACTGCATGTATATTAATATACACAAACGCTCGCCAACGTTTGACTGGACGCACCACAAAGCAGCTGCCTGGCTGAGTGTGTACAGCAACGACAATGGAATGCGACCGCGCAATTGGGGGGTTTGCAGCGAATATTTCTATTCGACGCGTAATTCGAGGTAGCGTAATTGGGGGTTCCACTCTACTGGGTTCATAAGAATATAATCTTTGATACGTAATTATATAAAGTCAACACTTAATAACTATATTATGTACTGCTGATTTTTCTTAACACGTTTGAATCAACAATAAGTTAAATGAAAAGAATACGAGATAGCAATATTTTGTTAATACTTTTTGAAATTGACTTATGCCTCTTTAGTAGATACAGCTTCTTCTCCTTCCATATTCACTCCTTATGTGGAGCATATGGCTAACATGCGGCGTCTTCATGATTCCATGTCACCCGCCAATCGCTTTTCTTCCTCCCATGAGATGCAAGAGTCTCTCAACTCCACCGAGTATATCCTATAAATATTAGCCGATGGTCTTCCACGACGTCGGATCCCACAGGTTGGAAGAAAAGGCAAGCAGGATTGAGGATCTCTGGAGGTATCCGCAGCACGTGACCCAGCCAGTTCCAAAGTCTCTCCATAACCGCCTATGTGACAGGGCGTTGCCTGATCCGTTTCATAGGGAACTCAACAGTAGTTATAGCACAAACTATAAATTAAAAGAAGATCAATTTACAATAAAAGTATGAAAAAAAAAATAGTGATATCAGTTCAATCAGCTTAACAACCTAACCTTACTACTTATCCATCTTTCGTGACCTTAATATCAAATGAGGATGATAAATTGCTTACCGAAAATTGTTATTTTCTTTCCTTTCGTTAGCATTTAAATATAAAAAAAAGATTTTTTTGTCGTAACATGTCATGTGTAATATTGAATCAAGATAAATGATTTTTACTTACCTTGAGCACGAACTATCTTTTTTTGATCACATTTCTGTTTTAACTCATTCGCTATGCTGGTGGCATAGATGATCCAGAAGCTTGATTTAAATATTATATAAGAGAGGTCTTAAAAATAAAACATTGTGCAAGTGAATATGCTGGAAACCGGCGATTTGCGTGCTTTTCTGGAAGACTATTCACCTAGCTGATTTTGACTTAACCAGCGGCACTATAACATTTAATTTATTAACTTACTTTGATAGTAGTATTGTGGCGTTTCTGTTTACTTAATCATAAAAAAATATGTATAGATATAACGTGAGAAAAATAATTAATAAATTAAATCTGTAATATCTTAATCCTCTAACACCCATTCGATTTTTTAAAAAGGGAGAGTAGAGAGAGCAATTATTAAACTATTTGCTCCCGCCCATCTTCATTGTGATCGAAATGAAATTTTTGGGGGCATGACACTTAAAAAATATACAACATCAAGTAATGAATTTTTTCCGCGGAAATGAAAAAATATATTCAAGTTGTAATTCATCACTGCAATAAAGTATTCATACTTACCATAAATCAGAATTTTCTCATCGATAAATCTTCGACTAGATCTTCCGGAAAACTCACACCTGCTTGAAAATGAATAAAATTTATATCCCGCTTAAGGTTTTCACTCACCTGTCAATCATGTACAGATATTGGATGAAAAAGAAAATTCTCTTCTTAAAATTTCCAGGCAGTGTAAACAATAACCACAAAAGCTTTTCATAATCCATTTTGTTACATTCTTCTGAGCAATCGCTAACACTTAGCATCATATTGTTTATAGAAATAAATGACGCTTTTTCTTGTGCAAAGCTGTGACATTTACTGATGGAGATAGTGCCGAGATAGAAAAGCTCAGCTAGAAACAATAAATAATAATTACTCACTTTAAAGTTTGTGAATGGAACGTCCATGTAAGTTGTGGCTTTATTTTGATAATCATTATTATTTTCAGAATATTTTTTAACTAATCATCAAATTGTTACCAATAGACAACCAAGATATGTTACTATTTCTACGTTGGGTATAACTACGTATAGGTGATTATGAAATAAATATGATACCATTTTGTTTTGTGTAAAATCGTTTTTCCTTTTTGTACTATTACAATACATCTCTCCCTTTCAAGTCTCGTGAATCGATATACGCTTTCTATATTTTGATTTAGAATAGCATAAAAATTTTTAAGGGATATAAATAATATATCAATACACTCTAAACCTTTTTCATCCCTTTGAATAGTAGTTTCATTCTAGAAACAGCAGCTGCATTTTGACACCTTTTGTTGCCTCAGGACATTTTCTGAAAAAAAAAGTTTTCGTCTTCCTCTATTGAAGAGAATTTTAAAAAATAACGCCAACGCTTCATAATATGTCCATTCATGGCTTTTTTTATACATGAATTCAAAAAAAAAAACAATTTTGCTTATTGTTTATTGAAATGGAAAGAAAAAATAAAATATGAAACGAATTTACATTTTTTAATTTAAGATATTGACGGTGTTTGATGGAATTTCAATATCAAATTTGAATTGTTGACATTTTGTACATCTCTTTGTATAAATTCACTAATGTCCCTGACTGGTCGTAACTGACGAAATACATGGAAATGTACAAAACATCAGCCATTCAAATTTGAGTTTACATTCATGTCTTATTAACCTTATACCTTATCCATCCATATAACTTTATTTAATACGGTGTGTACTGAATTAGACCTGGCTATAAGTTACTCACTCTACCAGCGTATTCAGAAACGATACAAATAAAAAGATGTGGTAAGAAGAGAACACATCATTTTTAGTCATATTTTTAGAATTGGTTTCACCTAAAATTCTCAGAATAAAATGCTTAGGATAAAAACATCACAGAAGGTACATAAATCAAATATGAATTGCCACAAGCTTTTGGCTTTATACATATTTTTTTATTTTTTCTTTAATCAAAATGTTATAACTGTGTTGACTTATTTTTGGAAGTAATAATATGACAATTGTGTTTTGAAAAATAGTTTCTTTTTTTGAGAATTATAATATGTTTTATTTTTAGAGAATATGTATCAAACAATAAGCCTCAAAGATTGATATAAATCTCATTTTCGCTGGGAATATTAATATGGCCTGTATTTATTGGGTTATTAATCAATCAAAAAGGTACTGACTTAATTCAATAAATGGTCAGTATACACGTGTTCAGTTAACAAAAAAAACGGTCAGTAATTTATATAAAATGGTTAGTTAGTTAATTAAACCTAACGAAAACTTTATTTACTTGGCAATTGGTGCATGTTTATTGAAATCATAAATAAAATAAATATTTTTTAAAGTACAATTTTCATACAGTTTAATTGTTTACCACTCATAACTGTTTTATTGTTACTACTCAAAATGGTTTAATGAAACTTTCACGTATATATGTAACCTAAACCAAATTTATTATTTTATCTTTTTTAGTTAGTTAACCTAACTTTACCTAACCTAACCTTCCTTTAATATTTACTGACCGTATTTTTAATATTTACTCACCATTTTTATTTTTCTACTGACCGTTAATTGAATTAGATACTGACCAAATAAAATAGCCCTCTATACTGACATGTTTAAATTATTTTATAATAATATCGCTGTTTCAAAATTCATAAAAATAATAAAGTGATTATTTTTGACAAAAAATAAAAGGACTTTGATAAATAGCCATGGTGAAATTAATATAAATTCCGCAAATATTGTTATTCATAACAAAGTAAAATAAAAAATAACCTCTTTTTTACGAAAGTAAGTTAGTCATATTTTCCGTTTTGTAAAAAATACGCCGTATTTCTAAATATTATTTCTAGAGAATTGGTCTTAAGTATTCAGAATACAGTTTAAATTAAACAAAAAATAATTTCCTTTGTGTAATTAAAAATATTCTTCTTTTCGTCTGTTCCATAGCAGTTAAATAAAGCTACCCATTTAAAATGAATTATAAATCATAATAAAGTAACAGTTCATAGAAATTCGTTTTGTTTTAATATTGAAGTGACGATTACATCCAGACTGACAGTGCGAAAATTTTCTTTTCGTTCGAATATTATTAACTTTTATAACATTCAAATATTTATTTTTAAGAGTTCACTTACAAGATTGTTTTATATTTTTCATGTAGCAACATACTAATTAAGCAAACATTTTTTCTTGTTTGTAAAATAAGTTTTGTAATAAAAAAATCTAAAAAGTAGACAATTTAGTTCTCCCACCGGTGTCATTGTGTGTATACACCGCCATTTTCACGACCGCCTTTTGAAACCCAATTGAATTCACTCATAACACTTGTATCCCGATGTAGACTGGCATGGAACTGATCTAAAACCCTTGCTAAACAAAGCTTTTAAGCCAAGTTGTTCCCTTGTCATTTTTTTTGACCAATTATTATTCATTGAGAAAAGAAATGAAAAAAACGGTAAAACAACTTATAGTAAATGAAATTTAAAACTACACTTAATTCTTATGGAATTCATAATAATGGTAAAATAATAACATCAAACTCTTTCTCCAATTTTTTCGATTAGTTTACTGTTGTTAAAATAAAATTAAGAATCACCGACACACAAAGGTACTTCATCAATATTTTTAGTCTCGTCCAACTCCAAGGATTGTTCCCAATCGATTCAGAGTGCCATTTATAACCACAGGGTTGTTTTTATAATAAATACTCGAATTCAAAGCCCTTCTGAGGCAGCTCGCCAAAGTTTACAGTTTGTTTTAATAATCTGTGCATGTTGTGCTGTCGCATATCTAAATTAATTTTGGTAATACTAAAGCAAATTTATAAATTTTCGGTCATCACTCTAGCAAAAAAATATCAAATTCAACAATAACAACTTATATCAAATGTAATAATACTATTCATTTCTTCAAGCAAAAATTTGTTTTTTTTTTTTAAATCCTTCCCTCAGGATCAAAATACATGTGTGTTATATATCAGCTAATCGCTCATTTTGTTGGTTGAGTTATAGTGGAACACGAAATCATGGGGAAAAAAAATATTTTTTGTTTTTAAAAAAATTATACAAAAAAAAACTCACCAGTGTATTTGATGTTGTGTTATTAACTCAATTTAAAATAGAAAGCTTATACAATAAATTAACATAATGAGAATAACGAAAGTAGTAATTACCTGACGAAGTTCAGTGTGGCAACTTTATAGCACTGTTTATTGTGAAATGTCGGCATAGTCAAATGAATGTAAAAAAAATATTATTTTCAGTATCTTGGCTGCCTGTACATTTTTTTTGTACAACTTTTCATGTGAACAATTTAAAGTTTAAATAAAAACACATTTAAGTTGTTTCCAAATACTTTATTATAAGGCCAATGCATTATTGAATAACAACCTTAACACAAATTTTAAACTCTTAATGACAACTTGGGCCCAAATATTTTTCTTTTTAAATAAATATATCTTGAACAATCTCAGAGAAAAAATCTTACTAAATATTTCTTAATAATTATTAAGCATCTCAATACTTTTTAAATGGGCAATACATTTTTTTTTTTACTATTTATACTGGTTTTACAAATGACAGTATGACAGTATGACAGTATTAAACATATGCGGCAGTACAAAAATCAAAATATCTTTATACGTACGATTTTTGAAAATAACACCATTTTACAATTATTATTTTATCGATGAACTTAAAACTGTTAAGGGAAATAACAAATATTTTTGCCAAAACGCCGAATTAAAATTTATTTATACGCAAATATTCGTTTGATTAAATAAAGACCCATGTGTATGAAATAAAACTATTCTGCAAGTTTTACTAATATCTCACGTTTTTAATTACAAATAACCAATAAAATGGATCACGGTAAAAGCAAATAGTATTCATATGAAAAAACCACGGTTGAAAAATATTCATTATTTTGCAGATGCGATGAAAGTTGGTCACATTCAAAGAAAAAAGTACAAAAATAGCTGTCAATTTGTCGAGTATTATAAGTTGAATAATATTTAAATCCTTAATCATATCAATATCGAGTTCTTTAGTTTAAATATTAAATGCAAAAAAAGGTACTGCTCATACATAAAAATGTTCGCCAACATCACGGCATCGTTCTGACCATGGCGTGATGTCGAAATAGCTGTATTTTAATAATAATAATAAAACTCTTTCAAAGCTGAAACATTGTTATTTTTTTATCGATTTTAATGAATATTTTCTTGCTTTGATGAAAATTTGAATTTCAGTTTCACAGTAGCGCTTTTTTTGGAATATTTTTTGAATATTTAGAAATATTTTGGCTTATATTTTTTTTATAATTTATATGCATTTTATTAACTTAAATACCTTTATTTTGGTCTTCTTAAAATATTTACATAAACCTTTATCCCAAATATGATACTATAATTCTTACAATATGTCTTTCATAGATACATTATATATTATTTATACACTTAGTCAAAATATGAATGAGTATTTATGTTAATTTTATGTATAAACTATTTTTAACATAATTTTTGGTTTTGAGTTTTTGTATTATCTGCATGAATATAATATACGAATAAATTTAATTTTTTTTGTATTAAAGCTTAATTATTAATGTATATAATAGACAGTAAAAATATTATTTTCCAAGGTCACGGCAAACATTTCATTAAGCAGATTTGTAAATATTATATTAATTATAATGGGAAAAAATCAAGGAACAGCAATATTCAGATAAAATTTTAATTATATTATTGTATGTATTTAAATAATTTAATCAAATTTAATAACTGTAAATATGTATTTTTTAATTATAATATAAGGTAATATAAAACCTCTATTATATACCATTACGACACAAGACAATAAAAGAAAGTTTTGCTTACTTCGTACCATTAAAAATATTTCTATCGTGAAACATTCTCTCCTATTTTACTTTCATACAGAACATTAAATTCAATTGATTTTTTTTAGACAATGAACAATTTTTAAAATATGTACATAAAATTTCCATAAATAAATTAATCATTTCGTAAAATATTCAATTGAATTTCAATAAATTTCCCTAAATAAATCACTTTAATCACTGTATCACGCAGGTTCGTCCGTCACTCTGGGAACCGTTCCGAACTAATCTATTTAAACTAAAACCTGGACTTCCTCCAGGTCCCTCTGCATCTCCCATGGAGCATGTCTTCGTCCTCATAATCATGAGATCCGTTCTAATGCTAGGTCTTCTGACGTTGGGAGCTACTACCCCGCAAGCGTCCGATAATCTCCTCTTGATAGATAGAGTG
The DNA here is from genome assembly GCA_022494535.1 of Himalopsyche phryganea. NCBI lineage: Eukaryota > Metazoa > Arthropoda > Insecta > Trichoptera > Rhyacophilidae > Himalopsyche > Himalopsyche phryganea. The sequence goes on from JAGVSL010000109.1 coordinate 564,946, forward strand.
CACATTTTGGAGCGGTGGGTTGGTACATGAGGGGGTAGTGTACAAGGACTTCCGAAAGTTGTGTTAACTCTCTTGTGATGGTTTGGGGCCATCTCCAAGGGAAGGTTCGCCACGATAAAAAGGTCGTAGAAAAGGTCATCCACTCGCACGTTCTTTTTGGCGGATGTCTCGACAAAGACGCACGTAGAGTCTTGGGTCGAGCAATAGGCAGCTGCTTCTTCCGGTTGAACGGTTCTGTGTTAAAAAATGATGACATTAATTTTTTCTGACACGGGAAAAATATAACAGACAAGGAAAGAGAGCTTTTGAGCTTTTGAATGCTATCCTTTTGTTTTTCAGTAATAATTTTTAAATACTTTTTCTAACAGAACGTTACTATATCAGTATTTTTATATAGGTACTTTGAAACAAAAATTAATATAGGAATCTTTAAAATACATTGATATAAAAGAAAAAACTTGAACAGTTGAAAATGCTCGAGAGAAGCAAAATTGGTGCAGAGTGCAGAGCATTGTATATAGGGCTTCCAATTAACCGGAGATTTTAACTAACCGGTTTTCGGTGTTTTTTTGACAAAGAAACCGGTTAACCGGTTTAAACCGAAATACCTCAGTTCATTATTTTCAAAAAAATCATATAAAAGTATTTTTTTTTAACTACACCAAATTGAAACAAAGAGTTGTAACAAAATTTCAATTTCAATAATAAAACTTAAACTTAAATAATAAAAAACTTTGATAATATATATTTTTTAAAATACACAAAATTAAAACATAAGTGGTTAATAATAAAATTCGTAATAAAGATTACTATTTGAATGTGTTTAAAAAATATTAGGACAGAAACTAGAGAAATTATAAACAATACCAACACATACTATATCTTATACAACAAAAAAAATGTAGTTATACACACGGAGCAGAAATAAAATAAAATAGACGAAAATATCTAATCAAAATAGAATGAATAATAACTATTATAAATATGTACATATGAACAAAAATATTATTTCCGTATGTTTAATGATAGAATTATCAATTACGTCTAGAATAAACCAGAAAACTCAAGTATAGTTTGTATGATAAAAAAAAGTTTAAAAATATGTATATTTATTAAAATAATACATGAAAATTTATTTAATATTTAAAGTGTTTACAGTTCATTCTATAATTTTGAAATCTTTAATCAATTCCCGTGTGTCGTTGTGATTTTGGATTAACAATCAGAACAATTGATATGCTCTTACGCATTTCATTTATTGTATTGGTCTCAATATTAATGACTCCGGTATTCCATCAATTATAATTATATAATATCTTTTGGGTAAAGTTTTTTCGTAATAATTTTTGCAGACGAATATATGAAAGCTTAATTTAAATATAATTTATTAAGTTTTATGATAGTTTTTGGTACAGTTCTGTTGTACAAATATTTCAACTAAGAAATCAGTGGCTTATCAAATCTCTTCGTTCCAATAATCACCGTGTTTGTATCTCATAACTGAGAAAACTTTCAATTCTTTCGAATTGATAGTATAAAAAAATCAAAATTTCTTTTATAGTTGAAATATTTACCTAGATCAATTTCATTTTTTTTTACAAGTTCCAACGGTCGTAAATCAGATTATATAGATTTATAATTTAGTAATACACACAATTGATAATTTCTTTATTTGACTATCAGTATCTATGCTTTGGAAAAAAGGTGTTTTGTCAAGACGTCAACAAAAGAATATAATAAAAATCAAAATGTGGGTCCTACGGTCGAGAAAACATCTGGTTAGGTTAAGTTAGTGGTGATATAACAACTTGCCGCTCAAATATTTATTATTATTTATGGATGTCATATTTTTTATGACGGTATATTTTGTCAAAGACATAAATTTGCGAATGGATATATTGTATGACCTGACGACTAATTAGGGTAAAGTAAAATAGAGTTTTATTACGCAGCTTTCTATTGCTTATTCTTGAAACAAAACTTTCTCAAGTATTACTAGCTACATAAAAAATTAGCCGCTTTAGGTTTTTAAACATACTTTAGTACAACGTCACATATAAACAATATACCTTTAAAAGTATCACTTAAAAGCAGCGGAAGAATAGAATTTTATTCCAACAAGCAAGTAACGGAAATATCTATAAAATAACATGCACGCATAGACATGAAAATATTTACTACGATTGTAGGTTATAAATATAATCGGCTTTGTGGTTCAGTGCTTAATGTTGTTGGATACGGTTAAGGATGTCTCGGGTTCAAGTCGCGGTGCGGACAGTTTAATAAATTGATTTTTCAATTGATTAACACATTTATGTTCTTAAGCATGAATGTTTGTAATGTCTGGAACTCCTTACCACCCAACGGATCCTAAAAACCGGAGCGAAACTAGAGAGATTAGCTAACCACTAGTCCTGTACTAGCCCTATCCTTCTATACCTACTCTCTTCGAAGAAAAATAGGTTGAGCAACTGAGTAACAAGCAGTTCTCGTAGAAAAATTCAGTTGAGAAACCTCCATTAGGAAGACATATGCTTCACGTTGGGAGCAGACATAGTAAAAAAATATATTGAACTAAATATTTTGCTATTTTTCACTTCTTCGTAAAGGATTTCTGGAAATTAAATGCTAATCAATCATTAAATTTATTATTAAAGAGTATGATCAGCCTATAGGAGCAGTCGACTCAATGGATTTTTATATTGGAAGATATGATATATTTATTTTTATTATTTTATACAAGGTAAACATAAAACTAGCACTTAACAGTTATAAATTGCCAACATTCTTTAATTTTATTATAATTGTAATCTCCTAAAAGTACTGTGTAAGTATCATATTTTATGTCGCTAATGCACGATGGCGTTTATAAAGTACGAAGTGTTTTTGTTTGAAAATATATCAAAATACTATTTTTTTTGAATATTTTTCCTATAACCTCACCTATTCATTGCATATGAACATATTTTTTTATTTAAAAGATGAAAATCATGCATTTAAGCGTAAATAATGCATGTATCTATTGATGATGCCGTGTAATTCTTTAGTGTATAAAATATTGCTGCCATAATTTCGACACCTTTGTGATAGAAGCGATTATTCAACAATATGTACATTTTTTTCCTCTTAAAGGCGTTAAATTTTAAAAATAATATAAATAAAAGAATTTTTGAAAATATTTTTAAAAACCCGGTTAACCGCGTGAAATAAACCGGGTTTCGGTTTTTTTCAAAACACGCGATAAACCGGTTAACCGGTTTCGGTTTAAACCGGGTTGGAAGCCCTAATTTTATATAACCAGCAAACTTCCATTAAATAAACTAATTATAAAATAAGATTTTTTAACTAGAATTATCGATATAAATGCTATAATATGTAAATGAATGTTTGTTTGTTTGATCTCTATGCGTTCCTTTACCATTCATCCGATTTCAATGAAACGTTGGTGAGTTGTTATGCGCACATCAGTGAAGGTTTCAGAAAGAATCTGTAATCTAAAAAAATCTAAAAAAAAATACGTACAAACAGTGACATTTCGGAAAAACCTTCTGATGTCGTGTACGCACCAGACGAAAAACAAAATATATTGTGTATTCAAAAACACTTCAATAGACTGAATTAAAACTCCAAACCCTTTCTTTCAACGACATTTCAACGTATACCGTGTACTCACTAGTAAATAATAAAAATCATAGCGTTTATAATATGAACTGTTATTGGATAGTAAATTCCAAGTGTGTAAAATTATTTGTATAATAATTATCGATTGAATTTCTGATCACTTAGACATGCTATAAAGCAATTGTTATTTACGTACGCTAACATCAAAATAGATTAACACAACATACATTAACACACATTTTCAGAAAAATGATTTTTTTTTCTATGTCCGCTCCCACTGTGGAGCATATGGTCTCCTAATGGAGGTACCTTGACTGAATTTTTTTCTTTGAGAACCGCTTGTTACTCAGCTGCTCAACCTCTCTTTTTTCGAAGAGCCTGGGGATAGAAGGATAGAGCTAAGACAGGATTAGCGGTTAGCTAATCTCTCTTGCTACGCCCCGTGAGGACTGGATGGTTGTAAGGGGGTTTTAGACATCACAAACACTCAGATTATGAACAGAAATCCATAAATCGATTGAAAGATCAATTTATGAAAACCGTCCGCACCGGGAATTGAACCCGGGACACCCGTAACCGTAGCCAACGACGCTACCAACTGTGCCACGGACGCCCTCAAGATATGATATGCCAGATTCAAATTTATGTTTTAGATTGTAGCATATTTCTTCACTATTGCTTCCGTTGTTCTAAATCAAATGTCATTGTTTGTAAAAAATACATATATTTATTTTTTAAATAAGCTGCAAATATTTATAGTATGTCATTGAAACAAATTTTATCTGAAACAGATTACCTACTTCCATTAAATGCTATTTTATAAATGAAATGCAAATATGGCGTCACCTACACATTTGTAGTAAGTACAAAAAACATAATATTTATTTACATGCATATTTTAGTTATGTTAAACCATAGAGTGACTTTTTACATTGTGGTACCTAATAACAACTATTATATTTTGAGCACTGTATATATCAGCGATCGCTAACCGTTGGTAGGTGTGAAAATTTGACGTCCTGCAAAGTTATTGCAGTAACGTAATTCGAGCCAAGATTCCATTATCTTATTTGGAGCTCGGAGCAAAAAAAATCACTGAGGTTAATTGTACATAATCAAAGACGTTTAAATAATGTCGTAATAAAAGAATAACTTTTATTATCATTATTTTACATTTATATAAATATAAACATAAATTAATTTTAAGAAAAAAAATTACCGTTAAAATTGTGCGTTTAGTGTTCCGCGAGGTCCGAATTTTTATATGCCTTTAATATTCGAATTTTTTTAACGTAAAGTTTTCAGATTTTTATTTTTCCTTAAAATATTTAAATACGACAGCGAGAAAGATTTATTTTACTATTTTTTTTAAAATAAATAATTCAAGAGCTTCGTAACTTATATATTAAAAACCCACGTTATGACTATGGCACGCAGTCAATTTATAAAAAATGATGAACACGAAAAAAACATTTGAAATTCACTCTATTTTAATATAAACGAAACAGAGAAAAGAACGTAGTTGAGTAATGTCAAAAGATTTGACATTATTACTTTGAAAACAATCTTCCTTGTGCCATATCCGATGAACTCTTAGATAAACACGGCTTCAAAGTTATTTTAACTTGTCAAAAAATGAACAATAGAGTTATCACAAATAAATAAGTTTCGCTCAACACTGAGACTGTTTTTAATTTGAATATTGCGATTCAAATCTTTGGTTTTATGAGACAGAAGCTTATCTTTTACTTTTGGATCTTACTCGCTTTAAAAATAATTTTACATTTATTTTAATTAATATGGCATTAGAACTGTTATCTTAAATTCTGTCTGTTTTATATTTATTACGGCATTTTTTTTGTTATTTATAATTCATGAGAGATCAACCCAAGTCTTAGAAGTGTTTGCCATTATTTTTGAAGATATATGTTTAATCTGTTTTTTTTATTTGAATAAAGTAATTATAAAAGGTTTAATTAACATATTCTGGTTGATGAATTAACACAGCTTTATTGAGTAATGCATCATGTGGCAGACTCGTTTATTTGGGCTCAAAACACTAATCATTTTTTTTTAAGTACAAACGAATTATAATTAAATAATTAAAAATTATAAAAATATTAGTTTGTTAAATTTCCAATTGTATGTATTGATAACCACTACTCTATAACTATGTCTTTCGCTTGTTTTTAAATCCATCTGTCATATATTTCTAAGTCCGTTTTGATTTTTCTGATATAGTCATTAATCCATTACACATCTTCAGTGTGAGCCGCATATTTTTATTTAACTATTAACACTATTTCAAGTTAAAGTGCTATCTTCCACACATTTGAATACAGCAAGGTAAATGTGCAAACAGTATATATAAAATATGCCAAGTTTTTATTGATTAATTCACTCAGCTAAAATCCCTTTGAGTCTAATACTCGTGTTTAGTCGTACTATAAAAAAATCCTTTTTGATTAAGCAGTTTTACATTTTCCAGAAAACTAAGTTACACAAACTGTGCAACGGTGGTTGCTACATTGAAATATAAATTCTATGATACAATATATTAATACAAACCGGATCTCTCTATCACATTTGTTCCCCGCTATGGCCATGGGAACTCGAGGAACATGTCTTTTGTTCATCCGACTTCCACTATTAGCTGCTGCACTCATCTTTGTTTCCAATATCTGTTCGCGAAGACGGATCACCTCTTCAAAAGACTCTCTACTGTCCATACTGAAGACCAATACGAAGAGATCACCTAAGAATAAAACAAACGTATTATATAAATATGACAGAATATTCATAAATATATACTTTAACTATTGTGTTGCCACTTGACCGATTTTTATTTTGTAAAAATTATATTTGGCACTGCATGACCGTTGCTTATGCGTCGAGTATTTAGTTTCTTTTAATCACATACGATAGATAATTCACCCAAGATCAACTCGAGCAGAACAGACATCTCAAACACTAATGCCAAATTTAAATTGAGATAATACAAATAACAAATTGACAAATAAATCTTTATTGAATTGTTTTTATGTTGATTCCTCAGCTACTGAACGTATTAAAAAAATTAATATGAGGGGTTCCAACGGTAGTTTCGAATGCTGTGGAGATGGATTCACCACTCGCATTAATAATTACTTGTGAAGAGGAATAAAATATTACAATTTTATTTATGTATCGTTAAATCATTTTGTCATTGTTCAAAAAAAGATCCCTTGAATCACCTGAATACTTGGAATTTTTGTGTGTGGCTTAAATTATTAAATATCAAAGTCATCGATTATTAAGGAAAACAAAATGTGTATTTTTAAGATTCTTTTTATTTTAAAAAAGAAATTAATTCTTCGAATCTCAAGATTGTAATAAGCCTTAATCTGGCCGGTGGTGTAGGCCTATGTGATGCTTAGAGTATTTTTTGGTTTTGGATTTCAAAACGGAAATTGCTTTCTTTTTGTAATTCCAAATATTTCAGGGAAGTGGTTTAAATATTTAATTTATCATGCTTTTTCATTGAATGTAATTATGAAAAATATATATTAACATATTTAATTTAAAGCATATTTACTTATTCGTTTGATTATTATGTAATATATAATACTAACATACTACATATCGATGATTTTTTATCTACTAAATATAATGATGCTAAAATGAAAGGAATATAATCATTATTGTTAATAACAAGTATTCGTTTTGACACATGTTTTTCTAGTCAAAACTTTACTTTGAACATTTAATAAAATAAATCAGTTAGTAAAATTAATAGTCATTTATGAAACTCGTACATTTTAAATAGATGCACTGGATGACCATCGAATAGTTTCAACACTACACAGCAACAACATACATCATTGGGACACGACTTATAATCTTATATATTATTTATAATGACCCAGACCACTCTGTTATCGTTTTATTATTATCACATATCACATGCAGGTATGAAATTTTCTCATGACCTAAGCGGTCGCGCTGTATATATAAAATAAAATGTTATGCAATGCACACACAGTTCTGAAAATTAATGTTTTCTTGGCGGAAATCTGATATAATAAAGTTAAAATTGAAGAGTCAAAATACTAAGTTTAATAAGAATTTTAAAATACCGTTGATAGCTATGTCGTCATCTCGCCATCATTGGATCTAATTGAGTCCGAATACCGCTAATGTAACTAATTGATTTTATCATTTTTACGTATATTTATTATCACTTTTAAGGTGTTAACTGTCAATTCTTGGTGGAAAGACATTATATTTTAAAAAATAAAACACAATTCATTTGTACTACTTCCACATATTTTACATCATTTATATAAATATGTGGAAGTAGCTCAAATGAATTGTGTTTTATTTTTTAATATATTTATTATCTTTATAAACAACTAAAACAGTAATTATTTTAATAAATATTTTGTAGAAAGTAACGTTATAAGGATTAGTAGAAGAGAACAACTAAATAACTCATGTTTTCAGTCGGCAAAGGAATAATTGAACGTCAAGTGGAATCCATGCCAGAATTTCAATATTGTATTGTATATTAATTTACTATGCTACAGTGTTTTTTTTTAATATAACGGTCATATAATTCATAAAAAAATAAACCAAAAATTAATCATAATATAACATTACAGTATGGCTAAGAAAACACCTATAAAACCAGTTTTTTATAAGACATTTCTTTCAAAGTCGTAAGTATGTTCACAAGTATGTAAGCTATGTATTTTTAGTAAGTTAGAGGAAAACATATTAAAAGTACATCGGATATATCGAGCACATACTTGGCCAAAATACCCTCATATTACATATTATGATATTATTTAATATAAAACGAGCCAAGCCAGACTTCTTGTTTATTGAAGTATTGTTAACGTTTTCATTCTACCTAAGCTGTATCAAAAATCACGAGAACAATTTACCACATGTACTTCAATATTATTTCGTATAATCTTCGAAAACACTCATAAAGTTGTCGTGCTGAAATTACTTTTTTACAAAATGAATCAATCTTTAAGCTTCATACATTATTCATTACTTTTTTTATCTGAGACGTGAATTTATTATTACGAAAAATCGTAAGTAATATAATTTTCCGACTGAAGAGGTTTTGATATTTTTATCAAAAGGATAATGGGCTTTTTAACAGAATTCTTTATCAAGATTGACATATAATAAGATTTTTGACATAATGAATAATCAGAATCAATAATCATAGCTTCATCTACTTTTTTTATGTGAAATCAACACATAAAAACGATTTTCGTTTGTTATCTATATAACTATTATAAATTGGGCATTTTTCAGTGTAATAAAAAAACTAATAGCACGTACGTATGCATTACAGATGCATAAATAATAAGTTTATGTTTAATGTCTATTCGGTTTGTAGATAGTACTTAATATTGCATATATATATTATTATTCTGCAGATCTAATATGCAATTAAACCTGTGGAACTAGGGTGAAATATTTATGCTTTTGGGCTGTTTTGCCACTCAATTTTGCCTGTCTTGAATCTTAACCTAATGAAGTTCAATCCACGAAACTTTGCATGCTTTTATTTTCAATAATATGTAAATATCGACAATCTTTTACAACTATCGTTAAATGAATTTGTCAATAAAAAAGATCGAGACACACGGTTTTACACAAAACGTTATCATGACAATGCTCGATTCTAGACTAACACATTTTGAGGAAGCGTTGTTAGGCTTTCATATAGAAACGTACTAAAGACGGCTACTAATGGCGTTAAAAATACTCCTAAAATTGTTACACGAAATTATTGATCATCTACAATCCGTGCCTATTAATTTGTACATCGGAATAAACATATACTGTACTTCGCATTTCAATTTATTAGTGAAATCAATATTCTTTGGAGAATTTGGTCTCCCAAGACTCTTTTGATACGTAGAATTTACTTTTAGCATCACTCTGAGAAATCTGGCCTCGTCTACTGTTTCGATGCTGAAAATAGGACGAAGAGAAATCAACTTTCTTAGTACTACTTTTTCTAATACACAGTACAGTACAGTATTTAATAATTGTTAAGAAAACAAATGCTACGCTATTTTTTCTTTATTATAATGAAGTCTTCCAAGTAAATACTTATTCAATAAAACCCCCAAGTTTTGGATATTTGCTCCAATGACACCTCTAGTAATCATTTTCATTAACTTAGTAAAGTGTCTATTGCTACCATTTTGATAATATACCTAAAAATAATATACATCAAAATAATATACCATTTTGAAGCTCTTGCATTCGTTGTGTTGCAGGAAACGTTAAATCATTACTGGATTTCATTCCATCGTTTTAAACATTGAGTACATACTTAGCGAGATACTGATTTGGATGACATTCTGTCAATGTACTGGTTTGCTTGAAATTGTAAGGAATGATTTAATTTTAGTATTTTTACTAGTTCGATCTCATTGTTTAAAAGATGGCAAGTATTTTTTCTGCGTATTTCAAAAAATAATAGTAAAAGAAATTGTTCATCTTTCTGAGCACATTCTATGGAAATATTATTTTCTTCGCGTGGATATTGAATGTGAAATGAGAGGGCTGTATTACGCCACCTGACCAGTCTCACGTAGGGCGAGTGGTCTTGGGAGAAAATGAGGACCTCGAATAGAGCACTCCGAAGATCGGGTAAACAGTAATACTGCCAGTGGGTAGTTTTTTTTACCTACGGTCTCCCACTTACGTGTAATGGATATGGACTGAATCCAACAAAAAAGATCCTGTTGAAAACGAAAATGTGTTTGCTCAAAAAAATATCGTTTGAATTAAAAAATGGGGACGTCAAACGGCCTTCATTATTCATTTTTTCCATAATCTATATTTTTTTAATATTTGAGTCATCGATATGCTTAGTAGAAAATTGGTTAAAACTAACGCTATGCTATTAAATGAACAGCAATAAAATTATAATTATATCGGTTGAATTGACTCCACTAATAATTAACTTATCTACACATTGTAATTTTGATTTTTTTAAGTAATATTAATTATTAAAGTTATATTAAAATAAATTCTCTTATTGTTTCACAATAATAATAAAAACTGAGAACATCAAGAGTAAAATTATAAAAATACTAATACAGTAGGTAACCAAACGATTGTTTTTTTTATAAAACAGAATATTAAAAAAAACTGCCGAAACCAGGGATCGAACCAGGGCCCTTTAGATCTTCAGTCTAACGCTCTCCCAACTGAGCTATTTCGGCTGACACAATACGCCTGATATTATCCAAGTAAAGATTTAATTAATTAGCTTACATATTAAATCAATGTTTTAATTCAAAAATAGTGTTATCGTGGATTGAAAGAGAAGTTATGCTGGTTCAAAAAGATTATATTATCAACATAAGGTGAAAGGTAAAACCCACAAAAAAGTATTTGTTGAATATTTCAATTATTTCATTCTAATGTTTTTCTATTATATACTACCTGCAAAAAAAAACTAAATAAATAAGCCCTCTTAAGACGTTGCTTTTCTAAAGATAGTGTCATATAATTATTATAGAGTATTTACAATCGACTATAAAAGTCTTTGTAAACATATTATTTTCTGAAATCATGAAAACTATTTAAACTACATATTTTCTCGGAAAAAAATTATGAGTGGGTACCAAAATAATGAAAAAATGCAAACTTACAATTTTTACGAAAATATAAACACAGAGCCTACTAAAATACGAATAAACTTGAATATTTGATATTAAAAGATTTAAGACAGAGGAATATACACCATATTTTTTTCTGAAAAATTCACAGGAATTGACATAGGAAAAAAGAAAATTTGAATTTTCAACAGAGGAACAGAAAAAAATATCAATTTAAATTCAACGATTTGGATTTGATTAGAAATAAAATAATCAGTTCGTCTAAACTAGAGAAGAAAAATAAATGGATTTAACAAGTATAACAAATTTACATTACTAGAAAATTACTTTTTTTACATATTTTTTATCATTACAATTTATTTAAGCAATAATATTTGTGCTGCCGAAAAACTTCTTGAAATAAAGGAAGTCTCCAGAATATTTAAATGTTATCAAAACATATTTTACATTACTTGTAAAACATCGTCGGTATAGTGGCAGAAAACGTTAATTCAGAAAACCTTGTTTAGATATAATCGTCTTTTCAGAAAATCATGATATTTAGTCTTTATGTTTACATACATTAATCATTATTTCTTAAACTAACCACTCTATGAGATTCTTTAATCTTTAACGAATTCGATTTAATTATTGGCTATACTTTTTATAGTAATATTAATTATGATATTTTGACACTAATAACTGTGAAATCGACTAAATTTATGTTGATTTCTTTAAATTACGAAAAAAACACATGGTTTATTTCTGAGTTTGTTTTTTCAGATGACAGACTGTCCTAAAATCTATCTTAGTGCATTCATAATTAAACATACCCAACTTTTGATTATTGCCTTCTGCCACTATGCCAACGATATGTAATATATATTGAATTGTATTAAAATAGAAAAAAAAACCACCAGAATATCTGAGGCGTACATAAAAATATATTTTATAAAAATTCAAAAGAGTAGAAAAGAAATTCATTCCAACTCAGAAAAATTAAAAAGTGATATCCATGAAGGTCAAGATGAAATATCTAGTTGCCATTCCAGTTTCTAACCGGATATGAAAAGTTTCGTAAACTTTTTTGGACTGGGACTGTTATGTTGAAAGTTCATGTTTCACTTAAGAGCACGAGTGCCTTCACGCGTATTACCTACAATGAACCTTCCTTAAGACGAATACCGAATGGTTGTATCGCTAACCGGAGTTCAACTCCAAATTACTCATTTTGACCAATCTAACATTTTCCCAATAAATTGAATGTTCAATGTTGAATTTTAGAAAGATATATATTTATACATTAAACGAAGCCAGTGGTGGGGATTGCAATAATAATATGAATCTGATAAATTAATTAAATAAACGTTTAAAGAGTATTTATTTTTTTCTTTATAAAGAATTCAGAAATCCTTGTTAATGGATTTGACGGGTTATGTGATTTAAACCATTTATATAGAAAATTGAATTTATAAATTTGTTATTTCACTGGTTGTGTTACTGTATGTGTCATCTGTCTTGCCAATTGTAGAAGCATCTTCAAAATAAATGCATCACAAATAATACATCTATAACGTAGTCATTAAGTCTAGTTCTTTACTTGGATGAAACACGTGTCCCACCTTGTTATACAATTAGTGAAACAATGAAGCTATTTTTCGATTATGTGTTAATTCAATTCATAACTACTAACCCAGTATTTTATACATCTTAGTCATAAATAGGTGGGAGGGATCCATCCGATCCTAAAAACGTGGCATAGCGAGAGCCATTAGCTAAGTATTACTCATGTCCTAGCACCGTCGATTTATCATTACTGTCTCCAACAACGAAAGATTGAGTGACTGAATAAAAATTTGTTCTTGTAACTAATTTCTTTAGAGATGCTGTATTAGAAGCCGATATGCTACACATTCCTCTAACATTGTTGAAACCAAAACGTAAATTGTTTTAATAGTCCTTTTAAAATTCATTTTATAATTCTTTTGTTTAATAGAACTAATTGATCGTGATAATATCATAAAACAACGGAATAAGTTTTATAATTTATTTAAAAAAAAATGTTCACAGATAATTAACAATTAGCACTTTGAAAGTTTTTGAGTTATTTTATTACTTTGCTTCCTGAAGATTTAATTCCAAAGAGTTTATCAGTATCATTTTTATTCTCAATCAACAACACATCGTAATAGTTCAAATTGTATGACGTGTGCTGTTTGCTTCAAGATATCTTTGATGTAGCAGCAATCTATCTAAATTCTGCTGCATTTTACCTAGCGAAAGCTTTTCCTTCTGATTCATAGCGAGTAAGTACCCTACTCACGTCGCAATGAATGAGACTGATCGGAGTTCGTGCAATCGATTTAGTGCAAAAGGAAAGCTTCTTTTTTAGCATTGCGAAAACATATGTCGCCAAAAAAAAGCTCCAGCGACGAGAGAGTGGGAGTGCGCGAGTACGTGCGGCTATGAATATTGATGGTAACCCTGGATAATAGCGACGCTACACAAGAAAGATCTTTTTTGAATCCATACACTTACATTATACTTGTTATATTTTTATACCCCAGTGACTGCAAATAACTATTCTAACTTAAGGTCAAGTTTTGAGATTTTGATATCTCTACTATATAGCACGAAATACATGTAGAAATCTGTATGTTTGTATGCCTGTCGTTCACAACATCACCTCCCAAACGGCGTACATTAGCGACGTGAAAATTTCACAAGTCATTCTGGCTGCAATTGTAAGTTCAACTGCGCTATTTTCAACATTCAACTTTTGACACTTAACTTTTAACCTAAATCTGAAAACGCGATGTTGTTGACGTTTCAATGTGGGATGAAAAAAATAATAACAATAGTCGCCGAGCAACAGCTCAATATTAATACTTTCTGCAAGTGACAGTTGAGATAGAAACGTGAACGTAAATATTTGTGTTAATATTGAGTTTCATATTTGTGATTTGGTAGAAAATGAGTGGTAAATTCGTACAACTTGGAGTGCATCTGGAATCGTCATATAGAATTAGCGTATGACTCTGATCACGTGTTTAATTTGTGGCGCTGCAGGAGCCATTATTAAATACAGATCGACAAGCTGTCTATCGGGAAGTTCTGCGGCGCCATAACAAGAGTACAGGTGGCAAAATTGTCATCTTTTATTTTAGCTGGTTTCAACTCTTAACATTATTATTAATTGGTGGACTATATTTTGTGGGTGTAACAAAACAGGTACAGTTGAGGGTAATATTTTAAAATTTCAACATTAGCCAGCCAACGTCTAAATTTAATAACCTAATATAAGCGATCACCATCTTCCGTGAAGATGGAAGAAAAATACTTGAGAGATATAAAAATATTCAACTATTGAACTTAATATAACACAAATCATATATGCATGTGTAATATTTGCTAACCATATTTTATTAATGGCAAAACAATGTAGGAAGAACAACTGTTCATTCTGTTACCAATGATTTGTATAATCATTATGATATTAACACTTTAAAAGTGTTAACTGTCAATTCTTGGTGGAAAGACATTATATTTTAAAAAATAAAACACAATTCATTTGTACTACTTCCACATATTTATTGTAGACTCTTTCATTTGATTTATGTATAATTTGTTTGTTAATCAGTATTTTATTGTCTCAGTTCATGAACCATCAGTTTTATATACCTTCATTGTTACACTCAATTTTATATAAATAAGCCTGTTATGTTTGTATTTTTATCAGTTGATAATGCTCGTGATGAGTGAAACCGATCCTGATCATTATAAATATGTGGAAGTAGTACAAATGAATTGTGTTTTATTTTTTTAAAATAAAAATGATATTAACAACAACTTAAACAATCTACGATTTTATTGTTTTAGAAAGCGTAGTACAAAGTAAGTATAACATGCGAATCTTTTCTCCAACTTTTAAATTGTATTATTTGAGTAACAAATGAAAGTTCGATAATGCATAATTTTAATTGTCATATTGATTAGCTATCGTATTAATTTAGTAATTATTTATTGTCGTCTTTCCCACAATATTAAATCTCCGAGTGTTTTAGTCTCCATCACTTTGTTCTTTGACGTCAGTCATGCATGCTTCCCAATCAGTCTACATTGTAAGTAAACCCTCCTTGGAACCATATTGAAAAAAAATGAAAAGGCTACTATTTATTTTATTTATACATTACTTAATATTGCTCATATGTGTCTTACTTAATCTCTTTATTTCGAAATAATTTTAGTCATAAAAATGTTATAAAACATTTTAACGTAGTAAATCCCACTTTAACAAAATTAAATCAAATCAACATGAAAAATAAATACACTATTAAGAAAACAGCTCAGTTAAACAATCAGGTTTATAGTAAAATAAGTCCTATATCTTTTTCAAATCAATAAAATATGTCTTTATTTCATATTGTATGGACGAACGGTATGTAATAAAATCCTCTGGTATATGGCCTATATTTCCGCTGTACATACAGATATATTGATGCAGATTTTTGTTTTTAATAATTCAATAATGTATACACAACTCTGTCCATAGGTTGTATCAAGTACAATTTAACTTTTATTGCGATAAAAAACGATACTTATTGAAATATTTATTCAGTAAATAGAGTCATGTCAATAACAATGGGGATTTAATTCACAGCAGTCAATTGTAAAGTGTCTTTATTTGGTAATTATATTATGTACTAAAAATATATTGTTATTACTTAGCGCCCACACAAAACACAATGTACTACAAATTTGAAATCAATCATTTTATGTAGTTAACAACTTTACGTGTGGCTAGGCGTGAGATATGCCTAACTCATTTGAATGGTATATTCAGTCTAATGTAATAAAATGAAATACGTGCTAATTATTAGTAAACACAATAAAAAATAATCGATTACAAAAAATGGGCTTCTTAATCAGAGTAAAAATAAAATTGATACCAATTAATCGATTTAGATTTTATCTTGAAAATGAAGTGAGACAAAAGAAAAAGCAAATCAATCAAATACAACAGATGACGGTGTTTTGGCCAATTGATTTAACTCATTTTAAAGACGCAGGTCTCGGTCAAAGGATGTAAACTAGAAAAATAAATTGACTACTTTTTGGAAGGGAAGCGTCATTTTACATTGGTTTTAGGTTTAAAAATTCAGATCCAGAAACTTGATGTAAGCCACTATTATATCGACACTCCCTACGTATAAATTTAATATAAATAGAGAATTTACAGTAATCGAATGATTCATAACGCATCTTTCCATATAATTTTTTCGATAAAAACAGTTTTTATTCTCTCCTGAACAGTTTCAATTTTGAGGGTTACATCAATTTGCCAAAACATCATCGATATACATCTCACTTGAATGGTGTTCACTGTTAACTTATAGCCGACTTACAATATCTGTAAATTCTTACAAAATAAATCGCTTAAATAATCTTATTTTTCATAGTATGATCAGGACCAGCATTTATTGAAAATGCCTGATCACATATAATTGTGTAGTAAGTGTAAAAATTGAGTTGATTTTCTATAAATTATTAATTATCTTCGGATAAATTTACTAGAACTTTTTCATTAAGGAAGTTTAATATAATTTCTAGCCTAAATAATAAAAATTGATAAATTCTATTGTAAAATCTTGATGGAAATACATTATACAATATGACAATATAAACTCATTCTAAAAATTTTATTTAAGCAACGGAACTGGTATCGCTCAGCTCAAACGTCAATCATGTCTTAATGTAAAATTGAAATTGGTAACTTTGTTATTCCACTGGTTTTATCACTAAAGTGACGTGTTTCTCCTCTTTAAGAAGCATTTTATTATATTAAAAATGAATTTCCACAAAGTTACCACCGAATCCATAGAAAATATTGTCAACCATGGCTTTTATTTAAATAAAAATACTTACATTTCATTGCAAAACTACGATATTACGATAATACTTTAATTGATAGTAAATTATTGATCATTAGCATAGATTATATATTATGATTTCAAATAATATGAATTTTACTTTCGCAAGGTGAAACTTTGCAACAAAATTTTTACTTTAATATAAAGTTTACTTCAATAGAAAGTGTGGGCTTGATAATGTATTTATTTGAAGTTTAAAATATCTTTCACTTAATAAGAACCATCAATAAAATATGTCTACACCACACGTATAAAGAGAATTTTAGATCATTAAGAGACGGAAATTAATAATGTTTGCAATTTCCAAAATTACATCATCAGAATAATAACGTCGACAAAAGTATTTATACAGAAATACATCTTGGTTATTTGATATTACACAATCACTTTTTTGCTGGAAGAGTAAATTCATTTAATATCCGGTACCTTCCTATAAAAAATGTTATTTCGAAACTCAACTGAATCAAAAGGGTATCAAGAGTTATATATAATTATTATTTGAAAAGTTATCTATTAAAGTAAATTAACGTGCTAACTTTTTTATTTATTAGAATCGTTCAAAACAGTCTACAAAACTATTTTTAAAACATATTTCAAAATTGTAATTTATATTACTTTAATATTCTTCTCTAGCTTCACAGTTCTGCTTTGTATTTCGTATAACATAAATACAAGTTAAACTGTACTTAACTGTCAATATATCACCAATTTTAAAATCTCAAATACAGAGAATAACGTTAAATCACTTAATCGTAAACATTAATAATAAATACAAAGTTTTTGCACAAGTTGTTACAAAGTCCTTAGAGCCACTTGAATCTAGGAAAATAACGTATCAATGATTTTACACAATAATTATTGATATGATTTAAAAATGAATTTCGCCAATATTCTAATGAAATAATGTTTGCAACCCAAACTTTAGCAAACAATAAAGGATTTCGAAATACGGTATAGTGAGAGTGATTTGCTAACCACATACCTTCTCCAAACCAATTTGTATCCTCTCTAAAAAAGAGTTTAACCATCTCCCAACAACAGTTTTATTTGGATTGCTACACTAAAAGTTCATGTAATGCTCCATATTGGGAGTGGAAACGGTTAAACGAAGCTGATATGTATTTTTACTGGATATTTTAAATTTACAAAAACGTGAAAATGTATTTTTCTAAAACAATAACTTGTCCAACATGTGTTGCTCTGCGCCCTTTTCTGAAAGTATCTTTGTCATACTAAGCTTCAAAAATAGCACATGACTTCTATTTGAAGATTCACTCTCCTTCACTAACTTATGAATAAACAAGTCTCAGGTAAAACGTGCACATTTTACGACGTCAACGCTATATAAAAATAAAATTTCTTAAAAGGAATGTAAGTTTTAGTTTATATTTTCTTTGCACTCCAGCATAAGAAGTGAATGAATTTTTGGGTCAGGAAAATATTAAATATAGCCTCTATCATTAAATCAGCATCTTTATAGTAAAATCATTAACAAATCGATGTTAAATAATTGTTAACTTAATCACAAATAATTAAACAATTAAAATGGAAAATTGGGTACTGGGACTAAATTTATTATATTCTCTTACAATTATTATTTTTTTTATTAATTTTTACAAAAAAAACTACAGCCGCTCTAAATTAAATGAGATCGAGAGTTCAAGGGTTTTTCATTCTAAATAAGTATGTCACCATATAAAATAATGTATTTTGACTGAATCAATATGGATGTTTTATAATAACATATTTTATTATAAAATTGATAAAAGAACATATTTTCTTCATATAACAGATTTTTTTAAGCAGGACCGTTATTGTTCTGTTTTATTTGTGAAACAAGTTATAAAGGTTTACTCAACCGAATTGTAAATTATCCTTTTACGTTCTAAACCAGTGGTCAGCAACCCTATCTAATATATTGTAGACTAAATAGAGTCACAAGCGTTGTTATTTAAAAATAATACTTACATATGATAATATAATCAAACAAACATGAAAATCAAACTGAATTAAAATTTATAATAATATGCATCATAATATTATTGTGTGTGTTCCTCTGTTTAATACAGTGTTTTCTTTTGACAATTTCTCGTTATCTACTATATTTTATATTCTGAGTGAATTGTATGCTTATAAATGTCCATCATTGATGACTTTTTATTTAAATCATTTAAAAAAATATATGTTTTCATAAAAAAAATATCATTTTATGGGCCGCTGGTTTTTCACCTCTGTTATAAGCAATATTACTACTCGTTACCGGCTCAGAACACCGAAAATAATTTTAATTTGAACCGCAACTTGTGTTTGATACTTAATTATCCAGCCTACATTAAGATTTAATAGAATGTTGTTTCATAATTCAAATGTAAATCGTGGAATACGCTCAAGACGTATTCAAGAGTTCAAAGTGATAAAGGAAATTGTATATATCTTGTCTTTGTGGAACTGTTCTCTGTTGTATCTGGCAGAAATATAAATTGGATTACCAATAGGTTACAGGTTAAGTACCCATATAAATTGAAGAAGCTATCACTGTATTAATAATTTATTGTATAACTGTATTGATCTCGAAATAGATGCCTAAATAGACGATAGTCAATTTTTATGATTATTTCAATATACTAGCAAAAAAAGGATACGAAAATTTTAAAACAAAAAACCGTAAGCATATTTTCATGAATAGAATTAGATAGAAACTCTAAAACAACAATAATTGGCTATCAAATTAAAAAATAAATTTGAAAAAAAATTATATAAGATTGATTTTTTTGTTCAAATAAGTTATTTATGAATACTGACACGCTTATTACTTCAAGCACTTTTTTCTATGAAAATTGTATAATAAATAAAGCTTGGAAAGTATAATCAAGGAATAAATTTTTTGTCAAATCTCTAATGACGTTTTAATTAATCCAACGGACTAAATAACTGTATGCTATAATGCGCATTACCTTATTTTAGCTTCCCAATCTAAAAGAATAAAGATGTACTCTCTATACTTAGCGCTCCGAAACTGGTGCGCCACAAGATGCCAGGTGTGCCGCGGCGCAATTTGTCGAAAATGAGAAAAAAACATGATTTTTTAAATACGAAAAAAAATTAAAGCCATTTGGTTGCTGAGATCTCTGTTTAAAATATTTTAATGTGAACCACAGGTTAAGAACTTGGCAGAGGAATTATTAAAAATAATGAACGAACGCATTTAAATAGTAAATATTACCAAACCAGGAGCCTTGAATTTTTGAAATACTCTTTGAGGAAATTTGATTAGAATATCAATTCTTTTGTTTTACAGAAAAACGCTTTGGCTCTTCCAAGGTAAAGTTATGGCAAGATTATTAGTGCCTCGTTACAGATCTATTTATTTTTGACTAAACCAAAACATGCTAGAATTTTCGATGGTCGAACTTGCGTACATGGCTGACATCTTGGAGAATCTGTATTAAAATTCATTACTGATCAAATAATTAGTAGCCATGAAAATTCATCAAACAAATTATTGATTTTGGTGTGCCGCGAAATTCTAAAGTGCGCTTAGACGTGCCGTGGATGATAAAAGGTTGCAAAGCACTGCTCTGTACTCTAGAATACTCACGATCATACTGTATATACTAATATGAGCGATCTCGGTGTAGCCAACTGCTTCTAACATGATGTTATTCTGAAACTTTTCCTAGTCATATTTTTATGACAGACAGTTTCTAGACAAAACAACATGCAATAGAATTCAAAGGATTCCTTTCTCGAAATGTACGTTTTACTGACATGTGCACATGTTCACCGTTTCTTGAAATTGTTATAGTACAGCATTATCAAAAGAATGACTATTTTGTTTTCTTTAAAACGTAACAATAAGAATGTTTTTTAGAAATATTCGTACAGAAAAACGAAACTCAACGTGTGTAATAAAAAATAGAGAATTTTATGATTTGGAATTGCAATTCCATTATTTTTTGCAATTTGACTAAAACCTCAAATTAATATAGCAAAACCCTGGATCATATTTTTCTGAGTGTTATATAGACTTTTGGATTATTTAAAATGAGATTTTAGCTAGGTAAATTTTTGTTATAATTGTAAAATAAATTAAGCAATTAAGGACTAATTAATGTATTATAGAAATATAATCGGGTTATATTGGAAAAATATTTATCAAAAATTTTTGTTTAACTTATAACTTTCAATTGTACGAATATAAAGTCATAAGTGCGTTAGTGCTATTTTGTAAGGAAACTAAATATTAATATTTTTGTGGTGTGGTTTGTATAATGAAATACTTATACTGTAAAATACAACGAGACCCATTAATGAAAATAAAGAAATTCTACGCTCTTACAAATGTGATGCTTTCAAATTAAGTAAACAAGGGAGCTTTTCTCTCTGTTCAAAAAGAGAGAGCTTTTCAGTCATTCGTGCGAACATATTGACTTTCCAGAAAGGGTAACGGTAAACGGACTCTGCTTGTCGTAGCCAAAGTTTAACTTCGTAGAAATCGTGCCATGCTAAGAGTTAAATCACGTATTTTTCTAATTGACTTGCGGAATTCGAGATTTTTTCACTCTAGTTTTGGTTTTATTCTTTTTAACTCATTATTTTCGAATCTTGTTCTACGTTTTTTTTTGTTTTGTGAATTGTTAAAAACATTTAATTTTACAATATTTCAAAAAGCACTTAGCGTTCATTGGATCTCTTAATTGATAAAATGTAATAATACAATTTTAATGTTCATCTCATTAAGCTTAACACAGTCAAAAGTTACATTTCGATTAAAGTACCAACACATAGCAACTAAAATAATATATAATTAAATTGAATTAACCAAGTATTACACTATAAAATGCAGACCAGTGTAAAAATTAAACTATATTCTTAGTCAAATTGACTTTTTGTCTAGACTTACAGTATAAATTTCAATATATTTTATGTAAAACTATATATTCGCAAACAGTATCTTACATGCCTCGCGGCTATTTTTCAAATAAATTATGAGAGCAAAGTTTTTTGGAACTATCCTTATATTTACTAATTAACTAATTTGATAAAATATAAGCTGGGTCTACTAAACACAGGATAAATAAAAAACGTTATTTTATTAATAATATCACTTTTAAGGTGTTAACTGTCAATTCTTGGTGGAAAGACATTATATTTTAAAAAATAAAACACAATTCATTTGTGTTACTACCACATATTTATAATGATCAGGACCGGTTTTGCTCATCACGAGCATTATCAACTGATGATCAGCATTATTAGTTGATAATGCTCGTGATAAGCGAAACCGGTCCTGATCATTATAAATATGTGGAAGTAGTACAAATGAATTGTGTTTTATTTTTTAAAATAAAAAATAATAATATCACTTTCAGCTCGTCTTGAAGCCTGAAATTAGTTTTTTATGTATGCAAATATTGCCATGAAAGCATTATATTTTATTCAAAAATAATATAACACGTGTACTATGAAATTTTATTTGTGGCAAAAATTCAACGGATGTCAGTATCTATCTCTGTCAATATCCGTTTGTGAAATTTCGAAGAAGCAGTTTTCGATCAAAATAACATGATTCTAGAATTTCTGTGAAGTTTCAAATTTATTTTATTACAATTCCGGATATATTATCTATACACAACAGCAGAATTCAAAATTCTATAATATCAGTTTTTTTTCATAGACCATCTTTTTTTCAAGTTTGCTTACTCAAAAGTGCGTTCACAGAGAATTCTTTATTTCAAAGAAAATCGACAAAAATCATCTTTCGATGAATTCTTTGTAACTGTTTGGAAAATATAATCGTAACATTTTTATTCTCCATCTTGTGTAAGTAGGTGTCAGATATTTTTCTTTTTTTTTAAGCAATATTTTGGCATCTAATGTCCAACGACTAAAATAACTGAAAAAATCTATAAAGTAGGTACAGACTGGCTGTAATTATTTATTAGATTTATTTTAAGTGAAAAATAAAGTCATTTTACCATTTATCGAACGTGCAAAGGGGAAAACTCCATTTAATTAGTTAGTTGATAGGTATTTTGGATGCACGCCATCGTCAGAACTATGTTTAAACTTATTTTACTTATATGTACAATTTTGCTTACTTACGAAAACATCATTATTTTAATTTTAAATTAAAATATTTAACCTATCTACGAATTTTGTTTTTGAAAAAGGAATAAATTATATAGGCACAGGTATTTTTAATTAATCTTTATAGTAAATGCATTGAAATTTTATTGATTACGTGTAATCACGTGAGATTTTTATAATGGGCATTATTGACTTGATTAAATCTATTGTTTTCCAATTGTTTTAAAAAATTAAGCCTAAGGCTTTATTAGACATATATAAGTTAAGTTATGAAGTAATGTTGTGTAATTCTTGTAAGAGGTAGTTTGTAAATTGAGAACCTGTTTTTTTATTGTTAAATGACTTTATTCATGTTTTTGAATCTGGTTTGATTTTTTAAATTAAGTAAAACCTTTATTTATCTTGATTATCTTTTTCCGTTAAAATGCCTGCTCGTGGCTTAATATATTAATAATTGATAAAATGTATCGTTTAAAAAGAATAAAGTTTATCGCACATTACGTGGCTTTAATTACTGATAATATTTAATCACGGGTAGTGATGATTAAAGCACATCCTGAAAGGATGTATGTAGTTATTACGTGGCACACCTGTGTTCATCCACATACCTTCATCTCAGGAGGGCTGTTATTCCAAATATAATTAAACAGTTGATGATACGAAACGGAAATATCGTTCATCATCCGAGAATCCTTTGGGACTTTGGCAGCACATATGTAATTTTAAAATCTGCATTCATGTGCTTGTTGAGTCACACTTTAATATTCCAATGCCATAACAGACAAATAAACTTAACAACACTAAAAATAGCAGCAACCTTACTACTTACTACATATATGTGATGTAAATTTATTTTCATATTATGAAAAAATGTTTGTTTTATTATAAAATTAGTAATAGTTCTCCTCTTTATGTTCAAGCAACAGACTTGTATATTGTTATTTATTGGTTCATTTTTAGATAAAATTATATTAAATATGTATATTATATTCTTATATACTAGTCTAACCGTACCTGTCATACACGATGGTATTGAAATTGAAATACTGAATGTCTAAAGTAGCTAGTACGTCGGAACTGTGTGTCCATTGCATAACATTTTATTATACACCGAGAACGCTTACGTCATGAGAAAGCTTCATACCTACATGTGATATGTGATAATAATAAAAAGCGTCTACAGAGCAATCCGGGCTATTTATTATGTATATTTTTAGGCATTTATTTTAAAATAATATAAGTACTATATTGCAATTGAATGCTAACTAAACGCCAAGAGTGGTGAAAACCACACTTTTAGCCTTAGACATATGTGTCACTTAGAATAGTAATGGTGTAACTCCAAAATTACGAAAAATGAGTTTATACTTCAAGCACGTTCAAAAGATGTTCTTCTATCAGTGTAATAATAGTAAACCTCCATATATACTCCTAATTTCTTTAAAAAAACTGTTTTTTGTTTTTATATTCCCATATTTAACGATATTTTCCAGAATAATAGTGAAGTACCTGCAATATCAGAATATGTATGAAGTGTCCGGACAGATTTCACTACAACACTAACGTTGAAGTTCTTCAGTTGATTGACAAACAGTTATTAATGGTTGTTATTTGATCCTAAGAACATTTTACGAAAACCTTGATTTTCTCAAAACTTCAAAACGGGAGTTACACCATTACTATTCTAAGTGACACATATTTATGTTGGTGCAAAAATTAACGTTTTATTTTACTTACCAGTAATTAAATAATATTATATTCAATTACAATGTGCAACAAAATGGTTGAGAAAATATACTTACAGTTTTTTATAATTATTTTCAATAGTTTTATACAAATAAATGTTTCTATAATACATATTAACGATTTATGGTGACAAGTCATCAAATGTTTTCGAACGAAAAATCAGATGTTATTCTTCCACCTCTCATTAACATATACAAATTATACGTTTACTTTGAAAATCTGTAGGGATCGGTAAACAAACAATTTACCACTAATTACTTGAAAGTAGTTTACTTGCAAACGGTAAACAGGTTACGTAATCACTAGTATTAGAGATACCATAAGTAGTGTTTTTTTAAATTCTAATACCAAATATGCTGGCCACAAGTTTACAAAAACCTGTAGACACTAATAAGGCTAAATAAAGTATAAGACAAATATTATATCTCACCCGTAAGAAAGCTAAGCCTTCTCATCGCCGGAAACGGATGATTTCCTGAAGTATCGAGTAGATCCAGTTGGTATATCTCTCCGCGAATCCTATACAGCTTCCGGTGAAAATCTTCGATGGTCGGAGTGTAACTATCTTCAAATTTAGCGCCTAGAAATCTGGCAACCAGAGAAGTTTTCCCAACTCGCGCAGACCTACAAACGATGAGAAATTTATTATTATCTTCATATTACATAATAATAAACAATTTTACATAAATAAACAGTATAAAAAAAATTGGCATGACAGTTTATAATAACCCAAGCATCAGAGAATTTTATAAATTTTTAATCACATGAGATAAACTCGACGAGATTTTGGTAATCCAGCTTTCTGACAATAAAAAAATACTAGCTGTCGTTACTTTTTATGGGAATACAGGGCATCAGTTCGTAAAGCTATTAATATGTTTTTGCTAATCACAGTCAAACTGGGGACTTTAACCTTTAGAACTGAACTTGGAGATGATCACTTTCAGATGACTAAATGCTGATTCACATAATGGAAACCACCAGAAGCATCATTTTTAATAAATACACTTACGCATTGATGTACTGTGAATCCTCAGCGGGTAGTATCGGGCAGGTTGTATTGAGTTATAAATGTAGAGCTTTCTTTATCTTGTTTTATGAATTGTATAATTTATACCAACGGATCATCCAATTATTTTTGAAACTTATTCTTTCCGCAATACCTTAAAAGTTTCTAAATATTGTATACAAAGCCTTTGTGACTTACCTATAAAGCATTAGATACTTTTGAAAATATTTTCACCAAAATTAATCTTTGTATACAAATCGCTTTACGATAAGTTTTCATTTCATTTGAAGGATGATACGTATCATAGCTAAAAGCCTTTATAAAAAGCATACTTTTCGATATTTTTATCACCTTTTAAACTTTAATGATGTTCTTTAGCATTTTTATCGAGATTGTGAATACGTTTTTGCCACGATAACCGATAAGAGATGCCGATAATTTTCAGATTTATTTTTATAAAATGTATATCAGTATGGCTCAAATAAACATAATCGAGCTGCATACAAATTTTAAAAGTAATAAAAATTCCAAGCCGTCATTGATAGTGAAATGATTTTACTTTTTAATCAAGATTTTATCAAACATTACAGGTTATTCTTGACTTACGACAAAATCTTAAATTCCATACAAAATATTAAAATTTAAATACTGTTTAGTTTAGGTCATTTTAGCGGCTTAACTTTCATTTGTGGTAATAAAGCAACCTTCTTTCAAATATTGTATCTGTCAAACTTCAATCACAGTTTTATTGAAAATTGGTCCGCTGATACTCGGTTTTTCTTGTAAAACAAGTGGTTGGAATAAGGTTTGGCTGCAAGAATTGCGTTGAAAATTAAAATTTACTTTAGAATGCAATTGGATGAAATAAGGTTATGCCTGCAAGAATTGCGTTGAAATTCTTTTCTGATTTAAATATCGGTTTACTTCATTAATAAATAAATTCATAGAGGTAAACCCACCGTACTTCGATGGTACATATATGTATATGCATATAAATAAATATCCGAATTTGAAAATACTGATATTAAGCTGAATGCGAACCGAGGACTACCTGTATTTAAAAAATAATGTTTGTAAGCCAATTACTTTCCATTTTATATTCTTGGATAAGTGTATAAACCTGTGAATATTTGCTTAAAGACAATATACTTTGTCATATTACCTACAAACAGTGTATCTATTGGACAGATTTATTTTTCTATTTCAATTTGAAAGAACTTGATGTACGTACATTTATGCCAAGTTATTATATTTGTATTAATCATAAAATGAAGCTTTTTGATTATTTTGAATAATAATGCAAATATTATAATACCAAATCAACACTCACTACGTTAAATTATACTCACTACGAAAGATTATTTTAAAGACTAGTTTTTTTGACATATTTCAAGAACAAGCCTGCCGGACTCTGCAATATTAATATTAAATATAGCATTTTTTTCTTAGAATATACTTTTGTAATGTGTTGCTCATGTGAACATATAATTTTGCGTTGAATGATTTTTATGAGTAGGGTTAGCTCGATGAGTTTTAATGAGGTTTAAAAAATCCTCTCTCCGCCACACAAAATGTTATCAGAAAGCTGTGATTCACATTTTCTTTCAACCACCAGTGTTATCATCGTATTATATTCTTCTCAGGGTATGAAACCGTTTTACAGCTTTGAAGCACTGGCTAAATAAGAAAGGAAAAAACATTAATCTTCTACAAAATACAGTCGAGGTTTTATTGTATATTATAATCCGGTCGCTTCTATATTACGTTCAGACGAGAAATCTTATTAAGTATACCGACTTTTCATTTCTACAAAACTTTACGTTTTCTTCTTCAGTTAACAATAATAAATAGCTTTTTTAAATTTTCTCTAATGTTTTTTTATGCCTTGTGTACCGAAAATGATTTAAGATCGCTCGTGCTTAAAAATACTTGGTAATTTATCTGCCATACATTATCAAAAGTCAGTTATATAACCAAATATCATGTTTCATATAAAACACAGTAAAAGAGAGTATATAGAAATATAATCATACCCTGAGGCAAAAATCTTTGCTGTTCGTATTACATACGTTATAGTACTTTTTTAAAAGACGATTCTCAGTAAGAAACATTTTCAAGTAGTTGTGTGACTGATTTATCAGAATATGGAATTATGTAAGATACATAATCCTTTCCGTTGAGTCACATTCTCAGTCTACACGGATCACATCGTCACCTTGGGCAAACAAGGTTCTATTTGCAACAACTAAAACTGTTCAGGAAAAGCAATTTAAGATGTCAGAAAATGTAACTTTCTGAATGAAATACACTTATGCATATACGTGACTAAAAAAGACAACCGCTTTAGAGACTGTGATCTGTGTATGCAGATGGAATGTTTTTTGATGGATATATTGAAAATTGTAAGGTTATTTAAATGCTGATAGTACCGGACTTTGAATATGAATAAAACTGCATTAAAAAATGGTTTTTATGAAAAAACAGCAGATGTAACCATGTTTACCCAAAGCGACGACATGTCACCCTCTATCCAATCCAAAAACAAGGCAGGAATCGATTAGTTAACTATTTATCCTTTCTTAACACTATTTGGTGAATGAATTTAAACATATTTTCGTTAAACAACTGTTGACATTTTACAAGTCGTAGGACTTCACGTTAGGAGCGCTTTTAGTTAAGAAAACATTTTTTTCTTGTTTTAAGAATACTTTGTAATTTTTCCTATCTATATAATTATATTATAACACCTATGGTTTATCTATTAATTAACAGAGTCAAATAACTATTTCATTAATGTAATTGAAGCAACACGCCCTAGTAAAGTTGTTACTGGTCAACAGGTCGATCAATATTTCTACTGTTAAACTGGTATTGCATGAGTCAGTCATTTGATTCTTTAAAAAGTTTTATTTATATAGCAATTGGCTTATTTATCAATAATTGAATCCTGACCTAACTGTTCAATATTAAATTTCTTTTTCTAATAAAATTTCTAAAAATACTTGAATAGTGGAGTGTATACTGACGTAAAATACTAGCTGATATATAAATACTCCGTAAGTTAGGATTTGTAAAATCAATAAAAGCTGGAAAGTGAAACGAAATTTGTTTTATAATAAAGGTAGGTAGACATTGGCTGCTCGAAAGTTTATACATTGATAAATCGGTTGAAGCATGCTTCATGGGTTTTCACTTCTTTATTCGCTTCATACTGGTATAAAAAATCATCACTCTTACAAAGTTTTAATAGTCAAGTAGAATTAATATCTTTTAAAGTGGTGGGTCTTTAAATGACGCTTTTAAATCTAATTAAAACTTAAACTAACGAAAATCTATTCATTAATTGTGAGACAATGAAGAAAAAATAATATATTAACTTAAATAAAATAAGTACACTTGGGCCTCGTATAACACGGTCATATAGTTCCACAAAAACGTCGTGTAAGTTCATAGAATATTAGGGTATGAGTTCCAAAAAAATATCGAAGTTTGTTAATTTTCTTTATTTTTTTAAATAAACGATCCGAAAAATATACATGTGCGTATTTATTGAAAAAATAACATTATAACATATAATTCATTCATCATCGCTTACAATTCTAAATGTTTGACTCTTTTTCATTATCGGAAGACTCTGGAGTATTGTTGGATTTAGTCTTTAAAAATTCTGTAAAAAGATTGTTTGCTTTTAGCGTATAAATCTTTACGTATTTCGTGATAAGGGGCCAATATCTGTTGTAATTATCTCATAAACTTCAAATATATTTCCATCATAGGATCGTTTTCTATAAAAACTTGCTGAAAGCGTGTTGTACAAAAATATGTCACAATTCATCAACCGTGTTACATCAAAACTGTGTTGTATAAAACCATGCTATACGAGAGTGTATTTAATAAATGCTACCATTCACCTTTGAAAGATTGAATGCTTTATACGTGTGGCTATATCAGCATAAAACGAAGATTACCATAGTTGATCATATCATTAATGAAGACGATTTAAGAAGAACAATATTAAAACGATCTTCCAGCATTCAAAATCGGCATAATTTAGTAAAATATTACTCGATGAGGAATAAAAATAACTTCAAATCATCATACAATGAAAAATTGAGGACATCAATTGCGTATGTAAAAAGAGACACTCTTGGCTACGTTTCTTCAATTTCCAAAAAGGTGGTAACTTAAAATAACTTGCCTAGAGCAAAGAGCCATATTTTAATTTTAATCTCAATTATTGAATAGAAAACAATCCAAAATTTTAAGCGTTTCAATCAAAATATAAATAAATCTACACTATTACAAAAAAATCAGGCGGCTATGCCAGATGACAGGTTTGACGTATTGTTTTTAAATAAATTTGAACACTCAATGAAATTTCTTATTCATACGTGCATAAATGAATATAGGCTGAATAATATTATTACATATTATATAATAAATACGTCTTGCGTGTGCTGCGTTGAAAAAAATTCCACACAACCACGGTAAAATGTTTTTAGTTTTAATAATAGTTAAATAATAAAGTAGAGTTAGTGAAAATGCTAATTTTGTCATTTCAGCATATCACACTTATGTATATGTAGCTAAGTGATTCAACATCAAACTGTTTGAGTTAAATAATATATTCGGAAATTTACCATGTAGCAAGGAATAATATTTGAACACTTGTGAAGATTTATTGTCAAAAATGTATGGAAAATTTTTCATCGAATTGATATCTATTAGACAACTCTATATATATGTACGATATCACTTTTAAGGTGTTAACTGTCAATTCTTGGTGGAAAGACATTATATTTAAAAAGATAAAACACAATTAATTTGTACTACTTCCACATATTTATAATGATCAGGACCGGTTTCGCTCGTCACGAGCATTATCAACTGATAAAAATACAAACATAACAGGCTTATTTATATAAAATTGAGTGTAAAAATTAAGGTATATAAAACTGATGGTTCATGAACTGAGACAAGAAAATAATGATTAACAAACAAATTATACATAAATCAAATGAAAGAGTCTACAATTAAAATGTTATGGAAATATTAGACTGTTGAAAAACATTCACAAAGAATAATTCCAAGCGTCTCGTAAATATTACAGTTCTATTTGATACTTGAAAATAAAATTATTCTAACTGTTGCTTTTCTAAGCACGTGAACTGTCTACCAGGCGTCTTTGTATACTAGATCCTCTGCTGTAAGTAATTTAACCCTAAATAAATTTCAAGAAATGTAAATTTTGAACGAAAACTTGAAAATAAAAATAGACGCGAGGTCACTTCGCATAACAGCGTGAAATACAATTCTCCACTCCAGCCAAATACTTGAAACGGTTTCTTTGCTCAAGTGAAAAAGGTGAGCTTTTGAAAGTTCTTAAGGTTTATTTCCAAATTTTCTATGATATTGAGTAGCAAATCGAATGACACTACTACTTTCAGTCTGCTTGGTTTTCAATTTTGAATTTTTTCATCAATGAATCTTTTTACCTAATTTATTTCAAGTGTACTTCATTAAACGCTATACTTTTTTTTTCCATGTCCGCTCCCAATGTGGAGCATATGGTCTCCTAATGGAGGTATCTTAACAGAATTTTCCTAGGAGAACTGCTTGTTACTCAGTTGCTCAACCTCTCTTTTTTGCGAAGAGAGTAGGAATAGAAGGATAGGGCTAGGACAGGACTAGTGGTTAGCTAATCGATCTCGCTACACCCTGTGAGGATGGAATGGGTAGGAGGGAGGACTCAGACTACGTAAAGAAAATCAATCTATGAAAACCGTCCGCACCGGAAATTGAACCCGAGACATCCGTAATCGTAGCCAGAAACGCTACCAACTGCGCCACGGACCCCGTCGTTATTTTTATGTATATAATAAAAATATGGTATATCGATTGATTAGCAGAAATATTTGTTTAGCACTGGTTCTAAGCAAAGTGATATTTAATCATGAAGGATGATATAGAATACCCTATGTCTTCGAATTACTTTCAACATCTTTGAAATTTACAATTATATTATTTTTGCCTTGAAATATGTTGCATGATCACTTGACATAAAATCTAAGAGATTTTTTGAAATAAATCACTCTAAACCACTTATGCCGATTTTCAAGATCTCAAATATTTTATTTAATAGCCAACATTTTTTGATAATCCAGCCAAAGACGCAGACCGGAAAAAATAAGAAACTTCCGATCACTAAACGGACCTGTTATGACTGATTTACAGATACCGTAAAAAGACGTAATTATAAACAGTACATTTTTCTTTGAGAAAAAATTCATAACTGAAAACAATTATTTGATGAAAATCAGAATATTCAAAACTGTAATGATTTATGATTTTTATTTATTAAAAATAAATCGATATCAAGAACAAGTACTTTCTTGAGTCTAAATTTATCCACCATAAAGGTTAATAATTTTACCAACGTGATTTTCTTTAAATAACTTTTAGTGTCATCTAAATCACTATAATTTAGTCTAATACACTGAAATTAATCCATAAATAATTTTTTTTTGGTATATAATTTAATCTTTTTGTTGTGGCAACTTGTCTACAAAAAAACTTGTCAGTTCATAAAGTGCCTCACTTTTTCAATGTGGTCTAATACCCTTCATTAGTCATTCCTCACAAAATTTCAGTAGACTGGGAGCTGAGAAAATTAGTAGTTTTCTTTATATAGCACGAAACATATTTTTTAACATTGTTTTTATCGTAAAAGTCATTCAAAGTTGCCTTCTTTCATTAAAAAAGCAATTTTAGTTTCCGTGTGTAGAACTTCTTATCAAGTGGGTAGTGTTTATTGAACAGTTTTGTAAAGTATGTTTTTTTAAAAAACAACATATTTAAAAAAAACCAAAAACGAAGCACAAAAATTGTAAATGTATATTGTTATTTAATTTATAGAATGAGACGTTTGGTCCCTGAGGAGCTTCTGTTTTGAGGACGGTGGCAGAAATTGGTCGAAGGATGACGGACAAAACGGGTGAGTGCCACTCAAGTGAATACCTTAGACAGCGAATATACATAGAAATCCAACGAGGGAATGTACTGGCCGTTATGGGTACGATCGAAGTATCCAGGAGGATGAAAGATTTTTTTCATTTTAGGAAACACTTAAAGTTTGTTTAAATATTTTAAAACAATGTCTGTACTATATAATATTATGAATAAATGTAATGAATATTAAAAAAATCAATTATTGTTTATTTAATTTAAGATATCTAAGAGTTTTCGTATCAAATTCGAATTGTTGAAATTTAACTATTTATTATTATACTACAACAAAACGAATTTAACCCAGAGAATTATTTTCGTTAAAATCTAAACATCTTCCGACTATCTATTTCAATAGAAAAACGAATAAAATATTTAACCTTCATAACTTAAAACCAAGAGATAGCAGAGTAGAAACGTAGGGTAGGAGAGTAAAAAGCAAAGGATTAATTATGAATACTTAATAGTTCTTAAAAATAATACGAGACTTTAAAGAAATCGATTGTTAGTTTTTAACATTTTAAGCGAGATGGATGGCGGCAGGTACCCGATATTAAATTTATTCCCAATGGGATTTTCTCTTCGAAACAGAATTAATTCATATTATTACTATTATTGTTCTTATCTTCAACCTCACCACGAGCAGTAAAAGACAGCGCCCGACTTTTAATTTCTTCACCAATAACAAGCTCCCATCGATTATTTAAAAACTTAGATGATTTAAATTGTTTTTAATATAGAGTTATATTACAATGAAAACTAGGCAAACGATTTTGCTAAATATTTTAATGTGTAAAATATTAAACAATGATACTTTTTAAAAATAAAATAAGCACCCATCGGTTGACGCTTTCCATGAAACAGCGAATGGTATCTCAGCATTCCGCACGGTAATTACATTCTCTAGAAAACCATATCTCTCGTTTTTATTCGTTCATTTCTGTTCTGGCAAAAATCCGACCCACAATGCCATGAAGGATTGTCATACGCAGCTTAGCTTTTCCCTCACATGTACTGGGTCAATGTTGTTCTGCAATATCTCTAAATATTATATGTATGCATATTAGAGAAGGTTTCGCTGTTCCTCTACAATGTAAATATTTAGCCCTCCAGCTTTTTTGCATTTATTAAGAATGTTTACAGCATAAATTGTATTCAACATCTGAATTTTTAAGCTACTTTCACTCAAAAAACTACCCGAATGAATACTACTTCTGTAGCCGAGAGTTTGACGCTCTTGGTCTTTTTTCTAATTCAGTTGCGGTGTCATAATAATATTTTCAAATTTCTGTAAATACAAACAAATTAATAAATTTATTTTCAATACATTTGTGGAATAATTTAAAAATGCATAAATGTATATCATGTTTATATCACTTCTCACTCATCCAATTCTAAAAACAGCAAGGTAGCTAGTTAACAGTTCTTTTTTATTGCACTTTTTATATCCTAACTCTCTCCGACAAAAGAACTCTTAAAGGACTGAATGACATGTAATTCTCATAAAAGTATTTCTGTAGAGTTGTCATTGCACCACATTGGTACCGAATATGGTTGTAACAAAATGTAACCCCACACGTTCAATTAGTCCAAATTCCGCTTTCAATGAGTGGGTAGTGTTGAAGAAGTAGAAAATGCCATAGAAACTAAAATATGATGTTTGTCAAAAACAAGATGACCGTTATTATTAAAATTCGAGTTGGAGCTAAAACCGCAACCCAAAAACGGCACATTGGCTGCCGGAATTTTTTCTTTTCTTACAATTACTATGCCTTAAACAAAAAATATTAACGCTCACTTACTGATATACATGCTAAGGCTCATTTTCATTACCCTCTACAAAGCAATAACGAGATAATAAAAGGGAATTTACTCGCCATTATTAAGACGCTTTAATTCGTGACGAAATTTTATTGCATTATATTGTTCATTATCAACCGTTATAAAATTTTTTTTTTTATATAATTGATGCGTAAAATCAATCTCTATTATTCACTTTCATATTAAACGTTGGTCTTTTTTTTTCTAATTTTGTTATCATTCCAATTCATATGGTTTTTATAATAAAACTCGTTGTTTTATTTATTTTAAACTAGCAAATACTCGGCATGCGTTGCAATGCCACTCAAAGAAAAAAGTGCTTTTTTTTTTGGATACACAATATATTTTGTTTTCCGTCTGGCGTGTACACGAATAAATCAAAAGATTTTCTGACGCTTTAGCAGCCCACATACAGCTGTCTATGTGAGAAACATGGCTTTTCCAAATTTAGTCCATACACTTGTAGCGATTGTTCCTGTGCTATGTTGATGGTTATTGCAAATGAGTACTGGAAACTGCAGACGCTTAAATTCAACTGGCATATCTGTCGGAATCAATGGGATGTGCGGGAACAATACATATTCTCCTTTAAATTTTCCATTTAAGACCGGCAATTGGACTTTAATAATTAACACCACTTGTTATGTCACACACGAACTGAAAAGTTGCTATTTGATTATTTTTTTTTTTATTTTTTTATACAGAAATCTTTGAGAGTGTGTGAAGAACTACTCACCAAAGTTTCATCGCAATCGAATGAATGGTGTAGGAACGTATACGGGACAAACAAACAAACAAATATTTATTTATATATATATATTTTGAAATTACTTTCCTGAAATTCCAATGAATCAACGTATTATTTTAATATAGGTTAAGTGTTTATAGAAGATCCGAGTGTCTACTGTAACAAAATTGCAATAATGAATAAACTTTAGATCTATTCACGAATAACAGTAGAAAGTTGATAGCGGATAATCCATCGATGGACTCATTCAGACTTGGAAGCAATTTTAGTATTACATGTTTACTATGATGGTTTGTGTATTTTTTTCGTCTTTTGAAGTACTTTTGTATTAAAAATCTGAATAACTTTTCTTCAAACTATTTAATATTTTACAGACACTTATTTACAGTATGACATTAAAATCCCCATTCCCAAAAACTGTTGTGTAAATAACAGAAACACAATATCAATTTCAAGATTGTTTTTCTATATACCATTTTACGCAATATAGTATGTAGTTAACTATTTCACGTAATAAAATACAACATATCTAGAATCTTGATTAATTCAAACATCTTTTTGATTTGCTGTACAGAAACCCTTCCATGAAAAATTGAATAGAAGAAAAAATTTTATGGTAGAAAAGTCAATGCAGACCAAATAACTTTTTTATATCGCGCTAAAAATAGACAAACGCAATCAATTTCTAAATAGTTTTACTATATATCATTTTAATGTCTTTTTGAAGAACCTTTATCGATTACTAATACATAGAAATAAATTGTAGAACATCATTCTAGTGTGCAAAGCTCGTAACTCTGTATAATACAAATTTACAGGAGACTGTAAAAACGTAATTACTTTATTACAAGGTTTTAAAAATTCACAATGAATATAACCCTCTCCCACTTTTTATTACTGGTTTTTATACTAATTAAAGGATTACAATCCAAGTTCAGATATTCATAACAATCATTAGATACGTTTAGTCTGAAAATGCTTCTCAAAGACGAAAATATGAGTCATGTCAAGTTACACAATAAGTCCGATATAATTTATGTTTGCTGGATAAAACGTACATTAATAAAATCAAAAACTAAATACCGACATATGTGTTTGATTCCAGAAAGATTTTTTAGATTCGAATACAATTGAATCATAACAATTTCAGTCAAATAATGATTTATATTTTATTAAATACCCTACAGTTTTATAATTCCAAACATAATAAGGTTATTAATGTTAAAAACAAAATCAAATATAAATTCTTCATATAAAAGAACTTCAAATAGTTTATTACATGGTACTTCATCAACTCGATTTTTTTTTTAAATATATACAGTAAACAGTGTACCTACTATGATTCTTAGTGGAAATTTCTTGTATCTTCTATTAACTTTATGAATTATTAGAAAAAGGGCTCTTAATCAAAGACTATTTGAATATTTTCCATATTCTCTTAGTTTCATATAAGAGAAGCAATCATCTCGTGGAAGTTTTCATGCTCAATATATACACCATCTACGCTCGTGCAAAATACGAATATATTTGAGCATATTACTTGAACATTCTTTTTGTGCGATATTTTCTGTTTGCTGCATTTTTTCCATTCATGTATTTGGCGAAATGTAAAAATATTTCTCTTATTCGCATACTCTACATCAGTGCTCCGCAACCTTTTATCACCCACGGCACACCTAAGCACTCATAAATATTTCGCGACACACTACAAGCCAAAATATGTAAATTTCATAAACAAAGCTTACAATTTATTAATTTGTTTTTATTTGATGAATGCGAAATAGTGGATAATATATTTTTTAATAAAAGAATATTAAACTATTTAACCTTTTCAAACGTATGGGACAATTGATTTGACAATATTTTGATACATTCCTTCATTATTTGTAATAAATCCACTACGAAATTTTTCGCCATCAATATATGCAGCAATGTGTAATTTGTGCGGTAGGATTATTTTCGTTTTGCACACGAGACAACCTCCAATTTATTCCCCATCATTAAATTTGCACTATCCAATAAATATCAAAATAATGTAATATTTGTTTCAATGAAAATAATTTAAGCGGAGATCATAACAAAATTATCCGAATACTTGTCATTTTGAATGCACGGTGCATTTTGGATGCGCGGCACACCTGGAGTCGTCTCGCGGCGCAGCGGTGTGCCGTGGCACATTGGTTGCGGAGCACTGCTATACATTATATGAAATAAACGAGATAATTTAACTTGTAAAAATAATGAAACTTTGTCTTAACTTTGTATATTCTAATGTTGTCCAATCTACCGTGACTACGTTTTTCAACATCTTCAAACATTTTAAATTATTGTATTTGAAGTCTACAGAAACGTTAATTTCTATTTTTAACCTGTTACTTCTATTTGATTTACTCCGTCAATCATTTTTCACATAAAGTTATGTGTATCCCAAAATTCACTGTTTTCGGTAAAATTTTTTGATAATTTGAATGGTCGAATTCTCAATTTGACGTAGTTTTTTACTTTCAAGATAATTTCCTTTTTTGAAATGAAAACTGTCAAAAGTTATTCACAAAAATCAATATTTTTTTCCTGGAATAAATTTTCTAAGAACATTTTTAACCACATTCAATATTAAAGCAGACTATCTGAAATAATTTGTGATAATAATACATATAGTCGGGTCCGTGGTGCAATAGTCAACGCCGTTTGCCACGGTTACGGATCTTATGTGTTCGAGTTCCAGTACGAATAGTTTCATAAATTGATTTATTAATAGATTTATGGATCTCTTTTACAAGCTAGGAATGTTTGTAATGTCTGAAAATTCTCTCCTACCTACCCAATTATAAAAACGGAGCGTAGCAAACTCTACAGCCCTATTATCTTTCTATACCAATTCTCTTAAAAAAAAGAGTGGTTGTTGTGTTCACGTAGAAAGGTTTCTGTTATGGCAATATTAAATAAACAACTGGTTATTTATCTGTTGCAGTTTTGATACAGTCGCTTAAGCTGTTCAATAGTAAATAGAATTATGGGTACGCTTGTAAAATATTATTTTTGTAGATCAAATAAAATAACATTATTCGTTGATGGTTATCTTAAATATTTTACTCGTAAATTAAAAAATAACTAATTCTTTTAATATCTAATGAAGTTTTATATAGAACTTTATTTAAATTCTCTATTAACTTATTTAACTTACCAAATTATGAGAGTACTTTTCAAGCGCTTAAATTTTGTATGAAATCAAAAATAAAATGAAGCTTTCAAACGCTTTAAGAGAGTACTTTTTGTTCCCGAAATAAACGATAGATTGGATTTTAAATTTAATACGTTATTTTTAAGCACTTCTATTTCAAGTGTTAGAGGGGTGAATTTTAAATTATTCATGTGCTATTCAACCGAATAGGGCGCGATTCACGCACAATAGATAGAAGGTGACGCCCGATTCTTATTTATGCAAGAAGGCTCTTGAGACATTATTCGGTATAAAATAATAACTATTTATGTTTCCTTTTTTATTTCACACCATCCATCCTCTTAACAACGATATCGTTACAGAAAACTTTCTATTTATAAACGTTAAATGTGTTTTAAAAATAAACATAACAGCGTAATACCGTCACGCAAGTGTTTTCGGGTATTTTGTTTTATGGTGCAAATCTATGGTTATATTTTCGAAATCTAAAGAGATTGAGTCTTTGTAAAGACAAAGACTCAATCTAACCGCGTTTTCTATTATAGCCTTCTATTTAGTCAGACTTTTGAGGATTTACTATTTTCTATTACTACTTTTCTTTCATTTATCTGGTTAAACAGTTTTTTTCTAAGCTGTCATAATCCCTGTGGCAGGTATGACAATTTAAAAATATAGCAAAGCTAGGAGATGCTATAATGTAAGACAAACGTGTCTTTTTAATACGCAATACTATTCACATCATTTAAGAGAATGATTTTTTTAATTCACTTACTCGCCGATTACAATGACAAAGAAGTAAAACCATAGACTGTCCCTTGTGATCAAGCATCGGAGTTTACGAATGGGTATTTGTAAATAGATACAAACTCAATGCATTTTTCAGTTGCTATACCTGTGGCTGAGCTTTCCTTGTATTCAGTTGCGTGGTCATTGGTTGGAAACTCAATCCGAAACTTAAACATATTGATTGAGATACAGAGAGAGAGAGCGATTTGTAACTTTTATTCCTTTACTAGGCACACTTTTCCATCGTTACCCTTTCAAAAATGAGACGAATTGCAAATTGCAACCAATGTCAGTTGCAAATTGCAACCAGTTGTCAATAAGTATTGTTGAGATTATTCTTTGGTAGTCTACCTGCCTCACATTGAAAGCACATGATGAAAATCTATGACATAAAAATGCTTTCAATTAAAATTTATTTTCATGAGTGAATGCTATGGTTAGAGAATAGTTGAATTACATTTAAATTTCATCGTTATTACTTAAAAACCCTGAATAATACGATTAAGACAATGACTTATGAACAGTTTTCATTAAGCCACGCTTAAATTGCCGTACATTGATATAATATAATATGTTTTTGAAAAAATCACTAGAAGTTTTAACAAAAATACCTATAATAAACCTAGGTTCGTTTTTTGTTATATTAGTACTTGTATTATCAATAATATTTAAATTATTTTACTACACAATATAAAAATTTATAACACTGTAATTCTGAGTTTTTGGTAGTAATGGGTAACCTTATACAATGGATATGCCCTAAAAATAAATAGGCATTTTAATGTGCTATTAAAAAACCTTATTTTTAACATTTTTTCATAGCGGTTTCTTACAATTTTGGGGCTAGATCTCTTAAAAGCTTTTCCGGGTTATAACCAAAAGATGGTATTCCGCTTCAATTATATAAGGACCTTATTTAGACAGATAAAAGTTTTATTTTCTTTATTATAAAAGCTGTTATAAATAAAGCCATTACATTAAAACTTTTTTCTAACAATAATCTGATTTAGAGGAAAATTTTAATGTCACTACTTTTAAATAGTAGCAAGTTACTAGAATTGTTATAAATATATTTTTGTATTAAACACGTATTAAGTAATTCCAATAATACTATCAATCATTTGTTCTGACTTGAGTTTGATTAAATGAACGCAGAGAAAGATTTATAATAAATTAAATAACTTGAGACACAAAAAAGCACAGTAAATAATATATTAATCACAAATCACTATCATTCTTGGGAAATATTCTTTTTCTTAGAATATTTAAATATAAATCATCACATAGCATTCACCGTGTGTAAGGAATAATAATTATAGGTGTTGATTTTCGTTATTTTTATAAGAATTCTAAAATATTTTGTACCATACCTTCTTTTGGTTTGAGTTACAAGCAAATTTTGTCTCCTGATTGCTAATAACGCGATAATTTCGTGGAATTATTATGGTTACTTAAAACGAGAAACATAGAAATAAAGTATATTTATGGCATATAGATAAAAATTGACATTTTTTAATGTATTAACTAGGACACAGGGGCATTTTTACAAAATAATTGAGGGACAACTACTTAAATTATGTTCTTGTTATAATATTTTACAGAAACCACTACAGTAATCACTACTCTTCACGACTTTTGTGAGGAAATTAAAGGACTCTTTATATATTATACATTTGACTTAATTATATTGTATTTTTTGTTAAAATCATAAATACTAAAATTTTTATACCATAATTTTCTGTCTGCAATTTTCGTTAAAATTTATTCAAGCATACTTTGTGAGACTTAATAATAGATTAGTAATTTTTCAGCTTACGTTAGTAAATTGATACGTGTTACTTGTGTGAATAAAAGAATATTGTAAATATGGAATCGTGTTATACGAGGGAAAAGTAAAAAAAAAACTATTGGGACCGTGTCATACTGGACGTGATATAAGAATGATTAATGTTAATATATATTTATTGACTTTCTACATGGCTGGTGACCACAAGAATACAATATTATGAAAATATTTCTTTGCTTCATGAACAAACGAGGTAAAAATAAACTTTACTGGCATATGCGTTATAATAATTTTTAGTGAATTGAAGCCTGCTATAAATCGTTGTGAAATATTAATTTAATCCATCTCAATTACAGCCAAAATCAAACTCCATTCATATTTCTAATGAATTCATAGTAGTCCGTTATATATCGGCGTGATAAAACCCTTAGACGCCGGGTGAAAAGTGGCCTGTGCCCAGACAATGGGGTTTATAATGACAGTTATTAAAATACCCCCTTGGCAACATGGTGGTATTTGCAACGATGGAATATTTCTTAATTACAAGGCTAGTCGATGGTCTAGCATAAAAAACACATTATGTGTGGCTGGAACAAAAAAATTGCCATTATATAGATTCTTTAATGGTACATAATACCAATTACGAACACTTTTCGTAGAATTCAGGGGTAAGTTTGTAGAAATGTATTGTAAATATAAAATTAATATTGATTATTTGTTATTCCCCTGGGTGTGTCACTAGTTGCAACACGTGTTTCACTTCTTTGAGAAGTATCTTCAGACTAACTCTACTGTTAGAATTTTATTTTATTATTAAAGTTATTATGGCATTATTTTAGTGCTTGTACACAAATTCAGTGAGTTAAGTACCATCGATTAATAATTCTTCAACCCTCTCTACTTTACACGATCTTGAATAACGATGTATAGAAGAAGTGATTTGCTGAGAACTCGTTTCTTTAATAACAGATTTAGTCTGATTGATTTACAACCGTGTGGGTGAAAATAAAATTTTAATATAATTTATCAGTCCTAGATTATGATCACAGTGAATTCAACATGACGAATCAAATTCGTAATCTGAAAGATATCTTGTTGTTGTAAGTTATTTTCTAATAAATTGACGACATTTTATTCATAATTGATTCAGATCAATAACGATTTATTTGAGGAATAAATTGAGCTTAAAATACTTAATAACTGAGGTAATCCAGTACTAGTAGTATTTTTAAATTGTGAAGAATACATTATATTACAAATAATGTTTATTTTTTAGTTATATTGTCAAGAAATAGATTGGTGTAGATATATCTTTATTTATAGGTGTTAATTGGGAAATTATTTACGAAAACTTTGGCAGATTGATATAACAATAGGAAGTGTACATAAATTGAACCATCCCAAAGTAATATTTACGTTTCTTCAAGCACCCTCAGTCGCTTGTTTTAATAATATAATTTAATTTATTTGACATTAAATAAAATCCTCAATATTTCCGTCAATGAATTTTATAACTAATATATCAATTCTAACTAAAAAATGTTGAAAGCATATACTTACATGTGTAAATTACTTGAACACAATTAAAAATTTGCCATAATGAAAGTAAGGCAAACAAATTCAAAAGTTTAAGTTCCATTATACTTGAACACGAAGGAAGCTTTCAACGAAGCTTTCCAAATTAGAAACTCGATAAAGAATTTATTTTACAACCCGTTACCTACACTTGCTCTTACTACCTAACCACTTGAAATATCAAGTATCCACTTAAACGAAAGTGATAAATCGAAAAATCCTTAATTTTGAGCGAGATGTAACAATTACCTCAGATTTGAAATAAAGACAAATAATTTGTCCACAATATTTGAACAACGTTTTGTTTTTGCATTCAAAATTTGAGGATCGAAATATAATTTTCAGTTTATATGATTAATTGGCTTATTGAAATTTCATTTAAATAATTCAACATTCCTCGCAGAGGACATGGAGCTTATATTTATTAAATAATTGAAGTATATTGTTTCCATACGTATCTCACATTTCGAGATAGTATGTATCGTTTTGGTTGCATAACATGTATAGCGATATATGATATTTACGAAACATTATACCGGTCAAACATAATACTAGAGAAAGAGTTTTTGTGTCTATGTCGAGTCATCTGCATGACGCTACAGATTTCCGAAACGTGATATTTGTCAAATACAAATATAAATAAATATATAATTATAAAAGAAGAAGATTCGATAAATGATACTTATGTTGAGTCATCAACATGACGCTGCAGACTTACGAAACGTGATATTTGTCAAATGCAAATATAAATAAATATGTGATTAAAAATAAAAATATTCTGAAAACATGATATTTATCAAATGGTATATTTAAAAATGATTACTTATGGTAGGTCAGCAATATGGTGAATTAGGCGGAATACAGATAGCAACGAGACATGACTGAACAATCAAGAAAAGAATGAGTATTCTGTCAACGCTCACCGAACTGATGGCACGCATAGACTGATTCTCTGGAACTGCATAATCGTCACACATCATCAAAATTCTATATCTACAGTTAAATCGCGTCAATCCTAAAACAATTGGAAACATATTCCTAAATATAAAGAGAATTATCATTATAATCTGATGATGAGTAGCCAAAAAAATGGTAAGTTCTTAATTTAATAAAATTTTGAACAAATCAATTATATTTGTATTCTGATGGTTTTCTTTTTATAGTTTAACTTTAAAAACACGCATCATAATTTGAATTTTTATGTTTCACAGTTTTAGGTTACACCATTGTTCTAGTTTATTTTACTAAATCAAGTTTCATTGAATATATAATTAGTTTACACTGAAAGATATCCACAATTTTTTACTTTTTTTTTTTTTATAAAATTGTTATTTTAGGAAGATATTCAAACTTTTGAAATAGCAACTATAACAAAGATTTATTTGAAAACTATAATGCTATGAAAACAAAAACTGAAAGCTAATAAACTCATTTTATATTCATCAATATTTGAA
Organism: Himalopsyche phryganea; assembly: GCA_022494535.1. Classification (NCBI taxonomy): domain Eukaryota; kingdom Metazoa; phylum Arthropoda; class Insecta; order Trichoptera; family Rhyacophilidae; genus Himalopsyche; species Himalopsyche phryganea. Next base: position 609,317 of record JAGVSL010000109.1, read on the forward strand.
ATCTTCAAAACTATTCTCCATTTATATCATTCATTTTTCTAAAGCATGAGATACTTCAAAATGCATTCTATTCGTGGTGTGCAAATACAATTCGTGTTTGGAATATCATCCATTTTCTACAAACACTAAAGTCTGACTGATACATATATTTCACATTACGACTCAATAGCGTATTCAAATATATCGCGAGCAAATAGCATCTAGAAAAGTCCCTTTTAAACGTGGCACAGCCGATGAATTCGAGGAGATTTATGTCTCCCAGTCAGAATAACGTCAAATCGAATAATGAAAATTTTGCTTCGTGCGTAATATTTAGGTTGAATTTGAGCTTTATTGCTTTGCGGGCGAAATTTTTGAGTGTTTTATATTCAAGATTAATGGAGTAATAGCAATTTAGATCGGGCATTTATAATTGAACCTCGTATAATATGAACATTTTTCAGCGAAATATTGGAAAACTTGGCCTGAAAGTAATAACGGTAATTTGTAAATTTCAATAAAAAAAATTACCACTCCGTCAAACATATTTTCGTTTCGTTTTTCAACGAGAGCTGCTTATTATTCTGTTGTTTAACCTAATTTTTTGAAGATGGTAGGGAATGTAGAGATAGAAGGATAGGGCTCTTGGTACGCCCCGTTTTTAGGACCAGAAGGGTAGGAAGGAATATTAAACTTCACAATTTTCATACTTTCAAACAGAAATCCATAAATCGATTGTAAAATCTATTTTTAAAATAGTCCGTACTAGGATTTGAGTCAGTGAGATCCGTAGCCGAAGACGTTTACCATTGTTCCACTGACACGGCAATTATTTAATCAAACGAAAACATTGTCAAAAGTTTTATTTAATGACAAAAATATTTTTTCATGCTTTTACGTTCTTTACCGTATTGAAAATATGCTGATATTTGAAAAAAGTTAGTAATTATACACAATACTGCATATAAAAAAACGAAAGTTGAAACTTTTAAAATATTTATATTTTTTACACCTAAAATGCGTGTGGGTCAACAAGTTTGCTATTTCCAACTTATATGAACTTAATGTCTGATTTCTACTAGCTATTTTATTAGAGTTATTTATTTGAGTTATTTATTTGAGTAGTAGATGAACTCGTTCATATTTAAACATGCATTTAAAGATATCGTACCGTATCGTTTTTTTAAATCTTGTATCATTATCATAAATACTGCAAATTATTTTATTCAGTTTCAGGTTTTTCCTTAAGCGTATTTATCACAAAAAGTGTGGATAAAAAACCCTAATGTCTAAAAATAAAACCAGAAAACACATGACTAGTCACTGAAAAACACATTACCTACTTTGTTTTTGAATTGTTAACTCTAGGGAGTCACAAGCAGTAAAAATATATCACAAAGTAATAGAGCTTGATTCTAGCTGTCTTTTTCTATGGCAAACCATATTCATTTCAAATTATGTCAGATGTTTATATCTTTTTTTGAAAAATCGTGTATAATAAAATAATTCTTCAACTCATCTTACATAAAATAATTGAAAGATAGAACGTCAACAAAATAAGACATAACTATATCAAATTTGGATTATTGAGATTTTGTACACTTCCATGTATTTTGTCACTTACCACCCGGGTTTCGCCTTTCGGCATCTTCAGGCATTCGAGCACACGAACGGACTCGAACTGACTCGTGTGGTCGAATGCCTGAAGATGCCGAAAGGCGAAACCCGGGTCGTTAGTGACAAAATACATGGAAGTGTAGAAAATCTCAATAGTCCAAATTTGAGATATTGAAATTCCATCAAGCACCCTCAGTCGATGTATTAAATTACATAATATTATAATTTTTATTTAGCATTAACTATGTATTTGTTTTTTTCTGCCATTTCCGCCCGAAAAATTGTGTTTCCAATTGCCTCATCCGCTTTCAATGTGGAACATATAGATTTGTAATGTAACATCTGAAGAATTTGTTTTAAAGATAGCTATTAATGTTGTTATTCATTTGCTCAACCGCTCGTTTCGTAGAGATTCAGTAAACAATGATGGGTCTACGCGAGGATTGGTACTTAGCTGATCTCTCTTGCTATGACTCAGTTTTTAGGATAGGATAGATTGGAAGGGTTTCAAACATCGCAGATATAATATTACATATATTACATACTTTTAATAAAAATCCTTTTATCGATTGTTTGAGAAACTGTGTGCACTATGAGCCGAACGCCCGACAACCTCAAGCGAATGACACGTTATTCAAAACAAACAATAGTTATTCCTATTTAAAAATATTTCATTAATGATCTATTTCCCTGTATCTTTTATTTAATTATTATATTAAGTACGATAATAATCTTTATTTAAAACACATATTTCTTGTCAATATGTTCTAATTTATAAATTACAATGCTTACTATACTATACAAAATTGTGAAATATAAAAAAAATCGGATGTTTATTTTATATTTTAAAAATGAGTGGAAAGTTATTATGAATTAATGCAAAAACAACGTAATATTCTATAATATCGAACTTTACTAACGTTTGGTTACACTCGACCCATTTTTTTATGCGAGAGTACCGGGTTCACTTAAAAATATACAACTAGAATAAAAACGTGAGCCTTTGTAAACATTTACTTCCAAAGAGAGTCTTTTCTTTCTTTCAATTGGTCGGGTTGAAATTATTATTCTGTATTTCCCCGAAGCGCTCTGTTTGGCTTTCCGTATTTGATAGGGGCTTTTTAAGTTTGATACTGTTCAGCAATGTTAACCTTTTATGTTTAATCCTACCTGTATCGACAACTGAGCAGTATTTTCCATTATTCAATACTGTTTTTAGAAAGCCTATTTTACTTGTATTTGTGACTTCCAACGAATTAATTAAGAAAAGTAATCATAACAATCAAATGCTTTGATAAATTGAAAATGGACAATTAGAAATATGATCCAATAGAAATAATATTCAATATTCAATTATAAACGTAATGTTTCATTTTCTTTGATAATATATCTGAAATACAGGTAGCATCCAAGACGCCAAATATTTATAAATTTAGAAATTGCGTGATACGAAGATAAATGAGATATTTTTTAAATCACTTAAGATCAACATGAATTGCTTTAATTAAAAACCGAAGATTCTTCATCATAATCTGATGTTGAGAAAATTGATTTCAATGTAATTCGATATAATCAAACAAAATTTAAAACATACTTAATCACATATTTCGTCTTGAGTAATTTTCATATTTCGATAACTTGTTATGCATTTATTTAATTGTCTTATTGCAACAAAATATTATTAGTGTTGGAATAAACATCACCAGCTTTACAAATTTATTGTTTGATAATAGAGAATGGATAGTTTGTAAGATATATGATACTTAGCAATTGCAAATAGATGCATCTGCATGTGCATTCTGGTAAAGTAAATACAATCCTGATTACACACAGAATTGTGAAACAATATCGTATCTGGAAGGTGTACAACATTCAATAATGAAAAACTATTCTAAAGTTATGGGTACGCTCGAGGTATCCAGGGGGATGGAGGAAATATTTTTTATTCTGGGCGACAAATTTGTTTAAATGTTTAAAAAAAAAAAATGTTTGTATATTTGTGGTAATGTATTTATTTATTCATATTGTTGTTGTTTTTTTTTTTTTTTTTTAAATAAAACACAATTCGTTTGTACTACTTCCACATATTGATCCACATCGTGATGAGCGAAACCGGTCCTGTCTTTCCACCAAGAATTGACAGTTAACACCTTAAAAGTGATTGTTATGTTTATATTATACCGTAATTTTATTCTGTAAATTGTATTAATATTAAATATACAATCCTCAATATATTGTAAAGTAAATTTCGAATACAATTTTAAAAACTTATTCATGCATAAGTTCACTCAAAAATTAAGTATACATAAATAAAATCATTTATTCGTTTTAATGTTATATCAGTAAGTTTCTTTTTTAAGGGATGAAGTCTATGCGAAATAAATCTTTAGAACTATGTATGCTATGCCAGACATCGATGTTTAATATCTTTGTTAAAACAGTCTGAAACTTAGTGGTTCTAACAATCCGTTCCACATTAGAAAACTTTTAGCTTCCAACTGTTGCCATTATTTTGGGTTGCGAAATAAGTATTTGACTTACGCTTGACAAAGTAAAAGTCTTTGTATAATCAAATGGCTATGATGAACGAGTTTTACTTTTAAAAATGTAATCTAGACAAGTAACAATGGAAGTTGTAAAACAACAGGGGTCGCAGTTAGTAATTTATCAAAAAGCTTATTTAATTTATCAGCCAAGAAAAGTTTAGCTACAGTCAGATGGCACTGGTTTTAATCCCTGAAGACTTAAAAGCATCACTGATATTAACTTGTCTAGTAAAAATTTATGTGAATATTTTCAGAAGCTGCAACTATCGTTAGCAATATTCTTTCAGAAAGAGAAATAAGATTAATTAATCAAGCCAAGGCACAGAAGATAGATAAAATATTTTATTGACTTGCACTTAAACTAAATACTAACCCACTTTTGAAATGTAAAATAGTGATAAATTTATTGAATAAATCATCATATAAAAAAAATCTGCATACCTATTTTTTAAAATCTTTTCCAAAAAAAAAAACATATTGCTTATTATAAAAAATGAAAAATACGAGTAATCTTTTTTTCCTAAGTTGATAAACAAATAAACTCTACAATCGCTAATTTTGGAAATTAAACAATACTTCGTATCAAATGTGTAAAATAGCCAGCATTTTTATTGATATATAAGTATTTCATAATTGTGTTTAATTGTATCTATCTAAAACCTGGTATTGAAATGCTTAACTGTTTTTAAGTAGAAAAAAGAATACTAACAAACCAACACATGTATTGGAATATGAAACGGAATGGTTAGACATTAAATTAATTAGCATTAAAAATTTAGTAAAACCATCATTAAAAGTAAAAAAAAAAAAACAATGAATTGATTTCTAAAAGAATTATCAATTTTTTACAACATGATATTTGGTGTTTTGGCCAATTTATGTAACCCTAAAAAATGCGAAAATGAGTTAATGATTGGATCTCATTTTAAAGACAACGAACAGGTCTCGGACAAATGACGTAAATTAGAAAAATAAATTTACCCCTTTTTGGAAGGGAAACATCATTTTACATTGGTTTTAGATTTAAAAATTCTAAACCATCCACTTGTTGTAACCCACTATTATTTCGATACTCGCCACATATAGTCCCGTATATGCAAACATGAGAATTTACAGAGTGCATTTCAATGGTTCATGCACAACTCACCATATGATGCTTAAGATGAAAGCAGTTTTTACTCTCACCTGAATAATTTCAATTTTGAGGATCAATTGGCTGAAACACGTTGATATGATAATTCTTGTAGAACTGAAACATTTTTTTTTATCTTATGATAATTGTTTTTCCCCAAGACTAACCAAATATTTTCCGGATCATTATAATTAATATTGATTTTATTACACATTAAAAAAACACTTAAAAAGCCAATGACGAAAAACCGTGAAAAACAAATTTTTGGAAACAAATTTACTGTTCATGATTAATATTAAGTTCTGTATAAATTTTGGTATTTCAAAATTAAACCATAATATTTTATCTAAAATATTAGACTCTTACAGGATTCTTCTTTTTCTTTGAATTAATTAATTTATGTAATATACATATTATGGTAGGACAAAATTGGTCCATGTAAGTTCACAAGTAAGGGCTTATGTACACATAAAATTACACCAACATACTAGCTTTATACTATTACTGATACACTTCAACTTTTCCCGTGACCGATAACATATTGTAAATTTTATAAACTTTGCATATTGAAGCTGTATACTTTACCAAAAATATTCTAATAGTTTTCAAGGAGATAATGCTATAATGAACGATGCCAAAAGGGGCGACAATTATGTGTTTGCTAAATGAATGTATTCAAATAAATAATAAATCAGACACGAGAGAGTTGTAGTTCAATAACAGAATAGCATTGAAGGTATATTTTGTAAAATTGTATCTTTAGCAAGGAGTTATCGGTAGGTACGGTGGAATACTTTTTCTTGATTATTTTACTACATCACTTTTATATAGAAATTTATTAAAATTCAGCAATTAAATATTATTTATAATTTAATTTAATTTAAGACATCGACTGAAGGTGCTTGATGGAATTTCAATATCAAACTTGGACTATTGAGATTTTGTACACTTCCATGTATTTTGTCACTAACGACCCGGGTTTCGCCTTTCGGCATCTTCAGGCATTCGAGCACACGGATGGACTCGAACTGAGAGACAGTAAACAGTGTCTAACGTTTATATAGAAGATACAAATGCGACAAATATTATTTACGAGGTAAGATATTATACGTATGAGAGCCACACTGATACCTGTTACTAAATTAAATATTAAATATTAATTTATTCAAACATTTGAATGTTAACCATAGATACCGTATAATGGCATTCATAATTGGCAACTAAAAAAAAACACGGTGTATTTTTAAAAAAATGTCCAATCCGAATGTGGAACAAATATTCACCTAATAGAAGACCTTCATAGAAGATATTTAAGGAGTTATGAACGGAAACGTAAATGGTAAAGCTATTCAGTCATTCGACTTTTTTTCAGAGAAGGGGGGTGTAAGGACGTTAAAGACTGGTATTGAGCTAATCGCTGTCATCATAACCCAGGATTGTATAGGCCGTACAAGGCTTTTTACAAGTTTCCCGTCGGAGATTCAAACTCTTGATCGCTCAAATTCTTAAAACACTCGGCAAACAGAACAATTTAATGAAATCAGAATTTTTCTGAACGTGGTTATGAATTAAGCATTCCGGATTAAGCCACTACTGTCAATCAATTTACTTACAATCATAAATCGAAAATCACAAATTTTGTACAAAAGAAAATATTTCTTCTAGTAATTTTTTTTAATGTAGAATTTTCTTTTTTTTATTAATATATTATTATTTTTGTTTCATATGTAGCTTAGCGACTTTGAAAGTGTATGAAATATTTACAAATTTTATTAATTACTCTCTAAATCCGCTTATGTATGAACTTCTATCGCCACTTTACTAAGGTGAGGATTAAGAAGAGTGTAGTTAGAATTTCCGAATAGTTGGCAGTGGTCTAGGAAGGCCATACCGTCAAACCCCCAGGGGAAAGTTACCCGAGCTTACGAATTTCCTCGGGTAATTCTGAAACAAGACAATTTTCATCCCTTAAACATATAAGATTCTAGAGAAACAGTTTAGGTTAATGTTGTTTTTAATATTTTATATAATAGTTACCATGAGTATTGTGTTAACTAAATTAATTTAAATTATTATAGCCTAAATGTGAGATTTTTAACAGATTCAGTATTGTTTAATGTTAGTCATTGGTGGAAAATCATTATAAGAAATAATCACTTTTAAGGTGTTAACTGTCAATTCTTGGTGGAAAGGTTTAGCTCATCACGAGCATTGATAATGCATCAGTTGATAATGCTCGTGATGAGAGAAACCGGTCCTGATCATTATAAATGTGTGGAAGTAGTACAAATGAATTGTGTTTTATTTTTTAAAATAAGAAATAATAAAATGAATAGTTTATATCCCACATACTAGTTTATTTAAAAATTGGACAGGTTTTGGACAGCTTATGAATGTTTTATAGTAAAACTGTATATATATAGCTTTACAAATAAATTTAAATAATAATGATTTGTTGGTTATTGGATTTTCTTTATTACATTAATTTTGTTACTATTTTTTGGTAATTTAAAAGAAAATTCAATAATAATACCATGATAATTATTCTTTAGCGCACCTATTTGTAATACTTATTGAGTGAGGTCATTGCTTCTATGTATAAAATATATATCACGATAATTGTGTGAACTTTACCTTGTATATCTTTTTTGTTACATTTTCTTGAATATTATTAGTCACGTTATTTTGCAATATAATTATTATATTGCTTCTTAATTGAATTTATTATATATGTTGAAAATGCTCAACAAACCCAATTTGAATCTTCTAATATTAAAAAAATACAAAATTAGATATTCATTGTTTTGGTTAATGAGTATATGACGAGTAGTATATAGTTTCGTATTACTGTTTGTTGAATATATACTTAACGAGACTTCGTCAAATTGTTGGATCTGGTACATTAGAATATTAATACTTCTGTATTAACTTTATTACGACACTCACTTAGTTTATATAAAATATGTAAAGCTAATGAATCCTTCTGCAATAAGTTTAAACTGGATTAACAAAACATACCAGAGCACTTAGCAAAAGTGCGCAAGGCTTAGTAAATTTTATTTGCAAATTAATTTCCCGCGTTTATTCATTCCTGTTAAGGAAAATGTTTGTTCATTGCCATAGTAGTGGCATATCGTGTAAAACTGTAAACACCTCACACACATGTTGTTAAATATTTTACAAAATAGTAAACAATGTCTATCCTTTGAGTACGAGAGGCGTACATATTTATACCTTCTACATGTTCCATCAAATGAAATTTACCCAGTTGATGAGGTTTACAATAATAGCACTGGCGTGCGTGCTCTCCTCGAATTAAATACCTAAACAAATGCGTTTCACGTGAATGTATAACTCAATGAATTGCTATATTTGAAATTCGTAAGAACGAAGTAGTCATAAAGCACTAAGAAAATAATTAGTAAACAAATAAAGTATGCATGCTTAGGAAAGTTTAATAATTATTTATAAAACTATTCACATACATAGTTATACCATAAAGATAAATGTAATATGTTAAGAATAAATTTCTGCTCAGAAGGTAAGTCAAAACAAAATGTTTTTTGTGCTATAATATTGCATTGTCAAAACAAAGACGGCACATTATTCGTCGTTAAAAATCTATCATCTAATTAATCTATCCATTTATTGTTTATTTACTTTTTTTTTTATTAAATTCATTCATTATAGTAAATTAATTTCTTAAGTTTTTGTACAAAAAAAATCCCTTCATAAGCTCTATCGTTTCGTTTGCCAAATATATACTTTGTCATTGAAATAAACATTATTTATAAACGTACATAATAATTTGTCAAAAATAACTTATTATCTATGTAAAACGAAAATCATTTTTAGATTTGAATTGTATATATTAATACAATATATAAAATCATATACATTCATTGCTAAATGGATGTTATTTGATCAATTGTTTGTACAGCAACAACAAAAATATCAACTCACTCAAAACTATTATTAATTTTTTCACGCCAACATTCAGATATAAAAATAAATTTGCAATATATGTATTAAACCATTCCGTACTCATGGTGTAACAATGTGTTACTTTGGCATTTAAACCTTTAAATTATCTGTGAAATAGGTTATACAGGCTATCTGTAAATAAAATAGTTCTACATATAATTGAAAATTAAAAATACATTATAGTTCACGTCTTCTTTGTATAATTAATCCTAAGTTGAAAACCTCATCAATTTTACCATCGAAATAGACAAAATTATAGTATAGTATAGTTTAGTTACAATTAGTTACGTGTAGTAACAATCCGAGATTCATGACCGTACCATGTGCAATTTTTTTGTTTCAAACGGCACCGAAACACGTCTAAAGCTTGTTCTGCTATGAAGAATTTCGATTCTTCTATCTTTCCATATTTCAGGTTTTACTCACAAAATATGACGTAAAATAATTACTTATTACTATATTAAACCATATTTCTCTTTATAAATGCGTTTATATGACAAAGCCTACACCACAACGAAATGTTACTACGCGAGATCCAAAAGGATTTTTTAGCATGAAAACGGGAAGGTTTAATCTGCAATACCAAACTCAGTATTTAAAATAATCATGGTTAGATTTATCCGATATCCCGATAGTATTATTAAACGATTATGACGTTTACGATGATATATAATCATACCCTTTAATACTTGATTACTTTATATTTGAAAAAAGTCCATACAAGATTTTTATTTATAATATGAATGGAAAATAAGAATATTGTAGTGTCTATAATAATTTAATATACACAAAACACTATTCTTGTATTCCATTTTTTTTATAAACAACCCCATTTACCCTTTTTATCGTGAAATAATGCGATCAACCACTGGTTGGATGACAGTGGGTACACAAGTCAAAGCGAATCACCAAGGGGAGGGTTGAAGCGGTTAACCAGCGTGTCTTGTAAAACAATCTTCATTTAGGCTTGCTAAAAGGCACTAGTGACATCCTAGCCTTGCGGTGTTTTTGATTTGTTTTGACATAATCTGTGATTCAAGCTGTCCTTAGACATTTTTATTTAAATTTATGATTTTTTGTGGAACTAAATAAAATTTTATTCTTATACTTTTTTATTCATATTAGCTTCCGATGTGCAGCATGCGGAAGGCACATTTCAATACATGGATTTTAGCAAGATTAAACGAGTTTTAGCTTTTGATTGCAAATCAGTCTTTCAACTTCTCTCTTTTTATAGGTTCTAATATCACCCAAATCCATAAATTAATCAATATATGAAATTATCTATTTTAAAAATTTGAGCTCTTGGCCAAGCCACTAAGTACATAAATTTCAAAGGAACGTTTACCACTCGGCTATGGATTGGAAATTCAATATTATAGTTTAGTACTCATTGATTTTTTTAAATCAAACGTTAATAGAATGATAAAGATATTTTTTAATATGCAAACAATGCTTATTTACATCAGTTGATAATTCTCGCGATGGGCGGAATCGTTCCTGATCGCCATGAAAAATGTGAAAGTTGTGGGAAACAAATTTAATTTTATTATAAAAATCTAAAAATAAGACACATTTTTTGTACTAATTCTAAAATACTTTATAAGTTTATCAGTTGATAACCGGTACTGATCATTATAAAAATTTGTTTATTTTTATAAATATAATGCCTTTCTACCAAGAATTGACAATACTTATAATACAATTAACACCTTAAAAGCTATTTATAATGAATACGTAAAATCTTACTAAACCATTTCTGTTGTACGAAATGAATGTTCAAATGCACATGAAATATTTTGAAAAAGACTCATCAGAGATACAAATTTACAGAAAAATTCGTAAATAATTTTGTATACAATAAATAGATCTGCAGGCTACAAATAAAATCGAAAACTAATTTCGTTTCATCAGTTTTTTTTTGTATTCTCTCAGTATGTATACACACGTCTTCCAAATACCAATAGGTGCCAACCATACCCCTTTACTCTTGATTGACGTTGACATATCAAATAAATCACTCTACCCTCAGACGACACCAGAAACTTCCTTTATTTTTGCAAAGCTTGATCTTATATAGGCTTCATATCTTCTAATAGCATTTACATTACTCGTAAACGTCATAAAACAGCAATCATGGCTCTTATTATCAATCTGAATTTCTTTTAATAGATTACAGATTATTTTTTAATGCATCAGATAGATCATATCTGTAGAAATACTCGTCCATGTTGATCAAAAGTTCTTAAAAGATACCAATTACATGAACTTAATTTTCATGTCCCTCTGAATATCAAGCATATTGTTTTACACGAAAGGAAAATTTTTATCAAAACGGGTAGCATAAAAATCACGAAACATCAATTCCTTTGAACAAAAATACGTAACACTGATTTTCAAACATAATTGTTATAAAAGCAACTTTGCAGGCTCAGTAAAAGCGTCAATTCAATATTTTTCATTGGCTTTATAGATTATTATTTTTTTTTTCACCATATCCTCTCTCAATTTAGAGCATATGGACTCCTAGTAGAGGAATCTCAACATTTTTATACAGCTGCCTGTTACTCAGTTGCTCTACCACCCTTTTTTTGATGAGAGTAGGGATAGAAGGGTATCGATAATACAAGACTAGTGGCTAGCTTATCGCTCTCTCTACGCCCCGTTTTAAGGATCGGATGGATAGGAGGGAATTATAGACAACACAAATATCTATGTCTACGAACAGAAATCGATTGAAAAAATATTGTTTTTAAAATTAACCGAAACAAGAACTGCAACTCGGAACATCCGTAACCGAAGCCAATGACGTCGACAACTGCACCACGGACAACAGTTGACATTATCCGTTCATAATTTTTCATGCATATTTCAATGATAATTCAATAAAGTTGTTAATTTCACGTCTCTCAATAATAGCTGTCTGCATTAATGGTTTTATCGCTGCTCATCGATTTTATTCACTTTCGATGCAATGTATGAATAGAATTCCTTTTTTAACATCTTTTATTTCGAAACGGTTCTTTAATGGTTGAATCAATCACTAAGGTATTTTCAATTAGCAAAGGGCGTTAAAAGAATTTTAATCAAATTTCTTGCGTTCAGCAGACGAAAACCATTTTAATCCAATTATGCACCCCTATTGTCTTTTGGCCAGGTGCAATAATTCATTTAGTGGTACGGCAATAAAAAAGCAATTCCCCTTTTCCTCATAATATTTAAGTAATGTTTCTATTTATTTTGACAGTTTTATAGTTGAGTTCTTAATGCATATTTACTACTTGCTTCGCAGAAAAGTTTCCACCCCTGTATTATTTTTGTGGCAAAAAATACAAAAACGTAAAAGGTTTAATATTTTTACTGAAATGTATTTTTGTCCAATCGTTTTTTTTTCGATTTAATATCCATCTGGAGAAGAAATGGCTGAAAGTTGTTTTTGTTTCATCTTAAATATACTATAAATGGGCCGTGTTTTATGATGTAATAAGATATTCACTGAATTCAAAAATATAAATATCATATAAATTTAACATATTACACATATAATTTTACTTGAAAAAATCAATGATTTAAAAAATATTGACTTCGCCAATTAAACTTGAGATTTGTAGAGCAGCAGTAAGCCTATTTTTTATTTATTAGACGGCACCATTGAATTCAACGAATCTAGCTCTACAACAATCGATGAAAACAATGTATCAAAAAACAGCTGCAGCTTGTGAATAATATCTAATTATAACAAAATAATTTTTCCTACCAATATTTGTTTATCTAGCTGTTTTATCAATTTACTTTCTTATTTATGTTAAATCACAATGGTTGCTTAAATAATTTACTTCTAGGGTGGGTACAGAGTACAAACAAAGTATACATGCCCCTTTCCTACTTTGAAGGCTTTGAAATCGTAGAACAATTTTGAATACATGTAATATGAATATTGATTGATATTGTTCGATTCCTTTCGTTATTATGTCTTTTCACCGAAGACTATAAATAACAAAAAAATAATTCATTACAGTTAATCTGGGTAACTTTGACTCAGTTCTGAAAGTTTTTGTATTTTTATAGTTCGCCATTGCATTTATGTGTGGTATTGTTCTACATAGAAATGAACTTATGTCTTAAGATGAAATTTAATTTACGTAAATTATTTATTGATATATAAATATAGATAAAACAAGGTGAAATAAAACAAAATTTTCTTACAAAACGGGTAACTTTGGCCCCCGATACAAATAATCACTGTAATTACTATAAATTCAGTGAATTCAAAGTTTTGGCAACTTTCATATATTCTGTACATAATTGAGATGGGAAAAATATAGAGCATTTGGTTTACAGATTAGTAATACAAATTGAAAATATGGCAAATCCAATTTATTTAAAGAAAAGTTTTTAAATTGTTTTTTATCATTCCAAGCTGACAGCTTACAAATTCAACAATAAAAGAAATTGTGTTGCACATAAATTCATATTTTTACCACCAGGGGCACTCAATACTTTTGTTTAACTAAAAAATATTCACATGGCATTAGTATTATCATGGTATTATAAAAACACCTTTTTCCATGTAGTGGGACAATCTTTGACCGATGGGAAACTTACCCAAATTGATGGTACATTTGAAGTTAAATCTAAAAGATGAGTAAGTGTGATTTTTTCTTCCCTGGTTTATAAGTAAATTGGAATTAAAAAATGACTCCCGTATAGGCAAAGATTTGTGAGATCTAGCAAATTTTTTTTTTTAATTAAAAATACGGTTTTCTGAACATATCAAATGATTAGTCCGATCCATATTTGTTATTTTGAATTTTATACAAATTATTATAACACAAAAAAGACTTACCCCAACATAACAAGCCGATAACAATTTTTCGGTGGTGGTTGAGAATCATCACATGCTCCAGCGGCTGCTGAAGCGACTGGTGTGGCCTGCATTACTTCTTGCACCACAGAACCAGACGTCTGCTCCAGATCCTGGCCTCCTCGTCGACACAGCCACGTGGCGCACTTATCTAACTTTGGGCCACAGTCTGCGCCACCCACGAACTGACATTTCTTCTGGGGCCTTTGCTTCTGCGATGGTGAAGGAGTCGCTCGAGCTTCGGGAGTGCTTGCACCACTCATCTTTTTCAAAAGAATATTTTAACTTTTTACACGAATATTTTTTACATTTTTATTATCCCTGGTCATTGACTGTTTTGAATACTTTCATACTTGATTGAAATCACCCAAAAAAATGTGCTTAAGCAAATCGGTCTTTTCCGATTTATTTTTCACCCACTTACTTCATTAGAACGTTTATAATAAATAAATATTTCACACTAAGCACTTTAAATTTTGCCTATGTTCTACTAAGCTGAGATATTTGCTTTAAATATAGTTTTAAAAACACGCTCACATCTAATAAAGTATTTTAATAGAACGTTAAAAAAAACTGGTTGCTTAAATTATCCTTTCAGAAGAGATAAACAAAGAATAATGAAGGGTTAGGAAAGAACTAGTCGTAAGACTCGTTTTCAGGATCGAATTAGTAAATTACTAGTCGTTATCGGGTTGTAGCGAGATATTTTGCTACAAATCATCTGTCCTAGCTCCATCACGCTATCTTTACTCATTCCGAAAAATAAACGTTGAGCGGCTAAGTAACAAACAATTCACGTAGTAAAACTTAATACAAAATTAAAATCGATAACTTTGGTTTTCCATTGGTTTTATCACTATCGTGACGCGTTTCACTTCTTTAACAAGCATCTTCAGACTGATATCGTTATTAATTAAACCAGTGGAATAACAAAGTTATCAATTTTAATTTTGTATTTAAATAAACTTCCACAAAGTTACCGCCGAATCAATAGAAAATATTTAAAAAAAATAAAATAGAAAAGCTTCTTTTCAGATAACTTCCAATAGCAATCCATATGCACTATATTGGGTTTTAAAAAAGTCTTTATAATATAAACTCATAAATCAATTGAAGAATCAATGTTTAAAACTGTCCATTTAAACACGCATCTAAATATTATTGATTCAGTAGATTAGAAAAACCATTTTCAGTAGTATCATTTGTGAGATTAGGTTAATTGTGTTTTTTTCGGTTAAAATTTTCTTTTTCCAAAATAAAAAAGGTTCAAAAATAAATAAGCCGCATCAAAAAGTATTTACTTGGAGGATTACTTTCAGCTCCACAATATTAAGGAATTTCTTTCATATTTAATTTCAAAAAGGCAGGCTTGGTCATGATTTGTAAAAGTTTTAAAAACTGAAAAATTCAGGAAGAGATTACTAATATACAAGATTTTTATATTTGATATATCTTTTTACTGGATTTAATTAGCTGCAAACCCCTTTGGTTATGTTATAATAAAATTATTTTCATGAAATTTGAGTGTAATAAAAAAAACAGGACAACTGTGAATATTTAATGTACCAATCTGCAGTAGGTTTCAATGTCTAAAGATCTTTGAATCTATTTATATGAAAATATCATTCATTATTTTTTTATATCAAATACCACACTCTTGATTCCCCATTTTTTCAAATAAATTACTTTACAATTGAATGAAAATATGTATTCAATTAAAGAACAGAAAACTGTTATCGCTAGTTGTATGTATATTAGTTTTATATGACAAAGTATATTTGTAAGTCTGAGTTGCTTCGGAGCAAGCTTAAATTAACTTAGGTCGACTTGTAAAATTCTTTGTACATCGTATTTATTTGCAGCTTGTCGTACGTCATATGTTTGGTACATTGCAGATTTAGATGGCTCAACGTCGCTCTGTATTTACTTGCTCTACTATAAATGCAAGTACTCTGGCTTAACACGATCCTTGCTTCATAAATTTGAACTAGATATATGAAAAGCGTTGTTTCGTATCACTATGAATTTTTATGAGAGCATTTAGATCTTATGGAAACAGTTCAATTATAAGTATACTGCAGTATATGTAATGCATATAATGTATCGAAGGTTTCAAGTTTAAGGGATTGAGTACGTCAAAAAACGAGTTTTGTGAAACGTCTATTAAAATTTTACAAGAGTGACAAAATCAAATAAACATCGTTTTCACGACATTCACTATAATGGACGTTAAATCGGATATCTGAATTTTAGCCGTTGATGCCAACAACAAATAAAAGCAAAGAAAAAATTCGATTCCGCTTTAACAGCCACTCGTGGTTTTCGAGTTTGTCTTGAAGTGTTCTTATCTTTATTGAATACTTTTCCAACTCATCAACCGACAAACAAATATCAAAACTATAAAACCTTGTTTTGTGACTATTACTTGGACCAGTGACGACTAACTTATGACACGAGTGTCAGAGGTAACACATCAAGATATTTTGGGTGACACGTACTATTAACATTTCTTGCAGAAATTTCAAGACAGCATCTGGGCTCAAGAGTTCATCGACTTGAGGTCCAAACTTATGAATCTAGAAAGAAATCCTTTGGGGTATGAGAAATAGTGCCACTGCCATCAAGAAATTTGCAGTGCTTGTAAAAGATTACGAAACACTTTTTGCACTCTGAAAAATCTAGCGATGGCTTTACTCACAACATTTCCCTGTACATAATTTTGTGAGACCTTATTCTTGGCGTTAAATAATATAAAAACTAATAAAATAAACCGACTGACTGATAAAATAAGTAACGCTTACATGTGCTTGAAATGTAGGAAATATAAACCTTCAATTGAAGATTCAGCATCAAAAAAATCACGAATACAAATCATTATTTGTTTTTGCTTTTTAATAATAATAAATAAATAGTTCAAAAACAAGTATTTTATTTAAAAGAGCTGTGAATTTATTGAGAGTTAAGCAAGGTTATGCAAGGTTTTTTCACAATTTTGACACACCAAGCTAAGGTTAGCCATTCCTAGCTTAGACACTAGACACTAGTTCAGGAAATGATGTTACAAAATAAATGTTACGATTTTGTATTTTAACTAACATTACTAATTAACTTCATCAGAAATAATGACTTAAGTTACATCATTTTACTCATAATTGGGAAATGGAAACTGAACTGTTAAATTCTTTCGTATCAGAATTAGTCAGATTATGATGCATAATATTTTTTAGAATGAATTTAAATTATTTTTGACTGAGCTGTTCGTTAGTTATACTAATTATACCAGTTAATTATCAATGAATTAATGAAAGTTTAATAAGTTCATCACGATTCACTACTGAACGAATGTTTTCTTTATAATGCTATTTCTGCGTTAACTGTTACCAATATATATTACTGAATACTAAAATTAAACCAGATATTCATTGTAATTCATAAAATCTTCACCCTTTAAAATAATAGTAACTTAATTAATATATATATATATATATATATATATATATATATATATATATATACGTAAGTATGGTATTTAATTCATCAACAATATGTATTAAAATCACCTTTTTCTCATTTTGACAGCAACGAATTACATCCTTATTGAGTAACGAGTCTAACTAAATTAATCTTCAACCCAACATGTAACTACGTTCATTGAAAATGATATTTTAAGTAAAATGGTGCTACACGTGTAATGATATATGTACCATATAATCTGACCATTTATAATTCATAATATTACATTAGGAAAACCGGCACCCAGCTTATAATAATGTATTGCTTCGTCTTAGTTTTTATATCACGGGTAGATTGTTAAAAAAAATAATTACACAGCCTTGGCCGAATATTTACAACATACTTAATACAAATTCGCGCATAATTAACAGAGGATATAAGCGCTTAATTTATGAAACGTTTATGACAGCGACAAACAAAATCTGCCTACACTGTGCGTCGAAGAATTTCGCTTAAAACCACAATTTGTACCCAAAAGAGACAGCCAGGAGGCTTTCAGAAAATTTCCACAAAGCTTTTTCGCTCTAAAGAACATTCCATAATGCTAGGTGACTTGAATTAGTTAAATTTGTAATTAGTTTTTGGCGACAAGTAAATATTTAATATATGACACGAGTAAAGAAACGTCTCGTTGAAAAATTCTCATCGTGTAAAACAAAGCATTATAACTAATGAGTATTTTTTTTAAAATTATTACACTAAGTATAGATTTTATCTTATTACATTCATCTTAAATTGGCTAACATAGGGATTTCTACCATTAAAAGAATGATCATTTAAAAGTGCTTTCTCATACTAAGTCAAAATGTTCAAAATCTGATATAGGCACTACCAAAATTAAGCCCCAAATGTGTATTGTGCTCTCCCTCCCGATCATATTTCGTAACAGCTGTAAACAGGAGCGGACAATTTTGATTGAATATTTAATGTTTTTTTTGCATCATTATCTACATAAAAATAGTTAACAAATATTCTAATTTTAGATGCACCTCATATGTGAAGTTTTTCTCATCTTACTGTAATAAAACTTCAATACCTAACAAAAATACAACAAAAAAATGAACGAGCAATAAATACGAATATTCTCTTTGGAAATAGTTTGTGCGAAGAAAAGTCTAAAAAGTTTCATAGCGAATTAAGAAAATTAATTATTTAATTCTGGTTAACGTTAAGATTATTTTTTGTAGAAATTCTATAACAAATACTATCTTTAATGTTAAATATAATATCCTGATATTATTTTGTATTCCATGTAATATCTGAATCATTTATGATTTGATAACTATTACTATTATTTAGTATTATATTCTTATAAAATAGTAAATAAATATCATCATATTTATATAATGCTCTTTTATGCGTTTTTAGAAATATATCCTGAAATTTTGTACAAGCTCAAATCATTTTTATTTTGTATGAGATTTGTTTTCGCTATATATACATGGCTTGTCGTGGGACATATTTTCTAATGCGTAATTCGAGGAATGTGAGTATGCAACTTAAGACACGAAAACCTGGCTTTTTTACAATCCCTGGATCCCGGAATCAGAAAAATTGTTCGGGATTGGATGCCCTACTACTAACGTTCCATGAAACTTTTACTGGAAGACTAAAAAACCATTTTCTACAGGAAAATTTGGAACATTACCAAAAAATTCAAAAATAAATTATCAATAAGTCATCATTTTCTTTGTCTATAGTATTACAATATTATTTGTAACAATTAATTAGACGGTGATTTTATGTATTTGTTATATTATGTATCAAATAATAATAATATCTGCTGATATTTCATCTCTTTAAGATATGTATATATATATAACAAGCCTTATTACTCATATTAAAACATATTTAGAAAAAATTTGAAAACATTTTATTTGTAACGTTACAAAACCATATTATCTGTAAAACATTCACATGCCAGCAAAAGTTTCTTAAGTGCCACCTCTGGCACGCCAGCCCATGGTTCACCATATACTATTAATCTCGAAATTATAAACAACTTTACAGGTGACATTTCGCTAATACAATCCAACCATACACACATCATTGTTTTTTCTTGTTGTGTTAAAGCTTAGAAGTACATGCTGTCTAACCGCTATACTAAGACTTCTATTTCTTCTTTTTTTTTCGAGTACCGAACGTTACGTTTTGGGCCAACAATATCCTTAAATAAACAAAAACAAATACTTTGATAGAATAAATTAAATGAATTACAAAAAATAAAGGTAGTCCAAAGTCAGCAGTCCATATAAACAAGATCATAAAGACAAAAAAGAAAACCATACATGAATTTTTTTTAATGGATTTTTTAACAAAACATTTTTAAAAAACATATTGCAAAAAGCGCCCATCTTTCTGTTCTCCATAATAAAAAGTGGTGCTCAAATTTACAGCTTTCTTCTTCATAGCAAAATTTGTGAAAGTTATTTCAATAAATTTGCATTAATATTTTTAGATATAACAAATATTTTATAATGAATTGCGTTAAGTATTGTACAATGAATTTCATTTAATATTAATCATGGTAATTAGAACATATACGTGAAACCAAACGAACAGTCTCTAGAAAATATAAAATTATATTTTTTGCTTTTCGATAAAAATGTATTTTGTTATTCAAAATCATCATGTATTAAAAAAAGAAACGTATTGCAATTTATAAAATGTATGCGATATTCAACAACTTCTAAATTTATTGAATTTTTAAAAATAATATATCAGTTCATTGTGAATGGTTTGAGAATTCCCCGGATCGAAGAGAGGCGAGCGGCTGGTTATCCGGAGTCCTGGAAGGGCTGATCTCAGACAAACACCATTTCAGATCCGGTTTAAAACTTATTTATTATCCATTCAAGATGCAGTGGTTTAATATTACACAAATATATAAATCTTAACACATAAAATTGATTCTACATTTACATTTACTTAGCAACTGAATTTACTTTAAGTTATAATACAAATAACACAACGAATTTAAATTAAATCCAACGCAAATCAAAACACAAAAACAAACAAACAGTTCACATCGTCACATCACCTTCGTCGCGACGAGACTTCGTTCGTCCGACTCGGCAGCTCGTCATCGACTGTCTACAAAAATTCAAAAAAACTCCGTGCAAAGTTGGAGCTACCCTTTTCCGTAAAAATGGACTCGTCCAGCGGCCGAAGCCCGGGGGCTTCTTAAATGCCTGGCAACAAGAAAGAGCGTATTCTGCGAATTATTGCTCTTTGCCGCAGGCCGATTTCAGTTCGGGACACTAATGACACTTATACTTAAGAAAAACCAGGGTGTGTCAGGTTGTTAGTGTTTTTTTTAGATTATCTTCGTTATTATTTCGATAAGACTACGTGTTATCAGTGATGGCAATCACCTTAAGTTCCGAAAAGATTGGACGCTTTTAAGTAAAAAAATGTACACTTCACTTCCTCAATCGGTGTGTCTTTTACTATGATATGTGTTAACTTTTATTTTAACTATCCTTTGCTGAGGTGCGCATTGGTTATTCAATTTGCAAATTTATATCACTGTTGCTGATTGATATGTTACTTAATAAATACAATATGAATATTGTGAATTGTCTTTCAAGTTTTTATTGCGTCCCTTCATATTCAGATAGTGGTAATGATTTCTAAATATTAGCAGATTTACGCTAAACCTAACAAGGGAATCTGCCTTTAACAATTGCCTTACGACAACACCGATCAGTTGGTTCACAACTTTTTGCGTGGTTTCAATTATCGAATTTACAAAATGATTTTTGGAAAAAGATTACTTATAAATTAAATATAATTGTGGCTTTGGCGTTATTTTTTAGCAAACCATGAAAATATTATATTATTGTCCAACGTTCAATAATTATCTACAAATATTTTTTGTAATAAAAATCGCGATCTTTGTATAATCATATCCGAAATTTTTTATATTGTTATATCGCATTATTTATGTCTGAACATATTATTATAAACACATTGATTTCTTTTATTACTACTTATTTTATTAAAAAATTTGTTCTATGTGTGCTTAGACATAGTAAATATATAACAACATCATAGATACATTTCTTGTTTCCGTTTTTTGGAACGTATCCTAACATTTTGTATGAGCTCTACATACTTTTTGCTCCTATTTTTTTCCCTGAGCCTATCTCATAATTTTGTACGAGCTTCATATATATTTTTTACGTGGTTTTTTATGGAACGTATCTTCCGCTTTAATCGAGGAATATCTGTACAAATCGTGGAAGCCTAATGATATCATAATGTAATGGCGATTGATATATTTAACAGATTCGATAATTTGATTCTGTTTAAGAGCAACAAATTTAAAATAAAAACATTTTTTATAGTTTTCCATTTTAAGATAACAAAACATCGATCATCAAATCCAATGGCCAGTTACATAAATTTATAAATCATTCAGAAATAATGTATCTAAGACTTTAACGATATGAATTTGACATCAGATTTCAATTAAATAATAGGTTGGTCTCCATCACCTGCATTGGATTATACTTCTATCCACTTTAAAATAAAGCTTTAACAGTTGCCTTGTATATAAACCCTGAAACTTTAGGTTCTACCGCAGCCACGAAAGTTATGAAAACCATTTCTTCGGCGCTTTAAAAATAAAATTTATGACAATTTAGCAACTGAAAATAAATATGCATTGTTATTTTGAATATCTCTTCAAAGTGAAACACTTCTTTGTTTTTTGAAGTCAGCTTTGTCAGTAATAATGAGATGCATATTTCAAAGAGGCGTTAAATATACAAAGAGCATTTTTTGTTATTCGTATATCAATGGTATTGCACCCTTTTCTAAATATTTGTGATGTTACTAAAATAAATGATTTAACAATAAACTATTATTTTCAATGTCAAAGTTTC
Source organism: Himalopsyche phryganea (assembly GCA_022494535.1). Classification (NCBI taxonomy): domain Eukaryota; kingdom Metazoa; phylum Arthropoda; class Insecta; order Trichoptera; family Rhyacophilidae; genus Himalopsyche; species Himalopsyche phryganea. The sequence goes on from JAGVSL010000109.1 coordinate 631,841, forward strand.
TTGCTTATTCTTATTTTATTATATTTTGAAAAGTGGTTATCCTCACATTTATTTTAGCGGGAAATGCATAAAATACTATAACAAAACAAATGAAATTCATGTTAATTCGATTAAAATTCATTGGAAATAAGGATACTTGAAATTATAAATTCACAGTTTTGTAGAGATTTTTTAAAATTATTGTAATTGCTTAAATATAATTAAAATGAGATCATAAAAATAAGCATATTTAAGCATACATATACTAAACGTAAAGTGAATTCTAACCAAGTACCTTGATCGGGTTGCATGAGTAATATTTATTTTACAAATATGTTGTTTTGCACGATAACAATACAATTCATTACTAAAAACCGTCTGCAAAAATCTATTTGTTATTATTTGAGTATTGTGAAAAAGAAAATATTTCTTAATACTATTTAAATATTTAACATACTCAAAAAGTTATGTTCTTAATAGAATTCCATAGGTTTATTGACAAAAAGTGTATTTAAAATGTATATTTTGGGGAATTGGTTATTTCAAAGAAATATTAATAAGTTTATTAATTGAATTGGCATTCACTTGGTAGAACTCTATTATAATAGGATAAAATATCAAAGTACATATTTAGTTCTAAACAATTTTATTGGTTAGTTGATAGCTATTTGGGCTGAATAAGTTGAAACTTATTTTAGCTTACTTTGCTATATAGTGTTTTAGAATAGATATACAATATGACGTAATCTCACTAATTCCAACATCATAACTTTAGCATGAAGCAAGACCATCATCTAACTAATGAAAATTGATATAGAACTGAATGCTTTGATATTTTATCCTATTAATAGGTATAACTTTTTGTCGTATCAAAGCCAACGTATTATATTATCCCTAAATATTATATTTTAATGTACGGTATAGCAATGTCAAGCCAATTGCTTTAGATATTGATAAATTGAAGACATTGAGCCAATTACCTTTCGCCGCTTTTTTGGAGAGAATAGTTTGAAACAGTTTAAAAATATTATATTATACTAATTTTTTGGATAAAACTTCAAACATTCACCGACCAACAGCTATGTTGAAATATTAACATGACATTGCTTAACCAGAATTGTTGAGTGTACCAAAAATCTGTTTCTTAATTATTTGATCAAGATCAGGAATACGTATCATTAAATTTATAAATATAACCTAATCGTTATGGGACTTTCTAGTGCAAATTTCACTTTTAAATATTTTATTTCAATATGAGAAAAGAACACTCTTACGGTGTTATCTGTTAATGTATTTTTATAAAAGTGGAACACATTTACATTCGTAAAATGATTATAAGTTAATTCTGAAAGCTTAATTTAACATTTTATAAACTGTTTATAAATATGTTTTAAAATTTTGTAGTTTCTCAGAGTGCGATAATCAATCCTTTAGAATTCAAAATTTTACGCCAAGCTATTCAACGTTTTTATCTTGTAAATTATATTTATAAATAATGTAACCGAAATAATTTTAGAATTTAATATTGTCAAACAAACTTATACGTATCTCAAAATAATATAACACAACGAGTATCGATCCCGACATTTCTAGACGTTAAAATACCTGTTATGATATCAATTAAATGTTTGAACACACCTTTAAATTTATTTTAGACTGGCATATATACGCAAATAACTTTCGGTTACATCTCAAATGTGTAACATTAACCATTCGCCATAATGATAATATATGAGGTTATTTTTTATGCGGTATTATTAGAGTTTATAAGCAATAAGTCCTTCCAAATTGGTGTCATATTCTGGTATGGGAATGTGTATATATCTCCAACTTTTTAAGGTCATATTTCCATATTCAGAGTGTTATCAACATACTGAAGACATCATATTTGTTGAAAAAATGATATTAAATTCGCATTACTGAGCATAAATTTACACCCATAAATTTCCGAGTGTTGTATTAAAAATACATATGCGTACGGAGAGCATGTGTTTTGCGCGCGACTTGGGAATAAATACTGTTTTCCCATGTCAAAAAATATGTTTTGCAACTGAAAAGTACCAAGAGTTTCTCAGTAAGCATTGAATTATGTTGCATATCTATATAAAAAAATATACAGGTTTATACTCAATATAAAGTAAAACTACGCATCTTATTATTGTCGTGTTTCATTACTTAATATAGTTCTAGAAGAAAACTGAACAGGAAAAAAGCAAACTGTACACGGACAAAAGCGGACATGGAAAAAACAGCACACAGTGTAGCAAAAGAACTGGTCACATTTAAAATACTTCTTATCGTTTCATGAGTTATTCAGCTTTAAAAATGTTAAAATAAGATTTTTAATTTTAAATAACGTCAAATAATAATTTCCAGAAACTCAAAACGTACGACGACGAAAGATTCATTTGATTCGTTCTATCTTTGTTTGAAAGTGTTGAGTTCATGAGACTTCAGTACTCATAATTTCGTCTGTTATTTTTTTGTATGTAACTTTTTTTAGAAATAAATTTTCTATTTTATACAGTAAAAATAGGTATATGCATTTTATTCAACTCTTTCACTTATAAGACCGTCACACAAGATAGACAGGATCCTATTTGTATACGATTTTACAATTATAATGTGATTCATTCATTCTTTTAAATAGCGTCAATTTTTATTTATATATGTATATGTACCGTTTCATCCGTTCACCCTTAATATGATAGCTGTATATAGTAAATTATATATAAATGACTCAGTGATCGCAATTCATCGCAATTCAAAGATAACTGTTAAAGAATTCAAAGTCAAAATTAATTAAGAGAAGATAAGATCGCAATAGTTGGAAGTTTAAGTGAAAAAATCATAGTACTGTTTTTGGAATGAAATAAGTATCTATTAGTAAAAGGTTACCACATGAGTGTTTTCATGAAATGAAAAATGTTTTAGTTAAAAATATAAAATAAGAATTTGAAGAAAATAATGCATTTAAATGGTGACAATGTTTTCTTTTTTTAAACTACAAAACTGCGTATTTAATGAGTATATAAATATATTATGAATCAAAAAATGTGGAGATCTAATAGTAGAATTTGGGAAACCATTTTGGGTTCAACCAATGTAAAAATCTACAGAACTTTTTCTAGTTCGTGAATTCTACTACCTGTGACACTTTTTATGAATTGAAAAGTGATTAGATCAAATTAATAGTGAGTGAAATCTCGCGTCGTTTTGGAAAAAATTGTGTTCTTGTGGATCCATAAAGATTTGCAGCTATATAGGTATTTGATTAAGATTCTTTATGGTTAACATGATTAAATTTGATTTATATAAAAAAACATGGATATTAAATGCTTAACATAAATGTGACAAATAAAGCGTTTATATTTATCATTAATGAGCAAAAATTAAAATAAACGAAAGAGCGTTGCAACCAGTTCAATAAAAAATATTTTTCTTATTCACCCTTGATTGCACCAAAAGGCATAATTTTAACGCCTTCTGGTAAGCTTTAAATTATATTTAAACGTTTTTCTCCAAAGAAGAAAATAAACACAAATTTAATCTATTTCTGAGTGTCTGTTTACCTTAAAATTTCTTTTATCTGTACGTTTACATTAAATCTTAAAAGGTTGATGACGAACAACTATTTATTAAGATGTAAAATTATGGCTCTAAAAGAATATTAACTCGCACTTTAGTTTACATTATGACTGATCTATAAATCAGATTTATATAAAATATAAAGTGAATTATGTTTATGTGATTCATTTTAAATTTAAAAAATCATGCTGTTATGGGGTTGAACACTTTTCCCTTTTCAAACACAACCCATTTTTGAAATGTTTCAAAATTAACATTTGTGTTAAAGTAAACTACTTTCTAAAAGGAAAATTAACACTGGTTCAATAAAAACTGGTTACAAGTTGGTCGTTTAACCTCACTCTTGGATGAGGGTTGGGAAAGTAGAAGTAGTTAGGTAATCGTTTTACGCTTAGTTTTCTAAAAGCAGCTAGAGAATGGATGGGAACAAATTAAAATAACAAAGTGAACTACTCTTTTTGGATAAAAAAAACCGTTAATCGATGGAAAAATCAAAGAATAACAGCTTCCATTCAAGGATTTGAATCCTTGACTGCTTAACCGAATGGACGAAAGCGCAAAAAATTACAACTTAGTGAGCGGCCCGGAATATATACATATTATAATACTATATCGTCGTTGTTCTGAACACTAACTGAAAAATACTAGTTTTGAGTAGTTGGGTTTCGAAGTTTGTCAAATCTTTGAAATGTCATACCTTTTTTCATTTTGTTTGTTTTTAAGTTCAAGCATAATTTATAAAATATGTAGAGTTTGTAATATGAAACATTTTGGTATAACTAACTCTCTGTGTCATTTTTTCGATTTAGTGTTTTCTTTCAGAACAGTGACGATATTAAAGTGCGAAAATAATTATACATGCGTTGATTTTTTATCAAACAATTACCATACTATGAAAGAAACTAATAATGTTAGATGTCGTGGCTTTATTCTTTTTCCAATAAGGCGCGAATTTCATTGTAGAACATAATAGCTTTATACAATGTAATTCTTATCCAAAATTTGACACGGAAACAGAAATTATACAAAATGCTTCCTTGTTACGAATTCACCTTGCGGGGCTACGCTACAGGCGTAAATTTAAATAGTAACTTCTTTCAAACATTTTATATTGTGATATCGATTAGGCGTCTACCTCTACACACATAAAATATGTATAAAAAAAGACATCCACGCACCCTGCTCGCCAATAGTAGTTCCTTACACACACCACTCTTTACTTTGAATTACATGATCTAGTGTCTTGGGAAAACACAATAGGGTTTTAGTCAATGTACTGGCATAGACAATACATGCGCCTGATAGGAGTTCTTTATGGCCTCATTAATTGAGAGTGTGTATGACTGTTTTTGTCACATGTCTATAGCTAATTTTCTTAATCACTTATTAATTGAAAACTCTATTTTATATTTGTTATCAAATAGCGCAGAATTTTTATTGTACAGAAATTTCGATGGATGTGTTTTTTATAATTCGTGATTATTATCTCTCCATAAACAATTTACTCCAAAAAACACAAACAATATATTGTAGTACTATAAAATAAAATTAAAAATTGATAACTTAGTTATTCTACTTGGTTTATCACTAACGTGACGCGTTTCGTCTCTTTACGAAGCATCTTCAGACTAACCATATCGTATGGTTATTTACTTCTAAGGTAAACGATGATTTTATTCTTAAAAGAGTGGGGGTGGGTTTTATTACATTCTACTGGACGTGTGGAGGGGGGTAAGGTATAAACACTGTTACACTATATACAAATCAATTACTGGCACCTGGATGTGAAAACGCCAAAGGGAATAAATTTAATAATGACGAACCGCCTATTCTGTTTAAAATGTTATTTACTAATCCTCCATTACTGTTAATGGTTTTATTGATTTCTAAAAATTTTAAGCTATTCAGTTTAATACCTTTTTTATTTACACGGTGGAGTATTTCTACGTTATTATTTTTATTAAAAGTATGATCATTTTCAATTAAATGATTCGCAAACTCTGAAAAATTATTACTTTTGAGACATCTGATATGTTCTTTAACTCTAATATTAAAGTTTCTACATGTCTATCCTATATAGGAAGCTTGACAATCTTCACAAGAGAGGCGGTATATTCCACAATGTGACAATGATTCTATTCTATTGTATATATATTGTAGCACTAATTGCAAAAAATAATGTAATAATTCCTACAAGATTTGTTAAATATAATTTAAAGCTTTTTTATCAGTTAGTTTGATACAAAAATATCTATCAAAAACATTTGATTCTTCCTTCTTAAGCTTCAAACATTACTATTTCTTTTCCGTACTCCGTCGAGGGTTATACATACAAATAACTCATACATCATTATCATAAACATATATATAAAATATCAAAGTATTTAGTTCTGCAAAATTTTATTTGATAGTTGATAGCTATTTCAGCTTAACGTTATCGTTAAAACTAAACTTAAACTTGTTTTAGCGTAGTTTGCTTAGAAGAGATAGACAATGTTATGTCATCTCACGTATTCCAACATCATAACTTTTATTTAAAATATTTAAAATTTGATTTTGGAAAAAGAGCTTACATCGCTTTATTAATTACTCGTTAAAGTAAATTGATTCAAATTTAATTGATTATGCGTAATTACACAATCTTCTAATAATGGTTTAAATAAGGTTTATGAATTAATTGTTAAGTCAAAATATGTATCAACTACCAAATAAAATTTTGTAGAACTAAATACTGTGATATCTTATCCTATTATAATGGAGTTCTACCAAGTAAAATCCAATCAATTAATAAAATAAAATTTAATCTTAGACTCCATTTGACAACACGGCACACTCATAATATTTAATTATAATTCTACGGAATGCTTACGTGCTCTTTTTGGATAATGACTGCTTGCGATAATTTATTTTCTTACTGAAAAGTTAAAGAATAACATTAATCATACATACAGACTGTGTAGACAATTTACTTATTGTCGATTATCATCCTTACTACAATAATTTATATACATTAGAGGTCTGCACGGGCCGAAATTTCATAAAATTACCCGGTCCGAGCCCGTTATTTTCAAGCCTGGCACGGCCCAGCCCGAGCCCGACTCTCAATATCACACTTGTTACCCAAACCCAACCCAAAGCCCAGATTTATTTTTCTCAGCCCGAAAAAAACCCGATTTTTTTAATATAGTAATTCATTTATACTTGTCAAACAATATGTGTTAATTTAAGTATAATTTAAGATATAGACTGAGGGTGCTTGATGGAATTTCAATATCAAATTTGGATTATTGAGATTTTGTACACTTCCATGTATTCTGTAACTGACAGTCAGTTCGAGTCCATTCGTGTGCTCGAATGCCTGAAGATGCCGAAAGGCGAAACCCGGGTCGTTAGTGACAAAATACATGGAAGTGTACAAAATCTCAATAATCCAAATTTGATATGTGTTAATGTTTCCATATTTAGAACGATATTCATAGTACATGTAAAATAAATTATTAAAGTTATGAATACTATTGCCATATGGTTGACTCATGACCCGAACATAGTACGAAATATTTTTCTTAAATTTTAGTTCTTTACCCGGGCCAGGCACGAGCCCGAATCTGAATTGTCTTTACTCGCCCGAGCCCGTGCAAACCTATTATATCATTACTCATATGTATACGAGAGATACACAAAGTAATGGTAGTTATAAATTGTTGGGTCGATGGTGATTACCATGTTTGAATTTCTAAAAACTTTCAATAAAATAATTCCACTTAATTTTTCTTCGTAGTTATTACTTTTTTAAAGATTTCAATTTTTAATTGGTGCTATCAGTTATTTTTTACGTGTTTTTTGTTATTGAATAGTGGAAAGTATATTACAAAATAAGTAAGTATTATATTCTTCGTATTTCATCATCATTTGAATATAAGTAGTATGAAAACATGCTGATATTGTACTCTGAAATACCTATTATATTAACCGAAAAACATCCAACAACAAAACCATGTAAACTTTGATAGAAAAGTTTATTTTAATCTTAATTTTATATACAAAGTTACTACATCTTGTTAATGAAAAAATCACGCTTTTCCCTTGGGTAACGTTTTAAGGCACGTGTGCAATGTTGTACCGTAAAGTTACCCTTAGTTTGCTTTGCCCCTATTAAATCTTTTTACCCCCAGTTTCTGGAACGAAATAATTAAAAAGCTTCTCAAAACAACCGGTTAATAAATAACCCAAATTCTTTAATCCGGTTTAACTAAAGGTCTTTTAATTATAAAAAAAATATGCATTAGCCTTATAGCCGTAAATAAAAAATACTGCAACTTCTTCGTACACACAATTGCATAAGAATTCTGACTAGAGTTTAACATTTATAACTGAAACTAAAAAATCTTCCACGATAAAATACGCAATCAACTTATTTCATAAGCTACATAATGTTTTGCAGATTTTTTCAAAGTATATATTTGAAATATAAAAATTACTCGTTCTTTATCATCCTACGCAATTTTAAAACGCAAAATTAGACGTAAATAAGATTTCGACTACTTATTTAAATACTTTCAATGCCTTAAGCTGTTTTTAAAAACATATTTAACAGACAGATTTATATTACAAAAAAGCTTTAGATAACATGAACATAATCTTAGAATCTCTTCCTACGCTTATGTCTAACTCGTTTGGAAAGAAAATGCTTATGTATTAGGTATTTTAGGTATTTATTCCACACATGTTTTATATTTTACATAATATACATATATAAATAGGTTTTTAATGAGATTTTCATTAAATTAAACACCTGTTCGTCAACTTTTTTCCAAATAACGTGAACGTTTTTGCTTAAGGGTAAGAGTTTTTCCCTAATGATTGGAAGCAAGTAGGTTCAAGCTTCAGCAAGGTCAATATCAAATATGGATTTGGGCAAAAAAATCTCAAATAAACAATCTTTTTATGAACTTTTTCAATATTTTAGATAGATTTTTCTTATACTTAATATGGGAAAATTAATTGCAGAACAGTAACTAAAACAATATGTGTACAGTGTGTGAATAAATTTATAATTTAACTAAAAGTTTCATGGTTTCCATTTAAAGAGAATTATGGATGAACCATATGATTGATTTCATTAGACAGTTATATTATATCTTTTTATATTAAACAACTATGTTAAGTAATAGTACACATCAAAATCATTTGTGGACTATGTTTTATTCGCATATGGAATTGTTATTTTATGATTTCAATATTTTGTGAATTTATTAAATTTAGTTAGTGACCCACATCTTATATTGGAGCAATGATAATTTGACCGGTATTATTGCTGTCCCAATTTGACGTCATTCTTATTACGTTTTCTCGTTTTTCTCAATTTTTAATACCGGTGTTGATACAATGGTATTGCAATAACCGAAAATGCTTTTTTATATTATCATTTTATGTTAGTTATTTCTGATTTTATCAGGGTAATATGAAATGACGAGACTTTGAAATACCATGTTTAATATATATATATAATATATTGCAAGATTTATTTCAAAAATACATTAGTAAAGAACCGTAAACTGGTTAGCTATGATAGGCAATGCAAGTTGAGTGTATCGCATTAACCTGACGGTAATGTGGTTTTAACGCTTTACTACATCCTATTAGCTCGATATATTGATTGCCGTTAAAAATCTGTTTTACAGCCTGACAAACATTTTTAATACGGCAATGATATCTAAAAAATTCTCATAATATTGCTTGTGTTTATAGTCAACATAAATTTTAATTTAATGATAGTATTTCATTTAATTTATAAATATATTTGTAATCTTTATAAAAATGATTTTAGTATGAATGAAGCTATATCACAAATGCACTAGCTTTGCCAGAATTGATTCAGTTTCATAATGTTCATTTGTCAAACGAAATTGGTGTTAATATTTAAAACAGTTATTGGCTGTCCGGCATATGCGATCAGATGTAAATTGAAATGGATTCCAATCACTATGCGTCATGAATAGGAATTCTAACTCGAATATTTAATATCCGAATGGATCAGCCCTTTTTTAACTAGTCGTTGTTCGAATATTTTGGCAGCTATTAGAATACTATTAAACAATAATGAATACCCCAGTCAGTTGTTTCTTTTTGTCTTCACCCAACTCGGTCGCTTTCAGTACCTTATCATAAATCATAATACTCGAGTTTGTTAAACTACTTGGGCATAAAAGAAACCCTTTAAAAATTCCGTTATTTCAATAATTGATAAAATATCGCACTATAATGTAACGGTATTGAAATGTGTAATATTTATACAAATTGTGTCTATCTATAATGTAATAGAAGTGGGAAAAGATTTTCTTGTAAATTACTATAAGATGTACGTATCTCATCCTTAAGAAAGTGTTATATGTATATCATTGATTAAAAATTTGAATAAAGGTGATTTTTACTATAAATAAGTTCGTTTTCTCACAAATTTTAATGTAATATTAAATTATTATTTTAGTATATACAATATTATTTTATTATTTATTCAAATCGAATTTTTAATACTATTTTCATAAAACTGAAATTATTCAAATATATTCGAATTGTTTCAGGTTTACTATCTGATATCCGAATAATGACGAATAGTTTAAATCCGTAGTAATGACTAAATTCCGTGATATTTTTTTCATAGTGTGCATTATCCTTACAACTTTAATAACCACAATAGTACGGGTACATAATAAAATGAATATAAATTTCATAGCCTGTAACTTATTCATGTAATTGTATACACAATTTAAAAATGGTCTTAATAGTTATCTTACAATTTAATAAACACATAAATACATGACAATTCAAAATGAAATGAATCAATTTTCGTTTTCTATTTGAAAATAAATACTTTTTTAAATGACAACATGTACTGCACATATTTTATTTGTTAGTTTTCATACAAAATTCATTTCCAAACAGTTTATGGTAGGAGAATGAAAATTGTAAGGTTTTACTTATGACCCAGTTTAACGAACGAGAGATAACAGAATATTAAAACATCCGTTCAGGGGATTATTCATCGAAATATATTTATATCATTTATTCATATTTAGTGTTATATTATGATTTAGATAATCGCTAGGGATTATCGAGATAAAATAAATTTACAGCAATGTCTATCATTTGTGATACATAAAGACAAACAAGAGAAGAGGTGGATATTTTTTTTTAATTTCGCAATTTTATTGATTCTTGAAAACCGACTGGAAGTTGTATAATTTTTGTGATCTAAAATATAATGAAACAATCAGAACGTTCAATTCAATGATTTTAATAACCATTTAATTTATATATATAATACATAATTAATATTTTGAACATCAACCGTGGAAAAAACACCATATTAAAATTGGTCAGTCGTAAACTTGTAAATAATTAGAGATAAAAAGTGTTGCAAAATAATCAAATTACAAATTTACGCTTCGGCACAATTATATAAGTGTATTTAATAATCAATATATTATGAAAGAGTTCCTTAACTACCCAACAGAGTATAACAAAACCCACGTTCGCTTACCGCTGGGCAACAGCAGCGAATATTATGACAATTATAATAGTGGTGTTCATAGGTCCACAGTGTTCACGTATTCGAATCCCAGTAGGGACAGTTTGATATTAATAGATTTCTGTTCCAAGTCTTGAATGTCTGTGATATCTTAAATCTCTCCCATCTATATGATCCTTAAAAACAATGCGTAATGAGAGTGATTAGCTAACAACTAATCCAGTTCTAAAGCCACATCCATATATCCTACACTCTAGAATAGAGGTTCAGTGTCTGAGTAATAAGCAGTTCCCATAGAACTACGTCTATTGATATAATTATTACGAGTCCATATGATGGAGTTTTGGCCAATTGACGTGATCTTCAAAAAATACGAAAATGAGTTAATGATTGGATATCATTTTAAAGACGTCAGAGCAAGTCTTGGCCAAATGATGTAAATTAGAAAAATAAATTTATCACTTTCTGGAAGGTAAACATCATTTTACATTGGTTTGTTTAAAAATTCTGACCCGGCCACTTGATGTAAGCTACTATTATATCGAACCTCTCTACGTATAACCCCGTATCTGCAAACATGAGAGTTTACAGGAGTGCATGTCAAAGATTCATAACGCAACTCACCATATAATATTTTCGATAAAAACAGTTTGTACTCTCTCCTGAACAATTTTAATTTTGAGGGTTACATCAGTTGGAGTGGGCATAGTAACAAAAATACATTTTTTAATTGTTATTTTGATAAATTCTATCAATCATAATCGGCTTACACTAGTATTGTATTGTTATTCCATAATATTGTTTAATGGAATCTGTCAGTAAAACAAACCAGTAAACTATCCACTGGTGTATGTGTTTTTATGCAAGCGTCAATCGCAGGTGATAAGATGATGAAATTGTAACTGGGTTAACTCGACTCGCAAATGGGTTTCGAAGAGGAAGATGGAGCGGAAACTGTATGCGGTATATTCCACGAGAAAACACTTCCGTAGTTTTTTTTACGCGATTTGTTTTGCACATACGGAACTAATATCAAAACCCTGTTTATGTTCCTGTGAGTTTGCCGTTGTATTTGGAGATCTGAAAACATGAGATAAACATAATGATAGAGATCATTTCGTTTTGATAAAATTGGCGGCGGGAAAACGGTATGATGACAAAATAGTTTTAAAACAATGTGTTGCGCACAGCATGGTACTAGAAGAAAACTATATGATGACAAAATGGTAAGGACAAAATGTTGCATAGTGAATGATATCATGACATAATTTTGCGAAAAATGATGTGGACAAGATATATTACAAACGAAATACTGTGAACTTTACGGATGTATCGGGTTCAATTGCCGGTGTGAACAGTTTCAAAAATTCATCTTTCCATCGATTTATGGATTTCTGTTCGTATTCTGAGTGTTTGTGATGTATAAAACACCCTCCCACCCGTCCGATCTTCACGGGGCTCAGGGAGAGTGATAAGCTAACCACTAGTCATGTCCTAGCTATATTCTTCTATACCTACTCTCATGGAAAAAAAAGAAGTTGAGCAACTCATACAAAAATTCTGTTAAGATATCTCCATTAGGAGACCATAGGCTTCACGTTTGGATAGGACATGGAAAAAAACTGTGAAACTGTAAATAACAAAATATTATACCGCAATACAGTTATTTTCTATTGTCTCTATTCGAACAATCCAAAATGATGTGATTAAAAATATGCATTTTGTAAAATAATTAAGAAGCACGTCAAGTCCCAAATTTACGGAAAGTATTTGAAATCCTTGTAGAGCGTTTTAACGAATGTTTTTTTGACAATAATGGTGATACTAGGAAATTACTAGCTTATGACTCTTTCTTTGCATAATTTGCCAAAATCGGATACGGTGTGATTGAGTAGGTATAAACATTATTGCTTTTTGAATACAAATCAATAAAGAGACGAAGGTCCCTTGTGGGGATTTAATCATATAAGCACACAGCCGAGTTCAGAAAAAAATGAAAAATACACAAATATATAAACGAAAACACATAATCGATGTAGATTGATGAGGATGCCATTGCGAATAATAACGTCCATTTTGGAATAGGGAACATTATTTTTAACGGTTAATTCCGTAAAATAAATAAAACTGATAAATAAATTTTCCAAATAACCATCTTTGTAAGTCTTGTTCTAAATACAGTGCACAATCAATATGCTTCGTAAAAGTTTTTTCATTGTATTGAACGTTGACTCGATGAAAGATGGCCATGTATTTCCAAAGTGACGTCCATGTATTTGGTGTAAACTTTAAAGTAAATATGTTATAAAACTTCTATGTGGACACAGATGGTTTTCCGAAACTAGGTTAACGTAGATTAAGCGGTGTGACGGAAAATCTCCACTACGGAAGTTAAAAAATATATTCGAAACAGGTATTTCTTACTATCAAAGCTGTTGAGAATTATGTCTAAACATCTAGGTGTTACTGAAACCATTTTATCATCGTTGTATCTAAAATTACACTTAAACCCGTGTATTATAGTGGATGGCTGTGAAATTCAAACGAATTTTCTAGAATTTCGATTAAGATCCTATCCTTTCAGTAATTTACATGTTTTTCTTGCGTTTTTTTCTTCTGTATTATATATTATTTAAGATAGAAAAAATAAAAACACTTACATCCAAATAGTATAAACAAATATCTGCGTATTCTCTTTAATTTTTTAACCATGTCCGATCCAAATGTAGAGCATATGGAATACTAATGGAGGTATCTTAAAAGATTTTTTTCTACAAGAACTTCTTGTTACTCAGTTGCTCAACCTATCTTTTTCGAAGAGAAAAATCACAACAGACCCGACGACTCTCTCTCTCTTTAATATAAATTATAATAAATCCTTTGTTTTTTAAATTTCTTTTATTACATGATAATGTTGAAAAGATCAGCCACCCCAAGTCTTAATTAAAATCTAGTTATTTGCTTTCTGTTTTCTACGTGCTGTTCAGATGTTAAAAGAGTAGTAATCAGAATTGCACCACACACATTTTCAATTTAATTTCGAACACTTTTTTTTTTAATTGAATATGTCTGAAATCTTTAGTAATTAATTAGTATCTAAATTCAATCATTAGCCCATCTTTTGACATTGGTTTAATTATGAACGTATCTGTTTTTAATTGAAACTCAATTTATCGCACTTCAAAAATATTTTCAAAAAAACTGACTAATTTTTCGATTGAAAACTTCGATATTTACTTATTATTTTTTTTTTTAAATTTGGGGAAACGAATAAATACCAGAAGTTCAAACACGGAGGAGCTAAGGAGTTAAAACTGAACGAAAGCAGAAACAACAGACAGAACACGTCATTCCGTACATCGAGACGGACTGAAACGTGATCGAACGTCATAATAGCTGGGCTACCTCACACACTGAAACAGGCGACAATAATTTCTCACTAGCCATCGACCGCAAAGATTGACAACAGATCTTTTCCAAACTGTTAAAATATTTGCAATTAATCGCATTGCCAAGATAACAAAACCAATTACAACTCTTAGATAAATTCCTAAAATTCGTCTCTCAATTTTATTCATAAAATGTACAAAATTTCCATTCTTAACTTGCCTAAGCAGAAATTCAATAATATATTGGGTTGATTAAGACAAGTCTTTTTATGATATTGTTTTTTTTTTCATATCATATAACTGTCTCGAGGTTTTTGACGACACATTTTCAATGTGAAGTTATCACGTCAGAGGTAATAATTAAATTGATAAATATTTTGAGATATTTTTGTCCCACAAAATTCATAGAATCGTAATGTTTTTTTGATAATGAGAAACCCAAACAGTCGTCGAAAATTCAAGCACGACAGTGTCACAAGATATCAGTGGTGACTATTTTCATTTCGTAATTGAGTTGTTATGCTGTGCTTAGCAGCACAGAAATCATGAAATAAATTATATTCACTGAACTGTATATTTGAAAAGTCTTTCAATAATAAATTGAGTAGCTGTTAATAAAAACACGGCTTTATCAAAACGTATTTTTTCTATTCATTTCGAATCAGATAACTTTATTAATGTTGAAACTGATGGGTACGTAATCATTGTGTAAATCGTATAACAGTTTCAGATAAAAAAAATAATGTTCATAGTGGCATAAGTCTAAATTCGATGGAACGACGATAATTTAATAAATACTTTAATTAATTAATATATATCATTTTTGTGAGTCGGTTTTTCATGAAATAAAAAACAAAGTAAAATCATGAAGTCATTTTTTCAGTAATAATGGTCATACTCGCCATAAAGATATCATTTTTTACTATAATTATCAGCAGTGTTTCGATATATAGCAACATTTCATTAAACAAGAATTAATGGACCTGGTTCATAAAAATATTTACTTAATAAGCCAATTTATACTATTGGAACCAGAAAATAATAATAATCACATTTATTTCAGGTATAAGTTAGTCTAAAAGATGCATAAATTTATTATAATTTTTATAGAGCATCTGCGACGCATACTGCCGCACTGAAGCGTTTTTATATAAGCAATTTTGTTTCGTACTTAATGTAAAAATACCAAAAATGTAGTTATACTCAATGTAGATATAATCTCAAATATAACATTATTATTCTAAATTCTTATTAATCATTTTTTTTAATTCGTAAAAAAGACTGTATCGTATCTAGGAGAATAAAAGACAAGGTTAAAATCGACACAAGGCTTAATTTGAAACTATGTAAATAAGAAAAAAAAAAATACAAATTTAACAATAATGCCTCTAAAAGACAAAACCATTTTTATTCTGAAATATATTTTTTAATATTCTTAAATGCTCTTTTATTAGACCAATAACTTAACGATGTTTTTTAAACGTGCCGGGCTTTATACTAGGTCGAGTGATCGATTGTTCAACGTTTGGTGTGCTCACAGACTCAAATCCAAATTGCGTACAGTTTCATTAAAAAAATTAATCGATTTACTGATCAGTGTTCTGAAGCATGGATGTCTGCCATGTCTAAAATCTCCTCCCTCCCGTTCGTTTCAAAAACAGGAGAAGCGAAGACAGTTAGCGTACCACTAGTTTACCTTATAGCCTTATGCTTATAGCCCTACTCTCTTCATACATGAGAGATTAAGCTCATGAGTAACAAGCAGTTCTCTCGAAAAACTTATGTTGAGATAAGCTCTAATAGAAGTTCATATGCCCCATATTGCGAGCGTATATCGTCAAATTGTTTAAAGAATATGAGGTATGTACCATTTACTCACCCTTCACTCACTATTTTCAAAGGTGAGAGATTTAGCAAGGAGTTTTTGAAGTAATTATTGAAAAAAAAATTGTTGAAACATACCTCCGGACACAGATTCAAATTTTGTTTAAAAAGTACTCTCAGTATTTTTTGGGAAAATAATATAGCGATAAAGAGTAATTATTCGAAAAAATTCAAAGAACATTTTTTTTCTTAAATCATAAAAAGGTAAATAAATTTAAAACACAATAAGAATCAATGAATATATTATAAAATAAAGAAATCTGAATAAATCTATGCGAAGTTTTACAATTTAATTCCTAAAAAATGTTAATACAAGATTAGAATTTATTTTCACAGCAAAAAGGCTGTACCTAATGTAAAACCTTTACAAACTAGAAATACAAAATACCTAGAATATGTCCTGATTGAATATTCGATCGATAATAATAATTCTTTTCAAGTTTCCCATGAAATAACATTTTCCAATAAACGTTTGATCCTATAAATGAAAAAAAATACCTGAGCGCGAAATTCAAGGTACTAAGCACTTTACATAATAGAATCCTGAATCTCTTTTTATCTTATGAAAAGAATTATTATTTTCCTAACCTGTGACTTTTAACGCGCTTTTGTAAAAGGCCCAATAATTTTAGTAAACACATTTTTCAAACGGTATTTTATATGAAGACCTGTGGGTATATTTTTTTCTCATAATAACGCTTTCAGAAAATTCCGTTATGTTCGCTACGACGAAATATATAGAATTTTCAATTGCATCAATATTTCATAGCAAAAATTTTAAGAGAAATTTATGAAATCCTTCAGAATACAAGCAGAAAATGTTCATTGTGCTCAAAATGCTCAAACTGAGTCGAGTCCATTCGTGTGCTCGAATGCCTGAAGATGCCGAAAGGCGAAACCCGGGTCGTTAGTGACAAAATACATGGAAGTGTACAAAATCTCAATAATCCAAATTTAATAATAATTATATTTAAAAATTTATTTTACCACCGGTTTTATCACCGGTACATAGTTTTTTTATAAAGAAAAATTATGATTTGTTACGTTTGTCGAAATCTTTATAAATTTGAGACAGCTAATCTGAAAAATTTATCATTCACTTGGTTTAAGCTGTCATGACATAAGATAACGTTATATAACATACAAAAAAAAATTGTTATCAATAATATGTGAGATAATATCAATATTATCAAATTTTAAGCAACCACTCTATTAACTGATTCCATTTTTTTTAACAAATGATTTACATTTATGAACTAATCCTTTTTCACAAAACAACGTCTAAATGAGTCGGTCAACGAGGAGAATGAACAAGTTCACAGGATGACACTGGGGAATTACGATTTTATATTCTGCCTAAGTCTGTTTCATTTGCAAGCAAATTGAGGTGTTCGACAAACCCCTGGATTGCTGTAATTTTAAAAGAAGGTACGAATGCCGTTTCACACTATGCGCTGCTTCTCCCAAAGGATGTGGAACCTATACAGAATGCTGCAATATTTCATTGTATTTATATTTAATACTTCTAAGAAAAATCGATTTTCACGATATCGTGAAAGCGAAACAATATTCTCCTTCTTTATAAAAGATTAAACTTTAAAATACTAATATTTGGGACTACTTAAAAATTTACTACGTCAACCAGATAGATAAATCTTCAAATGATTTACAATTTTATTACATATTATACAATTTAAGCGATATGAAATGAGGTGAAGTTTTAAAGCAATCATATTTATCACATACAATTTGTTATTAATGTTGTTTTCGATTTCTTATTCGATAAAAATTTATTTTTTTCCCAATAAAATGCAAAATAATGGTTTTTTGACGATTCCTGTATAACAATAAATTTATATATTTACTCATTTTATTTCACACATCATTAATCAGCCGTCTAACACTATAAATAGAAAATAAAGTATTTTTGACACATGTTGCTCATCTTCAATCTACAATATTAATAAAAAATATTTTATAACTAACTGCATTCTGTTAGTAAAATATTATTTACTGTGAAAATGCTTAAATATGAATTTGAATTGTCGTATTTGTATCTTCTATATACACGTAAGACACAGTTTACTGCCTGTCAGTTCAAATCCATTCGTGCGCTCGAATGCCTGAAGATGCCGAAAGGCGAAACCCGGGTCGTTAGTGACAAAATACATAGAAGTGTACAAAATCTCAATAATTCAAATTTGATATTGAAATTCCATCAAGCACCCTCAGTCGATGTCTTAAATTATAGCTTAAATAAGAAATTTAATTCGTTCTACATATAATAACACAACCAGTAGATTGAGAAAGTGATCATTTATTTTATTAAATATTACGTTGACGTTTTACATTTTAAAACAATCAGTACTTTACGAAAATTTTGTGTCACTCTGTATAAATGGAAAAGACTACAAAGACTGGAAAAGGCCACGGAGACTAAATTAAGGACTCAAAAATTTATGGAATGTTTAACATGGAAAATTATACAAAAAACCGCCAATGCAAACTTTTTTTGACAGTTTTCAATAGTTTTCTTAGCAGATAATATCATAAAATTATAATTTTAATTTGCTTTATCGACTCACGTATTTTTTTTTTCAGAATAAAATAATGAGAAAATAATATATGTTAATATTTATAAAATGTCGGCTTATTTTTAATTAACCTCATATAATGACTCGTTTTAAGTTACTGCTGTACAACAAGTCGTTATGAATTCAGAAAACATCAAGCCTTACTGAAAACAATTGTTTTGTTAAAATGATTACGCACATAATCAACAAAATTTCGACACGTGCTGCTTTGCACGTACCTTTGGAGGATGTTAAGAAGCCTTTTATTTTATAATGGCGACCATAATACATTTAACATAATAAGGCATATTTCCTATTTAATATTTTTTACTTTAATTACGTCAAATGCTTAACATTTAATCGTACAATGTTTCGTTCTTACAAAACAAAATCAAATATTGTATCACAATGTATATGTGTATCAATTTATCTGTATATCTTTAGAACAGCACACACACACACACACTTGCTACATACATACATATATATATATAACAGTAGTCACGTTATCTGAAACATGAAATTATAACTTCAAGGATACACATATTTTTCCTACCATTTCTTGTATGGCATCTCGTGTAATAAATAACAATTTAAATGTACCTTAATTTTTTTTGTAAATCTTTAACGCCGCACACACACACCCTCTCTGTCTGTGCATCGTTCATACTAACATGTGGCATAGCTAACTGGTAATTATTTATAATTACTTTATAATATATGGCTGCCGGAAAAAACGTTACTGACAAAATTGTATAGAATATAGCGATAAGGACCGTACGTTGAATTTAAGATTAATTATTATTTTAATATCTCCCAAACTAAGTGGCTGAGCAAGTCGCATTTTCTTTTTTTTTCTCGTTCTATCTTCTTGGTCGTTATTGTGTTATGGAAGGCGGCTGTGAAATAGCAGCGACACACGCATATAACGGGTGGAGGTGGGGCGACCAACTTGTATCTCCCTTTATCCACAAATCATTTTGTTCACTACTTCGTCCCATATATCATTTTTTCTTGTCACCATAGTTACATGACTTGAAGGTGCATTTTTATTTTTAAAAAATAAGATCAAAACACGTTAGAGATGAATTTCAATTACAAAGCGATTACATTGAGCCTCCTCTATCTAATGAAAGGATACTTTCTCGGCAAAAAACCTTTCAAAAACTGACATCATTGAAGGAATTTCTTTTATGTCATGGATATCACTATTTATTGTGCTTAATCCCAGAAGTATTAGTTTGTATTTTGCATTATGCTTTCTATAATTATCCCAGGCGGATTAATTCAAATTAAAATTGTTAAAAAATATTTATAATATAATAAATTTCTCACTTGGTATAATGATGACTCTAATAATAATAAATGTATTAATTGTTCAATCTAAGGAATGAATGATTAGAGTAATTCTCCAGTTACAGTTAAAACAAAGGGTCGACTGATAGCTTAATGGATACAAACTATACTCTAAGGCACATCAAGCTTATATGTTATACTCAAATTAGTCTTGTAAATTGTAGCGAGGCGATTAACTTCTCCTTATCGCGGAAACATATCAGTTATTCTATTATATTAAAAAATCATCATGTAAGCCAAAGAGTAATCATTATTTAACAAGGATAATTTAGCTTTTATTAAAGTCTTTACTGCTATAAAATGACGTATTTAACAGAAAATAATTATAAATACTGACAACGAATTAAAAATTGCTACTAACGGACAAAGTATCTAAGTGGATAATGTGGTTTGACTTTCATTCACTCGATTGAATTTCGACATGAAAACTTTAACGGTTACATGGTTTTTCATAAATAAGTGATGTTGATATTTCCTAACTCTTCCCTGATCTTGAAAATAAGATGTAGAGATATATCACTTCTACTCTTCTAACTCTATCCTTCTTTCTTTATCACCTTCCAAGATGAAGGTTGACCAAGTGACTAACCACCACTTATTTCACATTGAGACGGAACGTTTTTATATAACGGTCAGAAAATAATTGTATTTCTGACCATTTATCAGTATTTGGGTTAGACTTATTTAAGTATTTCTGCAAAAAACTAACAATAAATTTAATACTCTTCTTATACTTTTAAATTTATTTAATAAATTGACCAAATATAATTATATATTATTCAAATAAATACGGCCATTAATAATATAATATGAAAAATATTATATATTAATAGATGTATCAATATCTAATATATAAAAATCAATGTGTGTCTGTTCGTATCTTATGCACTGCCATACCGTTCACCCGATTCCAATAAAACTTTGTCAAGTTATTGCTTACACCTGCGCGAAAGATATAGGCATTATACAATCAGACTCGGCGCTGCCCGAGCCCGACTCTCAACTCTTTAATTTTTAACTTACAGTAGGTCTTAATATATATATAGAAATCAATCTCACAATCCAGATATATTTAAAATCTAAAATAAAGAATCAAAATAGTGACATCTCAGAAAACCTTCTGATTTATTCGTGTACGCACCAGACATTAAAACAAAAAATATTGTGTATCCAAAAACAATTAAAACACTTTCTTTCTTTGAGTGGCATTGCAACGCATGCCGGGTACTCACTAGTATATTATATATTTTGGTGCATTGCAATGTAACGGTGTAACTAAAAAAAACACATTTCTGATTTCCATTTAAGGCTGAAATATATCTTTTCAATGAATGATTCAAAAATATTTTCAAAATATCTTACATTCAGAAACGTTTTTCAGCAGTTTGTTGGATAACAGGAAGATTTATTCGTAAAATAATCAATCGTTCAAATACAGTCGTGATTGCTATTGGATAACTAGAAACGTGCTGAAATGAGATGAGTGGAAATACGTACAGCAAACAAAATTGATTTCCGTATCTTAGTTATGATAAAGTGAATCTTTACAGATGTAAGAATCATTCAAAAAAAATCGTACACTACAAATTAATCTACATTTACTCCTAAGTAGGGATTCCAACTCGAATATTTGAATATTTTATATCCGACTATATTTGGCCACTATTCAATTATTTAATATTCTAACATTTGGGAAACTATTCTAAGAGTATTCGTAATATTTTTTAATGAAATATTGTACTAAGTCGAAGAAAGATCACAACACAAAATCTGTAGATTCAAAAAACAATAATGAAGGGAGTGGTTTTTATTGCCTTCAATATCTTATCATAATACGTGAGTTATACATGCCGTAATTTCAGTAATTGAAGAAATACCGTTGTAGTAATTCGACGCAGCTGCAAATTTAAAATATTGAAATGTAATGGAAGTTATTGGAATGCGTATTTCTATAATATTATGTTGAAGTATTCGAATAGAATTCGAACAGTTTTGAAAACATATTTGAATTTGTTTCAGTTTTACTATTCGAACATCGAATAGTTGATTATGATGAATAGTTGAAATCTCTACAGTCCTAACGAAGCACTTTGGCATGATTTTTCAAACGAAAAATCATTTAATACAAAGGATTGTGGTTATAAAAGCTCAAATTGTTTTCAAATCGCTTTCTCTATACTCGTCCCGTATTGAATCAGATAGGGTTAGTCGGATGTGATAGAAAAATTACAGACATTGATGTATTTGGATACAAATTCATAAAGCGACGTAAAAAATCATCACGCCTCTACACTACGCAAGCGAATTTAACAAAAGCTTTAGAATACGAATGTTGGAAGGATAAATTTATTTATCTATAATCTAATAAGACCGGATTCAGTAAATGTCATTTAGATGTACTGAAAAATGTATGTAAATTCCTCAAAGACCTCAAATGCCGTTTTTCCTCGAAAAAAAACATTGTAAAATAGGTATACCAATTTGGAATTCGAGTCTTTGGTGAAATGGCCAACGTCGTTGGCTACGGTTACAGATGTCTCGGGTAAAAGCCCCGGTGTGGGCAACTCTTTTCGTAGGCAAGGATGTTTGTGATGTCTAGAATCTCCTTTCACTCATCTGTAGCGAAAGCGATTTGCTGATCACTAGTCCTGTCCTAACCCTATCCTTCTATCCTTATTCTCTTCGAAAAAGAGAGGTTCAGCAACTGAGTAACAAGCAGTTCTCGTATAAAAAATCTTGTGTTGAGATACCTCCGTTAGGAATCCATATGCTCCATATTGGGAGTGGGCATGTATTAAAAAAAGCTATTTGGAAACAAAACTACTCAAATAAACAAATTTATGTTTTTGTTTGATGTTATTTTCCATCACGATGGTATTTTTATCCAATTTTGTGTTTTCAAACATAACGGAACCGCAAAGTACATTCATTTTTCACTTCCCCATTCAATCAATAAAGGAACAATTTCATGTTTGAAGTACCCACTGTGAAAGCGGTAAATAAATTTTCTAGTTGATTAAATGCAATCCACAAAGCCACCGGTGGATAGGTCCATAAATATTTAAAAATGGCCTTACGTTTTTGTGGCCGTCATTTACTTTAACCTCGAACCCCAACGTTTTTACGACAGGCTTCTGAGTTTTGTAAATTTTTAATGTCACGCAATGGATCTATGTACGCGTAATTGAAGTGTTAGCTTCTTTTCCTATCATAAATCTTGACGGCATAAAAGACTTAAGTGACAAAAATTACAACACCCATATTGACATAGCAATTGAAGAATTGAAACAACCATTCATATTTTATGTCTAAATAAATAAAGATATTTTATAAATTTCCACACCTTCAATGGACCATTCAAACATAGCGTGTTGAACGATAACTGGATGTAGTGATCGGAAAATGCGGCTAGGAAAGGACATTTAGTTAACTAATCGTCTTCTCTACGCCCTGTTTGCAGGATCAGATAATTAGCATGTTTGTTTGTGTTTTTTTTTTATTTCAGTAATCCATGACTTTGCGTATAAATCCATAAATTGATTGATTCATCTTTGATTACCACTCGGCTACGGTACTCAATTAAATAACAAACATTCCGCATAGGCGGTCTACGATACGTATCTTTTAAGATTTATTTATTTATCAACACGCAACGCATTAAAATCAAATTCAAAAAAAAATTCATGTTAAATGTATCCCATTCTTATTTAATGTATTAGGGAAGTGTTTCAATGGTCAATTTTTTTCAAACATTCATAGGTTAAAGGAAACTTTGACTAGAACTTACACTAATGAATTTTAAATGCATTCCATTGTACAGCAAATTTATAACAATGAAGTTAAACAAATTAAATTAGTAACTGTATTGATTTTACTTTGAAAGACAAAGTTTTGCAAGGCAATAATTATATATTTAATAATATTTACTGTGATTTAAAAATCGTAGCAATATTAAATAAAAATTTATATTATTATAAATCAATAAATAGTTTTCAAAACCTTATTAACATAGAAAGCAATATCATTTATCTATGGCATTATTTTATACTTATTAAGTGCTTAGCTTTTAATGTATGATTTTGCTCTATAATACTGAAATGCCGAATTTCTTCTGAAATAAATCTATACAAAACAAAATCTTTAAAAGCTCATTTTTATTCGTACATTGCTTTTATATTTCTTCCTTTTATTTTTTCAAATTATTGACAGACAATAAAAATGAATGGTATGCTATTCCAAAACCATAGAAACTTTTATCGAGAGAGAAATACCAAACAAAGAAAAACGTTTCGTTCAAACAAAAGGTTAACACTTACAAAACTTTTTCTATGCATAAAATAATTGACTGATTAAATTGCAAAGACTTACTGACATGATTTATAGCTCACACTCCTTATTTAGTCCATTTATTCACGATAATCAAAACCAACGATTTTCAATACATTTAAATTATCGAAACAATACCACTGCGTTTTTTTTTATTAAATTGTACATAGGAATCTTAAACTTTTTGTTTTTCCACGTCCGTTTATCAGACGGTCGCAGAAACGACTGACGGCGCGTATGTGCAGCAACAGATATGACCTCCATTAAAGATGATCCCAATGAACCCTTTTGATATGTACGTCTCTTTTGTTTACATTCACACCGTATTTCAGATGAAGAGTTTATCTCTATATAGAACAGTTTTCTTTCGTGGAAATAGGTATACTGAGGGAAATAGTTGTGTTGATGTCTCTTTCTCCCGTTATGATCGTGCAAAGTGGTACGCTGAAAATGCTATACTTTTAGTTCGTCGCGGTTTCCATTTCACATAAAACGTTTGAGGGAGCGAGATGGTCATACCGAATTTGAACTCTGGCTGAGATTATGAGGGTTATTGTTCGTACTTTAAAGATGCAATGTAACTGATATGGCACGTTGGATGAAGGAATCCGAACAGAGACAAATTATCCTATGGCTCATTGGGCGTTAAAGGAAATATGTGTGTCATCCCTATCACTTAGAAATGACAAAGTGGAAATGCTTCCGGAAAAATGTTGTTTAACAATATCACGGCAATCTTTAATATATTTTAGGAATTAGTTTTTATGACATTATTGAATATTTTATATAGCCAAGTATCAGCTGTTTTTAAATGGTTCGCATTTTTCTGGTGAGAATTTATATTAAATGGTGAGAATTACAGAGGTTTATAGTCGGTATATCTAAGCTAACCTATTCTAACCTGTTATTCTGACCGTTTGTATTCTTATTCTGACCAAAAATTGAATTTTATTCTTATTCGAATTCCGAACAAAAATTTATTGTGAATTCTGACCATTTAATTTATTGCCTTTTTTAGACGAGTTGGTGACTAATTTTATTATTTTTTCGAAGATTGATAACAGACATAAAATACCAATGAATTATGATCAAAAAATTCGTGATTGTGGCCTTGAAAAAGATCTTGTTAAGTCTTGAACAACGGAGTGTGAAAGAAGTCGTCTTTGCATCTTTTGACCAAGATAGTCTATAATATATGTTAAGAATGCCTATTTATGCCAATTTATCATAACAAATTATACAGCAATCATTTGCAATTATGCGTAAAAAAATCATTGGTTTAGTTTAAGCTTGTGCATGTAGTTTTATTAAATAACATAACTTCAGTTTTGTTGAATATGGTTGCTTAACTTTTCGTTCACAAGGCACTATTGTATTACATATGAGGATCAATAATGAATTTAATGCAAGGTTATGTATAAACAAGTGGGACGCCTGTCATAGACGACGGTACTGAAATTGAAATACTGAATATTCGAGCTTCTTCTGCTCTTCGATGAGTTTCCACGTTAGCGGCACGTCGAGATTGTGCAGCTTCCGGAGTTTGTTTCGCTCTCCATCTCTGCGGTCACTCACAACGTACTCGCAAACGCCTCTGTACTTTAGTTTCCATACTGACGGACTGATTGTTATTGTTATTTTTGTTTGTTTGCCTCGGAATTTGCGTCACGTCAGAAATGTGTATATTTTTGGGTGTGTGTGTGTGCATTGCACAACATTTTATTTTATATACACCGCGGACGCTTAGGTCATGAGATAATTGCATACTTACACGTGATATGTGATAATAATAAAACGCCTACAATTATAAATAAGATATGAATGTAAAAAAAATCATATAAAATACGACATGGCTTGTAAATATCATGATTCGGCTCTGTTTGCGTATCAGTCACGTACTCGTATGCTTAAGCACGTGAAGGGTTGTTTTTGTTAAACCTCACCAAATACATCCCAAGCCGAAAAGCTTTTATAAGTAGGATTTTCCATTGAAATCTTAATTATGTCATACAGTGTACTTCGGTGGCAGAACCGAGTAAAAGATTTCCCCTACTTAGCTTTATATGAACTAATACAATAGATAAATATAAAGGTCGTATTATCTGCGCATACTGAACTCATTTGTGTGATTTTCTCTTCGCGTATTAAAATAAGAACAGGTTTTCATAACATTACTACAGCTTTAATTTAGTGCTTTATTAAAATTTTAAATATAATATTTAAATAAATCCGTATCATTTAAGATGTAAGAAGTATAATCTTGATGGAATTTCAATATTAAATTTGGATTATTGAGATTTTGTACACTTCCATGTATTTTGTCACTAACGACCCGGGTTTCGCCTTTCGGCATCTTCAGGCATTCGAGCACTCAGTTCGAGTCCATTCGTGTGCTCGAATGCCTGAAGATGCCGAAAGGCGAAACCCGGGTCGTTAGTGACAAAATACATGGAAGTGTACAAAATCTCAATAATCCAAATTTAAATCCGTATCATTTCTTATGGTCGACAAAAAGTGCTCTAAGTTACTAGTATGTGATCCATGGTCAGATTTTACGAATAGATAATATCGACCGTGTTTTGGCCAATTGATGTAACGTTATGAATCTTTGAAATAAACTGATATAAATTCTCGTGTTTGCAGATACGAGATTATACGTAGAGAGTGTCAATGCAATAGTGGCTTACATCAAGGGCTGGGTCAGAATTTTAAAACCCAAAACCAATGTAAAATAATGTTCCTTTTCCAGTGATCAATTTATTTCTCTAATTTACATCATTTGGCCGAGACCTGCTCTGTCGTCTTTAAGATGAGATCCAATCATTAACTCATTTTAGTTTTTTTACGAGAGTTACATTAATTGGACACTATCGACATATTTATATGTATTTATAATTGCTTTTATTAGAAATGTTTACACAAATATTTGATATTTAACACCATAAAAGTAAAGTTAATTATTTTTATGTTGATTTTTAAATGGAATATATCGATGACTTAATGTTAAATTAATTTTACAGGAAGCTTAAAATACTCAATATTTATGTTAATATAAATTAAATATTTTTTTATTATACTACGTACTAAATGTTAGTTTGTTGTTTTATGTAAAAATAGAAAAGTGTTCAAATTTCGTATTATCAAATATATACAATTCAAAGTTTTTTTTCAAAAATTTTCATAACTTTTTTCGTAACTCCTTTCCTTTCACTAGGAAATTACTATAATATAACGACTGTTTCTTTTTTGTTAAAATAACTACAGATACGAGAATTTTACAGCTGATTTGAATTACTTTTTCTGTTTGTACTTAATCAAAAAGTAATTTTTGTCATAATGATGGAAGGGTGATTAACATTAAGTAATCGATATAAATTTTAACCCAAAACGATCAATCCTTTCTTATTTATAAACTTCTAACAGCGGTAAGAAATTATTTCAAGGTTTTTCATTAATTTCATTAAATAAATGGTAATTTTAAGTTCTTATTTGGTGATTTATATGTTTCTATTAGAAATAAAGAAAGTTGGCGTAGAAAGAGAAAAGTGATCACTCGTATATATATAAATTATGAGGTCATATGCACTTCATACAACATCACTAAAACATCTAAACCTCAACTGGATAAAACAAGCAGACAAATACAGCATCTTCTTAGATTATAATATTGTGAGACTGTAGAATCATTATTTAGTTTAAGTAATTAGGAAAAGGAAAAGAAATATGGAATATTATTCATAGATATATCTACAGAAAAATTCAAAAACAATAAACAAATGAATACAGAATTAAGTATATCTTTAATAAATTACTATTATGATCGTTTTATCAACTTAAATGGATGTCAATAAGTACTTTTGATTAAAATCAGACTGGAAATTTCATAACAAGAAAATTATTGTAGCTTGGTTGAATATATTTGATATTCTGATTTGCAACGTTCTATATAAGACCTTGCCAATATCTTTGAGTCCATACTATTTCGATGTGTTAACGTTATTTTACACAAGTTATTTTACACAAGACATGATTTTTGAGGTTAGGGTTGAATTGTGACGGTGTCATGGCAGACGGGTAATCGATTTAAAGCTAGTGACATGCGGGCTGTCATTGAAACAGTCGTTGTAAAAGCCAGCCTATCGTATTGATGAAAGTATATGCCTTTTTCTGCGTCACCTCTTCTGGATCCATTATTTCAGTTAGGTTAGGATTAGCGTATCATTGATAAATCTCTTAGAAGTCAATTAGAATATTAACTTTATAATTTCCTGAAACCGGTAATCGCTTTCGCAGCAACAGATAAAATAACGATATCTTTTTCGGAAGCCGTGAAGCACTATTTCAATCTATAATACTTATATTTTGAAGATCCTTAATGATCCATTGTCTTACTAATCTTTTTTAAGTTTGTTTACTTTCTCACGGACACTTTCATATATTGTATTTTCAATCGACTTACTGAGGCCTGGCATCTTTTCATTTCTTATACACCCACCATATAGAAAACTGAAGAACGAACGAATGGTTAACTAATGGTCATAGAAAATTTGAGCGACTGGTGTTAAATGCTCTATTAAAATTCTTTTTTATAATACACATTGGGTCTAGAGATGATTAAAAAAAAGCATATTATTTCCCAAAACAGACAATTTGTAGAAGTACTTACCTTATCCTTGCACACACACACATACACATACATAATAAGTTTTTAATATTATTTGTTTAGTATCACTAATTTATAAATGAAAAATATTTCTTGTTTACTTTTTTTGCTTAAACGCAAAAAATAAACAATAACATTTACTGGAATGACGCAGAAAATTTCTTTTTACTTTTGATACACTGCTTTATTTATTTATCATTAATAATTTATTTATAAAAAAACAATTTTGAATTATACTTTATCTGCCTCAAAAATAAAAACTTATTTTGTTCCTTTGTATAATGTGATCATTATTTGATATCGATCGATTGTGTTGTTAACTAGCGTCCAAACCGTTTCTTTTTTAACCTTTATGGTATGTAACTGTTTCAATGGGTCAATTTATGATTAAAGAATGTGGTTTTATATTAGTTTTTCAATTAATTCATGAAATTACTGGGAAGAGTTAGTTATTAATTTAAAAAGAACTAAGACACTGATAAGTTATATACCTACTCAAGTGGCTATTTAGCAAGGATGATATTTAATCATATAATTCTATAATTCAAAATAATTCTTCTCGTATACAACAAAATAGAGAAACGAGTCTCGAATACTTCTAGCAAGTCAAACGCTTTACACCCAGATTTGAGTCCGCTGAGTTTAATTAATCTGTTCTATTTTCCATTGGTTTAAACAATCTACCAGTATCTAACATTCATTTACATAACTATTAATTATTTTAAATTGTCCTTAAACTTACTAAATTATTGTTTTTTTTAATACTCTCTCTCACTTAGTGAATTCTGTTCTGATCTTAACTTGTCGTCTAAGAACTGTAAATAATATTTAATTTTAATTAATAATATAATGTCTTACAACCACAAGTTGACAGGTAGCACTATTCAAGTGAAATATGTATGCATTAATTTAATAACTGAAAGCACCACAAATAGTTTAGTTAGTATAATATATTACACTGTTTAAAAATATATTTATTTAACGGTTTGATAAATCAAAGAATCACATGAATAATTTTTAAGTGAATTTGTTCATACAAATTTCCATGAAAAAACTTTGCACAAAATACTCTTTTTTTCTTTGAATGCATTGAATAGCATACGGTATATAGTAAGTTTTTAGTTTTACACAGTTAGGTTGAAGTGTGCGACCAAACTTTTATGTATTTCACTACTTCAGTGTTAAAAAGTATAGTGGATAAAAGCTATCCCAAGGGTCGGGAATATTCTACAGCTGCATACGAACAGAACAGAACATACAAAAAACTAAGGGTTTTGTGAATAAACTTGCTCTTGCATATAAATTTAATTGCAGAAGGAATTTAGAAGCAACTTTTAACTAAAAATCAATGCTATTAGTTTAAAAGATCATAAAAAAAATGTTTAATTTTGTGCTTTCTACATTTTAAATGCGCCCGTCAATATTGTTATCAATAAAGGAAAACAATTTAGCCATCCACCACCAACCATTTATACACAGTACCTGCTACCATGGAAGCATTCTATAATTTAATAAAAATTAGGAAAATTGGGAAAATAAATGATCTAATATAGTTTAAAAAAAAAACTCGTAAAGCACATGGTTTGATGTATAACTTCACGATGCTCTTCCTTAAGTTATGCAATGCTGTGCATAAAAAAAGAAAACTTGAAACAAAAAAAGGAATTTGTTCAGTCACCTAGTCTCATTCAGTTTAACGTGTTAGCAGAGAAATATTATAAAATACCATGAACGTTGTTGCAATTCTTCCCAGGCAGCGTGCCTGTGACAACGCCCAAGATGTAATTTTGGTTTTTTATATTGTTTACTTAAAGTAGTAATCACATATTTCAGTCATTTTAATGTTTAATAATTTGTTATATATTTCTCTCGATACGCATAAAAATTCGGACTGTACCGCACATAAATTTACTCAAAGCCACCAAAATAAACGCCCATGAACCGGTGATAGCGACGTATCAACAGGAAAACTTTTTACATCAATGTGCTAACACTATTTGTATTCTGGTTAGTTTATTTTACGATCGTATCTGCACAGAAGACTGAGTGACATTCATTTCACTGTCGTTTCAACGAATGATAATAGTAAATGATTGAAAATTTTGTTGGATGTCAGATTTTTGATACTTTTTAAATAAAAGTTTTCTTACTTTATTATTAGAGTAAACTAATACTTGTGACTTTCACTAAAATACTGTTATATTTACTTTATGTATTACAACGCGTGCTATTATGTACATGCATATAATAATTTATGTCATCAGAGCGTTACACATAATTTCAATGATCCTACATTAAGTATTCTAAAAAATAGCATGCTAATTATTTATGAAGTCAAGTTCTTACATCTGTATAGTCCGACAAACTGCTCTGACTTAACCTTGTAACATGTATTATATTTTTTAACAGAAAGCAATGATTGGTCGCCTCAACCTAGTGGTAAGAGTTATATTTAGCAATGGTTTCAATCAAGATCAATATTTTTTTTTTCAATTTAATATGAAGGATCTTAGATATAAGCATTTCGCATGTATACACTCTTTGAGTTAATTTCAAGTAATGTTATTTGAAAATATCTGTCACATTGGCATTTAGTTTTAGTCTTCTTTTGAAATTCGATATAGAACTTTATGGTATATAACCAAAAATCCAGTATGATCAAACAAGTGTACTATTTATTTTAATTAGATCTTTCTGTACAATGCAGACTGCAGATAATACAATCTACAAAATAATAACAATTAACTTTAGTATCTATCCAGTTTATCGATATTTGTATCCATTCATAATAAAACATCCAAGATGCGAGTGATGTGTGATTTTTTAAAATATATTTTAACATAATATTGTTAAATTTGGATTATTGAGATTTTGTACACTTCCATGTATTTTGTCAATAACGACCCGGGTTTCGCCTTTCGGCATCTTCAGGCATTCGAGCACACGAATGGACTCGAACTGACAGACAGTAAACAGTGTCTAACGTTTATATAGAAGATACAAATACGACAAATATTATTTACGAGGTAAGATATTATACGTCTGAGAGCCACACGGATACCTGAGTTAAAATTTCAAGAATCACCCTAATCCTTATTTTGTAAACACCATATTAACAGAGTGGTGAATTGCCGCTTTTCAACTTCTTTTAGAAATACCAGTGATTTTACAATTATAATAGTATTGTGGGTTTTGACGGGATGCAATTCGACGAAAGGGTAAATATATACAATCATTCCACATTTAGTGACATCTGTTAGGTGTTTAAATTACTTAAATTAAACATAATATTATATTATATTTAAGCATTTTTATCTCGTTTCTTCTCTTTAATCTAATAATTCAATGCTAGGACAATAACAGCTATTATTAGATGCAAGATTTTTTAATTGTCTTAAATTATAAGCATATTAAATATCAATCAATTTATAATTCAGATGATTAAGAAGAAATATAATTGAAAACAAATTTTCAACATGCACCATATCATTATATCATAGCAACACATTGTTTCCTTTTTGGCGAATTTACTCGCAACACTCTTTAAGTACTTTGAGTAATTTATACATTATTTGACGGCCGCACAAATATTCACCATTCAAAACTAGTATTTGCGACTTCACGACATATTTTGAAGACTCGGAATTCCTAATAATGTTCATTCTACTCATTTGCACGGTCATATGTTCAAATCTCAAAATGAAAACATTGATTTATGTATTGATTTACAGAATTCCACATATCCCATCCCGAATGAAGAGAGAGCGGTTAGCTTATTACTAGTTGTTTCCCAAACCTATCATTCTTGCTTTAAAATCTCCAAATATAGGTGAAGTTATTGAGTTGAAGTAAGTTTCGTTAAACGACCTTCGTTTAGGTGCTCATTATGAATCCGTATGCTCCACAATGTGAGCGGATATAGTTTTAAAAAAAATGTAATAAAATTTTCATTAAATAACTGAATGCAGGTTCACACATCAAATGTCAAATTTGGATTATTGAGATTTTGTACACTTTCATGTATTTTGTCACTAACGACCCAGGTTTCGCCTTTCGGCATCTTCAGGCATTCGAGCACACGAATAGACTCGAACTGACAGACAGTAAACAGTGTCTAACGTTTATATAGAAGATACAAATACGACAAATATTATTTACGAGGTAAAATATTATACGTCTGAGAGCCACACTGATACCTGAGTTAACATTTCGAGAATCACCTTAATCCTTATTTTGTAAACAACACATTAACAGAGTGGTGAATTGCCGCTTTCTAACTTCTTTTAGAATTACCAGTGATTTTACAATTATAATAGTATTGTGGGTTTCGACGGGATGCAATTCGACGAAAGGGTAAATATATACAATTATTCCACATTTAGTGACATCCGTTAGGTGTTTCAACGTATAGGATATAATAACGGAGAATTAGGATGAACCTTCGCAATTTGAATACACATCAAAAGTCTCAAAGTTACCAGAAAAAACTTAAATTGTCTAATTGAATTAACCACATTACGTTATTTCAATGTATGGTATTATAAAAATATTATCGTTAAATATCCATCATCGTTCACTTTTGCCAAATTATTTTTTTCTGTTTTTAGGAGTGGGTATACATACACAAACCAGACTTAATAAAATCACTTCAGCTGGTATTACAAAGGCACTTAATCGTCACACGAGTGAGTGTTCCATTTTGGTTACCCACTGCGCTCTACTAACAATAATCTGCACTTAAATTGCTCCAATGTGTTACACTAAGTGTTAAGTGGGTAAGTAATACATTCGTGCTTACTTTTAAGGTGTTTTCACTAAATAAAACGCCGAACCATCGCGATTAGCTACAACTATTTTATGATCATGTATTTCCAATCATTGACTGGACATTAAAACAAGCAATTTAATGACTTAAAACAACAACTTAAAATTTTTAACCAGCTCTAGATAGAAAGAAAGTGCTAATCCCAGTTATTCTGTATTCTATTTGATGGAGATTGATTTGGATAGAAAACGATATTTAAACTAGTGGTTAACGTCGTTCCTCCCACCACCCAACCGATCTTAAAAACAAAACGTAGCGAGAGCGATCAGCAAACTATACATCCTGCCCTATCCCTACTCTCTTCGAAATGGAGAATTTGAGCGACTAAGTAACATGCAGCTTTCATAATAAAATTTCTATTTAGATACCTCCATTAAGAGGACATATGCTCTTCATTGGAAGCGCATATATTTTTTTAAAAAAAGGCAGTTTAAAGTTACATATTAATTTAGGTAAAACATTAAATATACAGAGGAAATATTTTTTTCTAAATGTACTATCTGGATTGTAGGACTATCCAATTTTCATTTATTTTAATACCCTTAGCCAGTTTTAATATTGTTCTCACGTAGTCTCAAGCATTTTTTTATGAATTGTGTTTTATTTCTGTAAATTCACTATCTGAATTGTTTTTTTTTACGTCACAAAGATGAAAGAAAATCGTCCCTTGATGTGAAAAGAATGGTGGTAAAATTTTTTATATAGGGATTTGAGCGTATATTTACGATACTATTGGAGGTGGATGTTTTGTTGTTATATTATATTCTTTGTTTTCATGATCAATAAATGAATAAAATTTCAGACAACGAAAAATTACTCGATCTCAGTAGATATTTTGATTACAAGTCAAATCAAATTCAAATATCTGACGCATTGAAAATTTTCTGCAATATATGTTTTAATTATAATATTTACCAATTAAATATCTTCATAATATTGTCTACTGCTAATCATTGTCTGATTGGCACTTTAATAACACTGTACCACCAAATTATTAAAAATGCAAATTGTAGCGGTGAGCTTTGTGAATACAATATTAAATAACAGCAAATTACATTAAACTTGAACCCAGTAAAATATTATATGTACAGTATTACACAAAGGCACTACAAGAAAAAATAAGGAGCTCATAATATAACTAGAAAATTTTGTGGGAAATATACACAATTAATATAATGCATAACAATGTAAGTCTTCACTAAATGTCGAATATGATAATGGTTACTTCTATGGAAAGAGGTTGAATTTTAAAAATGGTAAAGGTTGTTAATAATGCCTTTGCGGTTCTAATTTCAATGGGATGAATTATAGTCTTTATAAGATATTAAACAGGAAATATTACCATTCTAAAAATTTTGTAGCACCTCCATAATGTATATTGCCAAATATTAACATTTATTTAGCCACGATATAAACTCTATGTAGACAGCGTGATTAGATAGCCATATCTGATAATACTAAGAGTCCTATATTAGCTACGCAGGCCAATTTAATTCTGTAAGGTTATAATAGCATACAGATGAATGATTAACTCCAAAGAAAAAAAAAAAAAAATTTTTGTGCTGCAAGGTTGCGCACAAAATCGAGATTTTTTTACTTTATCTTTTGGTGATTTTTGAATCATTATTTGCTTACTTTGTATGTATGCAGTTACCTTCGCCTTTAAATTAACACCCAAAACAGAAGGATAAATAATTGCACTTTGTGCTAGATAGTATTCACTTGGTACACTTGAAGTTTTATTTCGATAGTTTGCACTTTGCATTAGATAGTATTAACTTAGTACACTCAAACTTTTTAGCTCCCACTTAGTCAAGGATTCTTTTATCAAAGTGAGTTAAGTTGTAGTAGGTTATGTTAGGGTTGGTTTGATTTGGTTTGGTTTGTGTAATTTATTCTAATACGTGGAGTAAAGACAATATAGTCGGCCTAATATAGGGTAGAAGAATAAGTGACATTTCATTACAGCTTCGTGCAATTATCGACTTCAAAGTGTGAGTATTTGTATTGAATGAAAACTATTTTATTTATGTGAAAATATTTTTTCGAAAGTGCAATATATTTTTTCAATGATAAAATATTTTTATTATGTGGAATCACTTTATTTTTAGTGAAAGTATTTGTTTTTTGTGGAATGTATTTGTTATAAGTGAAAACTATTTTTATGAAAGTGAATATGATCTAAACGACAGTGCATTTAATTGTAAGCCATTAGAAACATTATATGACCTTAAGAATCTTCTCGGTGACCCTGACTTAGGCATACAATCTATTAAGTTTGGTACCGCCAAGAGTTGGTGCAGAGTGATGCCATATGTTGTCAATACTAAATACTAGATTTTTTATTCAATGATCAATGAATGCATCAAGATTGAAAAAAAAACGTTTCACTTCGCTGAAGAGGAAGATGCCAAGATCTACCCACCAACGTTGTTCCTCTAATGGTCATTTTGATATTTCAAAAGAAAGCAATTTTAATAGTGACGCAAGACAATTTTTCACGACCCGTGACAATAGAATGTTAAAATGTGTATTTAAAATTAACAAACTTATTAATTTAAGCACAAATTATACTTTTAATAACGACCGCAAAGTGGTAAATTTTAATGGCGTAGCGTTTCCTTCACATCCAACTCAAATGGCGGTTTATAAAAGTCAAGTAAGGCGTGTATGTAAATTTCTGTCTAAGTAACAATCATAAATATTCATTTTATCGTTGACAAAATACAAATGAGCATAGTTTCAAAGTCGGTTGCTAAGTAGCTTTGTACCTTACCTACTTTGATACATCATTTTACATGTCGTGGAACTTTATTGATTAAATCGAAGTGTGTTCATAATTGCTTTATCCACTATTTATGTTACTAATATACTGGCTGGATAATATATTGTTCAAATTTAATATGATTACTACGAAAACTTTTAATTATTTGATGAATGTGTTAAGTTTTCATATTGTATCGAAGTCAAGTATCGCTAGTATTATTTTTGATACTATTTAAATTAACATATTATACCTATGATGGATGAGTCAAGTATGGCAAAAATAAAATGACACTTCGGATGCCAAAAGGCGAACGGCATCCTACAGAATAGATAAATAGTGTCGAGTTATATTTCAATACCTTGTCTTATCCGTAGCAGGACGCAACTAGATGTAGACACATCATTCAGTAAGCTGATAACCAAACTGGAATGTAAAATATATTGACTGCGTTTTGGCCAATTCATGTAGCCCACAAAAAATACGAAAATAAGTAAATGATTGCATCTCATTTTAAAGACGACAGAGCATGTCTCGGCCAAATGATGTAAATTATAAAAATAAATTGAAAACTTTTTAGAAGGGAGACATCATTTTACATCGGTTTTATGTTTAAAAATTCTAACCCGGCCACTTGATGTAAGCCACTATTATATCGACACTTCCAATGTATAATCCCATATCTGCAAACATGAGATATACATTTACAGAAGTGTATTTCAAAGATTCATTATGCAACTCACCATTTAATGTTTCCGATGACAACAGTTTTTACGCTCTCTCGAATAATTTCAATTTTGATGGTTACATTAATTGGCCAAAACACTGTCGTCGGTAAAATTTCATTTGAACTGATGAGTGAAAGTTACTGCCACATTTTTATAACGATCAGGACTGGTTTTGCTTATTGCGAGCATTATCAACTGACTGTTAAAAGTGAACACCTTAAAAGTGATTACACTTATTATAAAGTGAAAATGTTGTCTTGGTTAACGGAATTTGAAACAATTTATCAAATTTAATATCACTACAATAGTGATTAAGGTATCATCTGCTACTTATTCATTTCAAATAAGTGTATATTAAAATTATCTATAAACAAAACAAAGCATTGTAAATCTGACTTATTGACTTTTTTCCAGAACCGATTCGATACATCAATCTTCCAAACATCAAAACAAAATCCCAATTTTAATAAACCAAATTATTTTATTAACTTAAATGACTTTTCAGAAATAATTTTAACAAAAAGACTTATTTAATTCCTTTTAGATAAATTTTATATCTACATAATTAAAGTTGTAATACTGTTGACAATATTGAACAAACAATACATTATTTAACATAAGTAAATAAGTAGCCGTTTTCTTTGAATTGTTTTCTCTTAATATTACTAGTCGAATTGATTTGCCTAACTTCTATATATTTAGATATTGTTTAATATTCAGAATTCACAGTGAAAACAAATTATGAATATTGCCCAATTTATGATATTTGAAGTGGAGGGTTTGAAGTTATGAGATTGATAGTTTGTGGACACAATACTTGTTTCAGTTACGTCAAACTTTAAATTGGGTTGCAACTAATCAAAATTCAAAATGACCTTCTTGAATAACGTAAGCGAAGGACCGAATTTTGCGCGCAGTACGTAAACAGTATTCTAATACGATACAACATTTACATTATAAAAGCAAATGATGAATAAAAAAATAACTGTTTTTATTGCAATACAAAGAACCAATGAAAAAGTCTTTTACGTTATACATTACCAAAATTACAAAACGCCTTTGGTTTTTTATACCATGTCCAATTTCTATGTACTTCAAACTATCTTTTTATACGATTTTGAAATAAAACGGTACACAAAAAATATTGCTATATTATTAGGTGAATTATTTGTTCTAAAACGATACCAAAAATTATTTTTAAATTATGAAAGCTTAATATTTTCAATATTCGCCTTCATTGGATTTATGCACATTGTGAGTGAACATTATTTGTTGGACATTTCTGATGACAAAATGGTGAAAGCAATTTTTGTCCTATCGGTCATAAATGTGCGTGTCTATTATCAAAAAGCGATGAATAGTTAGCTGTTCATTTTTTTTTTTGAATATTGGATTTTTCATATTTATAAACTGAAACGTGTTCGTGTAACCAATTTTCTCTTAATTTGAATGTATAAATAAATTTTGTAGAATATACTTTTCAATATTACTTTTTTTGCACCATTTTCTACAATGAAAGTCGTTTTTCTTTCATTTTACACAGTTTTTTAAAAATTAAGAACACAGTTAAATGTATAATGTATATTATGTATTTTTACACAGTTCTCGTTGGAACATATCTACTGTGTAGTATTGGGTGTAGTAAGAGTTGGATATTTCCATAATTAATCACTAATAGAGCTTTTCATAAGACGGTGTAAGAAACGAAACTGGCAATACATCTACGCCCTGTTTCCGGAATCAGATAGTGTAGGTGAAAGGGAAAGGATGAGAACCATAAATCGATTTAAAATTCAATGTAAGAAACGGTCCAGCCAGTGATCCATGCCCTTGAATATACAATAAAGTATAACTCAAGTAGTAGAGTGTAACCGTTCGGAAACACAATCAACTAATTCGAAAAACACATTTGTCGTGAACGTATATAACTATCAATAAAAATATTTTAATTGCACTATAAATTTTTGTAAATAGTTAGATGGAGATACGGAAGCAGTTTTTAGTAAAATTAAATTGTATTAGAAATTATATAGCATACTTATAACAAAGGTCTTTCATTTAATTTCTAATTACAACAGTTTTAGAGTATGCACATTAGAGGTCTGTACGGGCCGAAATTTGATGAAATTATCCGGCCCGAGCCCGACCCGAAGACTAAATTTATATATATCTCGATCCGAAAAACCCGATTTAAAAAAAATTACATTAGCGTAAAATTGATTGAAATTTAACACATTTAACGTACCTACCCAATTTTTTGACATACAGAAAAATGTATTATTTCACGAAATGATTTCCACACATCACCACAGTCAACACTTTTAAATTTTTTCTTTATATCGTTGAAACTCATTTTTAAAGAATCTGTTGTATTTTTTTATAATAAATTTTCGGCACACGAAACAGTCGACTATCTAAAACCAATAGAAAGCAGATACTAAAAGTATAGCTCTCTATGGCATATACTGAATAATATCACATTTTATTTATTAACGAACTATTTAAACTTACTATCGGTGATTCTTAAATAAACAAAGCACTATTTCAGACTTCGCATCAATAAAAATGTTATGAGCTCAGTTTCAGTTTACCAAAGTATAAAATGATGGCTCGATACTAATAAAAGACTATTGCGTCTAATAATATTCAAAAAAAATATTTTAGTTATTGCCTTTTTGTTGTCAGCAGTATTTAGTTATCTAGAACCCGGCTCACGGGCCAGGCCTGGGCCCGTGCAGACCCCTAATGTTATTAAAGTTAACACTTGTCTTTAGGGAAAAGTTAAATCTTTTCGGAAAGACAATATCTGTTTTAAAATGTAACTTGAACATACCGGTGACGTCAAAAAATATTATAATAGTAAGAGTAAGAACGTCATTACACAAAGTAAAACGTATCTTTCAGGAACGATAATGTGTATTATGATTTATGAAATGACGGTTTTGATGTTGTTTTTAGAAAAGTGCATACAATATATCTTTATCTCTATGAACAAAACTGACGTTTCAATGAAAATTTATAGCAGATAAAAGATATCATTTCATTTTTATGAGCATAATGAACACATAAGAAATGTACCTTCCTAACGATAAACGTTTATGAATTGAAAACAACGTATCAGATTCTAGGAAGTGTTGACTTTACTATCTTTCATAAAAGAATATAATTGATTCTATACGATGAATGTGGGTTATTTTGTCCCAGTTCTGAGGATTTTTGTATTTTTATGATTCAGCATTGTATTTATGTTTTTTATTGTTATCCATACAAATGTACTAATGTCTTCAGATAAAATTGAATTAGCATACATAGATTTAATGTTATAATTGCTATATAAATATGGATGAAACAAGGTGGGCCAAAGTTTGCATCCAAATCTGGTAACTTTGGCTTACTATACAAATAATCATTTTAATCACTATAAACTCATTGATTTTAAAGTCTTGGAAACTTTTCTTTATGCTTTCATATATGCTGTACATAATTGATATGGGAAAAGATATAAAGCATTTCGTTTATATCTTTTCCCATGTGTACTTAATACCTTTGCTTAACTAAAAAATATTCATATGGCGTTAGTTTTATTATGGTATTATAACAGCACTTTTTTCCATGTAGTGAGTCAATCTTACACCGATAGGCAAACATCCCCAAATTGATGGTACTGGAACAAAATACATGTGGGAAAATGTACAGTAATATTTTGAAAACGTCTTTTATTCTAATTATTTTGTTTCCTGCTTAAACATGACATAATTGTTTCTAAATAATAAAACATTTTATATTTTCTCTCAAAATTAATGAATTCTTGAATGACTGCTTGTTCTTGATCCATCAGATTTTGCCATACTTTTTAATCCAATCAAGGATTCCCTAGAAGAGATTTCAGTTATTCAAAATTACTTTGTAAATTTAGCATCAATGCTTTAATATATAATATTGAGGCATGCTTATATTTAACCAATTTTAAATTCAATAACTGTAGCATGTGTATTTTTGTGAATAAAATTATTGTTATAGATATTTAAAAAAATATGGCTAAACGGATATTGGCTTTCGGGAAGTTTATTATTCATCAGTTGTATGACTCGAAAACCTTATCAACGTCGTGCTTTAAATACGAAATGGAGAGTACATTTTTTTTCGTTCAATCCAGGGATTACATTTTTAATCAATAATTAATCCATACCTTATTCTTCCAATCGAGACGATGCGGTATTGGACTGAGCTTATCAATTATTTAAAAAAGTTTTTTTTTACTTTAAACGTAATATTAATTTGGATTATTGAGATTTTGTACACTTCCATGTATTTTGTCACTAACGACCCGGGTTCCCGGACTCGAACTGACTGAATGGACTCGAACTGTCAGTTAAGATGCCTCACCCCTCTCTTACCAAAGGGTAAAAAAGAAGAGAGAGTTAAGATAGGACAAGCTATAAGCTAATCACTTACTCTATATCCGTTTTCAGCATCAAATCTGTATAAACATACATCCATTCATTCAACACAAAACAATTAATTTATGAATTTTTATGTGTGGGGATTTGGTGTAGTGATAATATTTAAATTGTAATATATAATGCAAACGTATATTATTTTTCGTTATAACACCCGTGTTGATTACATTACTTCACTCAAGTTAAGCTTAAAAATATTTAAGATTTTTATTTCAGGAGTATGCTAGGTAAAAAGATATGTTAATTTGAAAGTGCTAAGGGTTTATAATAATTTAATTAATACCATCCGAAAACGAATACAATTGTCACCTGCATGACATCGTTCTTTTAAAAATGCAAAAAGATTGTTTTTACATCAGTTCTGTTTCAACACCGTAATGATTATTAATGATATAGTAACTGGTTTAGTTATTGTTGTTGTTCCAATTAAATAGACCTCTGTGAAACTATCTCATAAAGCTTTGTTCGTGTTACACTAACAGATTAATTCTAGCTTAGTGTGTTGTAGAGAAGATTATTAATAATTAATTTCAATCAATCGATACCAGAACGTTATTGTAATGCGGAGACTAAAACATTTAAACGTTATTCACTTAAATGTATAATAATAACATACAGTTGGATTAATTGCTGATTGAAATATTCCTTACTAATTTGTCCTTTAATCATTTTCCTTTAAATATGATCATATTTAATTTTTGTTATTTGTAAATTAAGAATTATTTTCAATGTATACTTTATTGTCAGCGTATTGTCGGAGTCCGTGGCGCAGTTAGTAGAGTCGTTGGCTACGGTTACGGATGTCTCGGGTTCAATTCCCGATGCAGATGGTTTTCATAGATTGATCTTTCAATCGATTTATGGACTTCTGTTCGTAGTCTTAGTGTTTTTGATGTCTAAATAACTCCCTCTCACCCATCCGATCGTCATGGGGCGTAGCGAGAGCGATTATCTAACCACTAGTCCTGTCCTAACTCTATTGAGTAACAAGCAATTCTCATAGAAAAACTCTGTTGCGATACCTCTATTAAGAGGCCATATGCTCCTCGTTGTGAGCTGAAATGGAAAAAATAATTTAATACATAAATAACCAAACGATATAGCCTAAAGATGCTTCTCATTGAGAAAAAACACTTGTCACTTCCCACACAGAAATTATAAAAAAGAGCTTTATAAATTATTGTCTATTTATATTTATTTGAATAATGTATCAAAACATAACATAATTCATGATTCTTATGCTTAATTATTAACTATACACTTTCATTTGATTTCTTACGCTAATTTCAAAACGAGTAGTATTCAAATTTTATAAGATAAAATTTCACGTCGAAGATGATTCTTAGTTATAAATGAATAATGTTTTATCGAGATATTCAAAATACAAATTTCGAGACTGAACTTCCCTTATAATTACTTATACTTTATAATTAAAATGAAAACGTTTTCTTGAATAAAATTAATCAAATTATGCAGTCTGTTTTCATCAAGGCCATACAACCCCACTTAATGAACATTCTTATCAAAATTTATTTTCATTCAGTCCTTCGCTTTAATACTTCAAATTGTATTATCAATGAAATATTTTACATAAGACAATGCTACTCCATTATCAATCTTATCAATCTAACATGTGTATATATATATATATATATATATATATATATATACACACATGTTAGATATATATATTTATATATATATACGTAGATTAACAAGATTTAAAGGGTTTTTAAAACGTTTCATGTAATTCAAAACCGGGTAAATCAAGACTTTCATGTGAATGCAAAATTTTGTTTTAAAATGCTTTTATATAATATGAGAAGAGAGGCGAATGGCTGGTTATCGAACGTCCTGGAAGGGCTGGGATCTCAGATAAACACCATTTCAAATGCGGTTCAACACTTATTTATTTTCACTGGAAGATGCAGTGGTTTACAATACACAAAATATAATCTTAACACCTAAAATTGATTCTACATTTACATTTACTTAAAAACTGAATTTACTTTAAGTTATAATACAAATTACACGACAAACGGTTTTAAATTAATTCCAATGCTAACCAAACACAAACAATTGCCGTCACGAGGCCGGCAACTCTCCTGGCTCGAATGATCGTAATCGACTGTGTACACATACAATTCAAAAAACTCCCTGCATCATCGGAGCTACCTCTTTCCGTCAAAAATGGACTCGTCCAGCGGAAGTACCCGGCGGCTATTGAACGGCTTGGCAAAAAGAGTCGGCTGATTCTCCGAATTACTATCGTTACCGCTGGGCGATTTCAGTTCTGGACACTTATGAAACTTAAGCTTAACAAAAAAACCAGGGAGTGTCAAATAATATTTTTATTTTATAATATTGCGTAAAAATAGTGTACATCATTTTATCTAATGTAAACTTTATTATTTAAAACATAGGTGTATAAAAATTGTAGGTTCTTAGGCTTTTGCAGTTAACATGTATATGATTTTTTTCTTTGAAAGACATCGAGTTGTATTTGAGGGTAAACTTCACGATGAAAACTGTAATATCTTCAAAAAAATGGTTTAAAAAATATTTTTATCATATTCTCT
The DNA here is from genome assembly GCA_022494535.1 of Himalopsyche phryganea. Taxonomy (NCBI): domain Eukaryota; kingdom Metazoa; phylum Arthropoda; class Insecta; order Trichoptera; family Rhyacophilidae; genus Himalopsyche; species Himalopsyche phryganea. The sequence goes on from JAGVSL010000109.1 coordinate 676,483, forward strand.
GATTGCCAGTTACAGCTACAAACGTTGTCGACAAAAATCGTCATAATGCATTCGATTCGAAAAAATGCCGTTTATCTCAACGTTGGTAATGTAAAGAAAAATAACTATCGGCACGTATTTTTAAAACTTAATTTTATGAAAGCGTTATTCCCTTTTTACTAGACCACAAATTAATTTAAAAACCGTTTTGTCGTATTTGTGGGGATTCGATTGACAACACCAACGAGCTACCAACACCAGAAAAATCAGAGACACCAAAAGAATGCGATCTAACGTCATAGAAGCCGGACTACCTCACACAACGATACAGGCAACAAAGGTTTTTTTTCACAAAATTCAAGTGAACGACTTCTAGGAGCATCGACCACTCGGCGTCATATTATATTATATGATTTTGAGCTGTATGTATATGACTGGACCGAGCGGTAACATTAATTTTTCCACTCTAATTCTAATTTTCAATCAGCTGATCTAGTAATTTACATACATTTTCAATCAATATTATGTCTAAATGACTGTATGCTATACTTAAATCTTTTTGTGAAGCCTAAAAAAAAAGGAACAATCACATACCTTTTCTCAGGTTACTATCCTTATTCTCTCTGAAAAAGGAAATTGCGCCTTTGTTTCACAAAAAGTTCTTGTCAAATAACTTACAGTAATAACTTAATAAGGAGTCTTCATTTTCTGAAATTGAATTAAACAATGTTAAAAGGATTGTTTTTCTTATTTTTAATTAGATTATTATTAAGAAGGTTTGTTTATATAAATGCCTCGAATGATATTTTTTATTCTTGATAATACATAAGTGTACTTCTGTTTAAACCATTGTTAATATAACTGCAATAATACCTGTACTGAATAATTAATAAATTGAAACGGGCATTCATACTGATAGATAAAACTGTATAAATGTTAAGCCTATATGTATTAAATTTGGATTATTGAGATTTTGAACACTTCCATGTATTTTGACATGTCTGTACAAAATCTCAATAATCCAAATTTGATATTGAAATTCCATCAAGCACCCTCAGTCGATGTCTTAAATTATCTTAAACTATATGTATTAACTTTATCGTAATTATATAGAATCAGAAATATTGTTTGAACGAAAGTAACAAATATTTTCAATATAGTTCTACAAAGCTTTAATCCTTTTCAACATTTGCGATGTTCTAAACTGTGTTATAATATTATCCATAGTACATGCTAAATATGGCCCTAGTTATTTTACTGACAAATTTCCATTTTCTCCGTGTGCTAAATAATTGATGTGACTATCTCATTGAACCGGAAAATGCATGTTCAGAACTGACAGTGTCAAAGTAGACACCTGCATTGTTATGAAAGCTTTATCTAGGGTTCGATGTTAAGCTTTAATATGTGCAGTAAGCATTCATGAACAATAAATATTTTGCAAAACCAAACATAATTTTAATAACCATATTGTGTCCAATTTTATTTCACTTATATTTTATTTAATAAGAATTTGAATATCTAATAAAAATTGGAATGTTGCTTTTGAATGGAAATACAATAAGGTTTATAAAAAATATTAAAAAATAACGTCATTTGCTATTAACTTTATATGTGTTCATGTCGGTTTCTGCATTTAGACCATTCATGTGCTCGCAAATCAATATTAACCTATTTATCCACTAACTAATAAGACAATTAATGATGTGGCTATTGCGCAATGCGTTTTACAACTACACAACGCCAGACAATACATCACGCAAAGAATCAAAGATAATTTAAGATATTGATAGAGGATGCTTGATATAATTTCTATATCAAATTTGAAAAATTCAAATTAGAAGTAAGATAAACCTGAAAACATTAATGATATATTAACAGAATAATAAATTCCAAAAAGTAATATGTCCACCTGTTTTGCAAAATGCATTGATAAAACAGATTACAATAATTACAACGTCTCACATGTTCTTTTAAATAATTGCCAGGAATTTTATATGTGAATCAGTTTCATAGTTTATTTTCCTCTTGAAATTAAAACGAAAAAACGACAGCTGTTTAATCAATTCGCATCTTCCTAAAATTTTCATTGACTTCAGAACTCCAGCATTCAAAATGAAATCTTATCAAAAAAACGTTTTGCTATAATATCTCTGTAAAATTAACATTTGATATTAGATTTGCAATCAAAATTTTTCGGATTCAACCCGAAACCTTCTAAATGCTAAAAAGAATTCTTACCGCTAGATTCATTAGAGTCATCATTTATTTTCCAGTCAAGTAATATCTTAACAAAGTATCCACTATATGAATTCTGAATCAAAGTCAATCTGAAACAAAAACAATAATTTATAGAATTAAAATAAACAACTTGTTTTACCAAACATATTTGCTCAATATAAATCTGTTTTATAAGTTACTTGTTTCAAATCTCAATTTTGAATATAAACAGGTTTTTCCGTGAGAAAAATGTTGAGTAGGGAAAAGGAAATCAATGAATACGACTCAACTCAGTGCATTTCAATAAATTTTACACCGTAAAAGCTTTAGTACTAAATCTTGTTAAAGCTGTTATATTATATGAAATTCAGTGAAATGGTTCAGGTATTGCTTTTGTTTTCTTCCAATACATTTTATGTTGCGTTACCATAATGACATCACAGATGTCACATTTAATAACGGCTACAGGTAATACAAATAATTTTCTTCGTGTTTTCTCTTAGATGGTTCTGTGATCTCCAAGTCCAATCCAATAGGTAATATATCTCAGTTTGGCTGTGATTCAGAAAAGCATATAGTTGTATGAGGCGATGTTCCATAATTCCGTAGGGAGCAGTACCAGGCTATTTCTTTCAAGATGTTCGATTTCTAGTCAATCAATTGCACTGAAATAGTTTAAAAAGAAAAACACTGTAGGTATTACTAAACTATTGACAAATAATTTGAATAAAAGAAAACTTATTTGAATTTTAATGTAGGTATTTCATAATGGAGTTTCCATAATAATACTATCAAATTCACTAAGATTTCAAACTAAGAAAGCTCTTGAAATGTAAAACTCTGAACGTTATGAAAAAGATTTTGAATTCGAGAAAGTAGAACATCTTAGCAATTTCTATCCCACTATGGGAACGTGCACAAAGCTTTACTGCATTAAAGTAAGCGTATTCAATTTATTATATACTTTATAAATGTTTATTCCACAAAGCTAAAGTGCAATATAAACTTTTAAAATTGCAACGTATAGATTTCATTGCATTCTAAACGTACTTATGTAAATGCAATCACTTTAGTTCAACAATTATTTACTACTATAATAAAATTGAACTATTTTATAACACATTTTTGTAGGAATAATTTAGAAAAAGTTAATATTTTATCAAAATTTTAATTTTAATTATTTCAAGTAAAGACGTGTATTATAAATCATCTTTTTTTAATTAACTGTTTTTTTATTACGAAATTTCAATATTGTAAATTATAAATCCTCGAAGTAATGGCGTCACATTTTGTAAAATAATTATAATGTCAGAGGTTATTTTTACTTGAATTTGATATCAATTGATTCTTTTGGCACTCTTTTACAATAAATTTGATAATATCCTTATAATAAGATAAAATAACAAAGTATTTAATTCTACAGAATTTTATAAGGTAGTTGTGTGGAGTTCTACCAAGTAAATGACAATTCAATCAACTGATAATATCTCATAAACACTTTTCATTAAAATTATGAAACCGATTTTACAACTGTACCAGGATTTAAATCAATCAACACATTTCTCATTTTAAGATTTTTTTTCTGTAGAAGAACGTTGTAAATAAAACTCTAAATAAATCAACTTAGGCTAAAAATATTATTTTTCTTGAAAATATAATATCAAAACTAAATTAGGAAATATCAAACCCCATAAAGAACGGTTTTTTTCTTAAAGAACTTGAAAACGTCATCATTATTTGTAAATATTTTTCTCATTCTCTGAAAGCTAAGTAAAACGATGCATTAAATTGTAAAAAATGGTATACTCTGTGTTAAGTCACTTTAATGAAAATTCTTCCAAGAAATTCCTTTTTCTATTACGTTTGAAATAAATTACCTACTAGTAAATAGCTTCACTCGGATAGTGAAAATAACTTTGCACTATGAAGATAACGTTAATGGCATAAGCATTGAAGTGAAGCAACGTTTTTTTAAACGTGAAAGAAGATTTCTCTCCACATAAAATTTATTGACTGTTATCCCACAAAGAAAAATGTCACGTCTTGCGATAACCTCACTAAATATTGCCGTATAAAAATAGATTTTCTTATGCCTGCGAAAGTTTATCGGCGAGCTAAATTTGATGAAAAGCTTGTTGATACGTTTTGCATACGCTTGGGCAACCGCTTCATACAAAAATCAATTTAACTTTATTCGCGATAAATTGAATTCTTTTAAGGGCACCTGAGCTCGACACTATTTGAACAATGTTCATAATGTGTTAATTAATCTACTTAAATCGTCAGAAAATATTTTTTTTTTTCATTCAATATTTTTCAATGTTTTATCAAAGCCGATCCCTTAATTTAATATGAAATACTTGATACTCCGAATGATTACTGATGTGCCATTCATATCTCTAATATTATATATACAATAAAATAAATGCATAAATCTTTCCGCCACAAGAACTCCTCCCAAACGGTGTACAGTAACAATGTGAAATTTGTACCCATTATTCTGGCTGTCATTTTTAGATCAACTGGGTTATTTTAAATTTTTAGCATTATTATTAATTGATTGGCTACATTTTCTTGATATTACATGAGCTACAATCCACGGTGATATTTTAAACTTTCAACATTAGCTTGCACCATAATAACGTCATAATAGCGCCGACATCTTAACCTTAGCACACTCTATCCCTACTATGTATTTGTGAAAAACCGTAACTTTGGTAAATATGAATAACCACAGGACCAAATCAAAAGTTAAGGTATATCTATCGCATATATTCCCGCCAATACCGAAATGCGTAGTGTCATTTTCACATCCAACACTAAATATTTCATAAAACTACAAATCTAGAATGGAAAGTTGTTAAATGTCTCTAGTGATAAGTAGTACTCTTATCAGTACTGTGTTATCTCTTGAAGTTGAAAATAAATAATAATGGATGAACCTATACTATTTATTTGCTAGCTGACCGTTACAGTTCAGTACTATCTCTCTACTTAGAGATCTGACCACACCTAAACACAAAGCTGAAACACTGAAGTTGTAAAACATTATGAAAACGAATAAATTTTAAGCCGTGAAAGAATTCAGCCAAATAAAGAATATGTTTTGAAAACAAAGGAAAAAAGATAAATATTCCGATTTGTTAAAATATTACAAAATAAAAACTATTAAAATGTCCGCCTGGTGTTTGAAACCAATAATTTGTGATGAAAAATACCCGTTAATTTACTTATTTCCATGTCACAAATATAGTATAATTCAGGTAAGCTAAGGGCAGAGGAGAAATTAACGTACGTACATTTATTACACACATGAGATTTGATGATGTGAAACCATTAAAACTTTGTATTTTATGCTTTACCGGCTTTACTACACGGCTTCGTCCGGAATTTAGATTCTGATTTTATCATCCTCGATTTACAACTCGGTTGGGAACAGACGTCTTCTTCTTCTTCGACCATATTCGCTCCCTATGTGGAGCATATGGCCACCACGCGGCGCCTCCACAATCCACTGTCACTCGCCAATCACTTTGCTTACTCCCATGACATACCATACTCCCTCAACTCCGCCGAGTACATACTGTGGATAATACCCGATGGTCGTACCCACCTGGAAAACAGGATTGAGGTTCTCCCGAGGACCCTGCCAGTTCCAACGTCTCTCTATGACCACTGATATAACAAAATGCCATTTGTTCAACGCTTGCATTCTACTTGTGCTGCTTTACGGTAGCGAATCACGGCACATAATGAAAACTCATAGAAACCGTATGCTGAGTTTTGAGAATATATGCTTGCTTTGGATACTGGGGTGGGGTGGTTTGACTTCGTTAGGAACCCGGAGATAAGGGAACGCACCAGGCAGCGCCCTATTGCATCATCATCATAACAAACATAGCTATCTGAAAATATTCAGTGCTTAGAATTTTGCATTTATCAAAGAGTTCGGTCACAGTACGGAGTCAGACACTATAGTCTTGCGACAAGAGCTATGCTTAGCGATTGGAAGGCTTTGAGTTAAGCTACAGGTAAGGTCAATACGGAATATTCATTAATTCAATTTAGCATTTTATTTCCTGTATGTCATTGTTTCTGGTGTCTTTTTGTGGAGTGACTTTTTTTAAAACCTCTACCCTGGTTAAAATTTTATATAGCTTCTTTTTTATTACCTACATACTGAAACTATTATGTGGAATCCGCGAAGCAGGCTCTCAGTTTCCTGGCCAAAATTAGTGTTAGTGTGGGTACAGAATAAGTATTGCTATCTAAAAAGATTCTGTCAGCTGAAGGCTTTTTGTACGGAATACACTTACAAAAATGATTGTGCAACCAATTTATCTTCAGGCATTCGAGCGACCAATTGTCAATTCGAGTCCAGTGCGCTCGAATACCAGAAGATGCCGAAAGGCGAAACACGGGTCGTTAGCAACAAAATACATGGAAGTGTACAAAAACTCAATAATTAAAATTTGATATTAAAATTCAATCAATCACGTCGATGTCTTAAATTCAATTAAATAGTTGTAAAAGAAAAGTATCTTTATTGTAAGCGTGAAAAAGTTAATTATATATTATTTTGTAATACATAACTTAAATATATTTCTTCTGTGAATTAAAATCTGAACTAATAAAGACCTTGATCAGATATTTGTGAAAATTATTCTGTTGCAGAAAAGACTTTCTCAAATGCAACGCTTTTTGGTCAAACAGCCTCTTGATCTTCTTCCGCAATATAGTTTTATACAGTAATACATGTATTTTGCATTTACAAAACCAGTATTTCAGTATTAAAAAATATAGACTTCTCGGTTTCTGTAATACTGATATCGCAATCCCTAGTTGGGAAGATACATATGTAGCGCTTATTTACGGGAACGGTCATCTGGTATTTGACAGCAAGTCACATCGAGTCTGCCTCTCTTCAAAATAATTGAATTTGCCCCATGTTGGAAATCCAGAGCAATTTCGGAGCGCTAACTTTCGCATTTTCTATACGGCTGGAAATATCAACAAATCAAATGAACAGAAAATTCATCAAGAATACAAAATAACGTAGGAAACGAATTGCAACACGACGTATGAGTAAATAGTCACGATGCTATTTATAAATCTTTTTTTAATTATCTCATAAAAATACTGTTGTTTTCAACACAAATACAAATAAAACTAGAAATAATTTTAACATTGAGCAATTGATTTATATCAAATATTCGACAACGATCCTTTCATTGTAATCTGTCATTTTTTGCATTGCGGTAATCATAATAACGTTTCTTAATTTCACATAAAAATTTGATCTAGGTTAACAAATTATGGAAAAATGCAGAACCTTATTGTGACAACAGACAGGTTAAAACCACATTAAAAACATTTTTTTTATATTTCAATATGCTCTTTTTATTGTTATTATAATGTTTAATTACAAATAAAAATTCTAACCTTGAGCCCCATTGATAGTTTTCACATACAAACATGATAAAGTCTCAAAATAAATGTGTATCTAATTAAATGAGTACCTTTGATAGCTTAATACATAGTTTTTTAGTTATAAATGTTTTGCACAGCTCCGTGTATTTTCACATTTTGGGTGACTTGAACGCCAAATAATAGTGTTTTGACAATAATTATTGTTAATTATTTATTATTGGGTTATAAATAATTGCACTTTTTGTTAGATAGTATTCACTTGGTACACTTGAACTTTTATTTCGGTAGTTTGCACTTTGCATTAGATAGTATTAACACTCAAACTTTGATTTTAATGGTTTCCATTTAGTCGCGGATTATTTTAACAGAGGTGAGTTAAGTTGTAGTAGGTTATGTTAGGATTAGTCTGGATTGGTTTGTGTAGTGTATGGAGCAAAGACAATATAGTCGGTCTAATATAGGGTAGAAGAATAAGTGACATTTCATTATAGCTTCGTGCAACTATCGATTTCAAAGTATGAGTATTTATATTGAGTGAAAATTATTTTACCCATGTGAACATATTTTTTCGTAAGTGTAATTTCATCAATGTAGATATATATTATTACGTGAGATCATTTTATTTTTAATGAAAGAATTAGTTTTTTGTCGAATGTATTTATTATAAGTGAAAACTATGTTTATGAAAGTGAATATTATCTAAACAAAAGTGCATTTAATTGTAAGCTAAAAAGTTAAAAATTATTTATACAGAGTGTATTGGTTATCTTTATTTTTTTGTATTTACACTTTTTTTAAATGTTGGATGATGCAATACTTAGCCTAAAAATAAGTCTTTGCAATATATTATTATTGAGTAATGATGGCTTAAAGTCCTTTGTAAATTTTGTGTTGCTAAAGGCTTGGAAGTATTGAAATATCAATACAAAATAGTAGCTGTGTGAAAACGTTTTGATCATTGGTATATATGAATTTGTTTTAATTAATCATTCATCAATAATTAATGCGTATTATGAGTTTCGTATAAGATTTATACCGTATGAAATTTGAATTAAATAAATATATTGACTGGTAGCTCTCAACCAAGAGTCTCCTACGGATCGAAAGCACTACTAATCCGGCCCGCCATAGTTTTTTCTCACAGATAAGTAGTGCAGAAAGCTGAAAAAAATCACTAGCACATTTATGCAACTCTTCAGCCAAATTTTTTGTCGAATAGACTTAATATGAGTGTATAATTCAGGCAGAAGCTAGATTTCTCTTTTTCGGACATCGGTTATCTTGCCCGTAAGTACCAACCGAAATTTGTGCGTAATTCAAAACCACAGTGTGATGGTATGATGAGCTAGCTAGGTCTTGCCGTTGCGACTTAGCGGAGGAGTCAGTGTGGCCCTTAGGCTAAAAAAATTGGAGATCCCTGCTCTAAACTAATTTTACTTAATGTAACAAATACTTTAAAAATGCTTACATCTAGTTGTTATAGCACTTGATAAGCACATATTTGTTTAACTGTAATATATTATGTCTGCCATAATGATAATCGTTCGAGAAACGAGATATATCACGCTTTTCAGTTTCAATGATGAAGTAATCGTACTGACACCGAATGTCATATACCAAATTACTTAAAGATTAAACAGTATCTATGCAACGTAAATAACAAGAAATTGTTTACCTCCAACCTCGGCAGAGAAATTGGTAGTTCAAACAATGTTTTTATTGATTGTATAAATCAATAATCGTCCTTCTTCAATAAGGTCGTTGTACTATGGGTGTCATGTGCTATAACTTGGTAATCAGCAAAGATTTCTATATAAATTTAAGTGCATAGTAATCCAACAAAAAATATCGTGAAATATATTTTTACTTTACTGTTACAAATAGATTCAAGTAATAATTACAAATATTTTTGTTATACCACAGAACTAACTTCCGTGATTATTTTAATTTTGAAAAAAACGATTTTAAGCAAAATTATCGCAGGACTCTATTTATTTGTGTAAAAAAACAATGTTTTTTTACAACTTTTAGTCAATTATTAGAAAGGGTTTGATTTCGTTTAATATGGCTTCGAATATTCTAAAAAATTTTACGTATTTCTTTACATGAAAATGATTATATCGATATATTATTTCATTATTAGAAAACCATATATTTGGTTCGCCAGACAAGTATATACAGACCTTCGTCTTTGCAATAAATATAAATGATAAAACAATATTTCAAAACATAACCTTCATAATTACTGATCATTAAAATATTTTGTGTACTATCCTAGTCAATTTGTTGTTTTGTATTTTTTAAAAACCATTCGCCTACATATTCATGTTATCTGCCATACTATCACTTATTAAAAAATAATGACTGTATATTTTTCGGCTTCCTCTTCGATTTGCAACACTCTTAATCCGACAATTGAAAACGCAGTAGTGATATATAAATTTTCAGAACATTTTGGTTTGCTGACGAAATGTATTTTCAAAAATATGAAAAACTTGATAGTGTTACCATAGTAAATCTACCATAGGAACATCTTATTAAACAAGCATCCATTACATTGGCAACAAATAAACAAAAGTAGCGGGTTATTTTAAATATCTACTTAAATGTTGATATTGAAATCCACTATTATATCGACATTCTCTACGTATAAACCCGTAATTGCAAACATGAGAATTTACAGAAGTGCATTTCAAAGATTTATAGCGCAACTCACCACATTATATTTTTGATAAAAACAGTTTTTACTCTCTGTTGAACAATTTCAATTTTTAGGGTTTTAGAGAAATACACCAAAACACCGTCGATATTTAGAAATGCTTCTGGGTTAATAGATCTCCAGTTGATAAAAAGATTTATTGTAAATAAAGTCATTACATTGAAGTCAGACGAATATCATTAACAGACCCGTCTTTTAGGACTTTGTAAAATATTTCATCTTATACCAGTTCCGTTAGTTTGTGTTTAATATCTATGAACCGTCTATATAATTGTGTAAAACATGCAAAACATCCTTCAGTATATGTATCAAATATATTGCTATAATGTATAATTATACTTTATTTGTATAACTGTAGTATGCCCTTTTTTACAAGTCTATTGAAAATACCATGTATAGAAAATATTTTTATTTTCCCCCGCAAAACATCATCCCACGTTAGCTATAAACTCCGAGTAGGTACTTAATACAAATAATAAAATAAAAGCTCGTGGGAACATAATAAGACATTCTTCGTTTAATAAGACATGTCCTAATAAGAGGATTTTCTTTCACAAATTGATATCTTTCATACAATAAATTTTTGGGAAGAAATGCTATATTCTTCTCACAACGAACAAAATTCTTTGTGTAATTTAATCAAATCCGAATACTAAAAATTGTTTCAACGGAAATATTTTGATAATCATTGGAAAAACGTAAATTTATTAAAAATTACTTACTAAATATTTGTATAACACAGTACTTCCCAAACCGCGGACCCCTGAGGGTCTGCAAATCCGCGAAAATTTTCAGTAGTAAGTACGAATATTTATTTATGAACATTTTTTCTTTATGACAAAAGTATTTCAGAATTTTGGATAAGGTGACAGCAAGAATATCCGTCTATCGTAAAATAAGTCTTGGTAATCCTACTTACTTTTGTGAATAAAAAAATTAAGCACAGATTCCACGGAGACTTAGGAAGATTTCTTGCGAGTTAGCATTGCTGATATTGAACCAGATATTGATTTGTTGTGTAAAAACATGCGACCGCATCCATCTCATTAAATTGTTTTATTATTCATTGTTTTTCTCATTTTATTTTTAAAAATTGTAGTTAGTAAGTAAATATTTTTTGTGATAAAATATATGCATGTATCTATTAAATGTAATAATTAACGTAAAATAATTTTTTTAGTCCTAATTTTTTTCTTTTTTTCGGAGGCCCGTGGATTATTTTTCAGATTAAAGGGGCCGTGGCATGAAAATGTTTGGGAAGCACTGGTATAACACATGTAATTGAAATATATATATTTTTCTTTAGCCAACTTTATTATACTGTACTTAATGTTTAAAAACACAAGATCGATATATTTCAAATCAACATATTGATTCCCAAACATTGAATTAATTCTCCAATAAATTATTATTAACCGATAATTATAATTATTTGAAATTTTGACAACTGTTTTGTAAGGGTTTATCGTGCCTGACAAAACTATGATACTAGCATTGTCAAAGTGTGATTTGAATAACTTGGAAGATATATAATATATTATGTAAAAGCATCTAACCGAGATATAGTTATCTATGCATTGTAAAAGTTTTACAAAGAACCTTGGCACACGCAACTAGCAACAAAGCAAATTATAATAATACTTTCATAAATAATTAAACACTGGCTACCAGTTACACTTCCTATAGGAGCAGATGTAATGTAAGAAGAACAGTATCTATTTAAAAAATATTAATAACTTATTGCGCGTCAATCTAAAATAAGATGTTTGATTCACTTAATCCTTGTAATCAATATAATATCTAACACTGTTTCCAGTATGATGTGCCGCAAATCGTACGTTGATGACAGTATTTTCCATGTCCACTCATAATGTGAAGCATATGGAATCCTAATCGAGGTACCTCAACAGATGCTTTTCTACGAGAGCTGCTTGTTACTTAGTCGCCCAACCTCTCTTTTTCGAAGAGAATAATGATACAAGAATTGGGCTAGGACAAGACCAGTGGTGAGGTAATCGCTTTACTCCAACCGTTTTTACGACGTTATAAATCGATTGGAAAATCAATTCAAAACGTCGACCACTACACCACTCCATAATGGGAAAATGCCCCAACTGTCACTCCCATATAAATATACCTCTTAAAATTGTAAAACAAATATGTTTGCAATCTATGAGTCCTGGTAAATACGATTATTTTGTATTTTAATATTTTAAAACACTGTTCAGTAACTGTTCTTTTTCATGTATTTTTTATGTGATACCGTTATTATTTTCATTTGTAAAATTTAAACGTTGGACCTGAAAATTGCACAATTGTCAAAAGAGGGGACTTCGATTACACATAAATCCAATGAAATAGGGGAAACTGGAATACCGACAAGACCCACTATACTATGTGTTCTTCAAAAATAAGCCCCGGACATTTTTTTTATTTTGAATAACAATTCACATTTTGTCATCAACTAAATCAAATTACTGGCGAGACCAATTTTCCAATAACATAACAGCTTGTTATATCACTGCAAAATTACAAAAATTTCAATAATAGTGTTTCAAACATTTAAAATGTTTCTTAAAAAGGAAAATAAGTTAAATTAAATTAAAATTGATGATGAGATAAAACTAACAAAGTATTCAGTTTCACAAGAAGTTTATCAATTTTTTCTGTGGAATTCTGACAATGGCGTGCAGCTGAAACAGAAAACAACAAACTGATAAAATTCTTATGGAACTAAATACTCTGCTATTTTTACCCTATTTTCAATTTTAATTTCACAGTGTTCATCTTCTTTTTTAAGAAACAATACCACTTATGGTGAAATTTTTTGCATTAAACAATGTGTAACACTAAAATTAACACTATAAAATTATATCAATGACACCTGGTCCTGTAGCCGAGTGGTTAAGTGTTTTTCATTGAAAACGGCCCGAATCAATTAACATTAATCAACCGATTTATATTAATCGTTAAAACTATTTATCAGCTACACGCTATATGGTATTAATTCCATTGAAAGTTTTACCACCAAGAATTCAAATATTTTTAACATTTTTACAGTCAGAGTGAATTTTATAAATGAAGATCGTGAAACCCTGTCTTAAATTTAACAAAACATCCGAAATAAATCAAGCAGTGAAAATCTTGTACCAAATAGTTCAATTAAAAAATGTTTTTTAACTAGAACACTAAATTAAATGTAAGAACCATATGGGCTTTCTTTTATTTACCACATAATTCAACATGGCTGGTATTAACAAATGTTTCATAATTTGTTCTCAGTTCACAATTCCACACGTTTCATAAATTATGACGTTAATCGTTATTCAAGACAAAATGATCGGAAACAAAAACCCGCCCCTCGGAATGGCCATGATGAAAAGTGATAAATTATTTGTACGTGGCGTATTACGACGGAAATGTGAACCGCCATTTCCAGAACATCTTTCCAGAATTGTTCTGTTATAATAAATATATGTTTACATTTTCATCAAAATATCAAATTACTCGGAGAAAATTTTCAGTTTAAAATGAGCAATTTTGAGTTTCCTTTATTGAAATGAAAATTTAACACACATTAATGATACAAATATATTTACATCTACAAAAAAAATCAAAAGGTTACCTTTGTTACTAAATTAAGTAAATATGAAACATAATATCAGTTGTTTGACTTGTACATACGTAACTGTAAAGTAAAAAAGAACCTTCGATCTAAGTAAATAGTTTTTTTTATTTACTGTAGTCATTTCATACAAATAAAAAATACAATTTGAAGTACACACACTATAATAATAATATATATTTACCACTAATTTACTGTATAGTTCAGTCAATCTTGCTGTTCTAGCATTATTGATATAATTTAAGATATCGACTGAGGATGCTCAATGGAATTTCAATATCAAATTTTAATTGTTGAAATTTTGTGCATCTCCATGTATTTCGTCACTAACGTCAGTTCGAGTTCATTCGTGTGCTCGAATGCCTGAAGATGCTGAAAGACGAAACCCGGGTTTATAAAACAAAATTTCAACAATTCAAATGATATGTTTACCAATTTTACTCAGTGGATGAGTATTTTAGCTAATTTTCACTACTGATCATAAAACCAAAAAAAACAATTAATTCCACGGCTATTGTGTGTAATCTCATATTGAATACGAAATGTTTAAAAATATTACCTTTTAACAGTTACGATGTCCGTTTCTTTGAATAGTGTATTTAATCTAATTACGAAATGTGCTTTACTTTTAGAAATAAATATAATGTTTGTCTAAACAAAACTTATAGTTAAATGTATAATTCAAGTAATACCTCTATTCAGTGAATTAATAGTTTTGTATGGTTAATTCATATTCAAATCATGATATTCAATTCTTCAATTCGTTTTTTTACTATTTGCTTTCTTTACTCTCCCTTCGACGCGATGTTTTTAACACAATTCTATACATTTATTTTAGATATAAAAATCTTAAAGTTATTCGAAAAAATTTTGCAAAAATATTTTTTTCTGAAATTATTATGTTCAAATTTCAGTTTTCAAATACGAGTATAAAAGTTGCTTATATTTCAGGTAATACTGTACTCAAAATGTGTTGTATATTTTACAGATTTTACTTGAAAAACACACTAGGTAAACGAGTCCATTTATTTGACAAGTGTGCGATGTCGGGTAGTTTAATAAGGTTCACTTACTGAAAAAAATGTCTCGAATCCGACGGGTAGACGGTGAGATGTGTCACGGAATTGTATAAATTTGTTTAACTTGCAAAAGAAAACATAAGAGCTTTACGTATAAATACCAGTTATATACACGGAAGCTCTTTTTGAAGAGGTAGTTAGTTGTGCAGACGCAAAATTTATACACCTCGTTATTTTAATGTCAAAACAGAAGTGGCTTTTACGATTGGATACAAAAAACATTCGTTACGATTCATTGCATGTCCAAATTGGCATTACGTTTTTCCTTTTTCGTAGATTTTATTTAATTTTCCAGTCTTACAGAGACATCTTCCATTAAGATTTCATACCTTCAGATTTTTCTTGCAACGATAGTAAATGGATAGAAATGACAAGAAAAAAATACTTTAAAATTGAATTAAAAACTTCGTTTTATAGCTATGTATGAAACTTGTTAATGCAGGTTTTACTAACTCCTGTCCTATAAATAAAGTGTACAAGGAATTTTAACATATATTGGGTATTATTATCAAAGAAAATTAAATTTCCTTTTTTATTTCAGTGCTTTTTTACTATATTATTAATTTAAAATTATGTGTCGCCATGAAATAAACGTAAACCAAAACAAAAATATAGTATTAGGTTTCTGGGAAAGCAATTGCGTTTTTAATACATATTATTATAATGTACTGTACTGTTTACGAAAATCGTTTTAGTTTTTTATTCATTATTATTGGATCATTTTGACATTGTCAAAAACTATAAACGTCTTTTATTTTTAAAAATTGTGACGTGCATTTCTATTTAAAATTAAGGGGGTAAATAAAAAGTGTACAATTGGTTCAATTGCAGATAGTCTGTTGTCGTTAAAGTGGGTGTTGAATTTATATCGTTAAAAATTATGTTCATTGCTTTTAAAATTAATTTAATCAGAAAATAATACGTTACGATTTGATATGATTGAATTCGCAAAGATTTGTTCTGTTTATAAGTTTATTTAGAGCATTGATAAAAGCCACATTGCGTTAGCATAAGATAATGTGAATTTATGTAGTGAAGTGCAATCGAAGGAAATTGTTATAAATGTTTACAGTTTTTACTTCATATTAAACAGATCTTTCAAATTCTATTAAACGAGTAATTTAGTTTTTTACGAACCCATTGAATTAAAAATTAATAAAGCCACGTCACTGAGTGGTAAGAGTCAAAAGCTTTCATATTAAAGGGTTTCACAGTCAAAATCTGTCAAACTCCAATTTATTGATTTATATCCAAAAGCCTGGATGCTGATATCTTTACTCTTTCTGTCAGCCTTATTCTGATCTAGAAAGAAGAAACAGATTAGATAGAGCGATCAGTTGACGTACTTTTTTACAACTTCTAAAAGCAATGATGAATTTCATAATAACAGCCAGGTCTCGTTAAACACCTTTTATATAAATGTAAAATTATGAGCTTTCACGCACCGCATTGAGATTGGACATGGTTTAAAACCTGAAATGAAAATTGTAATACCTATTTAGTCAAAACATACTTTCACTATAAAAATTTAGCACAATTGGTTCATCTAGGAATAAAAATATACTTGTTCAGTTAAAATCGTATTCTTGTAAAAACGAAATAATTTTCCTAGTAACTCTTGAGACGAAATTAATAAACGTGTCGCAATATATTTCAAAATAAGTTATTTGTCGCGTCGACTACTAATAATCATTGTAATATGCACTGCGACCGTAGACACTCGCCGTAGGCAGGTAGCGTTTATGCTACTGATAACTATTACGGTCTAGAGATAAAATAAAACCATCATAATCACAAACATCTATCTATGAAACATTATGTCTGGGTTTCATATTAATTTTACACCAAATAATTTCAATTTTATGAAGGAAAAACGTATTTTAATAATTGAAACGCATATAGTAATTTAGATTTTTTAATACAGAATGCCTTTGTCATATGAAATTAAAAACAACAAATTATTTAGTTCCACAAGAGTTGCGTTAAATTATTGACGGCTATTTTGATATCAATTCATCTTCGTGTTATAGTTGCGACGATTTCTAGATGCCAAAATACCTATAGACTTATATTATTTGACATAACTCTTGTGTAACTAAATACGTTACTATCTTTCACATGAATATAATGAAGTTCTAGTAATTTAATGACAAATCAATCAAATGCGTTCTTTATAGGGAGATTAATTTACTTTTCAGAATTAAAAATCGATTTTTTCATATTGTGTTGATATCAAACAATTTTATTTCTCATTCAACGAAAATTCAATTTCTCAAATATTAACGTAAATTTACATTTTATCTTTATTATACTACTTAGATTTATTTGTAACTAACTTCTTTGAAATCCCATATAATGATACAACAGAAATGTGAATCATAATGTCGTAGATCATTTTGAAGAAGGCTTAAGGTAAGCGGTTATTTATAATTATACAATACTTTCATCGAAATTCATTGCAAACTGTTCGCGTCGTTGTTTTCGTGAATATTGTGGATATACAAAATTATGATTTAACGCAAAAAAAGTTTTAAATTATACTCACCATTTTATATTGTGTAGTCATTAATTAATGATGTAGATTCTTGATTTTAAATATTCATTATTTGATCTACCTGGATAAGGTTTATTTAAGACGGCGTGTTTTTTCACCGTCTATTGTGCAATGAGATATGAAACTACCTCCATTTCTTCCTGTTATCAAATTCATCGAAAATTAACGAGATCGCCGTCGGTGTGTTCATATAACACCGCATAAGGGTACTTTGGCCTCACAAAATCCACCCAACACAGGGAAAATTCATAAAGTCTCTTATCATTGTGCGGCTTAATCTGTTTATTCACTTTGCTTTGTCGTAAAATGTTAATGACACCGTGTCTGTAAAACTTTGCAAAAGACTTGCTTATCAAGGTTAGTAAAACAATTTTTATTACCTGAATACTGTTTGTGTTTATACGAAATAAAAACAATGAATTCGATATGAGTTTTTATCAACCTGAAACATCAGGACATTCAGCTCTTTTTCATCCTTTATAAAAATATAAAGGTGTCATTTAATATAATAAATTTAGTAATTTCACAACTTTCATTGTGTATTATATATACTGTACAGTCAATCTGGGTAACTTTGTGTCAGTTCTGAGGATTTTTGTATTTTTATGGCCCAATACTATAGAAACGATCACTTTAATTACTATAAATTCAGTGATTTTAAAGTATTCTCAACTTTTCTTTAATATGTTCTGTACACAATTGAGATGGAAAAAAATATACAGGATTTGGTTTACAGATATGTAATACAAATTGAAAATTTGGTTAATCCAATTTATTTAAAGAAAAGTTTTAAAATTGTGTTTTATCATTCCAAGCTGACAGCTTACAAATTCAACAATAAAAGGAAATGTGCTGCACATTCATTCATATTTTTACCACCAATGGCTATTCAATACCTTTACTTAACTTAAAAATGTTTATACGGCATTAGTGTTATCATAACAGCACCTTTTCCCATGTAGTGAGCGAATCCTATACCGTTAGGCAACTTAAATACTTCATTATTGCTGGGTGTTATTTGAAAATGAAAGAACACACCTACAATTCTATAGCATCCTTATTTCAGTTTTTATTATGGAGCTGATGTACTTCTATAGAAGCTTTTCTCAATATAATGTTTTCTTGTTACTCAGTTGCTCAACCTCTTTTATTAAGAGAGAGAGGGTAGAAGAATATGGCTTAGGCAGTACTAAAAGTTAGCGTTGTTAAGATCGCATAGGTGGGGTTAACAAGACGTTTCGTTCATGGCGAGCATTATTAACTGATAATGTCATTATCATTTGTCCATGTTTAGGAACAAAAGTCCATAAACCGATTTAAAACCAATTTATGAAACTGTCCGTACTGAGACTCAAGCCATTGAATACCGTTAGCCAATGATGTTTACAACTAGGCAAAAGGCCCAGCATAGACAAATAAAGATAGGGAAGATTGAAACAGTCAACGATTAGGTTTTATAAATAATTTTATGAGGCATGTCAGAAAATATGTGAGGCTCCAGTTATGGGGACATATGAGGATCACATAAGATTGATTTCAACAATTATGAAGTTTGAAATCAATTATCCTTTTGTCTGAGTTGACATTTTGTTTTGTTTGCTTCATACATTGATCTAAGCATTTTCATAACAGTCACTGAAGCAAATTAATGTCCGTTTTCAATAAAAAGTAGTGTGAGTACTGTTAAAACCATTGCAAATAACTTAATAACAAGCACGGTATTTGTATAAGTACATTAATGAATCCCAAGCGTCGACCCACACCTTTACCATTTGGCCTTGTTAGATATATACCAAAAAAGGTTAGTTAACGTCTAGAATAGGTATTTAATCTCTAAGCATTGATTTATAATATCTTTCAATATCCTTACTGAACTTATTTGTAAAGTTGTGCTTTATATATAAAACAAGCCGGCCTTCAATTGCAGTATTAAACATACAAAAAGAATCGTTTATTTTCATAAAATTGGAAACAATGACAAATATTAAACATGCTGTATTTAAATGTAAGGTTCATTTTAGATTGTATTTGTTATTTTGACAACGCAATTCATCTTGAACACAACATAACATTATTAATAAATAATATTTTCAATTCAATTAAGCACCATCTGCGTCTGACAAGTGTCATTGATCGGCTTTCTTAGTCACGACAAATGTAATTTTTACACTGAAAGTTAGATAATTGATAAATAAAAAAAGCAAATAGTTTCATTGTTTTTCTCTATGCGTTTTCTCAAAACATACAGTATAATATGTGCGATGTTTTTTTCAGATACTATACAGCATCAGACTGAATGTCAGATCTCCTCAATGAAGCACTCAGGATACACAACAAAAACAGCTATAAATAATATTTAAAAAAATAAAATACAATTAATTTTTACTACTTCGACATATGTATTATGATCAGGACCGGTTTCGCTCATCACGAGCATTTCAAACTGAATTGATACCAATTGAGGGCATTATCAACTCAGTTGATAATGCTCGTGATGAGCGAAACCAATCTTGATCATTATAAATATGTATAAATAGTACAAATGAATTGTGTTTTATTGTTTAAAATATATTGTCTTTCCACCAAGAATTGACAGTTAACACATCAAAAATAAAGAATATGTTACATAACAATAAGGTTATTAGGATTCAAGTTTAACATAATAATGTACAATAACAAATTGCGTATTAAACGATGAAGGGCCGTGAAAACAGTTTTGTTATCTAGAACAAGTTGCAACTTTTTTGAACAGCTGGAAGTTTCTAGCCATCGAAACTTATGCTGGATGCCCGATAAGACTATCTTTTCTACTAAGATGAAAAAGGATATCCCGTATATACGGGATTTTAATACTGTATCTTAATTCTTCTATTGTATAAAGTATAAACGAATACATATATTTTTACCAGTAACACTTATTTTAAAATAATTTTTCTTTTTTTTAACAATATAGATAAAATGACTATGACAATATACGAATTATTGGTATTCTTTGGACGTTAACTATTATTAAGTATCTTGTTCTAGCTTAAATGTTTAATACGTTGACCCGGAATACCGATAAATAAATTGCTTTATCTCAGCTTTATATTAAATGGAAAGTTTAATAAACTGCTTGGTGATTGAGGAAGTGGAAGAGCCGCGAGGTTAATAAAAAATACGCAACAAGTAAACTTCTATTTAAAATTTTAATTACAATTCTGTCTGATAAATATTTTCAGTATTTTTTTCTTTTTTGATATAATAATTAAAAATCTATTCGATAATATTACTTTGAAGAATTCAAAACGTTTTATTTAACGTAACGATCATTTCTATGTGGCAAGGCATTGAAAAATACAGTTTATTCCACGCGGCGGATTGAATCGAAAAATATTCTCAATAATATTTTCTATAATCGACATATTCGATCAGTCTGCAAACGCATCTCAATTGAAACAAGCGCCATTGGTCTTGGGAAAAATTATATCTGACAATCGCAAAAATTGTTTACTGTCCATATTTTGAATGTTTTTCGCGAATAACATGTCAATTTATTATATTTTCCGTTTTCTTTTGAAACTTCTTAAAATTCATTGGGCACCATGTACTTTTAGCTTACACTCAATGCCATCGCTAATCGAATTTAGATCTCAGTTCCACAATAGTATACCAACTAAGACTTACCATCCCGGGATCCGCGATTCCGGTCAATTAATCAATCCTGTAATCCCGGGATTGATAGAAAATAAATGCTAAAAAATAATTCATATATCAAAACAAAACTTCCTGATGAACTATAACATGTAACTCGGTTTGTTCATGTATATAGTTTTTTTTATAATACCTATACCTATAATTAATATAAATTTATTGTAGTATTTCTCATATTTCGTAATAGACCTTCTTAACTAATTTAAAATGTAGGACAAATTAGGATAAAATTATTTTGATCATTATGTTTTCTTTGAAGTATTTTTTTTTTTTTTTTTTGTAAATTACTGAAAAAAAATAATTCGGTTCTTCCTTTTATAACCCCGGGCGGAAGACACGAAATGAGCGAACGGTCATCGCTGCACCTCACCATCCACGTGGGGCGTTACACGACCGATTTAAAAATATAAACAACACATTTATACCTACCATCGGCGTGCGGTGGATTTATCTCTATCTTTATCAGACAACCTAACTTGCGTATACGCAAGTAGGTTGTAGTAGGCTGTAGTCACTCGGACCCTTCACTTTACAAGTGATTGAGCGAGAAAGAGTAATACACGGCAAGCGCATGGACCATCATTTTCGCATAAATGTATAATTTTTTTTAAAATATTACTCATCAATATTCATGCTTACTCGAATACCCAGTTCAAACCTACAGATGAGCGATATTTATATAGTCGTAATCATGAAAAACTTTAAACAAAGGTGCGCGGTGCGGAAACTGCAGTACGATTGTTACAATCGCACAATATAATAATGGACACTTAATGAACCTTTATGTGGAGGACGAGATTGAGCAGTCGGGATGCATTCACTGTCATATTAGAAGATATTGCCGAATTTTTGACGTTTATGGAGAGTCAAAATCGCGATGATTGACGAACGTTGGTAGCGTTGGAGCGGGGCATGGAAGCGGCATGCGGGAGCAAACATAACTATACATATGCGCGTAAGTTTGCAGCTATAGTTCTTTCGAGTTATGTGACGTGTCATATGTCATATTATGGATGGCTGAAACGCAGCGATCATTTCGAGTCTTCCACCCGGGGATAAAAAAGGAAGTACCAATAATTCCCATTCCCATAATAAAAAAATATTTAATCATATAAACATTCCAATTGAAGCAATAATGAACGCAAATTATATTTTAAATGTAAAATTTAACACATTAAATTAAAGTGACCAATCCCGGGATCCAGCGATTGAGAAATTCTGAATCCCGAAAACCCGGGAATGTAAAAACGGTCCGGGATTGGATGCCCTAATACCAACATATTAAAAACAGAAATCATAACTATCCATTCTCTACTACTTAGCTTTCTATAAATGCGTACCATTCACAACACAATGGTTAATATGTTACAATAGCATAATTATCATTTTACAAAATAGTATATCTTGTAATGAGCATGACATGAAGTTAACGCCAGTAAATAATAGTTTAATTAAATTTTACTTCACTCCACTAAACAAAGAATAGTGTAGCTTTAGACATGATGTAAACAATAAAGGTAAAGTAACATTGAACATTTCGTCATTTTGCTACTTGTATAAATCTTAGTTACAGCATTCAAACGCAATTTACAAAGCATTTAATAGCGAAGTTTAAAACAAAGCTTCTCTTTGATCGTGGTTTAAAATTATTATTGTTTTCAGTTAGCACATTATTTCTTAACAGACACCCCCGAGATAAAGTGATGGTCAAATTTATTTAGGGCTGCGTGCCAATTATAAAGGCAACTAATGAAATAAGCCTGTATCTTTTATGTCTATTTAGACCCTTTATGAACATTAATCATTAATGTAATCACCGTGACAGGATGACAATCTACAAGAGTACATACAGTTAGCTAGCTCAATATTTCATAGAATGTTTTATTGACCATTTTAAAGCTTAGACAATTACATTTATTTGGAACGACTTAAATTCTTCAATAAACATTTACTTTATAATTGTTTCTACTCCCAAAGTAGAACATACTATAGCTTCCAATATAAACATTTCGATGAAGGTGATCTTTACATTTCTCAAATTCTATTTTTAAGAAACGGGAAAGAAAGAAGTAATTATTAACTAATCGCTGTTTCTACAGTATCAATTTCGGATTGGAAGAATGTAAACGAATCAATATATCAAAGACATCAACGCTTTTAGATATAAATTCGTAAAACGATTGACAAATAAAGGCATAAAAGTACCCATACTGGAATTCTAAAACTTGATCGCGCATAAGTGTAGGACAAAAGCCCACAAGGCGACTGACAGGCAGACATTTAAGATACGATAAAATATAAATATGGTCATTGAATTGTCACCCTTTCTTTTCGCATTGCTTTGTTTTAGCCAGCATATGTGTTTACAATATACCTAAGATGAAGTAGCTCTTAGAGTAAAGATAATATAGTATATTTTATTGGCATAGAAATTATCTAGATGTCAAATTGAAACGCAATCTCCGATTTTTCATAACTGTCTCCAAAGGAAGTCAAGTGAAACGGTTTACAAAGTTTCTAAAGAATGTGCCGTGGATGGAATGTGAAAGTTGAGAACTTAATGTTTTAACGTAGATGGAATACTGCGGTTATTTGTTAAATTTATGCCAGACAAATTTATTCATTATTCCACCAAATCCACGATAGCGAAATATTTTTTAATGAATTTAGCATTTATTGCCTTTCGTCTACAACCAAAAATTTTAATATTTTACACAAGTTTATATTTAATTCAAGACTCTTTTAAAACAGCTTTTATGAAAATGAAAATAACAATATAAACTTAAAATTAAATTGTACTGTTATTGACTGCTTTAGAAATTATTATCAGGCGTTGTCAATCTACTGTTGAATGAAGGAAGATAAGAGAATTGTCACTGTTGCTATTAACATATCCTAGATCTTCTGTAAAACATTTGAATGTCATTATTTTTTTTTTTCAATATTTCGAGGTGAGCGTTTGACATTTTATTCTACACTAATTATTTATTTGAATGCAAGATAATGCTATATACAATTACGTTTTTATTTTATTTTATCTGTAAATTATATTTTTTTATTTAAAATTTGTCTATTTATAACAAAATTTTGGCCAACAATCAGAAGAAAGATCATTATTTAAAAACTGAAAGGTTTTCAAATTATTGTACGTATTTAAATATTAGCAAAATAATAACATAGGTCAAATGCTTTAAAAAAATAAAACACAATTTGTTTGTACTACTTCCGCATGTTTATAGTGATCAGCAGCGGTTTCACTCATCACGAGCATTATCAACTGATAAAATACAACCAAAAAGATGTATTTATATTAAATCGGTGAGCAAAACCGGTCTTGACCATTATTAACATGTGAAAGTAGTACAAACAAATTGTGCTTCATTTTTTTTAAATACAAAGCAATTCCACCAAGAATTGACAGTTAACAACACCTTGAAAGTGATTCTCTCATTTTATTGGTCTGATTTAGGTCTGTACGAAGAGCACAATTTATTTGTATTGTTTCGTATTTATGTAACTGAAAGATATTTACAAAGAATTTAATAAAGCCGTTACTCTTGTTCACAAAATTCACAAAATATAGAACGTTTATTACATTTTCATTTCACGTGTTACGTGCAATTTAAATAAATCTAAGTACATACATATTCCATCCTTTCGTATTATATTTGTTGTGTACCCAGAACGTATATTAAACAAAAAAGCGCTACCTACTGAGGGCAAATGCTGTATAAATAAACAATATTATCTTATCTCTTGCTCGTGTTTCCTGGTTGGCAACATGCACTCACAATGATGTTACCCATTCGTTGTGTAATTGTATGAAATCGCATATTAAATTGAAATAATAACTTAAAAATGGTAACCATCTGGCTTTTGGCTTCCGTATTGAGCTTTTTGGGCGACTGTTTCAAAAGCTGCAGTAGGTAAAAATATAAAAAGTAAATCTAACGAAGTATTAAGCGATATTATTTGTAAAGATAGCAAATTTTTTAAATAGTTATATCACCACATTTGCAATCAAAACCTTGCAAGTTTTAAGTTAGTTTAATTATGAAGTACTAATAACGGATTCGAAAAAAGAGAGGTTGAGCAACTGAGTAACAAGCAGTTCTCGTAGAAAAAATCTTGTGTTGAGATACCTCCATTAGGAGACCATATGCTCCATATTGGGGGCGGACATGGAAAAAAAACGGATTTAAACACTAATCAAAATACACAAATATGAAAAAAATAAAACTCATTTTTTGCAAAACATGTTTAATACCAAAAAACTAGTGAATATAAATGTAAAATAACATCTACCATTCTTTGACTAAATTAGTATTTATTAACTAGAACTCCATTACAATAATATTAAAATGTCAAAGAATTTTAGGATTTCATTTTTATATCAAAGTATCAAATCAATGTTTAATTATTATTTTTTTTAAATGATTTTTTAGCATTCATATTGAATATATAAATTCCGTTAAATTATTGTTTCTTTCAAGATATTTCCGTTGTTTTATATACATTTATTTATTTGAGTATAAATCAATAAAAGTAATAAATTAACATTTATAAGAAAAATAAATAACGCAAGTTACAATATATGAGGACCAAGGACCAAGGAAAGGTTGCTTTTCAGAGAGCATTGGTTTTATTTTGTTTATCCGGCTACCCATGAAAATGAAAATGAAAGCAAATATTTAATTTGATGAAACTCCCTGTAAACAACGTATATTTAATACATATGTATTTAAAAATAAAACACAATTTGTTACATCACGAGAATTATCAGTTGATGAGAGAAATCGGTCCTGATCATTATAAAAATATGGAAGAAGTACAAAAAAATTGTGTTTGTTTAAAATACAATGCCTTAACACCAAGAATTGACAGTTAACACCTTAAAATTGACAAATACATTTTTTTTAATTTTCCGTTGTAAATGAAAGAAAATTATTTTCCACAGTCATAAAATTCGCTGCATTCCATCGTTGGTTTTTATACACGGTATTATTTTTTATTATAAAATCAACAAACTTTTAATAATGTTCAAAAGTTTTGTATTACATATAATTTTCACCCAAAACATTTTGTAAAGATTTGTCCGGCACCATAAAGTGTCACATAAAAGAACGCAGATATGACAGCTTGACACCCTAAAAGTTTTTTATGGGCACGTTTTGAAAAGTTATGGCAAGTTTCTATATAATATTCTATTCTAGCTTTCCTGACATCATACGTTGGGGATTACGATAAAAGCTATGTAAGTAAGTGTGAAATGTTGGACCTTTAGCCTCCATAACCGTTAACCCTTAATAAGTTATTTTCCTTAACTTAATCGAAGACTTTAAACTTTTTAGCTGAGTTCAACTCAACAATGCTTTTTATTATAATCGTTAAAACAACTTAAATGTCACAGAATAGCGTGATAAATGAGAAAGTCTAATAGCTTTGTCGTTAAACATTTGCACACCACTTAAAAAGATAATAAAACTAGAAAACAAATTGAGCAAACTGACGTACTTGAAACGCGATATAAATTTTCTAACTATGCCTAATTGAAGGATATTAATATTAATTTTACTGTCCAATATTCTTTAATAAGGATTTAAAATTAAATAAAAGTGTATTTCTTGTTGTGACCAAATGGAAATATTAATTATTGTTTAATGACTCGCATTTTTATAATCAGAATTTTAATTCAGTTTCGGTCATAATTTTTAATACATTGGCCAGAATTTATATTTAATGAACATTATGACCATTCGGTCAGAATCACAGAGGGCAGAATAAATAATTTATGGTCAGTATTTCTAACCTAACCTATTCTGACCGTACAATAATTTTATTCAGACCGTTTATATTTTTATGCTGGCCAAAAATTAGATTTTATTTTGACCATTTAATTTGTTACCTTTTTTAATAAATATGACAATGTGTGGACAAAGTTTTTGGGCTGTCTTCTTTCTGGATTGGGTAAGAAACGGCTCGACTTCCGAATGGAAAGCTGCACAAATTGATTTTTCAATCGATTTGTTTCCAAAGACATCGATTTTTGTGATATTTTCATCACTTCTTTACCACTCCCCATTCGATCATGAAAATGGGACTTGGAGAAAGAAAGAGCGATAAACTAAGTGCTAGCCATTTCCTCTTCAAACAGAGATGTTGAGCGACTGAAAAAATCGAATTATTTTTACGCTTATGGTGAGTTGGTTCATTAGGGGTCCATATACTCCACATTGAGAGCAAACATGGTTTTAACTGCCACGATGCTTAAATCAGTGTGTGTTAGAAATTTTTTAATTGCCATTTTCTCCAAATTAGGAACTGATATCGCTCAATAAAATATTTATATTTTTATTGATATTAAAAATAACGATTGTTTTTCAAACATTTTATGATTTCACAATATTAGAGATATTTCATAAATTGATAATCTAACAAACAGCATGCTTACACATTATTTGCATACGTGTTGAGAGGCTCATTAAATATAGATGTAGTCGTTTCGATAGTGTCTTTCATTTTCTTTCAGTAATATGTCCCTTTTGTGTAAATGCAACAGTTTACTAAGTACCATTGGCTAAATTCCAAGTTGTAGGAGTTGATAAACGGTTGGAACAGAGCCAAACATTAACCACACAGTTAATAGGCACATCTACTTCATACATATTCAACAAGAAATAATACGGTTTAAATACTATTTCAATATTTATAAAACAACACTTTTTTATCGGTGTGAATTTATTCCGACTGTCAATTGAATAAATATTTGCTATAAATTAAACGAAAGGAATGTGTATTTTGCCTTTTCGAAAAACATCGTCAGACTAACTGTGTGATAATATTTTTAACTTTTAATAGTATATTAAATAATACATGAGAGACGGAGCGAGATCTTTTCCCTTTAACTAGTCTCGTTGTGAAAACGGGGAAGATACAAATGATAATATTACTAAAGCTTGTTTCTGGCATTGATCAGAAAAATATTTAAAAATAATTGATTTTTTATTGGGGCTTTCATTGTTTCGAGGAATTCAAAGCTATTCATTATTATTTTTTTTAAATTCATCGTGATTTTTGATGATGGTTTGCAAATTCTGAAAATGTGTTACTTACTTTACGCATTTTATAATATTACAGCCATGAATTCTTACATTTTCTGAACTATTACATCCAATCATAACACTCATTCTTTCATACACAATTCATCGTATATGATTTTAAGAACCTTACATTAACTGCATAGGTACAAAATCTTCATTACAAAAAAACAATTTCCTTGAATAACGGTTTATTTATACAAATAAAAATATCGAAAACATTGGTATGTTTTTTGCTATTGTAATATTTGAACAAGGTTTCTGGCAAAATAAATAGTTTCTGCAATCTCATCTGTGTTTTTTTTTAATGTATTTTATTACAATTATTTGTATACTTAAAATAATAATAAAGACTGATTATGTGCTTTTATTATATCCTAGTATTATTTTATTAGATAAAGACTTGCTCTTAAATATAATAACCATAGAGTTGTTACATCTTTGCTTTATGTTTGTCCAAAAACAAAGGCTAGATTTATCTTTTTAAATGTTGTATAATATATAAACAAAGAATAACCAACAGTATTTCTATAAAGTGTCTATAAAAATCTGTTCTAAGGGAACATTTTCTATATTTATATTTTATATATGTTACATGTTTGATGATTTGGGTACAATTTTGAAAAAAGTAAATTTATTGTTGGTAATATAAAGCATTTAATATTAAATCTGTCTCTGGATTTATGAGTCCCGTTTATGACAGGAGATGAAATCATGCTCGGTTAAACATTTGAACAAAAAGTTTCGCATTACAAATCGCAGCTTCGCGTGAATTATTCCGCAACAAACGGATGAATCAGATTTATTTAAGCTGAATTTGTGCATAAAACTGTTGAATATTTTAGCTAGTATTTAAATATATTTTTAAAAGGTTTTAATTTTATCATATAAGGTGTAAAGTTAACATCATATTAAATTTTTAATTCCACTTATCCCTTTAACAACATTAACTCTATGAAAACTTTTATTTTTCAAATCGAAGAGAAAGTATTTATATCACAAACACCCACGATGTCTCAGGATCAAGATCCCAAATGTAAAATTTAAATCGTTGAAATATTTTTTTAAGCAAAATAGTTAATGGGAAAAATTCAAGTTCTTGAACTTTGTAAGACCCATATTTTTATTTGGAGTTGCTCATCTCGATTTGACCTTAAAAAGATTTTATGACATTCACACCGGCACGTTGGATTGCCAGGAACATTGAATACGATCAGTATTTAAATTAGATATGTCTATCAATACCATTCAAGTGAAAAAAATCTGCATGTTCACAATTTCGTAAAATCAATAATAATATCCATATATTAATATATTCGCCGTATAAACTTACTTTCGTGCAATAACTATTAATAAATCAACATAACTCTGCATTGCAATCAGTACAAATTGCTTTGCCTGAGATATTTGCTATACCCAAAGAACACAGCGGTATAGAAAATATTTCATTTATTATTCATTTCATCGTGCCCTCAATGCATTTAATTGGAATCACGAGAATGCCACGTACTTTAATTACGAACCAAGAATAATAGCTAATACTCATTCTCACTGTGTACAGGTACATAGTGTTCGCAAAATAAATATATTTTGTTGTATATACTATCTTAAAATCTATCAAAACGCTTTATTAAACTTTCAAAACCGCATGTACAACTATTGTAACAATGTTGCAATGTTGAAACAGGGTTACTAAACATTATATCGACGGTGTGTTGGCCAATTGATGTAACCCTCGATATTGAAATCGTTTGAGGGCGAGTAAAAATGGTTTTTAGCGAAAATATTATATCGATGGTCTAGTTCCATAGTGATACAAGTAGAAATTGGTAGTTTTGAGATATGGCCGATGAAAGTTTTGACACATCTAAACTGACTCTTAAAAAGTGATGGCTTATTTTTTGTATTACTTTTTTATTCAAATAGGTAGTCAATAGTTTCAGGATTCAAAACAATATATATCAACAATACGATATTTCGATATGTATGTATATGAAACATAGAAATTATTTAATTTTGCTGATTTCCATATGCAAATATCTGCCTTTTGAGAAAAACGTGTACATTTTTCAAACTGAACTTTTGTGGAACTGTAGAAGAGTGGTGTTTGAATATAATGGCTAACTTAACTCAAAACATAAAAAATTTGACTTATCGTTCTATAGAACTGGGCCATCGATATATGGTGAGTTGCGTCATGAATCTTTGAAATGCACTCCTATAAATTCTCATGTTTGCAGATACGGGATTATACGCTGGGAGTGTCGATATAATAGTGGCTTACATCGTGTGGCCGGGTCAGAATTTTTAAATCTAAAACCAATGTAAAATGATGTTTCTATTCCAAAAAGTGGTCAATTTATTTTGCTAATTTAAATCATTTGGCCGATATTTTTTTTTTATTATACTATCAACAATACGCTGATTGAATACCTGAAATACAATTTAAGCTTTGACGAAGTTCGAAGAATATTATACTAAAAACATCCTGTAGTGTTCATCGCAGCTTTGAAACGTGTTCGTCCATTTTGTTCAAGCTTTTGAACGCTACGTGAAAATTAGTAGAGAAATGCAATTACCCTCACTATACATGACGTTATGATGACGTCATTTCAAATCAGACCGTTGCAACTAGTTAGTAGGGGCTGCCTGCTCGTTTTCCACAACATCGAACCTCTTTGGCATGATAATACGTTCGGGTTACGTTATTGATATTTTGCCACGTATGTATTCACTTCATCATAATTACTGGTGACGTAGACAAAAACAAACACTAGAGAAATCAGAACTCAAAGTACAAAATTGATACCATTACAATTCATACAATACGATGGAACTAGTTCAGTTTTTAATTTCATTTCTTTTTTGAAAGTTAGTAGTTTAATTATTTATTTTTGTGCACCCTATGAGCTTTAACTGTAAATTATTTATTACTTTAAAATAATGTACACTCTTGTTAAACTATATATATTACAGAATACTCCCTGATAACACGGCAGATAGAGTGGGGGCAAGCTATCTGGGAGCAGGCTATCAGGGCTTATATAATCATACAAAATCAGATAGTATACATACGACGCCGGAGTATTTTAACGTGTAATCAAGAAGCAGTCGCAAATTGTGATAAAAAAAGTTGAGAGCTGCCGGCAATAGTGTTATCGAGGTGGGTCTAGGGTCACATTCATCGTATCGACACTCCTTACATACAGCACACATACGTGATTATACTTCTTTTGCATTTACTAAGATCTATAGTTAGGCATAAAAAACACATTGGGAAAAGTAGATACTTCACCGTTATTTTCGTAAAGTATAAACACTTTGAAGAAGATAGATGCAACCGTTACTTTGCAACTGCGTTTTGAATCTTTGAGACGATCTCCTGTAAAATGTCATGTTTTCAGATACCTATAAAGGTAGGGAGTGTCGGTATGTAGTCCAACACGCGCGTCACAGGTTTTTAATTGTGTATGCGCTTTTCGTCAGCTACGAGTTAGACGTCGAGGTATATTGTTGTCCTGCTATGCACTATTTGTAGATAATATATAAAATCAGTTTTCATGGTAATAAACTAGGCCAGGGTTCTCCAAACTTTTTAGTTTATGCGCCACACTGACTCCTCCACTAAGTCCCAAGGGCCAAAACGTATCTAGCTCATCATACCAACATAGTGTAATTTAGAATTACGTGCAAATTTCGTTTGGTGCTTACGAGCAAGTGTCAAGGACATTTCATTGCGGCGGAGATAGCCGATAGCCGACAAGGAGAAAACCAGCTTCTGTCTGATTTATACACTCATATTAAGTCCTTTCGACAAATATTTGGTTGATCTAATTCGATGTGTCTTTCATATGTATTAGATCTTACAATGGTGTAATTATTATAATGATTATAATACCGCAGGAAGCTTATTATAAGTACTATACACAGCAAATTGTCAAAATCAAACATTTATTTTTCTTGATACAATGTGTACCGTAAAACGTTTTATATGTGATACACAAGAAGTTTTATTTAAAGTGAAAACCGTTCATAACGACCTACAGTACAAGGCAAATAAAAAGCTATTATTAAACATATGTTATACAGTCTCACAAAAGCTAAAAATGGATCGATAACTTTTTAATGAGGGAAATCAATTTCCTGTGAGAAGTCATAAATTAATGGCATCAATCAGTTTTTTGTAGGTACACATCATGAAACGATCAATTTGGCTTTCAAGGAAATTAGTTCTTTTCGCATATTAAAACAAGTGTATTTTTTTTGTTTCTTATCAAGTTATCGCACCAAAATGGTTTTTAATGAAAATGAAACGAAATATAATTTATACAAAAAACCATGGTGTATATGTTTTGCCTCTAAATACAATTGTTAAAATATCAGATTTGTGTAATGAAATTTTCGTCCTAAATATCAACGACAGTAGTAGTAAACATTTTAAAGTATTTCTACATATTTTATTATCTATGTAAAATTTATTGGGTCACGCTACAGACTGTTTTTATTTTAACCAGGTTTGTCCTAATGTGCAGCCAAATGGAAGTATCACTTCATAAATTTTAGGAGAGAGTAAGAATAAAAAGATATGGAAGTATTAGTTGTTAGCTTATTGCTCACTCTACTCACGGTTTTGAAGATTGAACGGGTGGAAAAAGATTTTAAACATCGAAAACATCCATGCCTCGAAATCCATAAATCGATTCATGAAACTAATCAATTGAAAAGAGTGTCGGTAAATTATAGACTTATTATATTAAGTGACCTCAATGATGTATTTATATTTGAAGAATTGCCGTCATATGCATTTATTATTAAGGACCCGAAAACATACTGTTACTACATGGTAATTTTTTGACAGATTATGATAAAATCAATTGAAAAGAGTGTCGGTAAATTATAGACTTATTATATTAAGTGACCTCAATGATATATTTATAATTGAAGAATTGCCGTCATATGCATTTATTATTAAGGACCCGAAAACATACTGTTACTACATGGTAATTTTTTGACAGATTATGATAAAATCAATTGAAAAGAGTGTCGGTAAATTATAGACTTATTGTATTAAGTGACCTTCCAATGATATATTTATATTTGAAGAATTGCCGTCATATGCATTTATTATTAAGGACCCGAAAACATACTGTTACTACATGGTAATTTTTTGACAGATTATGATCAAATCAATTGAAAAGAGTGTCGGTAAATTATAGACTTATTATATTAAGTGACCTCAATGATGTATTTATATTTGAAGAATTGCCGTCATATGCATTTATTATTAAGGACCCGAAAACATACTGTTACTACATGGTAATTTTTTGACAGATTATGATAAAATCAATTGAAAAGAGTGTCGGTAAATTATAGACTTATTATATTAAGTGACCTCAATGATGTATTTATATTTGAAGAATTGCCGTCATATGCATTTATTATTAAGGACCCGAAAACATACTGTTACTACATGGTAATTTTTTGACAGATTATGATAAAATCAATTGAAAAGAGTGTCGGTAAATTATAGACTTATTATATTAAGTGACCTCAATGATGTATTTATATTTGAAGAATTGCCGTCATATGCATTTATTATTAAGGACCCGAAAACATACTGTTACTACATGGTAATTTTTTGACAGATTATGATAAAATCAATTGAAAAGAGTGTCGGTAAATTATAGACTTATTATATTAAGTGACCTCAATGATATATTTATATTTGAAGAATTGCCGTCATATGCATTTATTATTAAGGACCCGAAAACATACTGTTACTACATGGTAATTTTTTGACAGATTATGATAAAATCAATTGAAAAGAGTGTCGGTAAATTATAGACTTATTATATGACCAATGATATATTTATATTTGAAGAATTGCCGTCATATGCATTTATTATTAAGGACCCGAAAACATACTGTTACTACATGGTAATTTTTTGACAGATTATGATCAAATCAATTGAAATGAGTGTCGGTAAATTATAGACTTATTATATTAAGTGACCTCAATGATATATTTATAATTGAAGAATTGCCGTCATATGCATTTATTATTAAGGACCCGAAAACATACTGTTACTACATGGTAATTTTTTGACAGATTATGATCAAATCATATGCATTTAAAAGAGTGTTACTACATGGTAAATTATAGACTTATTATATTAAGTATATTTATGATTGCCGTCATATGATTTATATTTATATTTGAAGAATTGCCGTCATATGCATTTATTATTAAGGACCCGAAAACATACTGTTACTACATGGTAATTTTTTTGACAGATTATGATCAAATCAATTGAAAAGAGTGTCGGTAAATTATAGACTTATTATATTAAGTTCCAATGATATATTTATATTTGAAGAATTGCCGTCATATGCATTTATTATTAAGGACCCGAAAACATACTGTTACTACATGGTAATTTTTTGACAGATTATGATAAAATCAATTGAAAAGAGTGTCGGTAAATTATAGACTTATTATATTAAGTGACCTCAATGATATATTTATATTTGAAGAATTGCCGTCATATGCATTTATTATTAAGGACCCGAAAACATACTGTTACTACATGGTAATTTTTTGACAGATTATGATAAAATCAATTGAAAAGAGTGTCGGTAAATTATAGACTTATTATATTAAGTGACCTCAATGATGTATTTATATTTGAAGAATTGCCGTCATATGCATTTATTATTAAGGACCCGAAAACATACTGTTACTACATGGTAATTTTTTGACAGATTATGATAAAATCAATTGAAAAGAGTGTCGGTAAATTATAGACTTATTATATTAAGTGACCTCAATGATGTATTTATATTTGAAGAATTGCCGTCATATGCATTTATTATTAAGGACCCGAAAACATACTGTTACTACATGGTAATTTTTTGACAGATTATGATCAAATCAATTGAAAAGAGTGTCGGTAAATTATAGACTTATTATATTAAGTGACCTCAATGATATATTTATAAATGAAAATTTATTATTAAAGATTCAAAAATAAAAATAGTTCAAGTGAACTAATTTGATGAAAAATATAAAGCATTGAGGTCTTATCCTCCCTATAATAGAAAACGGTTAGTGTAATAGTATTGTTAAAAATATCTTAACTGATTGAGATGGCTTAAAATTGTTACCAGCTACAATTTATTAAGAACGTGAGTGTTTATAAAAATAATATTTCCCAATGCCGAAAACGAAGCTTTTCATTCACTCTTAATCCATAACTCATTCCCCATTAGGTCTGAGATGAAAAAATTTTATGAAAATAATTGTCAATCCAATCTTCATAGTTGTTTTATAACTATAAATTATTACCAAGTGGCAGTGTAACCTGTCAATATTCACTCAATACTCTTGATCCACGGATAGAGAATTTGTGTTTATGATGTGCGTTAAAAATTCAATCATCTGTAAAAAATCAATTAACACTTACGGTCTCACACACTAACCCTCTCTCTCTATCTGGGCATACGCTGAGAGAGACAGTGTGTGCCGGGTTACAGATATACAGATAAAATAACTAAAATTTATATTGTCATATATTATATTACAATTTTAAGTTATAAAAAATATATATACCATTGGACATAAGTACCTACAATTCAATGTTTCATATAACGTGACTACTTTTCCACAACATAATATTCTAAGTCGGCTCCGTGGCGCAGTTGCTAGCGTCGTTGGCTACGGCTACGGATAACTCATAACGGGTTCAATTCCCGGTGTGGACAGTTTCATAAATTCATCTTTCAATTGATTTATGGATTTCTGTTCGTAGTCTGAGTGTTTGTGATGTCTAAAACTCCCTCCCACCCATCCGATGCTCACGGAGCGTAGCGAGAGCGAGTAGCTAACCACTAGTTCTGTCCTAGCCCTTCTGTACTAGTCCTTCTATCCCTACTCTTTTCGAAAAAGAAAATGTTGAGCAACTGATTAACAAGGAGTTCTCATAGAAAAATTCTTTTGAGATACCTCCATTAGGAGATCATATACTCCACGTTGGGAGCGGGCATGGAAATAAATATTCTGTATTTGGAATTAAAATTTCAATGAAAAAAAAATGGTTTATTTTGACTGGATTAAACAATGACCGACCGCTCCAGCAACCTCGCAACGAATATTAATTATCACATTATTCATGTGCATGTATGTGTTCATTTTGTCCAAACTGTTCTGGCCTGGTGTTTTGCGTTCAGATTTCATATTAACGTATAATTAAAATCAATCCCTATGGATGCGTTATTTCTCGCAACGTGTTATAATAAATCTTTTATTAACAAAAAAAACATACATGAAAGAGTTTTAAATAATTTGATGACAATAATATGCATACAATATTGATATTAACCCTTTTGCTGCTATGGGCTTGTAAATGTATCAAAAAATACAACAGGACATATCACTAGATTGCAGGCAAACGGTTAATGATGCGTACATTATGATAATAATTGTTTCCTGTGATATATTAATGACAACCTGACACACCCTGGTTTTTTTGTTATGTTTAAGTTTCATTAGGGTTCATAACTGAAATCGCCCAGCGGTAACGACAATAATTCGGAGAATCGACCCGACTCTTGTTGCGAAAAGCGATCGTTCAATAGCCAGCGGGCACGTTTGGACTTAATTTAAAATCGTTTGTCGTGTCACTTTCATTATAACTTAAACTAAATTCATGTGTTAAGTAAATGTAAACGTAGAATCAATTTTAGGTGTTAAGATTATATTTGTGTATTGTAAACCACTGCATCTTCCATTAAAATTAAATAAGTGTTGAACCGGTTTGTTTGAGATCCCAGCCCTTCCAGGACGTTCGATAACCAACCATTCGCCTCTCTTCGATCCGGCTCTTCTCAAACCATAATCATAAAAAATATTATCTCCGTGTGGTGTGAAAAAAATATTTCTTTATTTAATGGCGAAGGAAATGATATATTTCTATGGCAGTGGCATCTATTCATGATAAAACATTGCAAATGACTATTTTCAATCAACTACTTACTGAAACTCAGGGGTGTCCAGCAACCGGGGACCTGATTGGTGGTGCTAGCGGGCCGGTGTTGGCCCGCGGGTCGTTGCTTGGAGACCCTTGCTATAACTGATCAATCTAGTTCGCTAGAATTTCTACAAAGTTTCATTTTTAATATGTATTTATCAGTGGCGGCTCGTCTTTAGGGGCCACATGGGTCGGGCCCCACCAATAATTTAAATGAAATATTCGAAATGATTTCGACTAAAAAGCTTTAAATATAATATACAAATAATTGTATATATGCATTTTTTCAAATTTATAGTCACCAATAAAATTAGTTATTATGTATGTAAAGGTAATGATTTAACTTGAGAACATCAGTGACCGGCGTCGTCCCAAGAAGCGGTACATTTCTTTTGCGCGTGCATCTGTGTTCTCCCAAAATTTAGTGGTCGTTTTAGGGCCATCTGGCGCGGGCCCTTCCGCATACGATTTCATTTTATTCCAGTAATCCTAGGCACTATTAAATGTTTTAATATTTATTTACGCTACCCGTTTTTAAAATTTATAATCATAGTCTAAATTTTGATTAAATTAAAATATTTTTTTTGCAATTATATTTTTTTCATTTTTACCAACACGTTTAATAAAACAATACTGCAGTATTTTTAGTAATATTGTATAATGCGACTTAGTACAAGCACCATTTTATAACTGCATTACATATTGCATACGCGAGTACGTGATCGTTTACCAGTGGCGACACTCTTTCGGGCAAGTTCTCGGGCAAGGGCTTTTTCGCCTGACCTATCGCTTTGATAGTAAGTACACAGCGCGCGATTATCTGATTATCTTCTTATTTTCTGTTCTTTGTTGATCTGGGTTATTGTTTTTAGTATGTTTAATCATATATTTATTTTTCCATGTATGTCTTTATTGAAAACCTATTATGTTTTGATCATGTCATTATATTATTTATAAAATGTATTATGTTCAATTTAATTAAAATTTATAAAATCGACATCAGGCCCCAACTGTTTATTTTGTCACCAGCCGCCACTGGTATTAATTATTTTGAATATTATTCTACTAACAATTTGTTACGTTGAT
The DNA here is from genome assembly GCA_022494535.1 of Himalopsyche phryganea. NCBI lineage: Eukaryota > Metazoa > Arthropoda > Insecta > Trichoptera > Rhyacophilidae > Himalopsyche > Himalopsyche phryganea. The sequence continues at coordinate 714,991 of JAGVSL010000109.1, forward strand.
TGGTGGGGGTGATTCAATTTCTTAATTTGACATATTTAAAAAATCTTTCTTGTATATTCAAATTTTTGCGTGGAATATTAATATACAAGAACAATTTTTTATTTAAAAATAAGTATCACAAAACTTTTGGTACATTTTTATACTGCTAGAGAATAAATAAATTCCTTAATCATATATTCAAAAATACTGACATCTGCACACTGCATGCATTTTTTTACAAATATTTTTTATGTTTACTGCAACTTTTTATTTAAATCGAGGTTTCCCAGCTAAAGAGGAATTTTCAAGATCGTTATTCGTTGTTTCTTGAGAAAGCTACATTTATTTATCAATAGATGCCGCAGGACGCTCAGGCAACAGGACTCTATAAGCTAGGTTACCCACCAAACGGCTTCAAAACTATAGCGTGGAATATCACCTCTTAAATAATACCAAAATGTTCGTTTACTAAATTTAACCTAGGAGCCGTGATACAAGGGTAAGGATAAAATAGCATTCTTTTGATAAGAAGTCCTAGATGCCACTATGAGTCCATTGTACGATACGCCAAAGATCCTTGCCTTGTGACAGTTTCTCGAAACAAAAAAATGATGGCCGCCAACTTGATGTAGGAAGTACAGTGAATATATGTAAAATTAAAGTATTTATTTATCGATAACTGTGAATTGTTTTCTTAATTTTACGTATGAAAAACATTCTTCAAGTGTTAGTGAAAAGAAAATTGGCCCACTTCTGTTATGGCAGATGAGTGCACTCAAAGGGTGAGTGATATCAGTTTTTAGGTCAAATTTAATAACAAAATGATAATTGATAAGGGATAGCCGAGGTCAAGGTTTTGGAGTATGTTCTTTGTGTACTATTATTCTCACGGTGCCAAACAGCACCGGTTTTATGTGACTATTTACGATTCCAGATTACCACATCTAATTGACGGTTATGTTATCAAACACTAGCTGTCATTCGTGTATTTTCGTTGAAAAATAATATTCTGTAACATGACAAGTGTTTTTAATAAAAGAAACTGAAGAAGACGACGTTTTAAAATGATTCTTAACCTAGTATTGTCACAAATAATTGATTGACAGTCAATGTTTACTAAATGTTATTGACGCATTTTTTGTTTATATGTATACCTGCAGTGGTGGAGATATCAGTGCTCTCAAGGGGTCATTTACCGCACCTTGTGTCTTCTATATATTCTATCATTGTTGGCACATTAATAACTTTGAGCATTACAATAGTATACGGTGCTAGCGAAAAATAGCCTTCGCTAATATGAAGTTTATCGATTCATTACCTTAACACAGCCTGGCATAAGATTTCACTGTCGTAGAGCAGTGGCGCACAACTTATTTGACAGAATGTTCACTGGCCACAATGGGTTAACGTTTTAAAAAATAATTATAATTTTTACTCAACTCTACCCACATTTCATTATTTTATATTTAAAAGTTATATATCAGATAATCCAATAAATGGATATAAATATTGTAAAGGACTATATACAAGCAGTATAATCACACAAACGTTTCATAATCGAATTGCACAAATAATATGTTTTATATTAAAATCTACCATAAATAAATCAGCACACATTAAATATTACTAAATTTTTTGTTTTGAAAACATAAATTTGTATTGAATAAAAAAAATGTTTTATTTTTTCAATCAGTGAAGATTGAGATTCCTTTGCCACTGCATATTTTTCTACAAATCAAATATGCATTTGGTTTAATCCCGCATATATGACTCAAAATAAGCATTTAATAAATATTGCATAATAATCGTGGTTGAACCAGTCTTTTCTTTTTGAAAAATTGTATCCTATAGAAAAAATCTTTTCAAGATCAGATATCGATCTGTGGCGTTCTCCAAAATGGCCTATACATATATAGAATATACCTATTGCCTTTAGCCAACCGAGATCCCAGACAGCGGCTTACACTGCAGTGACGATCAAGACTCACGACTAATCCGAGATGGCTTACAACCCTTGTAGCTATCATTATGATAAAGATATATTGCCTTTTTAGAATTTAAAATCATCATTAGAAGTATTCTACCTTACGATATTTAATTATTTAGATGCTGCAATACATTCTGAAGTATTAATAATATACGTAATTTTTTAACCATCTTTAAATTAGTTATAATTAGTTTAATGTAGTAAAAATAGTCTGAAGTTATGTTATTAATTATCAATTTATTAATATTAACAAATACTTAGACTAAGTACGAAGTTGCTATATAATTCGATTTAGATTAGATAATAAGTAATTATTATTTTTATATTTAATTCGCATAAAGCTTAGGGCTATACTGAAACAAAAACACGTGTAATGATCGGTATTCATCTGAGCATTTTGTGCGCGCATAATTTGGACGCTTAAGAGTGCGCGCAAACTTGTCATTAAACCCACCCCTGAGCAAATTATGACTCACAGCGTGTCGTGCGCGCACAAAATGCTGAGATGAATACCGACCATAAGAATGAGCCAACTAACACGTTTCGAGTGTTCAAAGTTTAGTTAAACTTTACAGCTTTCTTAAACCATTTCATCAAATTGCTTCCTAACTCTTAAATGCTCACCCAGCAATTCATATAAAAACAAAACAATTTGACTTGGGTCATTTTGGTTAAACAGTATTTCATTCAAATTTGGATTATTGAGATTTTGTACACTTCCATGTATTTTGTCACTAACGACCCGGTTTTCGCCTTTCGGCATCTTCAGGCATTCGAGCACACGAATGGACTCGAACTGAGAGACAGCAAACAGTGTCTAACGTTTATATAGAAGATACAAATGCGACAAATATCATTTACGAGGCAATACATTATACGTCTGAGAGCCACACCGATACCTGAGTTAAAATTTCGGAAATCGTCCTAATCCTTATTTTGTAAACACCATATTACCAGAGTGGCGAATTGCCGAAGGCGAATTGCCGCTTTTCAACTTCTTTTAGAAATACCAGTGATTTTACAATTATAATAGTATTGTGGGTTTTGACGGGATGTAATTCGACGAATGGGTAAATATATACAATCATTCCACATTTAGTGAAATCTGTTAGGTGTTTCAACGTATCGGATATAATAGCGGATAATTAGGAAGGTTCAGCTGCTCATTCAAGATTGGTAAGGAGTATAACTGGCCTCTATTAATTTCTAAAATTTGCTGATAAAATAATTTATGATCCCCCATGTTTTTATGCAACAGTTTAACCCCATCATCCGCATTAAACGTATGGTTCTCCATTAGCAAGTGATTTGCGAATGTCGAAGTTTCTTTTTTTAATCTAAAGGCAGCTAAATGTTCTGATACCCTTATATCTAATGTACGTGTGGTTTTACCCACATAGAAATGTTGGCAATCATTGCATTGTAATTCATAAATACCAGATTTGTTCTTAAAGTTTACTCTATCTTTATTGTTAATAAGTAATTTGCCTAGAGAGTTTTTGCAATAGAACGCCGGTCTAACACTATCAGCGAGTTGTTTTTTTAATTTTAAAGCTTGTGCAACCTATTTGACAGGAAAATTAAAATTTATCTCAAAATTTACTTTCATTCAATTATAGTAAAAACAGGAACTAAATTCATTCCATCATTTGAAGGATAGCCATGGGATCATAATACGTTTTATATATTTACAGCTTTGTTTTTCATAAAAAATTGCTAACAATGCGTGTATATATAATATAATAAAAACTGTATATATATATAAATCCAACCAATGAGTATGATAGATTGTTAAATGAATTCATATATTTTAATTGAACAGTGTTTTGACTACAGTGTAATAAAATTCAATAACTTATTCAAATAATTTTGAAATATATTTCCCTACATTTACAATGTAAATTCTATATTGTCGGGCTGTTTTTCAAAAAAACAGTGCGATTACCAACCGCATTATTTATAAAATGGAATATTGGTTTCAAATTTTCACAGTTATTATTCATTTCATTATATACTGTGCGAAATTAATGGTAGAAATATTAATCCATTCATTTTATATAAAAAAAACTTCATAAATGTCAGTTATAGGTACTAAGTAAACATGTGTTCGAAACTTTGCCGTGTATACCGAAATATAGATATAACCATTTGTCAGTGTTAATTGAGTGAGATGTATTTCTTTAACATAATATCTTTAAAAAAAATTCATATCCTATGTACATTTTATTTCAACTGAATAATTATATTAATTTCAGTTCATATTTCCCATGAAAATAAGAATAATTGCTTTTTTATCTTTATTTTCAAAAACTTTTCTTTGAGTAACATACTGTATTTATTTTAAATAAGCAAAAGTGAGCTTGCATCGTATTATAATAAAAGCTTTGTGTCGTAAAAAATCTCTACAATTTCTGGGATTATTTTTTATTTCATCCATAGAGGCGATAAACTTATGTGACAGTAATTCCTTTGCACTATCACTCTTGGGTTGTGTCAGTTCGCACACGCGACACGCGTCAAAATCGTGACTCATTCCTCGTAGGGTAGCGCAAAAGCCTTAATCCAAACTCACCCCCACGCCAATGCCCTAACATGAACCTCTCTATTACCCATCTCTATTACGGGTTTTCATCTGCTTACTGGGTAAAACGACATTTCTGAAATAAGCTCATCTGAAAATATAGCTTTAAGGCAATTATTTGTATTTCAATAATCAGGAATGCTATGTATGTATTTAATTAATCTAATGTTAGATTGACTTAAACATTTTAGCTGTAGCTACCAACCATTTATAATAATTCTATCTTTCCAATACACTATGCTCGCTACAATCGTTACTATGTAAGTTCTCTTTTTCATTCTCATTTTTAAATTTCACACTCCCGATATTTCATGTCCAAAAGGAAAGAAAATTTATTTAAATTCATGAACTTAATTAAATGAATTAAATAACAATTGCTTCATCTTTTATTGCAAGGTAATATCTCAGACGACATATGTGTCGCTACTTTTCAAAATCAGCCATATCCAAAATGGATGAACTAGAAAAAACCACTTTTTTGTTTCTCAGTGTACACAGTCACAAGTTGGAAGATTATAGAAATACGATTTACTTCGTATTTAATAGCATTTGGGCCATTTTTTACGTACAGAGATATTAAATGCAAGTATTATGTTAAATCAATTGTAAATTCTTAACCTATTTGGCCATAATCAAGTTAAGTTGTGGGTCTTCCATATATTTAATTAACCCGATGAACGCGCTGGACATTTTTACATGTCCATGACTTTATCTCGTATTTTTGGCCAAACTAGAAAGAAACACTTTCAGATACAAGCTTAAAAAATAGTTCACATCTTTAGGTAGAGAAATTAGAAAACAGGTCATGACAATATCTAGTAGAACACAAGGAAATATATGTTTGAAAAGAGCTCTCGATATTCAGTCTTTCGAATTTCAGATTTGAACTGCCGATACGCAGCATTAATCGTCAGCCCTATGAATTACACATACTTCTGCGGCTACGCGCTTGCTTGTGTGCGTGTTGGCGGTGAATATGAAGACTGGCCGCGGCTATTTTGCTTGCAAAGTCGTAGATTAAATATTTTTCCAGCTTCTTCATATTCTTCGATTTATTTTAGCGGGATTGCGACTATTTGGTATAACTAATATATATTTCACATAATTCTTCATTTTTGACTGTTGAAATTGATCAATTTTTAGCCATAGTGAGCGTTTTAACAGAACTTACTGAAAATTAATTCTTGCAAAAACGACTCCCGCTGTAAGGGTTAATAAACAGTTCTTTCAAAACAGATATATTTTATGGACCGTTCTAGTTTTCAACTTTTTAATCTTTGTTCACTATCATTCTTCGTGGTAATTTTGTGTAATAATTTTCAGCACGAAATAAATAGTGAACACTTTGTCTTTTTATTCGTCATATTGCTTGATGTGTTACAAAACAGTTTTCATAAAAAGTTTCAACTTTTTTTGAAAATTCATTACTATTTAAAAAAAATACTTTATATATAATTTGGATTATTGAGATTTTGAACACTTCCATGGAAGTGTACAAAATCTCAATAATCAAAATTTGATATTGAAATTCCATCAAGCACCCTCAGTCGATGTCTTAAATTATATACTTTATATATCTTGACAAAATTAAATTTAAAACATAAATAATACTTTATTGTTGTAATACTAACGCATTCTAAATATTTTAATGTGATGTGTCTCGGGGATTTTTTTATTCTATTCCAAGGAACTGTTTTTTTATTATTCATGGCAATTTATATACACTCATCGGGGTACATCCCAAAGACACCTCACGCGTGATTCACAAAAACCTTAAAGTGTTCGCCATGGTTCGGCAATTTCTCCATTTCAATTTACCTCACCCTAAACTTACCCTTCACCGTGACTCACTCACGTTTGCGAACTTTTCGGTTACACTTTTTGAAGGAGCTTCTACAATAATATCCAGTTGGAGCTTTCCATTTTCTCGTTACATTTGAAAAGCTCTAATTAATAAATATATATCTTTATTAAATTTAGCCATGAAAATACATCTACTACAGCAGTGGTTCCCAAAGTGGTTCCCAAAGTGATTCCTATGGACCCCCAGGTGTACTTGTGACCACTGAGAGGGTCTATGGCAAATAAAAAATAATTTAGGGGTGCGTGGACAACATCGGGAGTCCTTGAAAGGTTTAATATAAAAAAAATATTTGTCACACATTTTCATTATTATGAAAGTTGAGATAAATAAATTGGTAGCAATTGGTTAGCTATTGGACTCTTTTGCAAGCAGACCCACAAGTTCAGATGAATCAATACTTATACAGGAACAATTTGTTGTATTATCCACATATGATGAACGGAAACCAATGTTTGATCAAGGATACCACAAATTCTGGTTACAAAAACATTTATCAAAATTAATTTTATAATTTTTCTGTTAAGCAGTTACTTAGAATTATTTTACCTTGTCAGGTTTTTGCTTTAAGCAGTGGTCCATGGGCATATAAGTTTAGGAACCACTGCTCTACAGTCTACACAACACATTTCTTGATGGCGGATGAAAAGTGTTTGTCTAAATACAAATCATCTTAAACTAACCTTTCTATAGAATGAGATTTCTAGAAGACTTTTCTAATAGAACTGGTTATAAGTCAGCCACTCAACCTCTTTCTCTCAGGCGAGTTAAGGAAATTAGAAAGGAGTTAGGAAAATATTATTAGTTGGATCATCGCTCTTTCTCTTATCCCTGTTTTCATTGTGATTGTGCGGGTGGAGGGGAATGAAAACATATTACAGACACCCATGTCTTTGGATCTAACATGGAACCCGTGAACAGGAAACTGAGTGGATGAAAACTTATCTTATATTTATAAAGTAGGTAATTATTATTTGCCTTGTTGGTTATGTTTCCATTACCATTACCGATAAATACTTGGAAATGTTTGTCCTTTTAATTATTTTAAAAAATTATAAACATTTGATAGATGAGTGTTGCCTTTCAATAGAATTAAGCGTATTTATTTTCAGTGCTCTTTAACTATCCTTATATAATTATAATTCATACAAATAACAAATCTATTAAAACAATTGAATGCTTAGAATAGGATAAAACATCAAAACTAGTTCTGAACGATAGCTTTAAGTATACATAGCTATCAACTAACTAATAAAATTTTGAAGAACCAAATACTTTGATATTTTATCCTATTATAAGTAAATGCCAAATCATCGAATGAAATCTTAGAAATCAAGAAAATATTAATTTATTCTTGTTATCCTAGTCAATTTAAATAAGAAAGAGAGAGCTAAACTGAAACATTTTGAAAGTAACCAAAAGACTTGTTGGTGCTGACAGGCTTTCAGATAGAGCTTTGCATATGGCGGTCGGAATAAAAGCTCTCGATCAGCCACTACGAATTCTAAAGTCCTTGAGTCCTTGAACAAGTTTCTGTCTGAATAATTTAATTAGTGCTTTATATCTTTTACCCGCGATTTTTTAATAATCAGGATATTGTTAAGTTTAACGTTGAATAAAACGTGACATTTATTGCCGAAAGTACGTTTTCGGCTTAATGTTTTGTAGAATATGTAAAACAATATGAAAATTTAAATTAAATTTTTAAGTGTTTTGTGCTTGGAATCGGTAAACTTTTGTTTGGTTCAAATTTAACGATATCTATACAATGAGGTGAGCAAACACGTTTTACTTTTATAATGTAAGGAAACTAAAGATTTAAGTTTTAATTGTTTATTGTTTATTACTAACATTATACATTTTCAACTAAAAACTTTTATTTATTATCAAACAGCACACCTACACAAAACGAAATTCTCTATAAAAAATCCACCATCATTAGTAGTATAATATTTATTATACTAATAAATAGTTTGAATGCTTTTTTATAAACTGAACACAATAACGTATTTAATTTAATATTCATATAAAATATATAAATATATTTTTTCACTGTGTTTCTATACTGATATAATATTGATACACAAAAATCAAAAAAATCGCTTGACGTATGATTTTGTCACGTATTTTTCTACTTATTATTGCAATAAATTTAGGATACCTGAAAAGACATTTTAGCATATCCTTAAATAAAATATATTCCGATAACCTCGAGGCTGGTTACTCCAAAAACGACAACTTACGTCTACGTAGTGTTTTAACATATTGTATTCCTTTTAAAAGTACGATGGTTTCATAAAAGATTCATTGTGAAGACACATATTTTAACATAAACAATCAACTTATAGTTATTAACATATAGAAATTTTTTTATTTGCTAGTTTTAGGGTGAAAAAATTTATTTTTTTAATAAAAAAGGACTTCGAAGTAGAACCTAAATCATTTTCTTGGTATTTATCAACCTTATTTCTCTTGAACATCAGGATTGTGATTGCTTTTTAATTCTAACAAAATCAATTACCCTATCATAAGAACCGTTATTATTATTTAAATGAAATATAAATATTTATTCTTGTATGAATTTGTATGTTTATAAACATGTTATAGTATGTCTTGTTCTTTTCTCTATTTTCTAAATTTTAAAAAATGTTTGTATTATTATTGTACTTTATAAATGCATGTTGCATTGGCGTCAACTGTAATGCAATGTATTTTAATTTACAAATATTTTTTTTTTGAATTATGCATAGTTTGTAAATATCGTTTTGGACCTGTGCTCGAGAACAAATAAAAGCTAAGTGTTTTTCAGTAACGAACAATATAGAAATGATATAAATGTTTTTACTATATATCAAGCGTGTCGTAATTTTCATCGATAACTGCCGTGTTATGATTGGAAGATTTGAGCGTTGTTTCAAACTATAATAATTTTTAAAAATCATTCCGCCCACATTATACGTATTTAAAACTGTAATATGTATTTAGAACTATTTTTCACCAAAGCTATTTATTTATTTGCATATTTTAAGCAATACTACTTTCTTTATTTTAATAATTCTATACCGAAAACTACATTTTCATTTGTGTGGGTAACAAAATATTTATGTATAAAGTAATAATATTTTCTTCGATATCGTCTAAAACAAGGTATAATAACTTTAAAGGATTTCACCGATCGTTGCATAAACATTCGTATAGCTTATTTCTTATCGGACATGGGTCTTTACGCCCTTGTCCAAATAATCCTAACCCCATCCTGCGTTACTCTTTAGCCTCCTCACTTGCTTTTAACATTCCCCTAACTCACCCCTCATTCCCTAGCTCGACACGTGTACGGATTTTCAAGAGTGTTCGTGGGTGAATGTTACTGTAGGAATTCTGCCTAAGGCTCCAGTTTCACGGATCCCGATTATAATTAACCAATTTTATTTTATTACGTGTGATTATTTTACAAAGGAAACATTCCAAAAGGCTCTTCTGATATTGATTGGAAAGTAACATAACACACTTTCAATTTTGATTGAAACATGTTTTTCTCTCTAAATAAGTTTGAAATATTTTTCACTTTGTAGGAATCACAAACTACTTTTCATTTTATTTTAAAATTTATTTTAAATTTTACTGTAAATGTGGCCTTGCTGAAATATTATTTTCATTTACCGAGAAACATTTTTATACTAAATACGAAATAGTCTTTTTATAACCAGTTTTTAAAATTCGCAGTAAATACTGCATTTTAATAAGATACGTGATTGATTCAATAATTTGTATGCCCAAAAACACTTAGTTTGAAAATTTTATAACTTTTTTACTATCATTTCATTTTATTAGTGGTGAACGTTTCAATTTTAGTAAGAATATCATTGTTTTATATCACATACAAACAACAATGTTTTTTTTACATTTAATGTGCTTAACTGTCAATTTTTGGTATAAAGGCATTTTATTTTAAAAATAAAACACCTTTTTTTGTACTATTTCCAAATTTTTTTTAATGATCATTATCAAAAAAAAAACCAATATGTGTGAATATGATTAAAATTTAAAGGAGAAAATGTTTATTCCATTTGAAATATATATTATTTTTGATCGTATGCACTATTTTGATATTGTTGTTTTTGTAGGTAATTTGTATACTTTGTTGGTTGATAGTGTAGCTATAAAAAAAATGGAATTGTTTAAAAATTATTTAATTTTATCAAAATTATTATTGCCAAAATTTAACTTTCAATCGACTATTTTACGCAAAGTTTATATTTTACTGTAGGTATTGATGCAATATCTTTATGGAAAACCTTTTAGCTTCTTAATAGTTATTAAAAATGTTGAACCAAAAATTACATCGTGTGACATAGCCTTAACTAATTTTGAAAATGGCGTCGTTCCGCATTGAGAACATCTACTTTATAAAATAATAATTCTCATTCACTGTAAACTCGCACTCTTATCATTCATAATGTGACCTTATAAAATAAAACGTAAGTATTTAATCTTAATATTACAATTTATGAAAATGTTTTCTTGAAATTTATATATTATTACCTTCGTTATATTTAGAATATTTTTTACGTAAAAGAAATCATAAGATGGAAAGTACTTTCAACCTAGAATCCACCATATATTTATCAGTCCTAAAGAATGTTCTATGTCATATAAAATAAATTTAAGTATTTCTATATAAAACAGACTGTGGATTTTTTATAAAATCTCATTTATTTTTCCGGACAATCAACGCTCTTTGGCGTTTGTTCTATTCGGTTGTGGTGTTCACGGATTCGAATCCCCGGACATTGATTTTAAAAAATATCTCTGATGACTACATTTCGTCTCACACATTCAATCAACTATCATTTCCTAGTTCCATCCATAGTATCTTACCCTTTTCATAAAAGAGTTTGTCTCACTGAATAATAAACAGTAAATACATAAAACTTTCTGCTTGGAAACGAACTTAGCTGATCTTAAAAACATGTAATTTGTCTAAAACGTTAAAAAATACTGATATTTTAGATTGTTTTCGGTTTATAAGTTCAGCGTTCATTTTATTAAAATTTTTGTTGAATTATGATCATACTTTATAAAGAAAATGGTCTTTCCTATAAATCTCTTTTAGTTAATAAAATAAGATATGAATACATAAATAAAGTTGATCGAAAAATAGTATCTTCAATATTTTTTTGCTAGCTTACAATCTAAATATATCATATGATAGATATTCTCGTAATGGAACATAGTATGTGGGGACATTCTCAAAAGGCCCTACAGTTCGAAATATGAGTGAAGAAAATAACTGGTTGCTTTGTAATTGCACTCATTATGTCTTTTGTTAAGGGTTGGAAAGGGTGGGTGAGCACTAATGAAAATATCAAACATACATAACATCTGGATAAAAATCTAGAATATTAGCTTACAAATATCGTCGATCATTTTTCATGTTCAAGTTTTGTAGATTTCTGTACCCGTGGACACGTAAGATTTTGTATAGTATTTTGTTTGCTCAGAAGGATATTTTTTGTGTAAAAATACGTATTTTCTTTAAAACCAATAAATAATTTTCCTACGATAATTATTACTATGTATAGTAAAATTAAGTTTTTTTTATTTATGTTATAACATATTTAATCACGCCTATATCACGGTATTAATTTTAAGATTGATTTCATCGTTCACAGAATCTTCATATTTTATAGCATTAATGTATTTTTTAAATTTTAGCTAATATAACTTCCGTTCTGTCATTAAATATTAGCTAGTCTATTCCTTGTTTAAGATGTATTTAATCGAGGTATAATAACGATCTCAAGGACGCAGTTCAAGAGAAACTCTTGCAAACCCCCTTTGAAGTGAATTGGAATCTTTAATCATATACCTACACAGCCTTTTTCAAAAATTCACTGCGATCGCCTTGTCATTCAAAGCACATCCGATCCGGTCACCAGCGCCTTTAATATTTAAGTATCATTTCCGCATCCGCCATGGACGTATTCCGCGACAAGTAATTTTCCCCCTAAAAAAACCTCCGGGGTCGAACCGCCTCCCGCACGCAGACGCGTCGGCATCCGTCCGCGGCATATTACGGATTCCGCGCGATATTGGATTCGTCGTACGAATACGAAATGAGCGGGTCTCGTAGGTCGCCCTTCCAAATAATATCGTAGCATTATAATACACGAAACTCCGCATAAGTCAGTTTCAAAGTGTAACGCAAGAAACAGATAAAACAGTTTTATGCCCAGTGGATGGATCATTCTAGATTCTACAAGATGAACAGGCAGCTTGTTTTCCTTAGGTGTGAACAATAATTTTATAACATAAATCATGGGCTTGAAATATACTGCGTTTTGCCAATTCAATGAGTGTTTCTAATTTATTAATGAACTGTCCCGTCAATACGAATAATATCAAGTCTTTGAATCGGCCTTTACTTGGTAGAACTCCATTGTCATGAGTTGGAAAAAAACTATGCTTGTAGTTTCACAAGGAAATTGGGTGGACAATCTTTTCGCCGCATTTAAGAAACTTCAATTACATTTTTACGCATAAAAAGAGTTTACTTTATTTCGTAAGTTTCGCCGTACACGCTTCATTAATCACTTTTAATGTGGTAACTGTCAATTCTTGGTGGAAAGGCATTAATCATATTTTAAAAATAAAACACATATTTCACATTTGTTCACTGATCAGGACCGGTTCGCTCATTGCGAGTATTATTATCAGTTGATAATGCTCGAGGTGAGCGAAACCAGTGTAATTGAAAAGTAGCGAAAATTACAATACAAATTGTGTTTTATTTTTTAAATAACGGTTTATATGAATTGGTAGTTACTCCTTAAAATTACTTTATTTTGTTAATGAATGAAAATAATCAAATCGACGATGTGTTGGCCAATTGATGTTAAAGATTGGATCTCATTTTAACGACGACAGAGCAGGTCTCGGCCAAAGGATGTAAATAAAAAAAATAAATTGACCACTTCATGGAAAGGAAACATCATTTTACATTGGTATTAGGTTTAAACATACTGACACAGCCACTTGGTGTAAACCACTGTTATTCAAACGTCAGAATGTACAGGAGTACATTTCAAAGATTCATAACGCAACTCACAATACAATGTTTTCGATAAAAACAGTTTTTACTCTCTCCTGAACAATTTCAATTTTAAGGGTTACATCAATTGGTCAAAACACCATCGAAATGATAAATTTTATTAACGGATTCCAATCGCAGATTATAAATACAAATACAAATTTTAAATCCATCAAGGCCTTAGCAACTTCTTTTTTCAGATATCTTACATCTTCTCTTAAGGGCAATGTACTTAACTTGATGAGATATTTTTACAGATAATCTAATGAATAGGATTATTGTATTAATTTACATCACAGTTGCTTTAAGGAAGAAAATTGTTGTTTCCATATGTTCTACTCAGAGAAGATACATCTCGGAAGAGCATGTTTCTGGATTCTTCAAAATAATTATACGATCCAAGTCTACACAAATACAACGATAAAGAAATCTTAAATTGTTAGCTTTTTATAACTTAGGTGAAATGAAAAATTGTATTAATATTGTTTATGGCGATTATTATCTCAAGTGGGTTTTTCACATATGGCAATAGTCGTTATATTTGAATTTTATTAGCGAGGATTCAGCTACAAAAGAAAATTGGGTCCATTACCTTCCCGGAGTAAACATTGGATTCCGGGAAAACGGGTTATTAAATGAAGTTTTTTTTACATTTTTCTCAGCTTGTTCAACGTTATCTAACTCGTGACGTGGCTTTTAACACACGATTACCGTAAATACCATTTTATTTTTTAAGTAGCATTTGAAATTTTTATCGTTTAGGTGTAGTAATGTAAAACAATGAATATGTATGACTTAATAAAAGTACTGCGAAACATGTTTATATCTTGGATAATCATTGGGCTAAATTTATTATATTATTGTGTTTTTTTTTATCTCATAATTACCGGTGTTAATTTAATCAAAAACGCATTTATAATAAAGAAAACCACGCATGGTCAAACTACGGCCCAACGCTTATGTACGGCCCTTCGTCTCATTAAATTGTTGTTTATTAAAGATTTAATTTTTTTGATGTTGAAATTCATTTTTCACGTAATTTAATAATGTTCATTTTCAATTTCTCATGTGGTTCTTTAGCCCAAAAGTTTTGCCTGGGCTTATCTAAGCGATAAGGCTGTTCGCTATTACGGCGTAAACTGTCAATTATTGATATAAAGGCATTATATTTATACAAATTGAGCGATACCGGTATTGATCGTTTGATAAAAATCTAGTACTAGTACGAAAAATATGCTAATTTAAAAAAGTTTGTATTTATTAGAAACCCATAACTAACTAACCTAAAGAGAAAAAAACCATTCCCCAATGTTGAATATTAATATTAAATTATAATAACTGATTTTGTAATTCTATACTCTGTGTAACTAAATGCAACACTTGTGTTGATTCTTTGCGAAGCATGTTTTTATTATTCCTAACTTTCATAGCGGAATGATTTTACCGTTGATCGGGCATGGAGAGTCTTTACTTATGAAGAAGTCGAAATAATAACTCATGGGGAATTCTAATTTCAACATGTACAACGAATAACCTCAAAGTAAAACGCATCTTTTACGTTTAAACGTTTATAATTCATGACAATTTGAGCGATATAATTATGTAACAAATTGATCGGCACTATTTCGTTGGATTTTTTATCGCGAGTTAATTATAATTAGTCTTGGTAATAAATTAATAAAATTTATGATACTGTGTTGTGTACAAAAAATTTAGGCTTTGATGGGTTAAAGTGAGAGAACGATAGCAATAAAGTGAGCTTACACAGACCCAAAGCATTGTCTCTTGTATAAGCGTGCCGGCATTATTATAAAGCACGCTGTTTACAACGTCCTTACGCTCTCGGAGACGTCGCGGGCGTCTTGCGGAAACTCCCGGCATCCTTTGATTCCATTTCCGGGCGCGGGCGTCAGATAGCCTTTTTTATCTCAGCAGTTTTACTGCCGAGTGCCGTAAACGCGGTAACGCATTACAGGGTAAGGCTTTGTCCCTATCTCCTTGACTCTACTCGTTACGAAAGGTGTAATTTCTTGCCTATTGGGTCTGTTGAGGTGTTTTTAAAGATATATTAAATGATATCTTCACTCTTAAATTTTTAGTACCCAGCAATGACGCCTTGCCTTAGAATAATAGCCCTATTTTCAGTTTTACGTCTTTCATAATGTTATTATGAAATGTCAAAGTTGAATGGTAATGTCACGTTTTTTGTATTGAAAATTAGATAACATCGTATTT
This sequence comes from Himalopsyche phryganea, assembly GCA_022494535.1. Classification (NCBI taxonomy): domain Eukaryota; kingdom Metazoa; phylum Arthropoda; class Insecta; order Trichoptera; family Rhyacophilidae; genus Himalopsyche; species Himalopsyche phryganea. Next base: position 730,724 of record JAGVSL010000109.1, read on the forward strand.
TAATATACCGTTACGATTAATTAGCAATCCTAAGCTTACTCCTGGGATATGAATTCTGTAAAAAATAAGCATCAATAATTGTATGATCAATCGTAAAATATAATCGTTATTGCTTTTAATTTAATTAATAAAGTTTAGTCGTATTATAGATTTTATTAAAATATTATAAAGATTTTCATTTATTTAATATGATATTAAATATGCAATTAAATTTAACAAAACAAATAATAAATTTTAAATTTATAAATCTTGATGAAATAGGAGGATTTTTTTGTCTAATTTAAATCTATGAATAATTATTCATTAAAAACACTACATACCTGATTCGCTTATTTGATCCTATATGCTATTAAATATACAATTAAATTTAACAAAACAAACAAAAAATTTTAAATTTATAAATCTTGATGAAATAGGATTTTTTTGTCTAATTTAAATCTAAGAATAATTATTCATTAAAAACACTACATACCTGATTCGCTTATTTGATCCTATATGCATTGATCATTTGGCAATGAGAGCACACGAAAACAAATTTTAATGATAATAATAAACTAGTAAATAAAAAAGTTGTATTTCACAGTTGTGTTTTAATTTCATAGTGTATAGCAGTGATTGTAAACCTTTTAAAAGTCACAGTGTACTTTTTTTCATAGGAAAAATGGCGGTGCACTCAAATCAAATGGGTAAACAACAAAGAAAAATATGGGAACATAAACTTTATTATAAATTCAACAGATTATGCAACAGTAATAGAACAAAAAAAATTAAAAAAGATATACATATATGTATAGTATATATTATATGTTATGTGGAAAAACTAAAATTTACCCTAATAAAATGGGCATTATTTAATGTGAAACCTTAGCTTGTCGGCTTTTGCAGATTTCAGAAATATTAGGCCGAATATTTGATATAGCTACCCTTAATTCTTCGTCTAAATTCGTAAGTATTTCTCATTTTTTTAGTTTTTATATTAGTTATTGTTGAGAAACCGAGCCCACACAAATATGATGTTTAAAACCGTAACAAGATTTTCAGTGCCCTCAAACAAAGATCTGGGTCTTGGACAGAAATCCAAAATTCCTCCATAGTTACCTCAGAAAATAAAATTTTTGGATTACGATTCGTTGACAAGGTGACCAATTCCAAAAACCATTTGACGCCAGGCAACACGTGTGATCGATTAGATAAAATCGATTCGTCATCTATCATAATTTCGCGAAGTATTTTTTCGGTTTTCAACATTTCGCGATTTTTTTTGTCTTTTACGATATTTTCACGGTGCACTTGCAACAAGCTCACTGTGCACCAAATGCACCGCTGTGCACCTGTTAAAAACTGGTGCACGCTGGTGTACAGTGTTATCTGTCAGTCCTTGATGGAGAGGCATTATATTTTAAAATATAAAACACAATTAGAATTGTACTACTTCCACATTTTTTAAAACCATCTGGACTGGTTTAACTCATTGAAAGCATTATCAACTGATGATATACAAGTAAGGTTCTGCCGTTGTTTTGATCATTAACATTTTATCAAATTCAAAGAGAAAAGAAATCACAAACATGTACCTACAATATATCAAAGATCTCAACTATTTACAAAACATTTTTTTTTCTGATTTTATTCTTACTCTGACGTGCCCGGACTTTCATTTTTCTACAGAGATTCGAATGATATTCGATAATCAGCATACAAAACTATTGATCTCGTATATCTCGTAATAATACAAAAGAATTCGTTAATCAGATAAAAATCTTCGCGCAATATAATATTATTTTATTATAATAATAATATATAATGTTAGCAAGACAGTGTGCGTATATAAAAAAATTTGCTCAAACTTTACAAAGATCATTTTAGACTGTTTATTTCTATTTATAATAAATGTTGATATTGTTCTAGTTGAAATAATCCTACGTAGCATGGCGGTACAAGGTGAAAGCTAAGGATCGGAAAACGCCGAGATCAATTACTGTGAAGGGAAATGTAATATATTGAGCTTTATTTTAATTCAATGTTTGAGGGTATATGGCTGCTTGTTGAATCTTTTCTTATTGATTGAAGATCTGTTGTTGAATTCTTCGCGTAACTATCGCAATAATTTAAAATTTAATACATTCCACCATATCTATACGTCATGTATGTATGTTTCAGTATTAATTAAAAATAATATTTTCAACTTTCAATGGAAATTATTCAAAATTGAAAAGTATTTTTCAATTTTAGGAACTCTCTGCGGCAACAATGTTTGTACCTTGTTCTCTTCATGATACTCACATTAGATACAATGTCAAGATGTGCAGTATTATTTGGAACACTAAACGGGAAACTTAATACTAGACAACGAGCAGATAGACAATTATCTTCTTGCCCCCAGAATGTTACCAGCAGAAAGTTTTTCATTGTGCTTAAAGGGGGTCAGCAAACCGCACGAACTTTCGAAAGCTTTGTATAATAACAATTGTATTATCATTTTTATATTTCATTTTTACATATCAGCCTTACGAACAAAACTATCCAAACACAATGTGATACTTTAAAAAAATACAACACCATTTTAACAAAATAATATGTACTTAAATATTTTTTACTCCATCACAGCTAAAAACTTTTAGATTACATTCTCCTCAAAAATGATATAAAAATTATTTTACAACATAAATTACGATATGTTATTTAGTATGCATATTAAAATTTATAGGTTTTTGAACTTATTTAATATTAATTAAAATGTTCTGAAATGGATATATTTGCGATTAACCTAATTGTAAGTATCAACATTACATATTTAGAATCTTAATAGATGATCATAAAATGTAATGCCTTCTAAATAAGCTATAACCTATTATTATGTGATCAGTATTAAATTAAAAAAGTTGCGGTTATTCGATAATTCGTAAAATGAACTAACAGTTAATAAGTCAATTGAAGGTGCAGTGGCAACTAAAATTTATTCAATTTGGGTTATTGAGATTTTGTACACTTCTATGTATTTTGTCACTAACGACCCGTGTTTCGCCTTTCGGAATCTTCAGGCATTCGAGCACACGAATGGACTCGAACTGACAGACAGTAAACAGTGTCAAATACAGTGTCAAAAACAAATACATTGAAGTGTACAAAATCTCAATAACCCAAATTTGATATTGAAATTCCATCAAGCACCCTCAGTCGATGTCTTAAATTATAAAATTTATCCGTTATCTTTACAAATATTTTGTATTTTTTCAATGAATCACAATGAAAACCACAAAGACAAAAACAAAAGAAAAAAAGACAAAAATTGTTATTGTCATTTTCATAAAAAAAAAAATTAAATATTTAATTAACTCAAATGTTAACCTACTTTTATGTATTAGATGCAATATTTATTTTGATTACTTTAAAGTGCTAATTGTCAGTTCTTGGTTGAATGGCATTATATTTTTGAAATAAAAATTGATCGAAACCGGTCCTGATCATTATAAAAATGTGTAAATAGTACAAAACAAATTGTGTTTTTTTTTTATCATTCAATTTTATCAATGATTAATTAACACGGCAGAGTATTTGTTATTTTCATTTATTTTTCAATTACAGATCTGATAACTGGTATCGATTTTTTTTCCGTGGCTTATCACATCTAGTTACAATCAGATATGTCAGTGAATGTGCTTGCTTAGCTTTCATCTGTCGACATTTATGTATAACTAATATATCTGCACGGGCTCGAATTGACCCACGGGTCTTCCCTCGGACTGTGGGCTTAGAGCTCAGTGTGTGATTTAAAGAATAATCATATAATTAACATTCGAAACTGAAGTGATTAGTATTTAATCTTGAAATTGAATTTAATTTTCATTTCAATAAATCATTAATATTTTTTATAACGGTACATATGACAGGATCAGACGTTAAATAAAAATACAGAAATCTTAAGTTTTTCATTGTGAACAGAATTAACTTTTGGTATTAAAAAGCAGTTTGGTCTTAGTTTTTTTAATGCTATAGGAGTTCCGGATATCTAGCAATAGTAGTGATGGCATTGAAATCACTTTGATAATACAGGAGATCGCCGATCTATCATTTTTGCATTCATCGCTACTTTTTATTTTTTTTCCATGTCCGCTCCCAATGTGGAGCATATGGTCTCCTAATGGAGGTATCTTGGCAGAATTTTTTCTACGAGAACTGCTTGTCACTCAGTTGCTCAACCTCTCTTTTCTTTTTCGAAGAGAGTAGGGATAGAAGGATAAGGGCTATGACAGGACTGGTGGTTAGCTAATCGCTCTCGTTACGCCCCGTGAGGATGGGATTGATGGGAGGGAGGACTCAGACTACGAACAGAAATCCATAAATCGATTGAAAGATCAACCTATGAAGACCGTCCGCACCGGGAATTGAACCCGAGACATCCGTAACCGTAGCCAGCGACGAAACCAACTGCGCCACGGACGCCGACTTTTTATACTCCCGGTAAATAAAAACAATATTAAATATATAATACCTCATTCGTTCGTTTTTTGACGAAACATTAGAATGATATAAATTGGGACTTCACTGTACAATATTTTTATACCACAAATATTATTTTAGCATGAATATTTGAATCGCAGCGCTTAAAAGCAAAAACTGATGTGTCCACGTTGATATATTAGTAGTAAACGACATTTTTGTGTCAACTGTACCAACTGCACCATCGAGCCGACAAATATAAACAAAATGAAATCGGACATATCAGTATTTGTTTTTAATTATTAAAATTATCGGATATGCATGTCATTAAAAGTGTGTGTGAAAAGTTATTTGTCATTACTTGTTGTGTTATTTAAACTTTCAGTATAATTGTGTACGTATTTTTAATTTAATTTTGGCAAAGTGTGATCATTTTCGGTTTTTGATTGTCTATGCCTTAATTGTATGGTTACCAAAATAGTTACAAATAAAAATATTTCACTCAAAATTATTGCAAGGGTACTAAAACTAAATGGCAACAAATTAAATGGTCAGAATTCGAATAAACTTTTGGTTAGAATAATTGAATTTTTAGTCAGAATAAAAGTATTAACGGTCTGAATAAAATTACTGATGGTCTCAATAAAATGATTATACGGTCAGCATAACAGGTTAGGTTAGGTTAGAAATACTGACCATAAATTATTTATTCTGCCCTCTGTAATTCTGACCGATACATTATGACCATTTAATTTTAATTCTGACCAATGTATTAAAAATTAAGACCGAAACCGAATTAAAATTCTCACCAGAAAAATGCGAGCCAAACTAAATGTCTTTCAAAATGCCAATCGAATGTTAATGTATATTTATAGACTCTCTCCTCTGTAGTCTTTATCAGTCCAGAAAATTTCTGAAAACATATGTCATATCAAAACATTTTTCGTCAAATTTGCTAAGAAAATATACATCAAGCATGCATGGCAAGCTGTGGATTCACCGGAACCTTGTCTCTGAGTAGACCGGATGTGTTTTTTCCAGTCAAAACATGACCGCGCCTGGTTCTATTTATATGCCTGGCGCGAGAGGTCGCCCCGCGCGTTATTTATGCCCGCCCGCGTCTACCGAAACAGCCCGTGAGTAATGGCGTCGGCCGGCTTTCGTCACCGTAAAACACAGTCCTCCAGTGACGGCACGCACGCCCACATTTAATATGATTTACGGGTCGACCTATTTTAGCCTTATTTCACCTCGTGAGCCTTGGTAATTAGAGCTACCCAGTTAATTACTAAGGCTGCTGAGGTAGGTGTGTTACTATTTTTTGATAAAAAAATAAACAAATTTTCCGGATCTATAGCAACAAAAAACATTTTCGTGAAGCACCAATGTGTAACATAGTATACATTAAGGGTTGTTAGGAATATTTTATTTTATTTTAGTTCTTAAATGCTGGAGGAAGTTATTTTTATTAGTTCGACAAGAATTATAAAATATTGTGACAGCTATTTCGGCATCAAGTCATCATATGCTATGCTTACCTTATTCTTTAATTAATTTTATCGCCTCCTCTTGATCTAATTTTTAAAAACACCGGAAGGTTGACAGTTGACTTTGTGTCCAACAATCTTAATATTATCACTTTTAATGGTACCTTATTATTTAGCAATTAACACCTAATTACAGTTTCTCAAGAAACAAAGAAATTTGAGAAATATTGACACCAAATAATAATACATATTAAATATTTCAAAGAAAACAATAAGAACTAAAACACACAGATGTAAACCATGATGGTGTGAAAACTGGTTTCATTACCATCACACATTGAGCTGGGTCCAGATCTGAATATTTGTGTGACCTATGATTTGCTCAGATGTCGTGTTTAATGATTTTTTGTCACTAAAATAAATTATAAATGAATTATATCCATATGAGTCTTTTTTACACCACAATAGTTTACATCTGTGTGACTTAGTTCTTGTTGTTTAGTCTTTGAAATATCTCATATGTCTCATAACTCATAGCGCGCACAAATGCTCAGATGTGGACTCAGCTTTACACTGAGTCTGTTCGACGCTGTGTGACTTGGCTCCAGTACCCATCTATTTTATGTCAATTATTTGTTTGCTAAACTTATATTATCCACTTGCTAGTTATCACGATAACATCGATCCAACACTCTTATGATAATAAATTATACCCGAATTTAGTCTATGCAGATGATGGTTTATATTATATTAGCCCAAAAGTTCATGCATCTGGTGTCGAACTTCAGAAACCAGTACTCGCAGAAAATATATTAGTAATGAGGCATACGACAACTTTCCGAGAACTTATGAGTTACTTATCCTAAGCTATTTATAAATCCTGCCCCGTAACCAGAGCTTTAAGTTTCCTACACTATAATGAAAGCTCATTTTGATCTCATAAACTATATGGATAAATAAAAAATTGGAAGCTTTCTTAGAAAATTTACGACTTAAAATATTGAAATGTAAGCTAAAATGTTTATATTCATTAACATAATATATGAATATTCGTATTGCTATAGGGTCATGGCTAGGGATTTCAACTTGAATTTTCAAATATCCGAATATATTCGACACTTTTTTAACTATTCGATACTCGAATATTTAGGCAACTATTCGAATAGTATACTTAATAATGTTTAATGAAATATTTTTAATAATCGACGATCACAATAGTGAAAACACGAGATTTTGTTTTTTTGCCTTCGTCATGGTTGCCTTGGTTGCGTTCAATATTTTATCATAATACTTGAGTTTGACGAATGACTCGGGGCTAAAATCCCTTCAAACATACCGTAATTTCAGTAATTGAAGAAATACCGTTGTAGTAATCCGACGCAGTGGCTAATTATAAATATTGTAATACAATGAAATGTGTGTTCATATAATGTTATGTTATTAATTATTCAAACCGAATTTTCAATATTATTTTCATACTTCAGAAACTATTTAAATATATTCAAATAGTTTCAGTTTTACTATTCGATATTTGAATAGTTGATAATGAACGATGAATAGTTGAAATTCATAGTCATAGGCTATGACAAAAATGTTTTTTATAATGTATGTTGGCTTCGGTTGCAGTGTTCAAAGGTTCTAATGTCATTACGAACAGTTTTATCAATTGATTTTACAATCAGTTTAGGAATTTTTGATCAGGTGAAGATATAGATTTTTTTGATATCTAAATTCCCTTCCACATAACCGATTGTAAAAGTAGAGCGATCTCCTATTTTATTTACCTACTCACTGCAAAATAAGGGAAGTGTAGCGACTGTGTAACAAGCAGTTCTCGCGTACAATATTTTTTTTTTATATAAACTCTATTGGGAGTCCATATGATCCACATTGGGAGCGGACATATTTACAAAAAAAAAAAAAAACAATTTGAATCTTTCGTAATTTTTTTTTATAGTGTTTTTTGCATTAAAAACTTCTCAATATTCTTCGCATTCAGTTTCTTAGCATTTCAGTAGATTTATTAAAGTACTCTTAAGTCATTTTTTCATTTATCCGTGTTGAACAGGATAACAAAAATATATAATATTGAATATATTTATTCACATACAAAAATTACATCCAAACATTATTATACGATAAAAAACCTTACTTTGATATTATTTGTCTTGAAATTAAGTGACCTTCTGTATAAATATAGATTATAATTCGTGAGAATTACTTGAAGAAATTTAGCTGTTACCTTTGCGGAAGTCCTTTGACCTCCTTATGAAAAAGCAATCTCATTCACTCAAAATATACGAAATCTAAATATAAAGTTTATCCTTCGTAGAAATACATAGTATTTCGGTGTTTACTTACAAAATAAACAAACACAAAATGTTCATATGAACTAAATTTAAGCTGTTAAGCGTTATTAATTTAATTTTTCAATTGAGCCTATTATACGCCTACATTAAACACTTAAAATGTCAAGAAAATCGTTTTTTATATTGTAAGGCAGTGGGAACCTTAAATATGGCTCGAGGCATATTTAAGATGCCCATCAAAACAAACGCATTTTTAAATATTTCGAATAATCAGTGAACCATTAAATGCATTGGTCACTCATAACTTACTTGACAAGTAATCAAATATACAGAATTATAGGTCTATAGGTTATCCACCATTATTGTTACGAATAGTTGTCCATATTTCCAAAAACGTTTATTTTAGTTCTGCTTAATAATAAATGTATTGACACTTTCGGCGTTATACAGTTCAATAAGTGTATTTGAATATATATTTTTTTTAATTATCAGGTATAGACTTTAATCGAGTTCAATCTTATGATATTTACTTTTAATGTGTTAACTGTCAATTCTTGGTGGAAAGACTTGTAGCAATCTGTGCTTTGTTGATGGTCATTGAAAATACGCACCGGAAACTGCAGACGTTTGAATTCGACTGGCATACCTGTCTAAATCATTGGGATGAGTGACAACAGTACATCTTCTCCTTTAAATTTTCCATTTAAGACCAGCAATTGGAATTTAACAATTAACAGCACTTGTTATGTCACTCACGAACTGAAATATCACTGTTTGTACCTATTTGATTCTTTTTTTATTTTTTTTAGATTTTTTTATTTAGGCGTGAGTGTGCGCCCAACAACTCACCAAATTTCATCGCAATCGGATGAATGGTATACGAACGCATATGGGACAAACAAACATGCATTTATATATATATATATAGATTGATGTACAACATTCAATCTGTCATAAATGTGCAGGTTTCACAAAGATAAATTTACTTACAAAAAAATAGATTGTCTCCACTGTTGATATTTCATTACCACTGACACATTTTGTACATACATTGTTTTTAATTCTTAGAAACAATTTGAAATTTACATCCAAATCACAATCTTGATTTACGTACCTTTTTAACGGAACCAATCTACTAAATATGTAAATATTATGGATCTATAATAATATTGTTAAAGAAATATATTTAATACCATCATGTATTGTTAAATATGTACATATCATTTTAATAATAGATAAATCAAATGGTGTTTGACTAAGTTGTATTTTCAGTAACGAATTCGCTATAGCTTTTGCTTTAATCTTTTGTTTTCAATATATTACTTTGTAACAAGAGTTTCAATGCAACAGTATTACGATTCAATTTATAAAAGGATTATATTATAATATACTCTCAGAAAGTCTTTGTAACGAAGCAAATTTAAAACCCTGTCAGAATAACATAATAATTATCCGTCATGTAAATACTACAAAACAACCCCAAACGATACATACAAATTAAATTACACAGGCGATTTTATTTACGCTTGCTTTATGCACAATCAAAGAGTTAAATAATTAATTTACATTAAGTAAATAATTTATTGTTTCCAAGATTAAAATGTATTTGCCAAACTTACAGACAGACTGTTGGGAAAAAAACGGATAATTCTGAGTAAAGAGCAAATGAAAATTTAAGCTTTTAGGAAAGAGCCTAAAACCTCTATACTTTATCTTACATATATAATAAGTATAATGTCTATATAAAGATTGATAAAATACACAAACAAGGTTAGAGCTTAATCGACAGGGACGATTGTCTGCCGTTTAATGAATATCTGGTTTTTGCCAAACTGGTACAATACATGCGATTACCGAGTTACTTATATCTATGTAATCATAGTTCAATTACCGAGTTTTTATCAATTTTGTAAGTTACCGATTTCTGCCATTACGATTTAAATTTAAAATCACTAAAGATACGCTATCAATAAATATATTTATTTCACTGAACTGAAAATTATTATTTCGTGTATTAATAAGTAAGCCACTGAACGTTTGCATCTTGCGTCTTGGCGTTTATTTCCATGTCTTAAATCGGGTTATCCTATGACGAAATGTCTGTCTGAGTGTCCCCAAATACTTTTCAATCAAGATATATATACTCTAGCCAGAAATTGCATGTAAAAAGTATACTTAATTATTTAAAAATAACTTAGGTATTTACATCTCATTTCTTCATATAACAAAAGTTTTCATTCTTAGTAAATATAAAAATATAGAAAAAAAAATCTAAAAATATTCCACTGTTAAAAATTTTACATTAAGTTTTATCTTTAGTTGAGTGAAATTATTAAAAATAATGAAAATATATTTTCGATGAATTTTAAAATTTTGATCAGCTAGTGATTTCAATACGGGAAGTTTCAGTTTTACTAATCCACACCTGAATAGTTGATTATGACGAATAGTTGGAATCCCTAGTCACAGTCCATACATTCTGCCCTGACGATATGTATAATATTTATAAATATTTGTATCATATTATTATTCCAATAATAGCGCTATCGATCTTCAGGTCGATAAAAACAATCTTTATTGCAAGCTTCTCTATTGTTATCCTAATTTATCTTTCCCATAGATATTTCACTAATTACACAAACAAAAAGATCACGAGGCCGATTCGTGACTAGAACATTGAAGCTCGCGAGATGCCAAGTTTTGATGTGACGCCCGTTTAAAATTTTAACCGGTGCTATTTTTCTTGTTGTTAGATTCCGTTGCTTTGTTTGTGTCGGATAGATATTTGGCACCTGTTTTATATCACAACTTTAATACTGTTCTCGTACTTTTGGTGCACATACCATTTAGTGGAATATTTTAAATCGTTTGTTTCTTGATTCAGTAGGTGGAATATCATTCCTTAATCGAATCATTTGACATTAAAACAACTAGTAACTTTCTCATCGTAATCTCTGCATAGCCAAATATACATTTGTTGAGTCCATACGACGTACACATATAAACGATGGTAAAGACATACACATTGCATTTCTAAAGCTGAATATTTATTGACAGTTTATTTTTACAACGTGTTTTTAGTCTACTTTTCGTGGTGTTAACTGTCAATTATTAATGGACTCAAAATGAAACAAAATTTTTATTCTTATTCTACAATTTTACAGAATTATCTCGACCAGCTTCACTCACCACGATCATTACCAGTAATGTTCAAGCCTCAAAAAGGTTTCACCTATGAGACGATAAATTTTAGATTGGGAGAAAAAATAATTTCAATCTAAAACTATTTTATCTGTAGGTTTTTTTAACTCTCAGTTACATACTTCTTATTTTTATAAAAATAAAACACGAGAAGAGAAGAGAATTGATAGTACATTTACATCATTAATTGGCTGGCGACATCCTAAAAGTGACTTAATCTTCTGTAGCATAATATGGTATCTAGGTTGAGAGATAATTAAGCAACCTTTTTCATATTATCTACACGACAAAGTCACGGTATTTCAATCAGTTTTCATTTCTTTTAGCCATCCATGAATTTGTATCCCTGCCTTATAAACTGTCGCGTATGTGTGTTGGTCATATATCCTTTTACATACTAAGTATATAGTTCGATATTTTACCAGATTTTCCGCATCCAACGGCACCAGAATCCAGTGGCGTGACCGTATTCAGCAATATAATCCAAGAAATGTGGCGATATTTACAACGTTTATAATAATTATATGACACACCCTGGTTTTGTTTGTTAAGTTTAAGTTTTATTAGGGTCCATAGCTGACAGCGCACAGCTTTAATGGCAATGATTTTTGGTAGTCGAACCGAAGTATTGTCGTTAAAAGCAATCGGTTGCTTTAGGGCTATAGCTAAAAATTAGAAAGCAGGAGGTGTTAATGGACTCGTCCGCTGGACGAGTCTATTATTGACAAAAAGGGGAGGACCCTACAGTGGTTGAAGTTTAATTTTTATTTTGGCGGACAGTTGGCTTTCCAGAGGCTTCGGCTAAAGGGCTTCGGGAACCGACCGGCATCGCAGTCATTATAAATTGTTTTTTTTTGTTTTGAAATTGGGCTTAATTTAAATTTAAAATCGTTTGTTGTGTCAATTACATAATAACTTAAAGGTAAACTCATGTATTACGTAAACGTAAATGGAGACTCAATTTTATGTATTACTGGTAATTTTTGTGTGATAAACTACTGCATCTTCATTAATTAAATTAGAGATGAACTGGATTGAAATGGTATTTGCTTGAGATCCCAGACCTCCCAGACGGTGATAACCAAACATTCGCCCCTCTTCGACCGGACCTTCTCATATATTAGCATAGTTTTGATATTTTTTTATAAACATGAACAATCAAGTAGCTCTACCTAACTGCTACCGCTGAGCGAAACATGTGGTGATTTTATTTTTTGAAAAAGTGTCCAAGTACTTGAAAATTGTGTAGTAGTTTTTTATATCAAACAAAAACATTCTTTGTGATAGCGAGTAATAGCCAAAGCACCAGACATTTATAAATTGTTAAATCACTTTAAATGAATTCAATGAGAATTTTTAATCACCCTCGAGGTTAACTCTAAGAGAAAAGATATGAACTTCCATGTCCAAGAACTCAAATGTCAAATTGAAAAAAATCGAAATTTGACCTTGCCGGGACTTGACCCCAGACCCACTTGATAGCTAAAGTAAAGCTCTTATCATGAGACCTTAGTGGCGAACTATAATAAATATACGAAACATTCATTTTAATGTTGAATTATTTATGATTTTATGTAGATTGTATAATATTATTTATAACAGAAAGAATTTGTATACCAATATTCATCTTGACAAAAATTGAGGTCATTCACCTCATTTTATTTATGGGGGTTGCCTATTTCGAAGATTAATATCTGACGTGGCGGAAATATGGCTATATCTGATTTTATCTAAATGAAGCATATAACAAATTTCGTGACATTTATTTCAACCGGACGGAAATAATATGTCGCGTGAGAACGTATCACGCTGTCTCAGCATGAAAACTTTATTTTCTTCGCCAAACACAGTTGGCTAATCAGCTGTTCGGATAACGGTGATAACTAAAATAAAAACTGACTGACTCAATAAAAAATAAATACTCCGTTTGTAAATTGACGTATCAAATAAAAAGTCTTATTATAAGTTCCTTTTTTTACAACGCTTCTTAAAATGTTTAGATCGTAGATAGGCATTGTAATCTCTTGATTCATTTTTTTTTAAATATTGGTATAAAGGCGCATACACTTCTCAATTACTTCCACGACTATTTAGGTACAGGTTGTCCTCGACTTACGACCGAAATACGTTTGGTCGTAAGTCGAATTCCATGTAAAATTTTAAAATTAAATATTTTTCAGTTCGGGTCATTTTAGCGGCGACACTTTCATTTGTGGTAGAAAAAGCAACTGCAACCAAAAATTTTAACATATCATCCCTGCTTTTCTGTTTTGATTTACATTAACAATCATTCGAAAATATCGACACTCCTTTTTGTACTTGATTTTTTGTGTCAAAACGGTGTCAAATAATACCATGAAAAACAATTCTTAAAATTTCTACTATTTTTCTATATGCAAATAACAGTACGGCGAAATCTAAACATAGAATACTTGATTTGGTTTTCCCCGCATTTTGAATTGCCAATAAAATGCTTACAACGTTTGACCTATCGGTTTGTGATTGTTTTGCTGAGAACAGTATATTAATCATTAGAGGGCCCTGGAAACAGTAGTTAAAATCCAAATTAGAATATTGATTGTGAATAAATGATTACTTAAGCTTCCACGCATGTCTTCAAATGTAATAATAAAAAAAGTAAATTGGGCACATCGTTCGATGTTTATTGTTTTTTTTGTACCTATTAAGTATTTTAATGTATCTACTGAAACTATCTTGGGTCTGATAAAGGATCTCGCAATTTCAAGGCTATTTGATTTCGGGTTATAAATAATTGCACTTTGTATTAGATAGTATTCACTTGAACTTGTATTTCAATAGTTTGCACTTTGGATTAAATGGTAGTACCTTAGTACACTCAACATGATATCGTAAGTTACGTTATGAATCTTTGAAATTCACTCCTGTAAATTATCATGTTCGCAGATACAGGATTATACGTAGGGAGTGCCGATATAATAGTGGCTTACATCCAGTGGCCGGGTCAGAATTCTTAAACTTAAAACCAGTGTGAAATATTTCCGTTCCAAAAAGTGATCAATTTATTTTTCGAATTTACATCATTTGGCCGAGACCTGCTCTGTCGTCTTTAGAATTATTTGCAATCATTAACTCTTTTCGTATTTGTCAAGTGGCGAAAACACCGTCGATATTATTTTGGCCGTTATTAATTATTTAAAGGTTTAAGTTTCAAAACCACTTGGACTCTTAGTTTTTATTTCACGTTTAACTTTTTTCGTCGTTCCCGTTATATTGATTTATTCCTTACATTTCATTCATAGGTAAATAAACATCGTTTTTTCTGTTAGTGTAACAAAAAATAGAGTATTTTGACTGTACCTACCTTGTTATTTCACTTCGCCGTTTAGTTATTGTCATTCGCCTCAGTTCATCGATCATTGCATTCGATGTTTTTCGCTAATGTTGTAATCACGAACGCTAAGTATTGTAAAAGTTGCAATTGGCCATGGCAGAAAAAGATGAAAGAAATAACATGCACTTTTCTCATGACACGACCGTTACTTTGATTGATGCAAGAAGTGCACTTAATCATTATTTAAATGTGAAGAGAATAATAAAAACGCGTTTCAGTACGTCCGTCTGTCTATTTGAAATCGTGATTTTATTTGGTCCGATGATATTATTTATTCTAGTCTATTTGGCCGCTATTAATGTTTTTCGCTGTATCACGATTTGCACTTTGACTGATATTTGCTTCATTACTTTACAGAATACAGCATTAACACACAAGTCATTCTACCGGATAATGGTGAATCGAAATGATACGAGAAAAAAATGTATGAGAACAAAATGATACGGACAAAATGTTGACAACTTTGTCAAGCAATTACTATTTTTGTATATTGATTGTTAACATTGAACAGAAAACGATGACTACATATTTTTTTCGGACATTTTCATTTAAATTATTTTATTGGTTATCACTCCTGAGACACTCCAACAAAAAAATTAACAAAATAAACTTTTTCTATAAGGGCGGTATGTAGGAATGTTAAACCTTGTCCGTGATCGCGATAATATTTCATATTTAATATCACTTAAACGGTATCAACGAAGACATTTTATGTAGTAAAACACCCTCCAGCCCTCTAGTTTTCATTCCTACCCAAGTTTATACTTCCAATGTCAATAAATTCTTCCATATAAATATATGTACAATATTATAAAATACCGATTTACCGTTTAAAGTTCATTTTTAAAAAGTATTCTTATTTAGTATCCTTTTCCACTCTATAATGAATTTTTATATTAATATTACATTTATTTATTTTTGAAATCATTCTTAGTTTTATCAAAATAGTTATGAAAATTTTTGGACATAATATCTCGGAAAGTATAATATTAAGTCTTCAATTAACTTACGTTTTGAAATCTTATAAACCAGTATTCCTCAATCATTTAACACCTGCGGACTGGTAAAGAAAGAAAAAATCTTTCGCGGACCAGTAATACTCAAATAAAAATTGTTTTTATTTAATATTTTTTAAATCTTATATTGTGACTTGTGACAGATGAACATAACTCTAATTGACAAATATACATATGAAATTCTTGGAAACATGTTTAGGTAGTGCTTTGCATCTGGGTTCACCATACAAGGGCAAATATTTTCATTCTTCCCGAATGTACCTGAGAAGATTTATGACTGTCGATTTTGAGAAAACTAGCAACCATCGTGTCGCATCATCCTATCAATTAACTAAACTAACTAAATACAAGTAAACGTGCAGGCGAAAAAAATTCTATATCTTTGTATGGTGAATTTCTTGAAATTCGGCATACTGTTCGCAACCCGGCGAAAAGTCTCTGCGGCCCGGTACTGGGCCGCAAACCACCGGTTGAGGAACACTATTATAAACCATTGAATAAATTTTATTTCAAAAAAAAAATACATCTAATAATTTGTTTAACACTGAAAACATTTCCAAATATCTGAAGTTTGTATAATGTGACCTTTTACTGCCATCTTGTGTAAACAATTTCGTAACACTGTAGTTGTTAAAACACTTTATTCCTGGGAAAAATAATTTTTACTTAAACAAGTATATTTATCCTTGTAACCGTATTTGCATATTCCTTTTTGACATGGGACATATAAAATACCAATGGATTATTTATACAACCGTTTGTAAATCAACTTCTAAGAATAACTTTTCAGAGACGAAAGAATAGATAGGATGATCTAGGAAAGAAATAAGGGAAAAGAAATTTAACTAATTGCCTAAGGTTTCTATCATGTTATTGGGAGGGATAGATAAATTTTCATAAGTATATTATAATATGATGTATGTAGGAAGTCCAATTCCGCACTCTTTTTTTGTGCCATTTACAAAAAAAAAAAAACTAGTTATCAAAATAATTCTATTTTATTTTATTTATTGCATTACTGTAGTAGGATTTATTAGATAGTGTCCATAAAGAAGACATGTCTTCAATTCGACTTGAAAGTATTGTCCTCCATCCATTTAAGAATCGGTCCTAATTTATCCTACATTTCAAATTGGTTATGAACGGTTGGTACAAAATATGAGAAGGATGAAGACCACAATACATTTGTATTAATTGTATAAGTACTATAATGAATCGTACTTTGACAAACTGAGGTGCACGTTGTCGTTAATCTGGATGTTTTTGTATGTGATATATGAATTATTTTTTAGTATTTACAGTGAATCCCGAAATCCCGGGATTACGGGGTTGAATAATTAACCGGGATCCGGGAATCTGAAGCCCTGGATATAAACACATAGGACGGAAGAAGAAGCTTTACGTCATTCAGCTACAGTGGATTGGCTTCTTATAAATTCTTCTATACAATTATATTTCAATAAAAAATCTCAAATATATGATTTAAAAAACCGAAATTTGATAATGACCTTACCGGTACTTGAATCCAGAACCATCTGATTGCTAGTGTAAAGCTTTTACCTCTTGACCACAGAGGGCAATAAAGTAAATTTAATGTTTGTGCACATATAAACTGCAGCTGCCTTCGTAAATCAAATTCGTTGTAGTAATTGAATACATTTTAGAATTTTTCTATTTGAAATATTATGTGTTGATAAATGACGTTGATATTAAAATGATTCTTACTGTTAGTCGGATTTCATGTTTACTTTCACAATTCAAACATTATTAATCCATTATATTATACAAATTGAAACTTTCTGAATTGAACAAATTTTTATTTATTATTTTTAATTAATACAGTATTACATTGGTGTTCAGTTTCGATTCAAATGATATTTGTATAGTGACAACTCATTGAACAATTTAATTTAACAAAATAAGTGAATACCAACCATTGATGATATTCATGACAAAATAAATAGCAAATAATATTGAATATAAAATTAAAATTGATAACTTAGTTATTCCACTTGGTTTATTACTAACATGACGCGCTTCGCCTCTTTAAGAAGCATCGTCTTAAAGATGGGAAACGTGACACGTTAGTGATAGACCAAGTGGAATAACTAAGTTATCAATTTTAATTTTATATTAAAAATGAACTTCCACAAACTTACTGCCGAATCCATAGGAAATAACAAATATTTAACTCTCGGCTAGCAAAATTTCATTGTCTATCAGCTTCCTGTAGAAGACTTCTAACATATCTCATATCTTTTGATAAAAATACGTTAAGTGAATTTGTTTTTCTTTTACAATCATCGCGACGCTTAACACTAGACACAGTGCGTAGATATATATGACACGCTGCTAATATTCGCCTCTTCAAACAATATGAATGAGTCCCGCGAGCTCGTGTGCCTTGTAAACGAAACTATTAATTATGATGATAATAGCACAAAAGCTCTAATTGAAGTCAAACATAAATTTATATTTCACAAAGCACCTTACCGCGTCGCTCTAGTGTGATTTATTCACGAAGTTTCCTCCTTTGTTGTCCGTCACACTGCGCGATCTAATGTATCCCAAGGTATAGCCTTGTAACCTTTACCCAGTTTGCAGCGCCATTTCGGAAACCATCCCCATTCCTCTGCCCCTGGCCTTGTTCTCTAAGCTTCCTGTCCGGAAAACCAGCGCTACGTCACGCCCCTCGATTCTGAAACCATGCTAGACCGCTCTGAGCTTAAACGCTCTGTCAACATGTTATTTTATCATTGTTTATCGTTTTCTTTATCAAAATGGAACTACTAAGGTTTTGTTTTACAGTAATCTGTTTCAAAAAGGATTCACAGTTTTCATACTATAAATTATGAATAAATATTGTTTTTAACACAATAAAAAGACACCGTATTGTCTAACTAGTGATGATGATATCCTGACATTTGCATTCGACGTACTATGTTTAAGGAAACACTGATGAAACAGTATGTATACATTTTCCCACATGTTGATTACCACAAATCATAATACAGTGTTCCATAAAAAAAAAAAAATGAACAGTGTATCTTTCATGGGCACCTGCACCTATAGTAACCTATAGTAACTATCATCAATACAACCATACGCTCCGTTCAAGCTTCTCGGAATCATCAATCATCCAGCTTGCCTATATTTTTCTCTTGGTCGCTGAAAATCTCTCAAGTATTATGGATTTCGATTGCTAATCGATTTTTTGTTTTGTTCACAGCCGTTTTGATTTTTAGCAAATTTTCAAAAACCATTCAAGAACGGAATGTAAATACCACAGACATAATATAATATATTTATATACTACACATTCATAAATCGATTGAAAAACAATGAATAAAATAGAACATTATGAGATATGAACCCTCAACTGCTGCAAGACATGTAGGTTGGATAAAAGACAACTCGGAGACAATGATAGAAATAACTAATTTAATAACTCACTATAGAAATATTTTACGTAGCGATTACGCCAACTTTGCATCCGGACGAATCCCATCATCTTTAATTCCGTTACTGATGGTCGTATTAACCAAAATATATCACTGTTACTCTTTTAATTTATGAGTTCATTAAGGCTTGTCCCACGTTTTAGAAGGTTTTCCACCAATGGCATAGTTCATTAAAATTAACCATATTATTATGATATCAAACGCGTTCATTAATTCTCCAGTGTACTCTCGCTTATTTTTCTTAATTTTGCTACGCTCTTACACGTACGTGTTGCCATTTTATTTGAACAATCTACAACGACCTTGCGTAGTAAATCAATGGTCTATTTTCATCATTTTTTGTTTCTTCAATTTGATATCATGACTTAGAATTGCGATAAAATCTAATATTTCTATGAAGACATGTTCAGTCATTGATCCATAACCAGTCATTGTAAATTAACTGTAATTTTGTCATAGGAATGCTATAACTTTATTATTAATTCCTATATAAGCCCAATTTTTATCCACGTATAAATATATTCGAACAAAATTATTCTTTCATCATGCTCATCGTATAGGTACTTCATGATTCCAATGTGGTCCGTTTCTCAAAAAACGTTTGAGACTCCTGGTTTATACTTTTATTTATCGTGTTGAAACGTACCGGAAAATATCTAATGCTGCTTTTTGTATAAACTACTACTATAATACAAATAAATGCATTAACTTTACTGTTGAAAATTATCATTATATTTGATTTAATAACTTTAAATACTGTATTATTGCGCACATTGTTGCGCGTTGTCGTATTAAAAAGTCAGAACAAAAAAGATTTTGTTTTTCTTTAGAGAATATATAATAGGACACTATTTTTCCGTAATGCATTCACTGAGCTAATGGAAAAATAATTATTTAATATTATGATTGATGTTTGCGCCAAATGCGCGACCTTGGTCAACAAATAAGTGCCTCCGGTAAAGTGCAACAAGACTGCGTTACGGTTGTTGAATAAAAATGCACTCATGACGGCTTAATCACCGATTGCGGATCCGCCATTCTATTTTCGATTGTTGTTGTTGTTATTGCCGGCGAACAATAGTGGGAGACTAACACGGAAATATTCTTTAACGCCTTCACAACCTGTATCCCTTTCGGTAAAATTATTCAAAAACAACTAGCTTGCCGATAATTAATTCTTGTTATACCAATTTAAGGTTTCGAACTATCGGAATAAAACGTTGTGTCCTCCATTGATACGTCTTTATTTAATTTACCAAATATGGTGTGTAAAAACAAAAACCGATATATCCACTTGGTCCGAAATGTTACTGATAAATGATGTTTTTGTATTTTACTCTTAGATTAATAGTTTTGTTTATAGCTTATGTTTCCCATCGTATTGTATTTCCAATTAACACTTATAGCGCGAGTCGTTTTCGCACGAATTTATTTTCAGTCAATTGATCTGTTAAAACGCTCACTATGCTCGAAACTAGATCAATTTCAACAATAAAAAAGCAGAATTATGTTAAATATATATTAGTTATCACAAATACATCAAGAAGTAAACTCGTCGCATTCTCGCTAAAATAAATTGAAGGAAATGAAGACACTGAAAAATATTTAAAATACGACTTTGCAATCAAAATGGCTTAACCAGATTTCATAGTATACACCGCCAACACGCACACAAAATCAAGCGCGTAGCCGCATAAGTATGTTTAATTCAATGCTGAGTATCGGCAGTTCAAAGCTGAAATTCATAAGACTGAATAGCTCTTTTCAAAAATATATCTCTTTGTGTTCTACTTGACTATATCATGATCTGTCGCCTAATTTATCTAGTTAAAGGTTTGAACTATTTTTTAAATGATATATCCACAAGTGTTTTCTTCTAGTTATGCCTGGAATACGAGATGAAGTCATGGACATGTAAACATTTCCAGTGCGTTAAGAACACTATGCTTATTTTTATTAACCAACCAACCGCTAATTACTATAAATATAAGCCTAATAAAATTATATACATCAGAATTGAATTTTATAATTTATAACATTTATAAAAACGACATTATATTGTATCATATGTATTTCTACCATTTGACTCTACAAAACTAGCCTGTTAATTATTGTGATGATAATAATTTTTCCAAATAAATAATGAGTTTTGTTGGAACATTAAAAATATTAAAAAAAAAAGTTACCATCCAAAGATCCCAAGGATGGTCGGCGAAGCAGTATTGATAATATTTTATCAACTGAGACGTTACCAACATAATAATAAGATGGATTCTAACAAACACAAAAATATTCAAATAGTTTTTCACTTTGTAAATTGGTAATCATTGGTGTTGCCGATTCGCTTTTATTTTGGATGCATTATTTATTAATAACAACGACTTATTCAAAACACGTTTCTGGTTTGTAGTGGCTTAAACCGAAATAATGGTTTTGATTTACTGCATAACGGTACAGTTCACAGAGTGGAACCTTGAGTTGGCACTGTTAGCAGGAATGTGTGAAAAACAACCATTTTATTGTTTGCCACTCTTGTAATAATTATAATAATTTGTTATGCATCACATTTGACTGCCTCAACTAAAAAACTGTTGGCAAATGTATGAGATTTCAAGAACCTTGTATTATTTTGCCTACTTCATGTATGTATTTGTATAACTACTCTATCTACATTGGTTTTCATCTTTCTGTAAAATATAGATTTACTGTTATAAATATAACATAAAGAAAACAAACACTTCTATTTTTGAGCATTCAGGATTGCCAACATTGGTTAAAAAAACTGACTTAATGAAAAGCAGGTAAATGCAGACTTTTTAAAATCTACGCACTTTAATTCTGACTTTATATTTTATTATATTAGACCCCAACTACTGGAACAATTAGCATGTTTAATTGATTTTTTCCTATGTCTTATCTAATTGCCATTAATATAGACAGTTGTAATTTCACCAACCCCTGCGACAAATAGTTTATTTTTCACACAATACTGAATTATAAAATTATGTAACTTTTTGCCATTGTATATCGATAAATTAAAGCATTTTTTATTGAAAGAAAGGACGACTGCCAATTTTTTGACGACTGTAACGTAAGAGTCTTGTTATTTACCAAAAAACTATTATCTGACTTAACAATACTAATCAGTGATATAAATATCATAAGTATTTTTTTATTTTTCAACGACTGTTATTTTTTCTTCGGCGTAATCATTAAATTTAACCTTTTTGCGTCAAGTATTATATTGTTTATTATACCTACTTTGTATTATATCTCCAAAAGTTCATCATTTTCATGTGACAGACTTAAGAAAAAGTATTTTTCATCTCCAAATAGCTTCAATAAAAAAACATCACGATCTCTTGTTTTAAATCTTTGTCATATCCGGCAGGCGTCAGTTTTTCTTCTCATTCTGGAAATCTCGAGTGACATATTAACATGGCGCCATACACCAAAAAATAGCATGCAACCTTATCAAAAATATATATAACTTCACTTATCCTATTACGGTTCGGCGATTATTTAATGTATTGAATAAAATAAAATTGGAATTAGCGTATTTAATTTTCATTCCTTGCAGGAAGAACTCTCTTCGGCTATCGTTATACTTGGTTGAACTATCAAGGACTTGAATCTTCAGATCTACACATTGTATTTTTATCGATTAATGGAATTGCATCCAAAATGCATTAACGAATCCACAATAATACCCGATGCTGAAAACAGGGCATACATATAACGGCTAGCTAACTACTAATCCGTTCTCAACCGTATCCTTCTACTATTACCATATATAATATTATCTAACAAACTAAGCTAGGTTACTGACTAAAAAAACACTTACAGTTGAGATACTCCGTTATTTTTCTATAAAGTACACATTGAAAGTGGATCTGCTTATTATTATACACCAGACTAAACTTAATACAAAAAATGAATAACATCAAAGTCATCTGTACCTACATAATATCCCATGAATCGAACAAAGGAAAAAGATATAATAGGTACAAAAAATCTATGCTTGTTATTGTATATTTTTGACTGTTTTTTTTTGTTTATTTATTTTTGCCAATGGCTCATTAATCATTAATATTTTATACATACTATTATGTTACCGCATCGCGGAATCTATTCTAATATTCAGAACTGAAGTTTGGTAGATAATAATTTATTTTATTTTATTTTGTGTATAGCTATAGTTAGGGATTCCAATCGAATTATCGAATATTTAAATAGTTGATAAATTATTCCTTCTTATTATTAATGTTTATTAAACTATAGGTCTTACCGAAAAATCATTCGGCGTTGTATTATACTTTGATAGTATAATCTAATTTGTTTTTTGTATACCATAAAATACTTACAAAACAAATACTGGTAATTATCGTAAATGCTTACAGTTTATACGTCCCGCGAGAAATATAATATTATAAAAAAAAATTGAATAAATAATGAAATTAAAATATTGACAGTTTGTAAAAACGATATGTCGATTTATTCTGAAGCTTATTGATTATTTCTCTCCGTTTTATTAAATTAACCGAATATATTCGAATATCGAAATACTGTACAATATTATATTATTTACTCGAAACTCTAATATTTGATTTCAAACTGTATTTGAAATCCCTAATCGGTAAGAGCAAATATGTAGTATTTATTAATCGTAAAATTGAACAGTACTACCATTAGAAAGACAGTATTCTCAAAGTTATCCAGTAATACACAGGAATATTTTACGTCATCTTTCGTGACTTTCTGTTTAAAACTTCTTTTTTATAAAGGAATGGATCTTTCAAAACATCGTCACTGTATGGGTAGATCTTTAAGGGTCGCTGGTCTCTTCTTGAAAAGCTTTTTTTTTGTCTTGTCACGGACGTGCAATAAATTAATCAAACACACTTATGATCGAATATAACCCTAAGATTTTGTGGCCACAGAGGATTAATTATTGCGGACGTTTCTATATAAATCCAGATAATAAACTCAACTAGTGATGACGTATAGAAAAAGTACACGACCGTTATAAATCATAAATTCTTCTTTGCGTGATATATTTAGGTTTGTATACAAACATATTTTTCAATTTATCTATCCTGTAATCTAAGCGAACTCAATTTCACAGTCTTATGGAAACGAAGAAGTATCAATGAAAGCTAAAAGTAATTATAGAATAGGTATTCCAGAAGCGCTTTGCATTTATTAATAAAGTGAAATTTTGTTATTCAAAAAATAAATATTGTGTGGAAATGGGAAGTGGGTAAATCATTATTTAACAACAGTCACTCTGGGATTTTAACATTTTCACCACATTTGACAGAAAATTTCATCAGCTAATTGTGTCACTTGGAATAGTAACGGTGTAACTCCAAAATTACGAAAAGTGAGTTTATACCTCAAATACGTTCAAAAGATGTTTTTCTATTAGTTTAATAATGGTGTACCTCCATATATACTCATTATTTCTTTAAAAAACTCTTGTTTTTTGTTTTTATATTTCCATATTTACGATATTTTTCAGAATAATAGTGAAGTAGCTCCAATATCAGAATAAGAGTGAAGTGTCCGGAGAGACTTCACTACTACACTAACGTTTAGGTTCTTCAGTTGATTGACAAACAGTTATTAAAGGTTGTTATTTGATCCTAAGAACATTTTACAAAACCTTGATTTTCTCAAAACTTCAAAACTGAAGTTACACCATTACTATTCTAAGTGAGACAATTATTATTCGATTATTTGAACGAATAACAACCATTGAGTATCTTGGTTTTTCTTGTATTATTGAATAATCTACTCTAAAATAACTATGAAATAAATACAGATTTTCGTAAAATTATATGAAATATTAACTTTTGTTGCAGGTATACTTTCTGCCCTCATTGCTTTGTTTCACTTATTATTTATTACGTAATCCATTGCGATATTTGTATTACAAAATCTGTGAAAACCTTTGGAATTCCCCGACTCGCTCATAATCCGATTATATTCGTTCAAGTGACCTCGCACTACTTTGGCCCACTTTTAAGTGCGGCACGTCACTCAAAATATTTCGTTACAAAGTCAAATTCCGCATTCCATAAACATAAAAGATGCAACAAAACATGTGAATAATTTTATACGCATTTCACATCCGGCAAAGCGCTTGAATGTCGATCGTGAGCAATAATTATTAAAAATGTTGTTTTACAATCAAATATTTAACTACATCATGACATACGAACAGTATTCAAGCATGTGGTACCAATTATCTCGTGAAAATAGAGCTGCTTGCGGTGCTCATGACATGCTGTACATGTTATTTTTTGCCTCTGTAGCCGATTGGTAAGAATTCCACATAGACATCAGTAGATTCCGGGCTAAACTCTTCGCTAGGTGAATATTAAATAATGTTGTTTTTTTTAATTCAATTTTGAGATCTTCAGCATATGTGTAGGCGATGTCTGTCCTACTCGAGTGCATCTCAGCGGTAATTTTAGTTTTTTTCATTTTCAGTATTAATTTAATATTGATAACTTTATTATTCCACTAGCTATGTAACCAAGTGACACCTTTTTGTTCTCCTTGAGAACTTGTCCTGAAGATGCTTCTCAGGGAAGTTGTTTCTTAACAAACACGAAAAACATATACGTAAATTATGATTTTATCATGTTTTAACTTATATAATATCATACATAAATATTCTTTCTTTTTTTGTACGGGTGTATCATTTAAATATAAACTAAACATAATATTCTAAATTCATTAACCATCAAATAAATAATATTTTCTTTGAAGGTTCAATTTGAAAAGACAATATTATGTTGCTTTTTAATTTGCGGTAAAATAATTTTCCACAGTATTTTCTCATTATTTTTCCTGAATAGAACTGTCCGAGTTTATCCATTGTACGATATGATAGGGGAGATTTAAATCGGTTAACGCAGAAAGTGTAAAAGAGGGACATTAACCTAGAATTATTAAAATTATATGTTTAGGTATCAAATCTAAAAAATCTTCATAAATGTTAACGTACTATTAAGCGCTTAAACGTGTTGGTCACGAGAAATTCGCAATTGTATATTGTTAATACTGGAATCAACAATCTAATTTGTCACCTGGAAAAAGTTGATCGTTTAATGGAAAATCGTTTCACTGGAGCTTACGGATAGTTTGAGCTATAAAAAAAACTCATTGGTTGTTATTCATTGCGTCATTTCATTATTAAACTCATAGACTGTATAGAAACCATTCTTGCTTTCCTTTGAATATACTATTCTTACATTAATATTATACTTAGATTCATAATACACTCCACGAGCTCACACAATTTCTATTCCTGGCTTCTTTTAACATTAATCTATAAGATGATTTGTATATATTGAATAACAAAATCGCAGGGATATGTAAGTTTGATTCCGAGATAATATAATTGATATGTAGATACCAGATTGTGTGGCAGTTCTTAATGGGGTAAATATAATGAATATTGTTACTGTTCTACAAGAATGCCTTAAAACGTTATTAAAAGTCGGTATTTTGAGTAGTAGGAGACAAGAGTAAATTCGAAACTCAAAAAGGGGCGACAGCTAAAATAAGGTTAAGAAACTATGATTTCGACCAAGCGTGTCCAACCTGCAGCCGATGGACTGCATGCGGCGCAAAATAAATGTTTCTTTCAGACTTTCAGAAAAATCAGGAATACTTTATCATATTTTCGGTACCATTTTCAGTCGGTTAACTGCAATACCTCCAGATTTACAAATTGAATGTCATCTTCTTTTGACAGCACGTATCTTTTGTGAGAAACTATTTTCGAAATTTTTAAAATATGCAAAAAGTAAAATTAAACGCAAAATTTCTGACGAGCACCTCAAAAATTCACTTCGTACTGCAACCACCTCTATCCAACAAGACGTTGATGCGTTGGTATTACAAAAACACTAAATATTTAATTATAACTGTTTGATATTATGTTAGCGCTTTAATTATTACCGGAATTAGTTATATTGAACGAAGGCTATAATAATAAAGCTCAAATTGGAGAAAAGGCTAGTTTATAAAATAATTTTATTGGTAGATAATCCCACTGTTTTCCTTTTAATATAATTTTATCAAAATGCGTGGTCGATGCTCTAGGTAACATGTGGTAATCCATAATTTTTACAACAATTTGAATACGAGTACAAATTTATCTTATCAATTTTTAATGCGCACGTTTTCTAGTCATTTTAGTAGGCATTCCTTTTTCCCACCAACGTTCTAGATTCTTTATACAGCCGCATAAATTCATTTGCGGAAAACTCATTTGAATGGGTGGGTCGGCAGTTCCATTCATTCGCTGTTGTTTTAATTAATTAGTGAAATAAATGCTCGGTCTCATATTTTCTTTGAAATTAATTTTACTCTCCAAAGTTCTTTGGAAAATTGATAAGAACTTGAATTAACGAATAATGGTTTCATTTGTATATTTTGAAAAGAAAGATCGTCATTCATTGTAACCTACATAATCATGAACAGCGATAGACATAGATACAACGAAAATAATGGTAATGTTTAATAAAAAAATCATTCAAACGATGACTATTTTAAGATATCGACTGAGGATGCTTCATGGAATTTCAATATCAAATTTGAATCGTTGAGATTTTGTAAATTTCCATGTATTTCGTCACTAACGATCCGGATTTCGCCTTTCGGCATCTTCAAACATTCGAGCACACGAATGAAATCAAACTGGCAGACAGTAAACAGTTTACATCGCTTATTTACGATATAAAATACGAAAAATTCTCATCACTAAGTCCAGGAACTGCATTGACACCTGGATTGATCACAACAATGACCCCCAATTCCAGTTGAATTACATGTAAATGTACAAAATCTCAACAATTCAAATTTCAAACTATGATTATAAAATCACAATTTATGTTTCATCACCCAGAATAAACATGTTTTGTGATTATAAACTGTCTTTTACTCGCTTTTCATCCCTTTCATTTATTTATATATTCTTTATTCTAACTTCTTAATTGATTTATTGCTAATTAATTAAATCACTAACTATTTCAATTGTCACAGCTTAGTAAAAAAGATCTAATGCACAATACATATTGGCAATATTTCAAGGGAAAATAGCTGAAATAATGTTAAATTAACAGTTTCAGACTAAGTGGTGCAATTTCAATCCTAGCCTGCAAGGAAACATAACTGCAGGATATAATTTCTTATCAAATTGCCATCAAAATCGAAACATTAACAAAACATTTTTTTAAGCTGATCGATCAATATTATGTCGATAGGTAGTTATTTGAGGTATATATTTAACTTTCATACAATTTATATTATTATTCTAAATATAATTATGTTGATACCTCATAAATTTATTTTTAATTTGAGATAAAAACCTGTCAGCTGGTAAACAGTTTTTTATCCTCAGTTTTCAACCTCACTATTGAATGAATGAAAAAAATGTTGTTTTCAACACAGCAAGGCCGTCAACATTGCGGTTCATTCTAATTGGCCAATTTCCTACGGCATTTGAGCGCTTAAAAATGCAACTTATGATTAACTCAGCAGGGTTTGCACAGCACTACAATTTCGTGATGCTTTGATTGCAAATAGTGAAATAGCTGGAATTTTTTAGCGAATCATATTTCATCTGATCACAAAACGAGGTGATGGAATGTTACTTTGTACCAGTTTGCAAATAAATTATAATAATATAATGTATTTGATCTAATATCTATAAATACCTAAAAACCGTTGATAAGCGATGAGGAAATAGTGGCATATAACATACAAAAGTTTATATATATATAATAATCCATACATATGATATTAACTGATTTAGTTATTTTACTTGATAGGACTCCATTATAATAAGGTTAAAATATCATAGTATTTAGTTTTAAAAGAGTTACTTGATATATATATCAGCCATCATAAAATTCTGTAATTTTTATATATTTTTTAAGAAAATATTTGAAATGTTTGCATTAAGTTTTATTTTTTTCTAAAAATTAACATAACATTATATTTGATTAGCCAAAAATCTTTCAAAATATTTTTATTTACTGTGTTACATTCGTATTTTATATTCAATTATTTATTCTTCAATAAAACTATCTTCCATGCTGTAACGGTTGATAATAAGTTCATCGTGGGCGTTATTCTCAAATGTGTGTTATGTTGTCCGTTCCAGGTAATTTACACGGTCAAACGATGTTCGCTTAAAGTTTTAACGAATTGAAAATTAAGTTCTTGGTAGAAGTCTATTCTAATATTGAAAATAATAGTTGATGGCTAGTTCAGCGTCACTTTTTTTTTTACTCTGGTCACAAACATATCGACTTTGGAAAGGCAAAAGGACATAACTCACACACAAAAAATATTGTGTGTAGCCCACACAAAAGGTATATTTAATTGTATACATTGTGATTATCAAAAAAAGAACATTTTGAAAAAACGGAAGGATACATCCTTTTGTCTTTCTACAGTTGATATATTATATATATAAATATAGCGTATCAACACGTTTTGTGTGAGTTATACACAATATTTTTTGTTGTGGGTTACGTCCTTTTGCCTTTCTACAGTTGATATGTATATGTTCGCTACGTTAAGTGGGAGTCAACATGCTTCTTTATAATTATGTAAAAACATAAAACCTTAAACATAAATATCTATATAAAAACGTTTAATTTAATTAAATATTTAAGTGATTATAAAAGAGATTAAGTAACTGAATAACAAGAATTTCTCCTACAAAAACGTATGTACCATTATGAATCGATATGCTTGTCATGATAAAAAATCATTTTTTTTTTACTATTTTAGACAATTCAGATTTATAGTTGCTACAAATATCAAAACTAGGAGATCCACAGATTATGTATGGCCGTAATACACACTCCAAATGCTGAACCCTACTTATCTTTATCTAAGTAAAAGAATAAAGAATACTTTTCTCTTACAGATTTTTTTATAACTTAAAAATTCGTTTAGTCATTCACAACGCTGTATTACATCAATATATTCAGTTTATTGCCTATAGACCAAAAAAACATTCATAAAACATTGTCAGTTATCGGTCATGCAAGTAAAACTTCGAAAGTAGTTGACCCTAGATTTTTTTAGTCACTCTGTTCTAAAATTAGAACTACTCGTTCCCAATACTGCGCTACAGTTTCATTGAATGCAAAAATCTTATTTTCTGGTATGTTGTTTATGGGTATTGTCTGCGAATAGTGCAAGCAATACATCCACGCGATTGCAACGAGTGGCCACATGACGTGTGGTCGTCAGTGGCGTGGCGCGACTCGAATCGCTGCGGTATTTGGCTCACGGTTATCTCTTTCGCAACCGGCATCGTACAGCGTAAACACACATCACGAATCACGATTTAGACACCCACCGTACAAGCAGATTTCATTCTTTCACATTTATTATCTCTTATCCGATCCCGTAACGGAGCGTTTTCCTCAACGACACGGAAATGAGAAAGTTTTTGGGCTAAAGGGTTGTAATTAAAATTTTAAATTAACAAATAAAATGATTTTTAGATTTAACTTATCTATTGAAAAAATTATAAATTATTTCTCAGCATACCATAATTTCGTGAGGAGAATAGAGCTGAGACGAGATTATTCAGGTCTGTATTTCTTCTTCGACCACGCACGCTCCAAGCATGACACTTCTAAGATTACCAGTCTAATGACAAAGGCTTCGTTTCTTCCCATGCCAGCATTCCTTAGTTCCATCAAGTACAACACATCCTACCGGTTAGAAGACAAGGCAAGCAGATTGAGCCTCGTGTCACAGCCAGTTCCAACACCTCTCCATGACCACGGACTTTACAAAGAGCCGTCGGCGAAACCCTAGCCACACAAACAGCCAAATAACAAAGCTAGGTGTCAATTCTTATTTCATATTAAAACATTAGATTTTTCCATGATTTATACGATGTGTGTTTTAGAAAACGTTTGTAAATCGCACATCTTATTGTTAATAAATATGCTACATGTTTATCATTTATTTATTTTACCGTGTCCGCTCCCAGGGTGGAGCATATGGCCTCCTAATGGAGGTATCTCAAAAAAAGTTTTCCACGAGAACTGTTTGTTACTTAGTTGCTCAACCTCCCTTTTTGTAAGAGAGTAGGAATAGCAGGAAGGAAGGAACAGTTAGCTAATCGCTCTCGCATTGCTTTGTTTTTTTTTAGGATCGGATGGGTGGGAGGTAATTTCAGACATCACAAAAATTCATGAGTGCGAACTAAATCAATTGAAGAATCAATCTATAACGCTGTCCGCACCGGAACTTCAACCTGAGACATCCGTAACCGTAGCCAAAGACGTTAACGACTGCACTGGTTTTCATTATAAATATGTATAATTAATCTGATGAACCTAGGCCTTATCGATGATCTTCTAATGTATAGTTCTAAAATGCAGGCTCCCGGCGTTTGGCCTAAACTGCGCCGCAACCAATGGAAATTATTACTGCAGGCATCGAGAGAATGTTTGGTCTATTTTTGATTTATCCCAAATTTAGGTTAAACTGTTCCTAACTAAACACATGTGTGTCGATAAAATATTATATTAACAATCTTTGAAGGGCTTCGAGCTTGATCCATTTAACTTTTAATACTTGGCTATGTTTACTTCGTAGACTAAAACGGAATTCATCAAGTCATAAATAGGAGGGTTATATTATGTTCCATGTATTCTTCTGTTTAAATTTACTTAAAATATAATGTGACACCCTGGTTTTGTTAATTAAGTTTAAGTTTTACAAGGATCTATAACTTAACAGCGCACAGCTTTAATGGCAATGATTCTTGGTATTCGAACCGAGTTATTGTCGTTAATGGACTCGTCCGCTGGACGAGTCTATTATTGACAAAAAGGGGAGGACCCTACAGTGATTGAAGTTTAATTTTTATTTTGGCGGACAGTCGGCTGTCCGGAGGCTTCGGCTAAAGGGAGCCGACCGGCATCGCAGTCATTATAAATTGTTTTTGTTTGTTTTGAAATTGGACTTAATTTAAATTTAAAATCGTTTGTTGTGTCAATTACATTATAACTTAAAGGTAAACTCATGTATTAAGTAAACGTAAATGGAGACTCAATTTTATGTATTACTGGTAATTTGTGTGTGATAAACTACTGCATCTTCATTAATTAAATTAGAGATGAACTGGATTGAAATGTTGTTTGCTTGAGATCCCAGACCTCCCAGACGGTGATAACCAAACATTCGCCCTTTTCAATTCGGCCTTCTCAAATATTAATATTATATATTTAGTGTTTCTAAGTGTGACACACAAATTGTGTCGTAAATTGACCAAAATATATAAATATAATATATCGATTTATTAAAAGTTCCAGAAGCTTACGTTGGACGGTGCTTTTTACCATTGATAAGACTGGAAAGGTAGACAACTTGTCTATCTTTCATTTGTTTCGCAAAGAATTAGTTTCGGGAAAGAAATACATAACAAGTAAAATAAAAAAGATACCTGTCGATATTAATTGATTATTAGTAATAAGAAATGGTTCAAATTTGTAGTCAGTGACATCTACAATATAAACGAGACAAATACACCACTGGGTTCCAACCTTCTTTATTCCGTACAATGGGTTTATTGAAATAGTATTATAAGAAATGCCTGAATTAACTGAGAGGCTTACAAAATTCTATTTAGTTAAATTTTATCAATTACGTGAATCTTTGTAAAAAAAAATTGAAAAATTGTACTCATCCTTAACCTTTTCACTTATTATATTTTGTTTTATACGACTACAACACAACACTTAGAACAAATACAGTTATATATAATATAACAGCCAAAAATATTGTTTTATATATCTGCAAAATTATTACGATCCTTAATTATGGGTAAGAGATACATTATGAAAGACTTTTAATGTACATAATATCAATTAGAAAGATACCAATAACATTATTTATGACGAAGAATGACAATTAATTAATTTATACTGTTGTATAGTTATTATATGTCCAATTGTATTGTATCTTTCTTTTGTTATTACCATAATAGTTGTTCTAGTTTAATGACCGATCTGCATCCTCTTACATACTTAACAAGCGTTATAGAAAAATATTTATTACGTATAAAAAATTCCATGACATGCAGTTTTGTATAGCTGCACCTATTGCAATTCAAAACGTAACGTAAAACTTCCATTGAATTGTCGTACCAGTTTTAAAACCCGACAGGCAAAATGATTTGCGTATGACGTTCAACCATTTGTATATTATACCATAATATATACTGAGCCCATGATATAAGAAGTACAGGTGAGCAGGATAAAAGGTGACAGTCACCATTTTTGCATTTGTTGACGTCATTACACCATGTACTGAGCCCGTTCTAAGCCATATTCTATTTCAATTAATATACCAAAGAAATTTACGCTATTTGGCATTAAAATTTTGAGTCACTTTAAACAGAATTTCCTTTTGGCTATTTTTCACAACAGAGTAGGCAACGCTCTTGGGTATTTTTCATATTTGGTCACGGTGTTCACGGGCTCAAATCGCAAATTATTGATTTATGGATTCCTCTTTCCACTCTTCTAATACTATAGTTGGAGCATCGAGAGCGATTATCTAACTAATATTTCTTCCCTGCCCCTATCGACTAAATAACACCATTTCTTGAGATTCTTCATTAGGAAAACCATATGCTCCACGTTGGGAGTAGACATAGTTAAAAAATGTATGAAAGCTTTAGCAACGCAAGTTTGTTATGATTAATCAAATTGTTTT
Organism: Himalopsyche phryganea; assembly: GCA_022494535.1. Taxonomy (NCBI): domain Eukaryota; kingdom Metazoa; phylum Arthropoda; class Insecta; order Trichoptera; family Rhyacophilidae; genus Himalopsyche; species Himalopsyche phryganea. The sequence continues at coordinate 764,786 of JAGVSL010000109.1, forward strand.
TATGAAAAAAGAAATTTTCAAAAAGCGAATAAAATAAACACTAACATTACCGTTTTAATTTTAATGCTGAAATTTACTCTTCTGTAAACAATGATGCACCAGTTTGTGACTGTATGTGTTCTTAAATTTGCACTCTATACAATACAGTTTAAGAATGTAAGAAACAAAGAGTGATGAATTAATTAATACTGAGAGAACTTTTCACAGGTCGTATGATTTCTTTCGTTATCTATTTTGCAAATAGTAAGCTTATTGATGTTGTCAATGTGCACAATATACATTCAGTGTTCATCATTGTGTAATACATTTTCATTACGAATATTAACTTATAAACAGCTTCATTCATGTCAATGTTCTTTGTAACGTAATTTTTTAGGCCAGCTCTAGAATTCACTTATATGGTTTACGGATAGTGCGCATTTCAACAAAACCTTGCATTTCTCAACCTGTGTGTAGCAAACATTTATCAAAAACAAAAAACACACGGACTGACTGTGGCTTGATACGTCAGTATTGTGACACGTTCTCCCTTTTTTGAGAACCACCGTCCAGGTAAATTTAAAGTAATCAATTAATTATCTATACTGTAAAAAGCACTTAAAACGATACGGGTTTCAAAGTTAATAAAGCAGATAATTCATAATAAGATGGTGGCTTCATTCTTTAATTTATTTCCATTTGGATTTTCCACGCCAACTCACAATGTTTTGTTCAGGTTAGTTATTTTTTCCATTTACTCGATAAGGCAACGATAAAATTTACCCCGACATAAAATGTTAATTTTTCAACGTAAGTGACAAATTTAGCCAAAAACTCTCCTTCCGCCTTCACGATATGAAAAACAGGTCACTTTCGATTTCGAACCGAAGTCTTTCAAACATACATTACGAAGTTAATAAGATGATAAATTATACGTGGCCTTTTGAGCTGAAATGATATATGTCAATCAAACTGTGATATGTTATAAATTTAGCACCAAACGTTGGTCCACGAAACCTTGTCTTATGATATTCCAATACTCAAATTATGAATCAATGTGACACTTAATTGTTTGGTCAGTAACGTAATGGTCAAATGGTCTCTAACTTGCTACAGACGGCAGCTATACTCATAAACGGTAAATAGTTAATTATATTTTGGCTATTGGTTAGGTTACATTGTGTATTTATTTCTAGCTGATTATAAAATGTAAATACCTACTACCCTGCTCTCCTCCTTCCTCATCCGCTAATTTTATACGGCAGTATTCAATGGTGTAACAAACGTTAAGTGTATCTACAGTTTTTTTCCATAATTGGGAGTGTCTATGGAGCAACTGCCCAAGACTTGATGGCGTGCACTTAAGTGTGCAGAAAGTCAACCCCTCCAGATAAATAACAAGTTTCTCTAAGTTGAGATCTACTCGCTCTCCGTATGACGCCGTAAATTTTTTAAGACCTGGTAATTTGCCTTATTCGCCACCAAGTCAGCGTGGCCGATCGGTTCAATGGAAGGTCGGAGTGACTTGCACAGCTCTCCCCTTTCTTCATGCATTAAATGACACTGCCACTGCTTACTATCAAACTAAGTTGCCAGCACATTTGATTATATTTTTAACAACTAATTTAATCAACTGACTGAATAAACGAGCAACACATAAAGACCTATGAATTACATTAAACATATCACTATCATTTGAAAATGCAGTTTTTTTTTGTTATCTTAAAACTAGTTTTCTTAATAATGTTACACCGTTGTTTGTGTGCTGTGGGGCTCAAGTCAAACTTGTTTGGGAATCTGTTTGTTTAAAGAAATATTGCATAACTCTTAGCTTGCATTTGGAACGACTTATTGCGTTTGTTGTGATAATGTCAAGACTAATAATAGAGTAGTTGGTGAGCACTTTTTATTATCAACAAGTTTATTGTAAGCATAACCTAATATTATATTATCATCTTGCACTCAATTCTTGCTCATTGTTCATCAAACGGATGATGAAATCAAAAAAATCAAACAGCGTAAGATTCCATCAATGAAATTGTTTTTTTGTTACCTACTCTGTTATAATATTATACAGATCAGACAATATAATTCGACTGTGTTTTGGTTAATTCATGTATCCCTCAAAAAATACAAAAATGAATTGATGATTGGATCTCATTTCAAAGACGACACAGCAGGTCTCAGCCAAATGATGCAAATTAGAAGATTCGTAACGAAACTCACCATGTAATATTTTCGATAAAAACAGTTTAACAATTTCAATTTTGACGGTTACATCAATTGGCCAAAACACCTTCGATTTTTAAAACATCTGATTCTCTTTTTGCATTGATATAATACAAAGTATAACTGAAATATTTATAATTTCAGCAAGCTAAACTGAATAAAATGTAAGTAAATTTAAGATTAAAATCATATTAGTCTGCTTCATTTTTTTAACCTAAAGCACCCATTACAATTGAATATGGTATATATATATTTAATTTTATATATTTATATATTTAATAAGTAATTTTATTACCACCAATTTGGGTAAGTTGGCCCATCGGTCCAACATTGACCTACATGGAAAAGGGTGCTGTTATAATACCATGATAATACTAATGCCAAATGAATATTTTTTATAATTTAAATTAAGACATTGACTGAGGGTGCTTGATGGAATTTTAATATCAATTTTGAATTGTAGAGACTTTGTACATTTCCATGTATTTTTTCACTAACGACCCGGGTTTCGCCTTTCGGCATCTTCGTGCATTCGAGCACACGAGTGAACACGAACTGACAGACAGTAAACAATTTAAATCGCTTATATACAAGATAAAATACGACAGATTCTTATCACTAAGTCTAGGAACTACATTGACACCTGGGTTGATCTCAACAATGACCGTCAATCCCAGTTGGGAAAGTTGAAACCCGGATCGTTAGTGACAAATACATGGAAATGTACAAAATCTCAACAATTCAAAATTGAATATTTTTTTAGTTACGTATGAATAGCCCTTGGTGGTAAACATATGAATTGATGTTAAACATAGTTTGTTTTCTTGTTAAATTATGATAAAATACAATTTAAAAACTTTTCTTGAAATAAATCGAAATAGCCATATTTTCAATTTGTATTACAAATCTGTAGACCAAATGCTGTATATTTTTTCTCAACTCAATTGTGTTCAGAATATATGAAAGCATAAAGAAAAGTGGCCAAGATTTTAAAATCACTAAATTTATAGTAATTACAGTGATTATTTGTATCGTGAGCCAAAGTTACCCGATTTGGATGAAAATTTTGCCCATATTGTTTTATCTATATTTACATATCAATTTTAACACTAAATCTCTTTATATTAATTAAATTTCATCTTAAGACATTTGTTGTTCATTTCTATGTAGAACAATACCACACATAAATGCAACGGCGAACCATAACAGTACAAAAACTCTCAGAACTGGACCAAAGTTACCTAGATTGACTGCATCGGAAACTCTCTCGCATTATTCTATGTTCTCTGTATTTTTTAACACGGATTATTTTCTGCACAATGTAGGAACCTGAAACTTATTCTCCGTGCGAAAAGAGATCTGCTGTACATTTTTCACAGTGTGTATATTAAAAACAATACACACATATACCTCGTTTAGTTAACTCATCTTTTCACTTTCAATAATTTTAACTGAGTAGTATTACTTAAATGCATAATTTTTTTAAATAAATAACAATGGACGTACAAATGATTAGTTTTTTGAAAAATCCCTGGGAAACAATTCATTGAAGTCATATGTGTCAAGCCAGTGACACAATATATCTTCTAGTTGAATTCTACAAGCTTAAAACTTTGACAATGGAAAAGTTTATGAGAAGTCCTATTTCATCCATTACGGTAAACTGATACCTTACTGCATTGTAGATTATGTTAATATAAATTGAAACTAAGTACGCAGAAGTTGTATTGGAAATCTTATAACCGAGAAGACCCTCAAAATTTAATGTTTTTCATCAGGCACACCAGGAAAATAATTAAGTAAAAATGTTTAAAATTTGTTAGATACCCCTTGGAAAAATTTCGTTTTCCATCTTGACAAAATAATCAAAAGATGGCGCTGCAAGTACGGAATAATCGAATTTGATAAAAGTGTTTTTACTGTCAATGAAAGCAAAATTTTGACTTGACACTAAATAATATGCAATAAATTATACCATGTAATTTTTTTTTAATAAATAGATACTTACATACACCGCAACTTGTGTGTTATTTCATAACACTTTAATCTACGAGCATCATATATATTATTTGATAAAATTTCATCAGCCGTAAGTATGGACGTAGCTCACGTACCTTCCTATATTCATGTATTACAAGGTAAAAAGTATAACAACACACATTATATCTGTGATAATACGTTATAGTAAATGCATAACGAATTACCTTGTACTCAAAAGATAGATTTCGTTAAAATGTCTACGTTGTGACATTACTCAAAAACAACAACAAACGGATGCATCATCAGTAAAATATAGAATTTAAGAAATGGTGTTCTTAATTTTTCTAAATAATAAATTAATTAATAAACGATACATGTAATTAATCGTGGTCTATCTATTTATAACAAATATCTTTCCATCAATAATAAATTGATAATTAATTTAATAAAAAAATATGTATATTAACTATCAATATCCGACCATTGAAATGGCGGATAGAAAAAATATATCTTTTGTCAGTGTTTTTTTTCTTCAAATAGTTTCAATGTCGGTCTCCACAAGCTCTTTTTGTTTAAAAATATCATAATAAATAGCGTTAGCGGGGTGGTTTGTGTATACAAATATTTTGTATAATAACTTAAGGGAATAAAAATCAATCACCGCACTCCGCTGCTCTGAAGGCTATCGGTAAGGAGAGACCCATGGCGTCCTTCATCTGGTCACTGAAGCTAATGGGAATCCTTCCGCATCCCCTTTTGCCTTCAACTTTTCCTGTAACGACAAGATTCACAAGTTTGTCGGTAGACTTGCGGGCATTGTGAGCAAAAAAGCCGAGTAGGCATCTTGTGTGTACGGCCTGGACTCCATCCTGGATATGTACCTCGTTCAAAATAGATGCGTTTGTGCGTTTGTCTGACCGTGGTATTCGAAGCATCCTTCTTCAGCACCACATGCGTTTAGCCGTCTTTTGTATTTTGTTTTTAGAGTCCATTTCTCCATGCCGTTTTTGTTAATAAATAATTTGCAATTTTCAGACAGTTCAATGATATATTTGTTACTGCTGTCAGGCTATTTGAACTACCTATGATCATGAGTTGTTATGTATCCAAAGCAAATCAATAGGTGTACAAAAAACGTCTGCAAAAAGAGAATCAGTTTTAGAATGCATAATTTCAAATAGGTATAGATAAAATTTTACAAAAAGACCCCATCGCTGTGACCTTAATTTACTTACTATATTTGCATGCACTTTATTAGTTGGGTAACATTCCAATCAACATAAATACCTCTCTAATTTTTACGACAAATGCCATAAAAGCGAATCAGTAAAGTTGACTGGTGCGAGTGACTTACTGACCTCGTTTCCTCGTCACTAAAGAGTTTATAGGCCACTGCGCGTCAGTTTTTCTTTGACCCTCTAACTGATCGGTGCTGTAAAAGTACACTTTTAAAAGGCCACTAGAGCCTTTGTTTTTATTACACGGATATATTAGAGTATAAATAAACAAATAATAACATGGAATGACAGTATTTATAAATATATTACGTTTCATTTTACTCATGGCAATATTGTATAATTAATGTTGCTTAACTCGGAGGCTTCCTGTTAATTTTTGCTACACAAATAACATAATACTACAATAATTGTATGTAAATTTGCTAGCGTCCGTGGCGCAGTTGGTAGCGTCGCTGGCTACGGTTACGGGGATGTCTCGTGTTCAATTCCCGGTGGGGACGGTTTTCATAAATTGATTTTACAATCGATTTATGGATTTCTGTTCGTAGTCTGAATCCTCCCTCCCACCCATCCAATCCTCACGGGGCGTAGCGGGAGTGATTAGCTAACCACCAGTACTGTCCTAGCCATATGCTTCTATTCCTACTCTCTTCGAAAAATGAGAGGTTGAGCAACTGAGTAACAAGCAGTTCTCACAGAAAAAAAATCTGTTAAGATGGAGGTATCTTAGGAGACCATATACTCCACATTGGGAGCAGATATGGAAAAAAAATGATTATAATAATTCTGTATGTAGGTATTTAACGCTTGATCGGAATTTTTAATAAGCTAGCTCTTGGAGAACGTTCAGATGAAAGAATAATTCATGAAATATGTAGAATAGGATTAAACTACCATTTATGAGTACGTTTATTGTCCATTGTTTTATAACAATCGCTGATTTCGTAGTGCAGATGTCAACGCCGCTGTCGTCGGTTACGGTATCACTCGCTCGAATCCCTGTACAGAAAGTTTCGTAAATTGATTTTTAATAGATTTGTCAATTTCTGTTCCAAGAAATGGAAATTTTTAATGTATACAAATTGACTCATCCGATCCTAAAAACGGAGCTTGCGAGTGCCATTAGTTAAGCCCTGTGATATCCTTATATCCCTACTGTCTTCTAGAAAAGAAAGGTTGAGCAACTTAGTAATAAGCAGTTGTCGTAGGAAAACTTCCGTTGAGATACCTCTATAAAAAGTCCATTCGGTTCACATTAGGAGAGAATATGGTTAAAAAAATATTTATACCAGTACTAATCGTCAGAAGCAAATAGAATATCTGTCGTCATCTTATACGTCACACTGACTTGCGAATTTTTAGATATTTACATTATTATACTCTGACGTAGAAGATTTCTGTATAGAGAAATATTAAAAAAGGTCACCGTGACGATGCTTAAGTAAGTGTTAAATAAATTATTTCAATAACAACCTTCTTCAGTCGAATGTCTATTAAACGTAACTAATATACTCTTCGGGAATATCCGCACTGGGGTTTAACCCCTATATGGTAAATATACATTTATTTTATAATAAATAACGGCTTGAATTTTTATCCGAAGGCATAATTATGTTAAATGTTCTAAGCCAAGGATGTCCAACGTTTTCACTCTATTGGGCCACATTGATTGAACTGGAAATTTTTATTTTCCGCGAATACAGAAAATGAATTTCTCGGGTTGCTTGTCAGAAATTTTTCTTCTAACTGTACTGTTTGTGTTATTCTTTTAGAAAATAATTACTGGCAAATAAAATGGGTACAAGGATATTTTTTCTGTGAAGATCTATCTTTCAAAGAAAGTCTAATAGTTACTGATTTCAATTCTATACATATTTATAATTTGTGAATTCTGAGATAACGTATATTGACTAAAGATGAAGTCGAAAATGTAATATAATAAAATATTGATGATTTTTTGTGCCACATTCAGTGTTGCGAGGCCGGAAAAACACAGAGTTTTTACCCGGGAACAAACTCGCATAGGAAAATTGGGAAAAAACAATTTTAATGTAAATGACAACTATATATCATTTTTAGCATTCGGCAACACTTGTTTTAAAAGCGTGGCATTTTTGACGTATGTACACATTGTATCCCCAAATTTTAGGTTATGGTGAGTTATTAGTTTGATGATATAGATAGAAGTAAAGAATTTTATTCGACATCGGATCACGTATGACATACATGTATACCTGAAGCCAACACAAAATATTAACGGAAACGCTCCTGTTTTTATGGATGAAGTTAAAAACACCCAGTTAAATATATGTACACCTGAACTCAATATGTTGAAAAAACAATAAAAAATATCATATTTTACAGTTTATTCTCAATTTTCCGTGGTTTTTGCAACACTAGCCACAGTACTTTTTTTAAGGCTGTCTTCTTCTACTAATTTTCTGTGTAAAAATAGATTAATATTTAATATATTCTGCGAAGCTCAATTCTCGAAAGAATATTAACTATGTTCTACCAACTCTAGTAGGTACCTATCATATTCAATTCTTAACTAGAGTAGTCTACAATGATGCAAGGCAGCCATGATTGTTATATTTTCAGAACAGCTCGAGTATGTATTTAAATGCTTATCGTCCTAACAAAAATATGTGTTGTCATTAATATACCACCACACACATGCAGGGGACATCAGTAATATTAAGTGCATTTAGCAACATTCCTCTTTCGTTGATTAATAGGCCAGCAGGCGTGGCCAAAGATTATTTTCGTTGTGTGCCATGTCATCATACTTGCTCCACTCGTAAATCATACGCCGTATCACAATCGCATGACCTGACAAATAAATCTTCATCAACATGCCTTCTTGGTGATGTGTACATTACAGTTTTTTTAGTCACCATCCAAATATATTAGATCAATGACGATAATTTGATAACTTTTATTGCACGCATGACCGAAAATCTGTGCCGAATACTGTTTCAACATAATTTCAAACCGTGTTCGTTGAAGATTTCTTTTTCAACAATGTCCACTTTCAATATGAAGCATATGGACTCCCAATGGAGGTATCTCAACAAAAGCTTTTCTATAAGAACTGCTTGTAACCCAGTTGCGCAATTTCTCTTTTTCGAATAGAGTAAGAATAGAAGAATAGAGCTTGAACAGAACTAGTGATTAGATAATCGCTCTCGCTATACCTATTTTAGGATCGAATGGATCCATGCCTTCGAACAGAAATAATGCCATTCTAGGACTCGAAGCCGTGAACACCGTAACCGAATCCATCGAATCTCGTTGAAAATATTCACCTAGTATCATTTAATACACTATTTCTCACTGTGAGTCGGATATGAACCATCCAAAGGCTACAGTCACTAATTGTGTAAAGAATTCTGGGACAGTTGAAGCATAAAGAAAGAACATTATATAGTATTAATTAAAAAATGTATAACTTATGCTTGGAGGGGTAAATCCTATTGGATATTAATTTAATAGTTGGGAGCTATCCGTTTAAAATGATGTTTCCTAATGATTGACCATCCCCACGGGCAGTAACAGAAAAAATCTCACTCTTAATTTCTAATTTATAATTAAATAAATATAATCAGTCTAAAATCTTACTTATGAGTAAAGAGGCGAATCATGTGCTCCTTGTAACTTAGCCATTGTAATAAGAATGTTGTCAATTTTATTTTTAAATTCCACAAAGTTATAGTTTAAGTTTGTCAAAACATTAGTATAAGGTCTACGTAATAACTGTTTTAATTAATTAGAATAAGATAAGGTGATATCAATATGTATAATATTTGACATGTAGATATTACAATGGCTATCAAAAACATTATATTACTTCATCGAATCATTCCTACTACACAAAATTTCAACAAAACCGTCGATTAAGCGTATTATATTTAAAATGTTAATTATTATATCTCTAATTGTTCAAATACTGCAACAAGCACATTTACTCAATGTTTGTAACTAGTAATATAAATATCATGAGACAGTGCCTGTCAACAATCGCCCAATGCGTATGATACGCTAATACGTGTATATAGACAGATAGATATTATAATGATGAATAAAATGTAGCTATGTAACTCCAGCAAACTCTATGTAGTGGTATGTATCACTTAAAATTTTCCAAAATACCGATGCAATTTACACGTGTATGCAAGATCCGCTATTTAACGCGCCAAAGCAACAACCCACGTGCGAAAATACGGTTATTATGAGCCACGTCCAGTTTTCATACATTCTTCTCGGAATGATTCAATTCAAAATAGTTTATTTTTAAGCTCAAAATAAGCTTAAAATACTGACAAATATGTGTATTGCTCTTTACTTCGAATTCCTAATGCGGCTTACGTACGCATATTGGTATTTTTATTTGCTTCGTGGTAATATAATTATTTTGATACTCAAACATTGATTAAATACAAAAAACTGTGTTTATTTAATTTTTTTAATAATTTAGAAGTCATTTGAATTATTTTTACCGTCAGTTTCCGATGGAATCGAATAAAGCTCAACATTACATTACTGACTTCACAATTTTATTATTTGATCAGTACCTATTTCGCTCTGCGATGTAGCATTTATTTGAAAATTCTTCTTTGCTGTACGAAACTGGTCATGATTGTGAAATGAGTAATATAAATTGTGTTTTATCTTTTTTTCACATAAAATAATAATTTAAAAAAATCACTATTCACATTTCTTATGCATACCAGAGAAAATTTCGATTCACAAAGTTTACCCTTAGATGTATTCCCTTATACGTAACAATCGAACACAAAATTTCGTCTTCCGCCAGTTTTACATGTATGTTCCTTACTATTTTGTTTATTCCTGTACGTTTCCGATAGCTGCACGAGGGAAATGTTACGAACGTGGAATGCAATATCACGCGTACTCGACCGACTTTTCGTTTCGTCATCGCTGTGAAATCTTCGAAATGCCGTATTTTCGCGTGGTGCTGCTTGAAATCGATCAATGGCCGAGTCGATAATAAAGTAAATATTATTATTATTGACCCCCGCTCTCGGCTCAGCTTGAACAGCCACGTACTGTGCTAATTACGTAATGTTTTCATTGTACAAAGTTCTGTTTGCGCAAACGACGTCCGGGTTCCAGTGACCAGTTTGACAAATCGCTGGCCGTTGCTTAAGTTTTCTGTATTTTAGGTCAAAACTCTGCTAATTCGAATTGATTTTCGCCGTTTAGTTAGCTTTTCTGTTTATTAGGAACAACGATATCAATCAATAAATAAATACCACAAATTAATCATGCTGTATTTTTATGAAAAAAAAGTGTACAAACAATACGAGATCATTCATAAAAGTGCCAACATTATATTAATGTATTTTATGCATACATATGACCTTTCGCTGAAGACCTCACTTTTATGAGGCCGATTCCTGTCTCGATATTATGAAACTGATCACAGAACTGTGGAATTGTAAAAAACTCCAACCCCAATTTCACAACTCAAAAAACCAGACTGATTCTATTCGTATTGCCATTGCGCTGGGCTGGAATTTAAATATCTCTGCCTTTAATAAATCAAAATATTTATTGAAGGGATAAGATAAATTATAATGAATTATTAAGTTAATTTGTAGAAAAATATGAATTATTTTAATAATTGAGACGAAGTCAACCAATTTCTGACGGATCCCATACCGATTCCGCCTGTACCAGCAACAATCACTACTGTGGTTCCACGACCCAGTTTTAAACTCGACGTTCGACGGTGTTTTGGCCAATCGATGTAACCCTCAAAATTGAAATTGTTCAGCAGAGAATAAAAACTGTTTTATCGAACACATTATGTGATGAGTTGCGTAATGAATTTTTGAAATGAACTCCTGTAAATTCTCATGTTTGCAGATACGGAATTATACAGTTTGTCGAAATAATAGTGGCCGGATCAGAATTTTTGAAAATAATACCAAAGTGAAATGATGTTTCCCTTCCAAAGAGTGGTAAATTTATTTTTCTCATTTACATCATTTGGCTGAGACCTGCTCTGTCGTCTTTAATACGACATCTAATCATTCACTCATTTTCGTATTTTCTGATGGACTTCGATTGACCAAAACACCATCGATATAATATTGCAGTTAATATCCAGCAACAGGATGTGTATGACAAATGTATAATTGTGCATTATTTACTCCGACTATCAATCGCTAGCTCAATTCATCTCTATTCAAAACAGACTCTTCGTCTCTGCTTGCTGGCAGTCGTCATCATCATAATAATATATGAAATAAAAACTGACAAAGTACTCGTCGAACGAACATGAAAATCAATCTGTGAATCTGTGATTCACTGTAATTTCACTAAAATTACGGTGAATATGCAATGAGTGAGCTATCTGTTTTCACGACCTACACGCTCGATCGCTCTCCGTCAAAACAGCAAAACAGCTAATCATTAATTTCTTTTCTTTGTGAAAAAGTCGACCTTCACTTGTGTTTATGTGATTCGAAAAATATTTTTCGTTGTTTCACTTTATTGATAAAAATACCAATATTGACGATTGAATTGTGTATGTTTATTATATATCCGGTTTTGAATTAAAAAAATCAATGAATGTCATATTAGAATAATTCTCACAAATTTACACAATTTTATATTTGAAAAAAATTCATTAAAATATGTTAATAGATTTGATTAACCAACATGTTGTGTTTAAATCACATATTATTAAGCCATAAAAGCGTCTATAATCTATCATATAAAGTCCTTGCGTAAAGAAATTCCTTGTATTTATTATATTATTTATAAGAAGAATTCAGTTTGTTGAATAAATTGTCAATGATTGCCTTTTTTAGGTAAAATTACTAGATCAACTGAAATTATTTGCAATACAGTAAAACTTTGTTAAAACATACTAATAATGCACTAGTCCAGTGCTCCGCAACCGGTGTGCCGCGAGACTGTGTCAGGTGTGCCGCAGCGCAAAATGAGAAAAAAATCATGGACTTTAAATAAGAAAAAACTTAAAACCATGCAATTGCTAGGATTTTAGTTTTGCAAAAAGCTTCCAAAGCCCACTACTGGTTAGCCGAGCAAGTGGCAATTTTTTCAAAAGTTACAACTTTCAACGGAATACCTAATTATTGAATGTATTAGTGTCTACATTTTTCGGGCAACGGAAATTTTGAGGAATAAAAACGGATTACCTCGAGTTACCGCATAGTGCAAACATCGTAAAGCATTAATAGTTAAAAACTTGCCAGTTGAATTATTACAAATAATTAAGTAATGTATTAAAATCATAATAATCATTTAAGAGACTTGCATTTTTGAAATACGCTGTACTTATGCAAATTTATTTAAAGAAATTTCTCATAACAGAAAAAAAAATATATATTTTTCTTGGGTTCTGTCAATTTTTCTTAGGAACAGAAGAGCAATTGGTTATTTTTCAATGGTTACTCTAAAAATGAAATTCTCTTAAAAAAAAGCAAGATGAACTAGCAAACCCAAAAACCCATCGATATTATCAATTTATTTTGTCCAATTTCAGTATCTAAATCTACACACAATTTTCAAAATATGAACGGAGAAACGACAAGCCATGTTACACAATTAGAAATCAGCAAGAGCTCAGATGATGAATATAAATAGTTTATTTTTTTATACAGTAAAAACCCACACTTTAATGTTAAATTGGTTAGTATTACAAGAGAAAATAACTACTATTTAAAATTCATCAAACAGATTTATTGTAAATGTACATATTTTTGCTTGTGGTGTGCCGCAAAATTCTAAGCTGCACTTAAATGTACCGTGGATGAAAAAAGGTTGAGGAGCACTGCGCTAATCAATTCATTCTGAACGTCTATATATAAAATACAGACTACGTTTTATTCCGTATTCTTCAAATCAACGGCCCGCACGCATTAAAACTTTTTCGAATATAATTACGTGTAAATCCTGTACACAATAATATTAAGATTTAAAAAAAATAAAGATTATCACTATGTATGTACTTAAATCAAAGCGATACTGTACTATGAAACTGACAATAATTTATAAGTCACCGGTGGGCAACCCTTCTAAAAATGATTGTTTATATTGCCGGTGTTCGGAATCAAATGAATTAGCATTCCAATTTATTGTTTCAGAGTTATTGCAATTAAATTTGAATGGTGACGAAAAAATCATTCTGTTTTTTTGATTTGGCAATGAATACCATTTTGTCCCACTCTTGGTCTGAGCACTCAAAATTTTATATCATTAAAGATAAAGACATCACCAAATTGTACATCACTGCAATGTCTCAGATCTTTTTTTATTAATGTAGTATTTTTCCCGTTGTCCTAAATATTTTGATGTAAGAAAAATTTTTCATGTCTTTTTTTAACCACGTCAAAACAAATCAAAAGTTTTGAGCAAATATTCTGTGGTTCAGACATCACTATTTCTTTCATATTGTCGCATCATCATAAAAATGTTGTTCTTTCAGATACCTCAGGCGCTTAAAAAAGCATTAACTACTTAATTATACTTCGCTGAAAAAAATTTATTAGCAGCTGCATTGCCATACAGAAATAATTGACGGAATATCGATAATTGAAATAAAACTGAAGAGAAATGTTAGTAAAGTGAGACGTGAGACGCATTTCTTTTTTATTTAAATATATATTTTGATTGATTTGAATGATATTTCATAAAGATTCATTTTCAAATAAAAATGAAAATTGATTACTCATGTTTGTATAGCATATGTGTCTCACTTATTTGAAAAAAATATCCGAATCATACGGAAATATGGATTCGAAATACTAAAAAATCTTTTTGCAGCAAATGTAAAGCTGAACTATAACATGCTATGATCACAACAACGTCTATCAAAATAAATTATCTCGTAAATTCAAAATGATATTGTCGATTCAATCGACTCTATGGTGTAGAGATGTCAAAGAAGCTTTGATTTATATTAAAATAACAGATGTTGCACGTTTTATGCAATTAGACTGCATTACTAAATTTATTTAATTATCAGATATAAAATTTGGATTATTGAGATTTTGTACACTTCCATGTATTTTGTCACTAACGACCCGGGTTTCGCCTTTCGGCATCTTCAGGCATTCGAGCACACGAATGGACTCGAACTGACAGACAGCAAACAGTGTCCCACGTTAATACTATTAAAAAGATATTATACGTCTGAGAGCCACACTGATACCTGAAGTGTGGCTCTCAGACGTATAATATCTTACCTCGTAAATAATATTTGTCGTATTTGTATCTTCTATATAAACGTTAGACACTGTTTACTGTCTGTAAGTTCGAGTCCATTCGTATGCTCGAATGCCTGAAGGTGCCGAAAGGCGAAACCCGGGTCGTTAGTGACAAAATACATGGAAGTGTAATCTCAATAATCCAAATTTGATATTTAAATTCCATCAAGCACCCTCAGTTAATGTCTTAAATTAAATTATATCAGATATAATGCAAAACTATTTACCCTAAGTATTTCACAACTTTAATGAGACTTATTAACGTTTTCAACGTTCAAAAATCTAACCAGTCGATCCAAACAATTCCTTTTTAAACACAAATTGTACATTACGTTGTTACATGTTTTTTTTTTTAAATTAAATTGCGTTAATTGTTGTAGAGAAGAAAAAATCTATTATTCCTATACCTTCATACAACAACAGTTAAATGTTGTTTAAAAATACAGCATAAACGTTCATGCCATATGTTTATCGTACAGAAATGTATACTTTCACATAAAGAACCATTCGACTGTATGGTAATTTTGATTGTAATCCATGAATAACCTTAGTATTTTCTTTTTGTACGTGCATTTATTTTATTAGTAAGGAATAATTATGTTAATTTTTCCATTCTTTTATTGACTTCTTCCCGTCATAGTGTATTCGGAGATGTGTATATAAGGTAAATGTACCAGTAGTTAACCTTTTTCAATAAAAGTGCCCAAAATAAGAAACGTATACCCGGAATTGCTCTTAATTGTAGAGTTCAGACAAGTGAAACCATCGTTTGTCGGATTGAGGAACTAACACATCACCATATATATCATTAGGGTGTCATAGCGGCCATTTAAAAACAACGCTTCATGCAGTAAGTATTTTACTTTTAACTTCTTGAGAGAATTGTTAAGGATATCAGTGAATGTAAGCATATGCTACTTGATTCAACCAAGAGTGGTCTTACATGAACCTCTGATGGTAAGGTTCTCATGAAACCCTCTGATTAGGCATGGTCAACTACTGAAATAAATAGTAGTCAACTACGGGAAATTTCAACTTTTTTATAACAGACCCTTTTCTAATTTAGACATTTGATCCATTATGAATACACTTGGTTTGTCAATGCTAAAAGTTAATAGTTATTTTTGTTGAATTTTTCTCTTTCGGTCAACTACTGGTATGTTTACCCTACAGAATTTCAATCAAACCACGTTGTCAATGCTTACTAATAATTATCATCCAAGTGTCAGAAACTCCTTACACGAATTCAATTATTTTTAATTATATATATTGAACAAAGACATTTTGAGTAATTGTTTTTTTTTATATTTAAGTATTTCAGTCAGGAAGCACACAGATGAGTGGTCGATACTGTTGCGCAATCTTCCACTCGGTTGCGGGGCCACAAGTTCTAATTTCGGAATGGAAAGGCGTGGACACCTGTGATTTTTTCATACCTTTCCACTCACCTCTTTGAAAGCGAAGTGCGAAGAGAGCTGCTAGCTTGTTCGATGCCCTTCGCGACTGAAAACAAGTTCCGTTGAAAGGTTGAGACTAGAAGATCATAATATGATTCATATTAGAAACGTACATATACCAAAAAAAAATAGGGGATAAATTTCTCCACCTCTTTTACGTGACCATATGACAAGGGTCCCTGTACGTATTATTAATTCATTCGTCTGAGGGAGATCGGAGTTCACAGATAAAAAAAAAACCATCGGTGTCACGGAAAATGAGAGGAAAAACTCCCCGTAACATAAAAAACCGTTTTTAGGTCACTTGGCCGTAGAGCGTTGTGTGTCAGGGGCGTAGAACGATAATAATATTAATTATTTTATCCGTGCCGTGTTTTTCTAACGATTATTCCACCTGAAATTATGGTAATTTTTATTATTCTCTACTTTGTACCAAAGTTACTGCATATTGACGTTAAAATGCAAGGTAGTTCAAGTAACTAATAACATGTTTTTTTTTTAATAATTATAATTTAACAAGAAAAATTTGAATACTTTCCTTACTTAATTTAAAGTACCAGGCAAAAACAGTAAATTTACTCCTTTATCAAGACTTCATAAAAATATTAAAATTGAAACCATGAATCACATCAGCTTAAATCATTTCAAAATTTTTGGAATTAAACTCATGGAATTGCATGGGAAAACTGTCATTATTCAAAATGTGACGATTTAAAAAATGTTATATCGTTGTTATTCTGGAAGAAGACACTGATTGAAAAATACTAGTTTTGAGTAATTGTTCTTTGAACTTTGTCAAATGTTTGAAATGCTATACCTTTTTCACTTTGTTCGTTTGTACAAAACTGTTTTTAAGTAAAAGTGTAATTTATAAAAATAAGTTTTTTATTTCATACGATAGAGTTCGAAATAAGGAACATTATAACTAACTCAATATGTCATTTTTTCGATTGATAAAAAATTCATAAATACTAATATTAGAGAATAATATAAATACCGATAAATAAGCATAATCGCCACATTAAAATAATTAATTATAAATCATTAAGAGTAATGAATCCAAATTACGGTATTGTTTGATTGAAAAAAAAATTTCTCATTTTTAGGAAGTAATTGAATTGAGAATAATATGAAACGATTCATTATGTAATGCATTTCATTAATATTATATTTCAGTGCGTTGGATATGCTTATGGGAAAATATTTTGGAAGTCATAAATTATTAATGTAATCGTTTTATCTCAAAAAAATCATCGATTATCATCTCAGCGATGTCGTGTTTCAATTTAAAAAGGCTTAGGAAATTGTATTGTCTCACATCTCCATTTCATCATGACAGACATTATGTGCGGTACAAATTTTTATAATAAAATTATGACAAATATTGAGGTAGAACACGCTCTTTGCGATACGTGAACGTGTATTAATGTTATTCTCGAGAAAACCTCTTCAAAAATAAATCATCACGGGACTGTTGACATTCTGGTGGACCGTTTGCCTAAAAGTCGGGTTCAAACGCCTCCGTACGTAAACAAACTTTTGGCCCATTTATTTTTCTCAGAATTGGCCGATGTCCATTTTGAATTATTCAGGCCGCGCCGTTGTATGAGTTATACTGGGACGCGATACATTATGAAGTGAATCCTAATTTGCAAAAGTTAACCGATAATAAATTATTGCTATGAAAAATCGTCTTTTGCGAATCATTATACGTCACTGGATATTATTCACCCGCTGAATACAATTATATTTACGTAAAACGATATTGATCAAACATTTAAAAAAATATGTACAACCATTACGATTAAACCTCCTTCACATTATATGACTATACTAATATATCCGTAAAACACCATATCGGACATAAAATAAAATATATTTTATAACCTTAAGAGCTTTCAGTACATTTTATACACCTATCAGTAAGAATCGTTCTCAGTCAATTTTTCCAATCGTCTTATAAATATTAGAAAAAACCAAAAATATTGATCTTGTTTCCTCACTTTTTCTTAAACATTAATATTTTAATGTTTCTTATTTTTTTCTACATTTAATATATCAGCAAATTGTCAATACCTAATACCACCGTGCTGTACTATCTATTCGCAATATCAGGAATGGAAAGTCAGAATAATAGCTGGCGAATCACACGAGAGGTTTCGATTTTCAGAATGAACATCAATCAATAGTGCAATTAAGAATTCGTGAAAACACCCCGATATTTCATCCGTTTATCCATTTGATCTCGGGACATTTTTGGTAGAACTACACCGCTTTTCACACGGTCCATTTATATGGGTTTACTCCATCTTCTTTAACACGGCTGTTTCGCAGAGGATTAAGTATACATTATAATAAGATTTAAAAAAAATAAACTATTCAATTTCATAAGGATAACAAAACACAGTTGATATTTGCTATTTTGGCATTTGAGTGAAACTTTAGTACTTTTACTTTATTGTTTTAATTTCTTTCAAATAAAACTGTTTATCACTTCACTGTTGTAAAAATAATAACACAGTTTTGATTCGAAGTGATACCTAGATGTAAATAAATTGCTATTTTCAAATTCCGACTGACACACGTCTACTTTCTTCTTGTGTTTGATTTTATTTTACTAGTAGTGTGTATTTTCATCATGACATACAGTTATTTTTCATCGCCCCTCCCCATTGACATCTAGTAAATCCTTCTCGTTACAATAATAAATAATGTTCGCTTAACCGCAATATCAATATAATTTTTCCTTGTAACATTTCCATCGTTTGTTATTATTTCTTTTCGTAGATGTCTCTGAAAACCACGTCGTGGTTTGATGTCACGTTAAAATACGTATGTCCAATCGCGACGACTCTATTAATAATTAAAAAATACTTGGTTAATTTAATATTTATGATTTGTCAACGGTTCGTAAACCCGAGATTATAGTCCCTATCTGGTCTAGTGGTGAGAGATGTACCCTAGATAACAAATGCGTCTAGTTTCAAGTTCCAGCATGGTCAATATCAAATTAAGATTTTTTCTACCTAATATTTGAGATCGTGATGCCTTTTCTCTTCGAGTTTCTCTCAGTGACTAAAAATTATTATCAAGTTGATCTAATTGATTTCAAAATGTTTAATTATTTCGTGCATTGGCTTTTATTAAATGTAATGCCAAATATATTTTTAATGCTATTTAGATACATATTACGTTTTCAAGTTGGGACACAGTTATTTCCGAAAGAAGCACTAAAATTCAGATAGCATTCCTTACTTCTCTCAGAGTATATATTGTTTTAAGCCTTCTGTATGCGACGTCTTCAATGTATGTGAAACAACTATCTTATTTTTTTACCTTAGTCGTAATAAATTATTTATTACAATTAAGTGGGTACTCTAACGAGTCGCGGAGAATTCAATTTCAATAGAACCGCGAGGAATTTGTTTTTTTAAACTCATCGATACGGCTCGATGAACAAATCAGTAAGAACGTATTCTAGAAAGCAACCGAATTTTTCCACAATTCATGGCTTAATCGTTCACTTTCTGTACCTTACGTTTATTTTTCATTTTCAAGCTAACATTGTATGGGAAGTTTATTTTCTCAAAATCTACCTACAGGATTTTTAATCGCAATTTTCAATAGGATTGGAGCCATATTGAACCTTATATATATGATGAAAATAATTATTGTGTAGGCTTTAATCTCCAGCCTAATAACCCTTTGATAGAATCATGTTTAATTAGGTAATTCTGAGCGTTAATTAACGGCATTATTTCGAACGAACCTTGTTTAACTACGTAAGAAAATTACCATTAAACTACTGGTTACAAATTATACCCCTTTGGTATTGTTATTTTGAGCCGTTTTATTATTCCCTTACTTTTGGCTGAGAAATTCTCTTCATAAAATCATTTTATAGAATAAATTAATGTTTAATAGAAAGGCAAAAAGAAGTAATTGACACATAAAAAATATTGTGTATAACCCGTACACAAAACGTGTATTAAGTTAGTTGTATACATAGTGATTATCGAAAAAAAATATTTTGAAAAATTGAGGGTTTCGTTCTTTTTCTTTTCTAAAGCCGATATGAGCATCCTTAGTTTTCATTTTTTTCAAATGAAAGTAGGTATTAGAATGCTAATCATGAAAATAAATAATGGTTATAGAATAACTCATTTTATAATAATCATATTTTGTTAAATCCATGCTGGAAATACATGTTAAGAAATAATATTAATATTGTACACTATAGATAAGGCGCTGAATAGCTAAGCACGCTGCCGAAGGTTTTTTTGAGTAGATTACAGAAAACTGTTATGGACAGTATGATAGTTTTAAGTATAATTTAAGTTATTTTGTGTCTTCCGGTGTAAAAGCAAAAGCATAGTCTTTTACACCGTCGTTTTTTTGGAGCACGTCAACCGTGTAAAACGAGGATCGAGATCGTGTTAAAAACAACATTTTTAAGTGTGGAAATTTTTAAGTATGGAAACGAACTGGAGACGAAATGGGAAGAAATTTTAAACTTGTAACTGGAAAAATTGATAGATCTGTCAATAGATCACAAAAATCTCCCGTAGCGGGTTTAGCGACTCAGATAACCCATATATTATTTAAAAATGCCGCTTAGTTTCGCTCACTTAGTCAACCTTATCATCCTTTATCTATATAACTTGGACTGATTTAAAAGATGCTTTGAACAGAAATTATGGAAATAATAAAATGTAAATCATTGTTTTTTTTCACAATTTTATAAAGATACATTTTTTTGAATCCGTTGAAAATTCTCCGTACTTTAGCGTAGCAATAAAACATTTTTAGATAGATATTATGTACTATAGATTATTACCGACCTCTGATTTCCTCTGTTCTGAGAAACAATATTTTGTACAAAACTATTACTGAAATATTTATGATATTATCCAGTTTTTAATTCCGTTTTACTTACGCATTTTTATTCAGCGATAATTAATATATCACGAGCTAAATCATTTCAAGGTTATACTAACAGAACGTATTAAGTCAGTTTTTAAGATTTTTCTGTTTAAAATGTCAAAATGTATTCAATTTAATGCTCAAAGTATTGGTAGATTACATTCTTCACACATACCTAATACATTCACGCCAATTTTCCATTAGATGAAAGAAGAAATAGGGCTTAGCCCGGGTATCCCACTATATGGTGTATACACTAATCAAAAAAAAAAAAAAAGAATGCATGAAGTCATAGGATATATTGCTGTTATTCTAATATTGCTAATATTCTGGCAAAAAGCATGATATAACTATAACTTATCGATACCAAATCTTATGATTTGTATATCAAAAAGATTATTCTTTATAAGGAACAAAAAACCTTATTTTAAAACACGATTGTACTTGGGTGAGAGTGCTCTACTATCTAAGAACTTTTTTTATGACTCTAATACCAGTATACCCTCGATATAGTTACGTGTTACGTTAAATAGCAAACTCTTCACTGTATACATTACCTATTGTATTTAGTTAAGTAACTCTAAGAAAGTGTTCATCTTAAATCATTCTGGTTTCCTAATAAGGAGTTCTAAATCAATCTCCCCACAACTTGTCCTTACCAGAATACATTGAAGCTGTAATGGCTTAATTAATGGTCAGTTTGAATCGAGAATGATATCAGCCACACGGAATTCTTGAATTAGTTACCATTCGTTCAATTAAAAATAATCTTGTATTACAGACTTTATTTCACATGGCAATACCAATCACTCACGCAAATAGAATACAATCCCGGACTGTACGAACTCTTAAGAGGAATGAGTAGGTTTTCTCGCCTAATCGCTTAAAAAATATGAAACGTTGAAATAAAAAAAATCTTTTAATAATTGCACTCTCAAAGTATTTGTTTACACTACCGCACTTTTATTGAAACGGAAATAGTAAAGTTTTCAAGTCTGTCTAGCAAAGAGTTGACAATTGTTTTTCAGAAATGCTTTTGTTTGCTTTACGCCGTGACTAGATTAGGGCTTATTGTAGGTTACCGAGATTTGAGGTCTGAGACAAAATCGCGGAACAAAGTATTTTTAAGAAAGTGATGGTAAGGGAATTTGCAATTTATTGAATATAACGATTCTACAAAGATTTTTGAAAATGTACCAAAGAGTTCGTTTTCTCGCACTTTTTCTGACTTAGAATAGAACATAAAGAAATTCTATTATATACGTCTTGAAAAATGATTATTATTTATTACTTTTATTAATTTTTTTGAGATTGTATTTGTTTGATTGTAAACCTACTTATTCGCCTTAATTTGAGATTGTAATACCGGTATTTCAGTTATTTTTTGAATATTGAATATAAATTATTGAATGATTTATGATTAAACATGAAATAAATATTGAGTGCAGTATTAGGTTTCCTTGACATCACATGTCATTATAGGCACGTTTTTTTACATACAGGTCATTCATCGCACAGACGCATTGTTTTTCAATGCCTTGCCTAAACAAGAAAATTGACTATTGCAAAATTATCACCTTTTATTGAATTCGCGGTCGTTGCTATCCCAACTGTCCATATTTTGTTTCGTGTATTTTTGTTATACCGGTATTGCTATATTCGTTTGACATAGCAACCTGTACTCGTAATAGATCATAAAACCATTTATACATTTGTTATTTAACAACGGCTATGAAACTAGGAATAGCTGAACCTAACATTAATAGAAGTCTTGGCCCAATGGAACTTCGAAAACAAATGCTTGTAGTTTGTATTTTATACAAGGGTACGTTACTTTAGTTTCGTCAGAAATTCGGAGGTATGTGAGCGTACTAATCAACCTATTATCTTAACATTACAAAGCTGCGATGGATATAATTTGGACAAGCACTGCAGGTACCCCAAAAGAAACTGAATTCAACTATATCCGTTTATTTTCTTGAACGTTATTGCATTATGGAAGGTGACCATGAAACAGTGGCTACATACGTATAACAGGTAGAGGTGAAGCAACCAACTTTCGTCTCTCGTTCCGATCAGATTGAGTCAGTCGCTCCAGACGGCCGCTGAGCTGATGTCCATCCATACGATGATCTCTACTGTGCTACGATTTGCTGGCGGAGGTGATGTTAGTCACACTTTTAGATGGTAAGACTGGAGGACGGACAAAGAAATAACTGGTTATAAGCTAATCGCTCTCTTGCTATAAGAGCTGTGTTTGAAGGAATGTAAACTTCAAAGACAGCCTAAATGCATAAATAATATGTACTTTCGGGGGTTCTAAACGGTCTAAGTGGACCAAGAGCGTCGACCACTCATCAACAACACTGGCAATAAAATATATTTAGCATGTTTTTATTTCAGTAAGCATAAGAATGAAATTAAATCAATTATTAAAAAAAAAAAGCTATGTTTCCTTTCATGGTGTAACGAGCTTATAAAAATGCGCAAAGCGCAGCATTGTTACTTACGGGAATAAACATTTTTACGAAAATAAACCTTCAGATAAAAATTAGCATTTCAACTGTTTACATACCTACTTAAAAAATCGCGCACGTTTGAATTCTGTATTGTGCATTTAAAAATTTAACTGTTTTTTAGATTACATCTTTGAAACATGTGTTTCCCATTGGTCTATAATATAGCAAAAGGGGGAAAACCAAAGTTTGTCTTAACTAAGTAGTATTTTCTTATATTTTATTTAATTTTCATATTTGGTGATTTTAATACCGATATGAAATAAAATGTTATCGAGGAAAGCAGCAATTGGCATACACGTCAATTGAGATTATTAAAACTCTTATGCAATTCTAAATGTATAAATAAATAATAAATTATGTAAATAAAATATGCAGTGCGCATCGTTCTTTCAATTGCGTCATGCTGAAAAGTCAACTATATTAGATAATTTAAGACATCGACTGAGGGTGCTTGATGGAATTTCAATATTAAATTTGGATTATTGAGAATTATTGAGAATACATGGAAG
This sequence comes from Himalopsyche phryganea, assembly GCA_022494535.1. Classification (NCBI taxonomy): domain Eukaryota; kingdom Metazoa; phylum Arthropoda; class Insecta; order Trichoptera; family Rhyacophilidae; genus Himalopsyche; species Himalopsyche phryganea. Next base: position 788,883 of record JAGVSL010000109.1, read on the forward strand.
TGTACAAATTCTCAATAATCCAAATTTTATATTAGATATTGAATTTATTGAGAATTATTGAGAATACATGGAAGTGTACAAATTCTCAATAATCCAAATTTTATATTAGATAATTTTTTATCTTAATAATATGGAGTTCTATTAAAGAAATGCCAATACAAACATGTTACATAACGTATCGTGGATAATTTAAGCGACATCTTCCAATATATAATATCTTAGTGATGATAGCGAAGTAATAAGAAAAATTACTTTTGTGAATTGTAAACTTTCAGAATATTTATTGCGTTGCTTTATACCAGTGTTCGATGGTTCTCAGATCCAACGAATTTTTCTTTCGGCCCGTAAATATTCGTCAATACAAATAAAGCATTATTTTAGGTTTTTGTCAAGCCTAGCAAGTTAAGTGTTCATATTGTGTCTTCGTTCCAAGCGTAGATAAAAAATTGGCAGCATAAAATATGCAGTTGGTCATATAAATTAACAATATAATTTTCATGTTATATACCAGTGCTCCGAAACCTTTTGTCACCCACGGCACACCTAAGCACTCGTTAATATTTCGCGGCACACTACAGGCCTAAATATGCTAATTTCATCCACTACTTCCACTCCCGATGTGGAACATATGGAATAGAAAAGAAGTTTTATACGGGAACTGCCTGTTACTCAGTTACTCGACCCGTTTTTTCGGAGAGAGTGAGGATATTGCTTGGACTGTATGAATATTTTTTTGAAGAGACTCGGGAAGAAAGGATAGGACTAGTATTAGTGGTTAGATAATCAATCTCGCTACTTCCCGTTTTTAGGATCGGGTGGATGGGAAGCAGTGGCATGTGCACCCGGGGTAGTTCTTAAATTTGCCGCCCCCCATTTTACACACGAGACAAATCCCATCTTACTACCATCATTGCAGTTGCACTTTCTGATCAAACACTAATACAATTATTCAAATAAATATCAACCGAATGCCTTTAATTTTTTTCTAAAATCAATATACTCGATTTTTCTTATTTTGGACGCACTGCGCCGCGGCACACCTGGGATCATCTCGCGGCACACCGGTTGCGCAGCACTGTTGTATACCGTCGTTTCAACATGAATTTTATATTTGCAACACCCAATTTTTTCATGTGAGGTAAAAAAACAGTTTAAAAAACGAGTTTATCTATTTAAAACGTTTGATTCGTTTTTTATGCTCTCCTGAACAATTTAGATTTTGCAGATGTAGAATTTTGCAATATAACGACGATATATAATATACTTGGAGTCTGACATACAACAAAATATTACAAAAATAATAACTATTTTTGGGTTAACGCTCCACGAAATATTTCTCTTCTTAATAATTCTTTTTAAATTAGGGAAGCACTCCTTTAGTCTTTGGACCAACTTATTATCGTAAGATCAACTATATATATTAAAATGCGTTAACAATCAGTCTGCGATCATTTTTACGTCGCTTTGATGTAACTAAAATAGAAACTTCATCTAATTAATTCAATAGCCAGAACACAAACACCAGTCAGACAGTTGACTGTTCTGCCAGGCGTATCATCTCATCGCAACCATGAGCATCTAATAATAGATAAACGTTCGGTATTAAATGTACATACGACACTTGACATTTCCTTATTTCTGCAATATTAAACAATCACAAAAATAACATTCTAAAAATACTTCCTACATGTTGCAACACTTTTCAAACTATTAATAATTGCCCTTTCACCGTAATAATATTAATTGAACACGAAAAATCACATTTATAAACACGTAATAAAACAGAATACAATTTTAATGATCTAGATAACATTTTCTTTTGTATCAGCGCTTCTTAAAATTTTTTGAGTCACTTCCCATATTATGGTTAAATTTCTGGTTTTGCGACTCAAGATAAACAAAAAAATATTTATTTTAATATTACAAAATACAGTATTGCTTAAAAACCTTAAAACATTCAATATTATTAATGTATTTTCTGACTGACAGCAGTCCGTCAAACGGTGTAAACAGTTTTTGTGACAAAAAATATAGTATGCACTGAACGTATTGCAACACTATAATATCGACGGTGTTTTGACCAATTGATGTAACCCTCAAAATTGAAATTGTTCAAGACAGAGTAAGTATTGTTTTTTTCGAAAACATTATTTGGTGAGTTGCGTTATGAATCATTGAAATGCACAAATTCCCATGTTTGCAGATACGGGAGTATACGTAGAGAGTGTTTGTGTAATAGTGGCTTACTAAAATCTTATTAAAACCAATGTAAAACGATGTTTCCCTTTCAAAAAGTGGTAAATTTATTTATCTTATTCACATCATTTGGCAGAGACCTGCTATGTCGTCTTTAAAATTATATCCAAACGTTAACTCATTTTCGTATTTTTTTAAGGGTTACATCAATTGTCGGTATGTTAATAGTTGTTAAACAAAATATGCAGAGTACTTAAATTAAATAAATATTTTTTACTGAATGTGTGAATTGCGAATGTTTCAAAAACCTCGTTGTGGGATTTTTTAAGTAAGAACTTAGCACTGTATTTGTACATTGCTATTTTTCAATTTGAGAAGTGATTGATAGTGGGAAAAATTATAATAATAGGCATAAAAAAAATTCCAAACTTTATGATTGTAATGAAATCACAGTATATTTTTATTGTGGTGGTATTGCGATTATATTTTAATTTCGTATCATTTTTACTGACGATGACTTTACCAGCAAACCACATTCATAAAATAAGAAGAAATATCATTACGATAATTCTATATTTTATTATTGAATTACACTATCATTACATTATTAATTAATGTGTTTTCATTACACGTCAGACACTGCCATTATGTAATTCTCTAAGAATAAAATTACTTTGTATTTAATTGGATTTGTTTGTGATGAATGTTAATTATATATAAATAGCGACGCGATATGAATAATATTTGTTTTGCTAATTACGTGTGTGTCTAAAAATATATATATTAATGATTTTATTGGCCATGTAAGAAGCACTGTTTATGTTATATTTGTAATTATCACCGTCATTCAAATCAGTGTCGGCAAAATATTTCAAACAAATAAATACGTCATGCCGTATCATATCTACAGTAATTTCATATATATATAATTCAATATCGCAAATCACTATCAAGCCCTTAGACAAAAAATTTGACTACCCTTCTTTTAGAGTGTGGAGCCAAAGTTTTCGAACCTTATAATAAAACGATGTAAATATCAAGTACAATCATTAATTTGGTTAAGGATTGTCATAAAAATTAACTAACAAAATATTCTAAGCTTAAATATTATAAACTAAATTTTCAAATGCATCATTATTGCAATGATACAAATAGTTTAATAAACATATATACTTTGAGAGGAATTTGATATAAAAGGCCTCACTTACCCCAGTGAATTCACATGTGCTCCTAAATATTTCTAACATCAATTTTTATGGTAAAATTAATCATGAAATTAATTAAATTTGCGTTTTTTTTTTAATTCAATATCAATCCTTTTTTAATTTCAAAAGTTGTAAACCATCTCATAGTTTTAATGAAAAAAAGAATAATGTTCCGTTATAAAAAATCACTGAGATGTTTATAATTATTGTGTTTTGGTACATATAAAGTTTTATTATTTATCGGTTAACTGTTTGTAGTTATTCGTAAATCAAATAATTGTTTTCGTTATCGCTTGGTGGAGTGACATTATATGGAATAATGAAATGAAATTTTTTTTAATTTGAATTAACTGAAAATGCTTTCTTATCAGTCGAAATCGTGTATATCGATTCAATAAAATGTTGAGTATATAGTTCATATACTTTTGTTTCTACGATGTCTTGCAATCATTATTTATGCGAACAAAAGCTGGGCTTTGTTTGATGAATATTCTTAAATAAACCAAATGTTATTAGCTCAAAACAGTATGATTGATATCAACACAGATATCGTATTGTTTCGAAGTCTGTCTGTCCTGGCGTCTATCATTTGGCACTGTCACATAAAAGCTGCCGGTAACCTCGTCTTGGCTTTTGAGCGTCTGCGGGCGATTTGTGGCGTCGAGGCGCCCTGCAGCAGCCGCTCTGACGGAGCTTCGCCGTCTATTTGCGTCGCGGCGGCATTCCCAGTCGCTGTTCGACGCACAAATAAACGAGCACGCCGTCGAACGCTGCGCCTGACTCACGGCTCGGATGACCTTAACCTTTCAGTAGCTGAGGACCGGTGCGCGTCTGGGAACCGTGCATGTGCAACATATTGCGTAAATATTTATAATACTATCTTTCATTCAATATTTATATCATATTTATATTCAATTACACATAACGTGTTATGTCGTCTTTTAAAATGCAAATAATTATTTGGTGAGTAACTTACTCAATAAATAGTTAATAAGAAGTAATAAACGGTCAGTAAATAATTGCCAAATAAATAAAGGTATGGTTAGGTAAGGCTTAATTAAAAAACGAACCATTTAATTCGACAACTGACCATTTATTATTTCTTAGTGACCAAAAATTGAAATAGTTACTCACACAAAAAATGCAAACCCTTTTAAAATTGCAACACAACCCAAGCAGACTATATTGTAACATTAGATGTAACTGTTAATTGGTATACCTAGTGAAAGGGAGAACTACTTTCGTATTTTTTAGCAATATATTTTACATATAATTTAAGACATCGACTGAGGGTGCTTGATGGAATTTAAATATCAAATTTGAGTTATTGTGATTTTGTACAACGCTCAACAGCTCAATAATTTAATGATGTGTTTATAATATTTAAAAAATTAAATGGTCTTAGACAAGTGATTTTAATTTCAAGAAGTAATGGATTTAATTATGTAATATTAATTACTTCGTTATGTAAACTTATTATACACTACGTCATATAAATGCAAAGTGTTACAAAATTTTAAAACGTATATTAAGTAACGTATTCATTACAGCTACCATCCGGTTTTGCGAATTTTTATTTTTTAATTTGTTTGAAAGATTTATGTAAATTCGAATCAAGATTGAAGGAAAATAGGTCTTTCTACCATGGACCATTGAAAGAAAATTTTAATCAACTCTAAATTTAAGGACAACGTAAGTTGATACGATATTCATGAAAATTTTCGTTCTGTTTCTGTGCATTATGGGTTTAGTTAATTTGTCTTTATCTTTGCAGAAAGTATCGCTATAGTGGCTCAAATATTTCATTTCATGTTTTAAAATTTTCCTTTTTATAAAATTCTAGCATGAGTTACTAAAAATGCATTTACCTTCTAAATGAAAGCTCACAAGGAATGGTTTAGCGATCGCTGCTTTAAATCAAACATTTTAACATTCTCCGAAACGCAAGCAGCAGTCGGAAACAATCAGAGACAGAAGTAGAAGTGTACACGAATTCAGTCAAACTAATGTTAAGTAGTTGTAAGAACATTATCAGACGATCGACCGATTAAGAATGGCCGAACTTTAAATAGGATCTGCTAATGAATACCAGACACTCGGGAATTGCAAATGGCATACGCTCGAATGGCTCGATGACTTAATGTTACTTAACGTTAGCGTTACTGTTAATTTTAACCACTCTGGTTTGAACTTTTAACCAAACGCAATACGTGTCAAGAATTACAACTAGAATGTTCTAAAATGATTACTGTATATATTCGATGAAGGGCTATTATAATATCAAAATTAAATTGCTAACGGTGCTCTCGTTAATGTATTAAAAAATAATCAAGTTGATTTCCAATCATTGTCTACAATGCGGCGGAACTTGGTGTAATTTAAAATTAATTTGATATTGATGATTTTAGTCAAATTATAATTTCTTCAATAACTATACGCATAAACACTCAGTTACTTACTTAGTAAATGGTTATTATCTATTTATAAAAGTGGTTAGTAAAAAAAACATTAAATATTCGTTAACTGTTTTTTTGTAAGCATCTTGTTTAGGGTGATTGAAATTAATATTACGGCTGCTAAAATTGATAAATTGCGATTCGTTTGAAATTGCATACATAGACTAAAAGTCAATTGAGTATAATATTTTGGATGTCATATAAGTATAAATATTCAAATTTACAACAAGAGCAAATATCAATTTTTATAATTCGGCGATTTAAATTAAACTAAATACAGTTTCGAATAATAGTAATATTAGAATAGTAATGGTTGTATTTCGTGTAACTTATTTAATTTATAGTAAGAATCAGAAGAATGGTGACAATTTGGAAGCCATTACAGCATTTTCTGTATCTTTTATTTGATGCTGTTTATATATCTAACGTTTAAATAATATTATGTATGCCATACAAAGGCATTTGGTATAAAAATGTATATTAATTTACATTGAAAAAAATTAATAAAATAATATTTCCGCAGTCCATCATACACAATTTTATTTATTGGTTTTATTGCTTGAGAATTACTGTTCTTTTGATTATACGTCCTTCCTTCTTTTACTTATAAAAACTCTTCACTGTTTTTGCATAGCTGAAGTTATTTAAATAGTATTTCGTATTGTGACATTAATTACACAGAAGAGATTGTTGTGCATATAGAAAATTTGGATTAAAGATACTTATTAATCTAGGATAAATAAAATTAAATCAGATTTGTAAAAATATATAAATTATTATTGCGTATACTACTGGCTAACCATCCAGTTGTTTTTTGCAAGAATTATGATTATTCTTTAAATGGCATGAAGTGGATAAATATTTCCGCTATTTTTCAAAATATCATATTTCATTATATTTGAACACCGCCTACCAATAAAACGTAATAAAGCATCTCACAGTAGAAGTTAAGCTCAGCTTTACTGACTGCGATATAATCTTCAAACGCCTTTGCAAACAGTGTCAATAATAACAAGTCACAATAACTCCGTGTACTTATTTTTCCCTTTTTTCCTTTGATTTATAGTGGATATTTTTGTTTTAATGTTAAGCTTCTTAGATACATACTTAAACGGGAAAAAAATCAGTGATAGTAAAATAAGCTTTTTCATCTCCAGGTTAACAATGTCTGCATTAAAAAAAGCTCATTTAAAAGAGGTAAGAGTACCAATTCGGAGTTAACTATGATTAAATTTAAGTTCGCATGCATCGTACTCAAAAACCTTTTATTGTAATACATAACTTGAAATATTTTCATTGGCGACGAAAAATAAATCCCTTGTTTATTTTACACACTGTCACACATATTCATTTCTAGCATTACTCAGCTAAAGCATTGTACGCAAAAGATGAGCGTATAGATACTCATTTTAAAAGTTATAGATCATTAAGGGTAATGGAAAGTGTTGAAGTTAAATTAACGAGAGAAAATTATGAAAGATTTTTGACAAACATTTGGGTAATTTTAAAGGTCAAGCTTTCTTGAGTTGTGGGAACATCTCAGTTAATCGAGTATTCATTATTACACCATTGTAACAACCTTCTTCTGTATAAGACAGACAGGGAGCCAGTGGCATGCTTTAACGGCTAGCATATTTTTCTTTCTATAAATTAGTTTTTCTAAACTAGATATAATGCAATATTTTTTTTTTTAAACCAATTAAAACGTTCATTTAATTTGAGGCTTAACAGATCTTGTTAAAATGCTTAAATTTCATTTTTTATGAAAAAAATATATACTTTTTAACACTTAAAGTTGGAGTGTACCAGTGATTTTTATCGGGGTGGGGGAGACTCGAATGGGACTTAACATAAATACGCTACTACAAAATGATTAAGAAACTTAAAAGTATATTAAAAAACACGATAAATGAGACAATTAACATAATATTTTCAAAATACAATGAAAGTAATGAACGTCTGTTTTCTTTTATGTAAAAATTCTTTGCCATGAATTCAATGTAAAATAAATGTCTGTTTATAAAAATTATAACCCTACTATTTTTTATGTTACATTTCATTCGTTTTTCCTACACATAATAAAGATTTAAAAACATCACTCTTCCCTTACGTAGAAATAAATAATATCAATGATACCATCTTAGTTTACGACCTCGCTACTCGTACACATACTTGTTCTCCGAGTACTCGGTACATAGTTGCGTTTTTAATGGCTATTTAGTCTGTAATTTCCTCGCCTTTATGAATATAAATTATGCTTATTATTTTCAGCAGCAATATGCCCCATAAACCATCACTACATAGTTACACATATTACCATACTTACAACGTAAAAGCTTTTGCTTGAATTATGCACATATTTCATAAAACAGCTTTCCAAGTTCGCCAACTTCTAATTCGTATAACTAATTTTAATTCGGAGTAGGTTGTTGCTTTGAATTTATTTGCGTTTAGTGTTAATTGTTTCAAGCGCAATTCGCGCACCAATCTTATTTTTAAGATTGACGTACGACCGCAACGACTGAAAAAAATTAACGTATTCATTGATTGAAAAAAAATAAAACACAATTAATTTGTACTACTTCCACATGTTTATAATGATCAGGATCGGTTTCGCTCATCACGAGCATTATCAACTGATAAAAATACAAACAAAACAGGCATATTGAGTGTAAAAATGAAGTATATAAAACAGATAGTTCATGAACTAAGACAATAAATTACTGATTAGCAAACAAATTATACGTAAATCAAATAAAATAGTCAACAATTAAAATGTTATGGACCTCTTACAAATCAATAAATACTAATCTGAAATCACAAATATAGCTACGTTAAAAGTCCATTAGCTGAGCAAAAATTTTTAATGACATTACTGATGCATTAAGCAAATATCCGATTGGGAAAATTATAATAAAAAATTAGTGAACCATTTAAAAACAATCAATTATTAAGTATGTAATTAATATTAATAATAAACAGCAATCGTAAGTGGAGAACGCAGAGCAGCTATGAGCATCCACCAAATTTTTATATCTGAAAAATCAAAATTAAAGAGACAACCAATTCTTACAAGTTAAAATATAAAAATTACGTTACAGGTATAATACAAACTAAAGCATCGGATATAACAAAGGAGGAGATGCAAAGAGCAAACCATCTTCTCCTTTGTTATATCCGATTACGAGATTACGGGAAATCTTTTGCCAAACTGTTCATATGGCGTTGCTAAGAACTGTTACATTTAGAACTAGATTTAGAAATCACCGTCAGATAACTGAAAGCTGCTTCATATACAAAGAAGAACACGACGGACATCATTAGTATTACCAGAACGCGTATCCCGGTACATAGGCCTTTAAGTAAATTTATGTAACATTTGTGATGTCATCATAATAACGCAAACTACCTTAAAGTCGTTTTGTTGTTGTTCATTGGCATAGCAACCAAAAATAAACAGTAATAGAAATGTCAGAAAAATAACATATTATAATAAAACAGTATTTTTTTAAGTATTTAACACATCAGTTCGTTAATGAGTATTTTAGAAGACAGCACTTACCTTCATAATGAATCTGTATTCTGTTAAATAGCAAGGTATCAACAGCACTTTCTATGAAGATTATCTTATAAGATATGAATCGCGGACCGCTAAGACAGAACTATAGCCAAGATACCACTGTGTTGAACTGTTTATTATTTATAATTTATCATTAAACATGGAATTTAAAATCATCGTTTGATCCGTGCATATTAAATAAATCTCTTAAGGCAATTTTAATATGTGTTTGATTCGTAGAACAGGTATTATTTTTGTTGCTGATTTTGGAAATAATGACAATAAAACAATCCATTATTGTTTTCCACATACAGCGTTTGTCTATCGAATCTTCAGAAGTCCAAAACGCTTTGCTGGTTTCCATTCATCTTTGCTCTGCAGATTGCAACTCCACCGAAGTCATCCAACCAAGATTTACCTTGTAATGCTTTCGTTCCTTTTCTCGCGATATTAACCGCTTCTTAAAATTATGTTTTAACTGATTTATATCAATGTGTAATAGCTTACTTTTTGAATGCCTTGGTTTTAACCATGAGTTATATATATGTTACGGCGTAATTCAGCTATCTCTAAATCGAAAAAATATTTATTTAGTTATTAGCTATTGCTTGATTAAAAGATAACGCTCAGAGTCAATAACAAAATGGCAATATTTTTATCTGATCTTAAATATAATGAATATCTCAATTATTATGAGTAGTGAAGTGAAATCCCAGCCATGTGTAAATCGATACAGTCTCCTAAGTTAAATACAAATCTTATCTGATTAATTTATTGAAAATGAAGGTTCCTAATCGAAATATAATATCATCTGATTTAGTGTGAAAGTATCGTAAAGGTATTCATTCTAGATTTGTATTATCATCATATATATAATAGCCCATACCGGTATGTAGGTATTTTATTATTATCACATGTCACATGTAGGTATATTATGCAATGCACACACACCACACACCCAACAATACGCACAGTTACGACGTGACGAAAATCCCGAGGCAAACAAACAAAAATAACAATAACAATCAGTTTGTCAGTATGAAAACTAAAAAAAAGTGTCGTTTGCGACTACGTCGTGAGTTACAGCAGAGATGGATAGCGAGGCAAACTCTGAAAGCTGCAAAATCCCGGCGTGATGCTGACGCGGAGGCACATATACAACAATGATCACAAAGAACTACGGAAGCTGACAATCCCGACGTACCGCTAACGTAGAAGCTCATCGAAGAACTGAACAAGCTCGAACATTCAGTATTTCAATTTCAATACCGTCATCTATGACGACTGTCCTACTTGTCCATTATAAAAATTCAATATCTTTTTTAAAAAATCTAAACAGTTGTGAGTACCTGGTCACAATAAATCTTTAATAATTAGTCAACCGTTTGTGAAGGTAGTGGCAAAAAGCAACACTTCTTACATATAAGAAGAAAACATATAATATATATTTTTTAACTAAATACATATTCTTGTATCGTTGAAACTGACAATTCTTAGTTGAAAGGCATTATATTTATATAAATAAGACACATCTTTAGTACTTTTATAGTTCCATAGCTTAATCAAAACATCAGGACTGGTTCCGCTCATCGCGATCATTTTCAGCTGAGAATGTAATATATAAAAGAGTGTTGGCAATCCCAACGTAATTATGTAAAATATAATATGTACTTATGGCTGCACAATTTCTCGATAAATAAAAGAAAACAATTCTTTGTACCTAGTTACTTATCAAAACAGTTAACTTAGAAATTCTAGAATAAATAAAAAGTCACAAATTATACTAAACGTCCAGCTACAAAAAAAACGTAAAATATTAATTATCAAATATTTAATTTCGATTATTGAGATTTTGTACACTTCCATGTATTTTGTCACTAACGACCCGGGTTTCGCCTTTCGGCATCTTCAGGCATTCGAGCACACGAATGGACTCGAACTGACATACAGTAAACAGTGTCTAAAGATAGTATCATCTACATAAACGTTAGACACTGCTTACTGTCTGTCAATTCGAGTCCATTCGTGTGCTCGAATGCCTGAAGATGCCGAAAGGAGAAACCCGGGTCGTTAGTGACAAAATACATGGAAGTGTACAAAATCTCAATAATCCAAATTTTATATTGAAATTCCATCAAGCACCCTCAGTCGATGTCTTAAATTATACTTAAGTTATATCAAATATTTAATTAACGCATACTTAAATGTATACATTTTCAAGCTTGCTCACTCCCAGGTGCATTGCCTGCATTTAAAATATTAATTATCAAATATTTAATATCTATTTATTTAAATTACATACGTATTTGGTGGGTGATATTATTCGTCGTTACTATTTTCTCCGATAGATGGCAGTAAGAGTCGTTTTCATTCAATGAATATTTTTTGCAAATGCGTGTTTCTTAGAATATCATTTTGTAATGATAGCCCTGTGCCATATTGGTTTGTTTATATAAACAACGCTTAATCATCTTCAATTATTTATGACACGTGGTTCATCTTTTCATGCGCTACATCACAAGACAATGGCACAATCAATTAACAATGTTATTATGTATTTATTTATGATGCACTGAATTTGACGCAACTACTAGCATGACATACAAAAATGGATTTTTATATTAGTGAGCAGTGTGCATTATACCGTCGCCCCAAAAACTATGACAATTTGGCAGTTTGGAGCTTCTGCTATGAATGTAGTTTTATTCCAATTTTTTTTCCATACGTAATAGACAAAAGGACGAAATAAAACCTATGAAATCATACTTTAAGGTGTTAACTGTCAATTCTTGATGGAAAGGCATTATGTTTTAAAGAAAAAAAAAATTCATTTGTATTACTTCCACAGGTTTATAATGATCAGGACCGGTTTCGCTCATCACGAGCATTATCAACTGATAAAAATACAAACATAACAGGGCTATTTATATAATATTGAGTGTTAAAAATTAAGGTATATAAAACAGTTGGTTCATGAACTAAGACAAGAAATTACTAAAAATCATCTTGTAATAAATGGTTAGCTGAATGTACTATGAATATAATATTATAGCAATTAAATTAAAAAACAATTATTGCATAATTTTCATATGTTGTGAAATTTTATATAATCCTAATAACATAAAGTATAGACAAACAAATTCTTACCACACGAAAGATTTTGTGTTTTAACGTTTCACTGAAATCTGTAAATTAATTCTGACATTTTGTCTCTTTCATCATTTGCCTAGAATGCAATCTGGTCTAGACAGTTTATTTTTGGCATTCTGTTCTAAAATTAATTTTATAGCATTCTCGTCAATGAAATTCCTGGAAACGTTGACTCTGAATACATGTTTCATGATATGGTTTATTTTGTTGAAAAAACGTGTAAACATGTAAACGGAAAAAAACATATTGTGTGTTTCTTATTAAACATTATATAACACCTAATTAATTCTCAATTTAATAATTTTTTCTCAATCTGTCTTATATTATATAAACGATATACACTATTTCCTAACTGTCAGATTGAGAACATTCGTGTAGTCGAATGCCTGAAGATAGTGCGGAAATACATAGAGACCTACTATTGGTCAACAATCTTAAACAATCGTTGGTTTACCACTAACCGCCGGTCTTTTGCATTCGATCTGTGCAAATACATATTAAGTATGAGACCTTCATCATTCAATAGTTTTTTTCAGAAATATTACAAAATGTGATCATTAAAATACTTTTCATTATCCTTTTATAATAATTTTGGCAACCGGAATATTTAGATGACACGGCATAACTTTCTTATTATAAGCTAATTTTTGCATAAAACATAAATAAATTAATTCATATGTTCTCAATTCTTATATATCAACGGTGTTTTAGCCAATTTATGTAACCTTCATAATTCAAATTGTTCAGGATAGAGTAATAACTGTTTTTATCGTAAACATTATAAGATGAGTTACATTATGAATCTTTGAAATTCACTCCTGTAAATTCTCAAGTTGGCAGATACGGGATTATCCGTAGGGAGTGTTGATATAATAGTGGCTTACATCAAGTGGCCGGGTCAGAATTTTGAAACCTAAAATCAATTTAAAATGATGTTTCCCTTCCAAAAACTAGTCAATTTATTTTTCTAATCTAGATCATTTGGCCGGGACCTGCTCTATCGTCTTTAAAATGAGATCCAATAATTAAGTCATTTTCGTATTTTTTGAATGTACAATTGGCTTTAAAACACAGTCGATATGGTAGTAAAATAATATGTATTTTTTTTTCAAGCGATGCACGTACAATTTAAAAATAATTATACAACAAAAAAAGATGTATGGCATGTGAACGAAATATCAAACTGAATCACTTTAGCAAGGTTTTTTATGTAAGTAATACAATAATTACTTAATGACAGTTTCAATACAAGTTAACATGCTTCAATATTGTTTACTTCCTTGATCTCTACCTTGACTTTATTATAAAATAAAGTATGAACACGATTGACATATTTGTACGTGACAATCTTCACAACAATATTTTCAGAGTTCTTTGACTTTATGACTCACACGTTATTGATTGAAATACAAAGCTACTGATCCCTATTGACGAATAAAATTACAAATATATATTTACATCGGTGGTACTATAATATTTTCTTTATTATCAATAACGGTTAATGAGTCATATTTTAATTGAAAATTTGTTTAACTATGTTTTGAATCAGTAATGCCAAAAAAAATCGTAGTATATGTATTTTTGAAACGTGTTTCGATCTGAGATGACAATAATGGTGCCACAACTGCCATCTATTGTAATTGTTTTTGCAATTGTCGATAATTTAATAATAATACTAACAATAACGTTTTACTATCCAGGGTTGTAGAGTTGTCCTAAAGAAAACGCAACTCCGACTTTGATTGTGTCTCCGACTCAGATTACGACCAAACAAAAGTCTAATTTATCTATTATTGAAAGTCTATACAAATAATATAAATATATGTCAGGACAAGAAGATGTTAGAAGCATAAATAAACATTATGTAAGTACATTAATACACGCAGAAATGCAAAAATATAGTCGGAGTCGCATGTTTTTTTACAACTCCGACTCAGGCCAAAGCAGCGTGACTCCACAACTCCGCAGCCCTGGTACTATCATATAAAAAAACCAAACATAACTAACTATTTCCAATAATTCTGTTTTAAGCCGAGTTAAATTGCTTCGACTTTTATTCTCAATTTACGATATTTGAAAAGTAATTTACCAAACTTACAACAGTTAATTTTTAAAGAACTCCTAATTAATTCATTAATCGATGTTTAAACTAAACTGACATGTAGTATTTGCTATTGCAATATGATCCATGTTTTGTGTGTACTTATTTGATATGTAAACTCAATGAACACCTACACTATTAAGATACCTACATTCGAGATCAAAAATAACAGAAAACAGCGGTGTCGTAAAAAATAATTATATAGGTAGCCGCTCTATGCATACGAACTGGCCCCATTTATTGGCGTGTTCCTGGAAAAGTCAAAAACCGCAAACAGATATTGCATTCTAAAAGCGATTGGTTTTTATTTTCTCACTTTGTATTCAAAATATACAGTGAGATGACAAGATTGTTAATCGAACGATTTCAGAAACGTAGAATATCACTTTCGGATGCAGAGAATGGGGAAAGGTCCAGTAGAAAGTTTGCCAATATTTTATTGTAATATGACAATAAAATTATAAGATTATTATCGTAGAAATTTGGGCAATGATTGCTTTCTGTCATCATTAAATAGTTACATAGAACGAAAAAATTCTTAAGCAAACATATATTGTGACTAGGGCATCCAATCGCGGGATCCCGGGATTGGTCATTAAGTGTAAATTCACGTGTCCATTATTGCTTCGATTGGAAAATATGTACGATTTAATGTTTTGTTTTGCATTGGAATGGTTTTTTTTAATGATTAGAAATCAAGCAGTTATGTGCAAAAAAGAGACAAAAAAATTAAACAGTTTCATATTTTATTTTATTTATCGCATTTTTAAGGTAGGTTTTACCAGATGGTATCCAAAAAGAGGGCGGGCATCTCCTTCAATTCCACTTTAAAATATAGCTTTTCATTCATTTGTATTTCAAATATGAGAAAGAAGGAGACCACAGTACATTTATAAGTATTATACAACAATATGTCAATGGAAAAATTGAGGCACATTTTTTAGTCAATCAGGAAGCTTTAATTTAATATATGAATTATTAATATAAAAGTAAATTAAAAATTGATAACTTAGTTATTCCACTTGGTTTATCACTAACGTGACGCGTTTCGCATCTTTAAGAAGCATCTTCAGACTAAGGCAGGTGAAACGCGTCACGTTAGTGATAAACCAAGTGGAATAACTAAGTTATCAATTTTTAATTTAATTTAATATTAAAAATGAACTTCCACAAAGTTACAGCCGAATCCATAGAAAATATGAATTATTGTTTAACATTTACAGTGAATCCCGAAATTCCGGGATTGATATTAAGACAATTACGGGATTGAACAATTGATCGGTATCCCGGGATTGGAAGCCCTAATCGTGACCACATCTTTCCGAACCACTGACTAATTCTGAAGTTATTCTGAATTTTTTTATTTTTAAAAACAATCAATTATAATCATTTTTTTAAGCAAAGTGAGAGAAAAAATAATCTGTTGAGAAAGTAATGTTCCAATTTACGATAGAAATGGAAAAACATGTATTGATTTTTTGATTTACCGAATATAATTTGAAAAGATAATTAAACTGTCCAACTATGATATATTATGGTAAGTATTTGACAATAACTAATCATTGTATGGTCTTGGAAAAAATAACCCGACAGTAAGCAGAGTTTTTATATTGTTATTTTAAGCCTCTTGTTGTGATTGTCTTGTTTTCGCGAATCACATTGAATGTCATTCACGTGACAGATAGCAAATAAACGTGATAAAACACTCATAGATAACTGATAATAGCGACAATGTACGATTTATGCGCCAGAAAAAACAACAACACGCTACGTGCATTGTTAAATTGCCACGCCAGATTAGAAAGAGAGCGAGTTTATGTACAAATCGAAACGAGTCTTCGTAAGTGAAGATCAATTTACTCCACCATTGAAATATTTTTAATAGTCATTTTAATTATTAAAATAAAAAAATAAATACACAATTTTAGCGAGGAAGTTTATAAAAATGGTCTTAGTTAAAAAAAATCATTGAATAACCATTATCACAGTATAACAAGGCTTCGGGCTTCGTGGATTTAGGTTGAAATGAGTGAGAGATTATTATACTGCACTATTGTCATCAGAAACGATTGGGTGTAAAGTAAACACAATATCGTCCTCGCTCATGCAAAAAACACTTCGGTGAAAAGTTGAGAATTAAGTGTTATATACCTATTGGAATATTCCTTTTTTCATAATCTGTCATTATAAAAAACGTACAAATTATCTGTCAAACAAAACGTACAAACTATCTGAATTTAAATTAGGATTTGAATTATTGAGATTTTGTACACTTCCATGTATTTTGTCACTAGCGACCCGGGTTTCGCCTTTCGGCATCTTCAGACATTCAGCACACGAGTGAACTCGAACTAACACAAATAAACAGTTTACAAAATAAAATATCTATGAAATATGAAATATGGAGTACATATGAAAATTCCTAATGAAGTTGAAATTGGAGCGAATTCTTAAGAAATTTCTACGATATTTATATTTCAAAATTTTTAAATATTTTCCCTTTAATAGTTCTCTAAAAGAGTAATTACTACACAACCAAATTTCTTTTAAGAATGCTGTCTTTCACTCTCGAAGAACGAAGATCGTTTTCGATTCTAATGCATTTCTCTCTTCTTCTTCGGGGACGAGTTTATAATCCTGAAATTCTCATGACTATTAACTTACATGCTCCAAATTTTTATCTACGTGGTCAAAACCATAACCAAGCAATTTTTGTTCTTAAAACTTGTTCTTCGCGTCGGTCATTCGATCACCAGTTGCAAGAGCCGTACGGCTGATCAATGCATTACCTCGGGAGCTGAATATTTTCAGCACTACTCTGGGTATTGTTCGCCAAATATTTGCTCCTTGTAAATTAAAAATGTCTTTTTTTTATTTTATAATTTAAAAAAATGTTTCTATTTTCATTATTGTATTTATTAGTATTATTGTTTTCATTATTATTATTGTAACTGTTGTTATGTTTGTGTAATGCATGACACATTGGCGTCAGCTGTAATGCTATGCATTTCAATGTTTTAAATTTACAATAAAACAAATAAAATAGGACAAATCTTATCCCTGATATTAAAATTCTTGATATTTAAATTCCATCAAGCGCACCCTCAGTCGATGTCTTAAATTCATTTGAATTTATTTTCTTGAAAACGACTATGCAAAAAATATACAATGTGAAGTAGATATATAAATCTTTGGCAAACATTTAATTATACAAATATTTCCAAGTTAAAGCTTTTTATCAAAAAAAAAATTAAGAATATTATTCAATAACGAAATCATAATAGGAGTGTTGCATATACATATAATATACTGTATATAATTATGTAACTACTCGGGAATTAAATATGTAATGTACTCACATAAATTATTTTATGGTCACTAAGCCTTCATAATAAAACTTCTTCTTCAGTCTTATTCCTTACCATCCATTGATGATCCTTCGCCACTCGTTCCTGCACTCCGCTGCTCTGAAAGCCATCGGTAAGTAGAAGCCTATGGCGTCCTTCTATTGGTCGCTCCAGTGAGCTGGGGGTCTTCCACATCCCCTTCTGCTCTCGACCTTTCTTGTGACGACGAGCCCCTCAAGATTGTCGTTAGGCTTGAGTAGGCATCTTGTATAAATCGCCGAGAGTATATCCTGGATTTGTAGCTGGTTCAGGATAGATGCGTTTGTGCGCTTTGCCGTCCATGGTATACGGGACATCTCCAGCACCACATTTCAAATGCGTCTAGCAGTTTTTTTTCCGTCCATGTCTCCAAGCCGTGAGAAAAACGAATATTTTTTATGTATATCTTCAAAAAAATACGTTCTCTTTCTCTACTGGAAGTGTTAGAAATATCGCACATTTTGTTCCTTGTCACTTTAATAAAGAAAATTCATCGCAAAGTTTTCATCGTCACGTTCTAAATGAAATACATTTATCAACCCGGCACCGTCTGCTATTCCCACTCACTTTTCGGTGTATTTTATTTTACATTTGGCAAATACTTTATTACAACTCGACCAGGAAACATATTTCCTAATACCGATAGCATTTGTCTCATTCAAATATGCAAAGTGTTATTCATATGTATCTGAGAAACAAACATGGATACATTGTTTTTATTTGTATTCTGAAACTTTTCTATTACACATCTTGCAAATAGATATGTTGTGATATGATATTTGAATAATTTAAAAATAAATATCCCATTGACATATTCTTATTCTGATATAATGAATCATTAATTTGATTCCAATAACAACATCTTTATACTTGAATCGTTTTATCTATTAATTTATATTTAATATACATTTATGTATGCTGGTTTCGTGGTATAGTGGTGGTCAACGTCGCTGGCTTCGACCGCGGTACTCACGGGTTTGAACCACACGAAAAGTGTCATAAATTGATTCTTCAATCAATTTATAGATTTTTGTTCGAATGCATAGATGTTCGTGATGGCTAAAAATCCCCCCACCCATTCTACTCTAAAAACGGGGCATAAAGAGACCGATTAGTTAACCACTAGCCCTGTCTTAGCTCAACCCTTCTATCCTTTCTCTCTTGAGGTTGAACAACTGATGTACAAGCAGTTCTTATATAATGACCATTTATGACTTTTTACTGGATTATTAAAATAATAACTCCTTTTTTATATTATTCAAAATTTAAGCGCGCGAAGGAATGATTGTGTCAAAATAAAGTAATATGGAATAGTTTGTCGACCAGTCATTATAATTTTATTTTTCTTCTAGTAAACAATTTAAGGAAGCTTTCCAAACATCATATATCGCGAAATACTTGTTTTCTAGTAAAATAGGAATTAAGGGAAATTAACCAATGAACTCACAAAGTCTCCATATATTCATATAATACACTCGGTCCTCGTACAACACGCTTATATGGTTCCACAAAAACGTCATGTAATGCAAATCCGTGTTATACGAGGTTCGACGTTCATACAAAATAAGGTTTTGCATTCCAAAAGTTTAATTGCATGCTTTTTTCAAAAGAAATACAAAACCACGTTCGTAATTTCAGTATATAAAAATACTTCCGTAACAAGCTATTCAATACTTTCAACGTATAAATATTTATACATACTATATAATGGTGAGGGGCTGAGCACTTTTGAATTTTATAAATTTTTCCATCATAATATGATAATTTTTATAAAAGATTCCAATTTATCAGCCAATTGCCCAAGCCAACAGCCCCAGCCTTCATTCATTGTTTTTAATGTGAAACGTGTAGCTACTTCGCTGTAATTTCTTTGAATAAAAAATGTTTTGTGATGGCTTGATCCAAAGAGACATTTAAATCTACATATAATATTTATATTCTGTTTTGTTTTCAAACCCGTGATATACAAAAATGTCACAATTCATCAAGTGCGGTATATGTAAACCATGTTGTAAAATTACAGTGTTACACTCGAGTGTATTATTTATTTCAGGGAAAATGCGAAGAAAAATAAAGTTTATTTCCTGCGATATGGTATTCATTCATGTAATAATTTTCTCTCATAGAAAACAATTAATACGATTTATAACATTGATAAACTATCGATGACGACTCGTTTAATTAGGTGCTGTCTTGTTTACTTGAAATACCAGTTGATAACTCTTGTTAAATCTAGATTGCTTTTATTATCTTTCAGGAAATAATGAAAACGTACAAGTAAAGGGAATTTGTAAACAATGGCACAGTCATATATTTTTTTTTATTGACTTTCTGATTATCTTTTAATTACAATCAAGTAAATACGTAGGTATCTTAATATACGTAATAAACTCACTTGTAGCCAGACGGATTTTTCCTGCTTTATGTCTTTAATTCATCAAAGTAATATTTTATTAAAAGAAATGAGATGTTTCTTTATTACTTTGAATGTTAGTCCTTTTAGGGTTCTAACTGTCAACTCTTGGTAGAAAAGCTTTATATTTTGAGGCCGTATACATAAATATCAGGACCGGCTTCGCTTATCGTGAGCATTATCCGATGATTTTTTAATAATATGTGAGTCTTACTTTCAAATAATACTTTTCATTTCTGGATGTTTTAAAGCCATTAAATTAAATTGTTATTATTTTTAGAATAGTTGTGTAATTACCATTCTACTAAAAATTCCAATTTATCATCAATAATAAATTCATTATTTCATTTTACATAAAATTCAGCGTTCAGTCTACCCGAGGAGGATTCGATATTGTGGATTTGTATCCAAATACATGCGTGCCTGAGATATTTTCATTTGCCCAATCGTTACATAGTTTAAAAAACAGATTTACAGTAGTATTTGGCTGACTACTTACCATTTCTAACCCGATCTCTTTATCGTATTCGTTATATAAAAATAAGTCCAAATTGGGGACGGACCTAATTTCAACAAACAAATGATGTTTTAGAAAAATAACACCACAAACATAATGAAAATAAAAAGATTTTTAAAATTATAAAATTCAAAGGGAACAAGACATTACTAATTTACAAGGAAACAATATTTGGCAAAAACTACAAAGAGCTTAGTGCTGAAAATATCCAACTCTCTAGGCAATGCATTGATCAGCCGAACAGCTCTTGCAACCGGTCACTTAAGTTTTTAGAATAAAAATTGCTTGGTTATGGTTTCGGCCTCATAGACAAATATTGGGAGCATGTATGTTTATAGTCATGAGAATTTCAGGATTATAAACTCGTCCCAGAAGAAGAAGAGAAAAATGCTTTAGAATCGAAAACAATCTTCGTGCTTCAAGAGAGTGAAAAGGTAGTCTTTCTAAATGAAATTTGGTTGTGTAGTACTCATTTAGGGAACTATTAAAGGGAAAATACTACATTTTTTTGAAATAGGAATATCAGAAACTTATGAATTCGCCCCAATTTCAACTTGTAGGAATTTTCATATGGACTCCAGATAATAGATCCATATTCAAGAGTACTGAGAACCAAAGAAATGTATAGAGTGTGAGACACAATTGGGTTTTCGAATGGCTTACTTTGCGCAACTATACGCCCAAAAAGTTTGATAGCACGCATAGCGATGGAATTAATATGTGAATGAAATGAGTCAAACGTTATGATCAAAAATTTCAGGCAAACGCTGTAAATTATTATTCAATATCACATAGTTATATTTAATAGGAAATCTTGCGCGAGAGATAGAATTATATGAAGTATATTATGTGGCAGAATAGTACAATCAGACTCCTTCTTGATAGTTAAAAACAGTTTTAGATCATCAGCAAAGATCAGATACTTTATTCCACTCATATTTTCCACAATATCATTAATAAAAATAAGAAATAAAATTGCACCGAGATTCCATCCCTGTGGTACCCCAGAATATGCATCCAGCGTATTCAACATATTTTCGTAGTTTTGACAAATATGTCTTGTCGGTATACCCTCGAATAACTTTTTTTCGTTTTATGATTGACTGGCAATATTTTTTCATTATTTTTACATATCAGAAGCGTAAAATATCACTGACAATGTCATAGACATTATCATAAAATGCTTAACAAATTGCTTGATAAAATGATAAGAACCTACGCGTTGTTTTCGTCGACGTGTTACGACACAAATGAAAATAGATGCGCAATTGACCATAAATTGCACTCATCCTTGTATTGTTTACCGTGAAGAGTTTCATATAATTGATTATTGTTATAACACAGTATACTTGAAGTAGTTCCCATTAGATATAGCAATCAAGTGATAGCGCTTGCGTTTTCTTGTTTCAGAATATTCAAGATTCAAAACGTGTTGAGAACACCTTCAAAATGAAACAAATTACGTAGGTTTTGGAACTGTCTCCTGCGCTTTAATTATGAATCAAATGGAAAAATTCTTGTGATGAATCGACAACAATGCATTAGACACATGTCGTAACGTTCAGATTGGTTTATAGCTAAACCGTAGCTTTAAAAACGATTGTATTTTCTTGACTCAAAAATGTCGCGGTTGAAAACGTAACGAGAAATATATTCAAAATGAACCAAACGACATTTGTTAAAAACTTCTTGTCTGATTAACAACGATGTATTAAAAACATATTTTAACTTTTAGATTGGTTTATCGCCATAGAGAATCAGAAAGTGAATATCTAGGTATTCTTAAAGAATATGTTAAAAGCATAATCTGCCTTTTGAGGTTTTGTGTAAATATTTTTAATAATGGCTATGTGCAAATCACACCAAAACAGGTATTCGAAGAACTAATCTTTCATTGACGACATGACAAATTTTAAGATATGTCTAGTTCTACGTGAATTATCAAAAATGGTCTTATTTCTTTTTACACAATTTTGTTTTTTTATATTTATATAAGAACATCTTAATACCAGTGCTTTGAATTATCAGTACAAAAATTAAGAATAATTTAACCACTTCAAAAATGGCTGTGTCTGTAGTCAAGTGGTTGCGGTATTCATGGCCTCCAATCCCAGAACAGAAAGTTTCCTAAATTTATTTTTCAATCGAATTATGGATCTCTTTTCGAAGGCACGGCTGTCTGTGTCGTCTTAAATTACCTCTCACTTATTTGATCCTAAAATACGGTGCGTAGCGAGAGCGACTAGCTAACCACTAGCCATGTCCCAACCATGGGTAACAAATCTGTGGCCTTTTGTGGCCTATGCTATTCATCTGATTGCGATGAAACTTTGGTGAGTTATTGTGCGCACGCCCGAAAAGATTCTGAAAAAATAAAATAAAAAGAATCATATTGGTACAAACAGCAACTTTTCAATTCCTGTTTGGCATAGCAAGTGGTTTTAATTGTTAAATTCCAATTTCCGGTCTTAAATGGAAAATTTTAAGCAGAAGATGTACTGTTGCCACTCATCCCAACGATTCTGACAGATATGTCAGTCGAATTCAAACTTCTGCAGTTTCCAGTGCGACTCGCATTTGCAATGACCATCAAAAAAGCACAGGGACAATCACTACAAGTGTGTGAACTAAATGCATGCTTCCCACAGCTGTATGGGGCTCGCTCACTCGTCAGAAAACCTACTGATTTATTCCTGTACACACCACACGGGAAAACAAAAACATTGTGTATCCAAAAGTACTTCAATAAACAGAATTACAACACAAACATTATCTTTCTTTGAGCTAGTATAATACTACTTTCGTATTATTTTAGTTGTCTAAAATTAACTAAAGCAATCAATTTTATATAAATAATTTCTAAATTCAATAAAATTCAATCTGTAGACGAGCTATGATAAAATAAAATTAAAATAACATAAACAATAGGAAACGTGGGCCGGATATAATACATGTTATGTTTACCACGTCGAACAGCGTATACACATGCATTTATTCCCACACAGGTGAAAAATAACGTATACAGGTAAATTAACATACCACATCCGGTTTGCCTGCTTATCAATGCAAAGTGCTATCTCCGTTATCGACAGACGCCCACGTAACGCCGCAACGCTGCCTACCGGAAAGCGTGGGCGTCGATTTCGATCAAAACTTTTATTGTCGATACAATCTTTTTATTAAACAAGACAATATCAATTTCTCAATAATTTTAAGATATAGCCTAATACACAATTTTTATATTTTCGGTGAATTCGACAGTCAGTTTGTGGAAATCCGTTTTTAATATAAAATTAAAATTTATTACAATGATATTTCACTGGTAGTGTTTACAGTTGTAACACATGTTTTTCCTTTTTGAGAATCTTCTTCCGACTAAATATGTCGTAAAATTTTTATTTATAACGTAGAAATTAATCCCAATTCTTTACGTAAGCATGATAAATTGAGAATTTGTTTCCTTTTGCTGGGCCTGGGGAGGGGTAAGATATTAACAATAACAGTATTACATTATTAACGCCTTGTGTTTGGAGTGGAAATGTCAATCGGTACTAAATTTAATAGCAGCCAACTTGCTGCTTTTAAACTAACATGTATTTACTTCCGTTTATTGAATGCGTTATGCGACTTTATTGTATAACTAGTTTTCTCCCACTCTTTCAAAACTAGGTAAATATTTTTTTTTTTTTTGAAAAAACCGCGTTTGCTCCCAATGTGGAGCATATAGCTTCCTAAAGGAGGTATCTCGAATACGTTTTTCTACAAGAGCTGATTGTTACTCAGTTGCTTAACTTCTCTTGTTCGAAGAGAGGAGGCATACAAGGATAGGACCTATCAGAACAGTACTTGTGGTCAGTTAATCAAGCGCTTCGATTTTAGAATCATAAACGAACATCAGAAACATTCATGAATCTATTGATTTATTGAAAAATGAATTTATGAATCTGTCCGTACTGGGATTCGAGTCCGTGAGATCAGTAACTGAAGCCAACGACGTTGACCACTGCAAATAGAACCTTATAGCATAGTAAAATTAAAACAATACAAAAATAACTTTATGTGAAACGAATAATACTTTCCTTCAGTTACTCGACTAGGAAAGCTTTTGGCCTCTTTGGTTATATAATAATGGCTGACCTCGAGGCTTCTCTATTAATTTTGCAAGTCACCTTGTTTTTCGCCATCAGGTCAAGTCCCATCTTCGCCTTTGTTAGCGTCGATGGTAAACCATTATCCATTTCGTAATAGCAGCTTTCTCCATTGAATTTTATTGAGCTCGGCATATTTTTTGTTGTATATAATTAATAATTTCAATCGCAATGTCATATTTTTAGTCATCTTCATTCGCCCGGCTTAGCATTGTCTTGCGGATATAAATCGGTTTACTTTAACCAATAAGGTTTTCATAGAAGTAGCTTGTAATAAAAAAAATGTTTAAAATATTTTTGACACCCAATTTATTCTTTTCAATGTAATCTTCAGCTTGCTTAAATTGATTGTATTGGAATTTACTAGGCATAACTCTATATAAATTAAGTATGAATGAATTGGTTCAAGTAGAATTTTTATTTGCCTAAGTTTTCACAAGCACACAGAACCAACTTAAATATTACTTCATATATTTTTTAGATTGTTTTTAAATTTCTGCATTTCTATAATTTTTCTTTTCAACGGTTTAATGAAGTAATTTTTAAATGGGTTATAAATAATTTCACTTTATGTTAAATAGTATTGACTTAGTACACTCAAACTTTGATTTTAATAACTTCCACTTAGTCACGGATTCTTTTAACAAATTAAATTAAGTTGTAATAGCTTATATTAGGGTTGGTCTGGTTTGGTTTGTGTAATGTATTCTAATGCGTGGAGCAAAGACAATATAGGCGGCCTAATATAGGGTAGAGTTGCGACAAGTATTTTCATTTCATTACACCTTTGTGCAACTATTGATTTCAAAGTGTGAGTATTTATATTGAGTGAAAACTATTTATCTATGTGAAAATATTTTTTTTAAGTGTAATATATTTCTTCAGTGTTTAAATATATTTTATTATCTAGGATCACTTTATTTTTAGTGAAAATTATTTTTATGAAAGTGAATATGATCTTAACTAAATTGCATTTAATTGTAAGCCTTTTTAATGACATTATTTTTTAACTACTTCTTGTCCAGTCTTATGGTGCATTTAACCATGCCACAATGCCTCCACGATTTATATTCTCTATTATTCTTAAGCCGAAACAGTGTTTTTGCTCAGCTTTAATAGACCATTTTTCTGGCCACATCGTCCGCAAGCCTACTAACAATTTTTTCACATAGGCACCATTAAAATTCTGAAAGCTCCTTTTGCGAATATTAATTTTAAATATGATAAAAAATAATTACAGTAAATTGTAGAATCAGTACTACAAAATGTGTTTAATTTTTATAAATACATCGGTTTTGCACCAAGGGTAACTGACAATTGATTTAAAAGTGATTTTACTTATTTACATCTTATAAAATCCACTGAATAAAATGAAATTTCATTTTTATTTGTGGTGGTTTTTAAAACCCTTGAAATATATTTTTGGATGTCTAAGTGCATGTTTTATGCTACATATAATATTGTAAAAACTTCCTTTGAAAATCATTCTGCCCTAAATTTGTGTAATTACACAATTTTTCTTTGATGTTCGATTTCCACAAAGCGAACACGGGTAATTAGACATTTTCATTAAGGGCGGCATACGTTGGAATTATTGAGTTGATCTTTAATTATTACCAATCTAGCATAAAGGTTCATTGAACATTTTCTCATGCTGCGAAATTGAATCGTTATCATCATCATCATTTTAAATCGAGCTTAAGTATCTGATGCGTATCGAATATTATTTACAAACAATTTATTGTTAAGGTGTTAACTGTCAAATCTTGATAGAAAATAATTGTGTTTATAGAAATAGTATGTATGTTAATAACAATTGAAAAACACCTTAAAAAAGATTTTTTTTAACGTCTAGGTCTACATAACAAAATGGTTACAAAATCTCTAAGATTAAAAATAATAATCACAAAATAAAATTAGGAAAATCTTAAATTTCCAAAACAATCCATATGCTCATAATTCCGACAGAAAATTGTAGAGAACAGATTTTAAGACAATCGCTCAATTTTCAGACGCGGGCGATGGCGGAAAAATGAAGAACTAAAATACCAAATTGTTACTCAATCCCTTCCGAAGGTAAAATGTAGTAAAACATCACACTTCATCTATCGAAATTTATTTTTTATTCAAAAGTTTTGGAAGTATTGCTTACAAGGAGAGGAAAAGGGATTCCACTTTTCCACAGAAAAAAACTTATGTTTTCATATTGACAAACTTGTCATGAAAAAATACCTAACAATTATAATCAAAAATATATTCGTTTATAGTGTTTATAGGATAACAGTTCAACACTGTCGACAGTTTTCAAAGAATTATTGTCAGTAAATAATTTATTTATTTTGTTACTCTCAAAATTATGGTATTCATAAAAAAATACAAAACAAAGTCAACTTAATAAAAAATATAAATCATATATCCAACATTTTTCATCCATATCAGTACAGGTTTTGGTTATGATGTGTACAAATAATATGGTAAACACATTGATTGAATTGAAATTTATTTGGTAGAGCTCCATTGTAATAGGATAAAAAAACAAAGTATTTAGTTCTACAAATTTTGTAGAAATAAATACTTTGTTATTTTATCCTATGGTAAATACACTTGCTTTAAATTTGCCTTATAACATAACTGAGGCCATGTACATAATAGAAGAACTTCCATAAATATGGTTGAACTAAATCTTTGAATTTTCAACAATCCTAGTCAACTATCGAGAAGTTATAATCGACTATTATTAATATCTAACTTATTATGTGCATTATTTAATGTAAGTTGCATTCCAGCTATTAAAGCTTATGATAATTAATCTTATCCTCTATTCAGAACCCGTAGCATTGTGATCTAATTCTGGTTTTCTTCTTTTTAGGTGAGTTTTCCGTCGAGAATTACAGCACAGCACAATAACTTTATTAGCTCAGGCTATGTTTGGAAGCAGGACAAACAAATAAAGGTAACCAAGATTGACTTGTGAAGTGAACACATGTGAAAGCAATTTGGGACTTATTTTTGTCTTGTTCTCTCATTATTATCTCTTTGACTGAATGAATTTGTATATTTTGTATGAGTTGTCATGAAGCAAAACACTGAGTCTTTGTGCTAGAGGCGTATCATCAAAATCCTGGATGGATTAATAAATTGACTTATTCATATATTACTTGTATTCGTATACGTGATATTCAATACCCATCTTTCTTTGCGTGCTCATTCTTTATAGTAATTTAGTTAATAAACCAAACAATATTGTCAAATTTGAAGTAAATTTTTCATTATCATAATATATTTAAAATTAAATTTCAACAAGGACATGATCAATATTTAAAATGATTATGGTGTAATTTTATATTTTTTTCAAATAATTCTCAATTAATATAAGCAAAATGAGATCAGTCACCAAAACTTCAATTATACAGCATTGATTGTCGTTGCAATGATTAATAAAACTGAAGAAAATATTAAAAATTTCACTCACCACTGTTTAATATTTGACACAACCAAGAATGTTTAAGAAAACGTTAACGTCAAATTTGTGTTTTCATAGATGACTCTCGACTTTCTTAAATATTTATAAATGTAAGGTTTTTATCGATATGGCAAAATGTCTGTAGAATTTACGTTCGGAAATTAGGTTATGTACCAAATGTATTTGCTACTAACTGTGCCTATGTTTTCACTGTAAAAAACTTTTCAGTACTCTTTAGCATGATTAAAAGAATTGTGAAGATTTTAGAATATTTACTATTTTTAACCTCAATTTGATATTGAAGTTATTGAAGTTCCATGAAGAATACAGATAACTTAAATTATTTTTCAACCTGCTTGTGAAAGGATGGTGGGTTATCGCCAACTCCAGCCAGGTTATAAAACTAGCGTTCTCAACAGACGTTTTGTTAGTACTGTTACGTATGGATAAGGCATTCCTATATTATAGTATTATCACACAAGTCAATGAACCTTTAATTACTTATCTAAAAATATCTGTTTATAGAAATGTCTTTGTCTTTAAATCCAAGCCATATTAAGAAGTTAATTTTCCTGTGACTTCTTCGCATTTACCTAATCCAGTTGAAATGTTAGTTTGGTATGGGGCATAAGGATTAATAACATCAATGATAAACAACCCCTCCTTAAAATCTGGATTATAAAAATTGTAAATATACACGATTCTTTGTCACATTATTTGTTTCCGTATAACGAATAAGAACAAACTTTGTAATTTTACCTTTATTTAACTTGAATAGAACAATTGTTAAAGATTTCTTCCTAAAACAAAATCCTAACTAGTAATTAAACCTGACATGATTACTGATTATAATTAAGAAGCAAAAGTCTGTCGACTTTTAGTTCTTAATATATAGTTTAACAACCAACTATTATTAATTATGTTAAGAACGTCAATACAACTATACTAACGGAAGTCAGAGTAATCTGATTTCCCATCACAATTCATCGGGAGACCTAACAGTTCGAACAGAATGCAGGCTATATTCGTTATTTTGAGTTACCATACTTGAGCTGCTTTTCGCCTAATGCTGGTATGCATTTTAATGAGATCTTCCTGTAAATGCATATCTATATATATATATATATATATATATAAAAAAGAATGTTTGTTTGTTTGTTTGTTTGTTCTCTATGCGTTCCTTTACCATTTATTTGATTTCGATGAAAGTTTGGTGAATTGTTGTGCGCACACCTGTGAAGGTTTCTGAAGAAAAAAAATTTAATTCTAAAATCTTAAAAAATACATATAAAAAAAGAATCAAATACGTAAAACGAGCGACATCTCTTAACTCACTCAGTGCGGAGCACGCGCGACGCGCGTTGAAGGTAATTAGCAAGTGTGTGGCGACTGGTATAGCACTAATTACTAGATAATTAGTTCAGCAGTGAATAAGTTAAACAGACGGAAAAACAAAAAATATGGAAATATGGAAACAATAGCATATATTGTTTGAAAAGTATAAATGAATTACTATATTTTTAAAAATCTGGCTTTTTTCGGACTGCGAAAAATAAATTTGTGCTTCGGGTCTGGTTCCGGTAACAAGTGTTGAGACTCGGGTTCGGTTCGGGCCGGCTGGGCCTGAAGATGACGGGCTGGAACCGGGTAATTTTATGAAATTTCAGCCCATGTACTTCACTAATCCAAAATCACAGAAATAAATAGAAACAAACCCTCTCTTTCTTTGGGTGGCATTGCAACGCATGTCTGGTACTCACTAGTATATTATAATATTTCTTGACAAACTACATATCGTTTTTCTTGAGACGCTTCCAAATGTATGTTAGCTCTATTTTCGATTTAATCAAACTCAGTAGTAATGCATTGACTGCGTCGGGCGATTTGCAGTCGATCGCCTTCTTTAGTTTCTTGCGTATCCACAATACGAACAGAAATACTAAATAAAGATTCATTCCCGCATCTTTTCTTTCCATCTCACCCTTGTGTCACTCCAGTTTCCTAGAGCGTAAAAAAAGCATTTGCAGTAGGCGGAAAACTTTTTTACATCATTCTGAAGGGGATGCATGCCCCATGATAAATAATATTCCATCTTACTCTTTTCATTATATCGTCATTCATATGTCAAAGAGATATTCATTTATTCATTTACTAGTACTTACGGAAAACAGATATTTTTCCTAATAATATATTTTATAAGAATTATGGTAAGTAAAACAAACGTATAAGAATCAAAAAAACGTTAAAATTTCTTTTAATAAGTAATTTTAACGAGCTGAAGAAAAAACGAAACATTTAATAAGTGGTTCGCTAACTTATTTTACATGAAATTTAAATTTTAAATAATCAAATACTTAATTGAAAAATTGATTGACACATTTTCAGACTTTAAAAATTAACGAACATAATTATCAATTACTATACTAACAATGCACTGCGAATAAATAAATTCTTCCATTCCGAATATCCGTTCAACAAATACTATCTAATGTTAGCAATAAACGTTCTATTATACTTTCTTTCCTTCAATACTCTCTATTCACCTCTTTATGTTGTCCAGTGTTGATCTCCAAATCGCTCCTTCCACCCGAATTCGTTTACAGCGTCTTATTGTTATTGGGTTTTATTCTGAGATATGGTGATGGCTTGATGGGCTTTTAGTGCAGTGAAACAAAGGAAGAAAATAGTATCTTTAGACGTTTCTCTATATTATAAATACATGGATGTTATTTGGACAGTTTGTTTTTATCAATTTGATAAATAGTTTTTTTAGTCGAATATTTGAGCTGTGAACACATCGCATACTTTAAGAAATGAATAAAATACGAATTAATTTGTTTTTTTTTCTAAATATATATAATATACTTTTGAAATATTTTTTGTTGTTGTAAAATTCTCAGTTTTTATTAAATTTGCCAAACAAATTGTTTATTTGTTCAGCGATGAATAATTTTTGAGTTTGTATTATTTAAAATTTATGAAAACTTTGAATAAATGTTTTATGAATAAAATATAACACTTTTGAATTTTATTTTCCGTTTCTGTTAATAAGTATACAAAACTAGTTGTTTTTTGTTTGAAAAACATATTTAAAATACATTATACCAACTGATTTAATTGGTATTAACTTGGCAAAATTCTATTTTACTAGGGTAAACAAAGCGATGTTTTTGGTTCTACAAGAATTATCAAATTGTTATGAAAAACATTTGATAATAATTCGTCTAGTACGAAAAACATTTCCCTTTCATATAATGTTTATATTTGTTTATATGTTTATATATTGATAAAAATATTATTACATTATAATTGCGTAAAACACAGCAATATAATAAAGTAAACAATAATTAAACAATTCAAATTTGATATTGAAATTCCATCAATCACCCTCAGTCGATGTCTTAAATTAAACAATAATTATAAAATACAGTTCATAGTTTTTTTTTAGGAGACCGCTGTATGCGAGAACAATAGATCGGTGTTCCACTGTATTGCCAATAGTTATTTTGGCATCGCGTCATCGTGAAAATATCCGCATACCTATCATCGACAATGGCGTGTAGCCGAAATAGAGCATAATTAAATATATTTAACGATTCGTATACTACTGAATACCTTGTTATATTTTACACTACTTAATACAAAAAAATACCCCCCTGGTAAAATAGAGTAAAGGTTTCTCTTACAACTTGGATATCCTTTGTATTAGCAAAGGTATAGTATATAATAATGAAATTCTCACAGAATACTGAGCTTATAGACGTCAAATTTCATATTACCATAAGTCCGACCAAAAAGCACCACTGTAGGGTTGCCGTAATGGAACAGTTATTGAGCTTTATTTTGAGATATTGTCTTTGGGGGCAATTTTTGTTTATTTAGATATCAGGAGTCCAGAGGTGAGAGAAATCCCTGGGGTGTAAATGGAGATCTTGGGTCATCTAAATGGAGGTTCTTTACACTTTACTGCATACTCGGAGGTTTTCTATTGGGATTTAGTTTTGGTCTACATGATATTTTTGAAATACAGTGCGGGATGTATTTTCTTGTTATACAAACGATTTCAGGAGCTTTTGTTGTGTTTATTTATGTCGTAGTTTTCAAGATATATTCATACGGTTTTCTTATTTTTTTTGCAAAGAAGTTTTCTCATACTAAATAAAACAGTAGCATACACAACAATTACAGTACTGTTTATTGTTGACAAAAAGACATCATGAGATGTAATGAACATTTTACTCATTAACATCTAACGATAATTTTCAGCTAACTGTTTTAGATTAAAAAAAAATGTTCTACATCTTTTTTACATGCGGGCATAATATTTTTTTATGTGTGGTGGGCATCACATTTATAAAATATTTTATATCTTATTTCGTGATTCTATATCGATTTTCGTTCGTTGAAATAAAATGGGTAATCATTCCACATCGATAAGTTTACAAACAATCGCTTATTTTTTCTTGATTCATAAAATAATGTTATTTACCAAGCCTTGTATCTTATCTTATAAATATGTACTATTTGATTAGGATAAGCAGAGGTTGGCCACCTTTTTACAAAACTGGCACTCAAAATGGCTGGCTTATGACAAAGGTCACTATGTCTGATTTTTTAAATAGACGATTGGTTTTGATCGAAATAAATAGGTTTTATTCAACGCGGTCATCTTAAGCTTTGGTGCCCATAAGCCCCCGGTTGCTGACCGCTGAGGTAGTGTAATAAAAAAATTCTCCGACGAAAACATTATTAATAATATACTTTCCTTTTATTTTTTTATATCTTGGATTTAAAACCCAGCATACAAATTGTAACATTCCTTTCGGAAATCAAAAATACATAGTATTTAGAGTGGAGTTTATTTTTATTTGTTGACGTCTTTCTTAAATAATATTTATCAACATAGTTTTTTTAACAAATAATTGTCGATCCATTTTTTGATGTTAAAAATCGATTCACTTTGTTATATATATGGTTTTAACTGTCAACTCTTGTTAAATAAAAACATTTTTTTAATATTTTCACAATTGACCGTTTATCATAAACGTTTTCAACTTATTGATTAATCAGCTAAAAATGCTCGTAATAAGTGAAAGCAGTTCCGATCATTTGATAAAATCGTGGGGTTTGTGAATAAATATTTTGGTTTTATAAAACTAGGGGATATCGATTATATTATTTGATACACAATCACATTTGCATACTCACATAAAAAACCATACTTGAATTTATCGCTTTAAAAATCTTAAACTCGGCTTTATTTTCAGCTTTCTTCAAATAAAATTAAACTTTGTTATTTCAAGTTAATCTATTTTTAATAAGTGTTTTTTTACGTAACGCCAGGTGGTATCAAAGTTGGCGTGTTTTCCCAAATTAAATTACTTAATTGTACATCGTAGTAATCAAATCACCACGGACACGTGGAAAAATGTAACCTCTTATCTTCTTTCATTGTAATAAACCATAGGTAATTAAAACTGTTCCTGGAACACTTTTAAGTGATAAAATAAATTTGTTTATTTTTACTTAGACACATGATCATTCAGTATACCATTATCTTCTTCTAACTGTAGAGAAAAGTTTACAATAATCATTACCAATTTTGTAGGTTAAAAGTTTTTTTTGAAAGACATAGATTTTGTCATATCTGTATTTATAAAAATGAAAGTTTGTTTGTTTGTCCTCTATGCATTCCTTTACCATTCATCCGATTTCGATCGAACTTTGGTGAGTTGTTGTGCGCACACCCGTGAAGGTTTCTAAAGAAAAAAAATTTAAAATAAAAAAAAAAGCATCAAATACGTACAATTAGCGATATCTCGGGAAAAGCTTCTGATTCATTCGTGTACGCACCAGAATATGTTGGGTCATGAGTCAGCCATAAAGCAATAGTATTCATAACTTCAATAATTTATTTTACATGTGGGATGAATATCGTTGGAAATATGGAAACGATACCATATATTATTTGAAAAGTATCTATATCAAAAAAATCGGGCTTTTTTCGGGCTGAGAAAAATAAATCTGGAATTCAGGTTGGGTTCGGGTAACATGTGTGCTGGTTGGGACGGGCCGGGCCTGTAGATGACGGGTTCGGACCGAGTAATTTTATGAAATTTCAGCCCGTGTAGACTTCTAATCCAAAACTATTTCAATAAACAGAATTAAAACACAAGTCCTTTCTTTCTTTGAGTGGCATTGCAACGCTTGCCGGGCACTCAATAGTTAAAAATAAATAAAAATGTCAAAGCAGATATGATTGAGCAGAATTTGAAACAACAATTTTTTCCAGTATATGATCATTTAATGAATGAACGGTAAAATCCACCCTTCATGATCGAATTGTTCGGGTTCAAGTCTTTCCAATGTCAGTATAAATTTATTTTTTCAATTTACCATTTGAGATTTAGTTAAAATGATCGTGATATCATTTCTACTAAAATATTTGCAGTCAAGCGGTAAAATTAAAGTTTTCGTTTAATTAATTATGTATTTCTGGAAGGAGGAAAGCTGTAAATTTTTTTTTATATTAACCGAGATTATAGTTCGAAGAAAAATAGCGTGAATATATTACAGATCAAAAATCAGTGGGAGTTTAGCTCAAAATTGTAATTATAATTTCAAGTATACATGAGTGAATTTCTCAATGTTTTTTTTTGTGAAGTTCAAATATTAATGTGAAGTGTTGAATATCGCTTATTAGAGATTAATCGCAACGCTTTCGAGAAATAATTTAGGCATCAAGAATTGAAGATATCAAATTTACACATTTTTTGAATAAAAATACAAGTAAATTATTTCTTGATCAAATATACTTAATCACTTGTCTCCCTCGATTTTAGATCAAACAACATCATCCAAACTATTGAATGATTCGCTTCGTTTCATTGAATAAAGTTAGAAAAAAGTACATTTTTTCCCACATTAAAAATGTTTTTTTATAAATAGTAATTAAATACATACTCATAATAATATGGTTTGTTTTTAATTGTATACTAGTATTATAAAAAAAAATTGTAAACTAGAATTAATTATTTTGAAATGTTGTCACATTTATATCATTCATGTCAGGATACTTTCAACGTGACAAGTGTATTTTTGTTTTTCGTTAGAGAGAATTTTTAAAATTAATGGCGCCAGTCCACGTGAATATCAATTCGATCAATTGAATAAGATTATTTTCATTACGTGATACAAACATCGTTTTTTTTCAATGTGAATTATATCACGTAAATAAATGGATACTCATCACCTTCCCAGTGAGATTTCAAAATACAATCAAATTGAATTTCAGCATTAATAATTTAGTCAATAACATAATTGTAGATAAATTATAATGACAAACGTATCTCAGAAATCTCATTTAATGATCAAAATACTGATTAAGTATACTTAAAATAACTCGCCGGGTCTGTGGTGCAGTGGTCAACATTGTTGGCTTCGTTTACGAATCACATGGGCTTGAATCCCAGTTCGGACAGACACATAAATTGATTTACGGACTTCTGTTCGAAGGCTTGGGTGTTTGTGATGTCTAAAATTCAGATCCTATAAACGGAGCCTAGCGAAAGCGATTAGCTAACCACTACTCGTATTCTAATCTGATTCTTTTATTCTTATTATCTTCGATAAAAAGAGGATGAGCAACTGAGAAATTTACCAGTAGTTCTCTCAGAAAAACTTTTGTTGATATACCTCCATTAGGAGGCCATATGATCCAAATTGAGAAAGGACATGGTTAAAAAAACAGTTGTTAAGTCTCGACTCTTTTTTTATGTATGTTATCTTATGCAAAGTCAGGGTTTTAAGAAGTTGGTCGACTTCAACGTGTTATATACCTATCAGCCTATTCGAATATTTTGTTTAAAAAAATGGATCCCATGGTTTCGACGATCGCATTATGCCGAAATAGCTGTCAACTATAAAAGATATTTTTTGCGTAACTCAATGGTTTGTTATTTTTAACACTAATATTATGAAGTTACTCCCAATTCGACTTCGATGTATTATAATATTCCTCATAACAGAAACATCAAATATGATTTTCGATAGGCAATCAAAGTCGCACATATTTTTTTTAATAATCATCAATATTTAAAAATAAAAAATTTGTTTTTTACTATTTCCACATGTTAAGAAATGACTGGACTGGTTAACCTCATCCCGAGCATTATCAACTGATGGTTAGTTTCCACCAAGAATTGACAGTTAACACCTTAAAAGAGAAACATCAACTATATAAAAAAATGTTATTAAGATAAATAATAAAGTAAATATATATATATATATACAATGTATGGAAATATTCTAAAGTTTTAACAACAAACCCAAACCCATTTGTATTTCTCAATACAGCACATTTTTAATAAGTTTATTAAATATGAAATAGTTTTGTAGAATAAACAGTCTCTTTCATTTGAAGAAATGATTACACATAACGATAAATATTGTAATTCATACACATAAATTTCCTACGTTCAGTACAGCTCGATGAAAATCATATATTAAAAATATATTTCAAAATACAAACATGAATATATTACGTACCACGGTTTTTCATTTATACTTTTATGGTAAGTCGTATACTAAAGCTCTACGTGATAATTATTGTTTTTGGCTGCACCCTGCGGGCCAAAAAATTTTAGGGTGCAACAGTGACCAGGTCAGGCGGTCACTTTGGGGTCGCAGCAGTACCCACTCGCTGCACTTTGTAGAGAAGGAATCGTGGCGGTAGGTTGCTAGGACTCATGCTATGTGGGCCACGGTATTGATCGAGTTATTCACCACCCCTCATCAACATTCTTCTCTGATGGCCAAAAGTAATTGTTTTTAAATTTATGATTACTGCACTGATAATGGCGGCTTACATTATTGAACATTGTAATGTTTAATATCGTCGAAGTATTATTTGCCATTAAAAAACATTCTACAGGAGTTAATTGCGTTTGAGGAGTTACAGAATAATTTTATTTTATTAATAACAAATCAGGTTATTTAAATTAACCAAGTATTAAGATTTACAATAAAAGGTTTACTTATTTTTCTTGCTCCTTTTTATATATCACTGCTTAATAAAAGTGCACATCAATATCGAATGCGTGTCGAAAGACATGATGAGGACAGGGGAAGTCAAAATACGCTTTTCACGTGTAAAACATTATATCGAGTACAATTCTTGCTAATACTTTCAAATCCATGCATATTGTCAGTATTATTAAGGAGGTTTTCTTTATGTAATTTCTTATTAAAAAACACTTGCAGGAAAGGGATTTAAAGACATACTCTGTACCCAAACAAGCAATAGAAGGCAAGGCAAGACCCACTTTGTAGACTTGACAATAGTTGCAAGGAGAATGGGTAAATAAAAAAGGAAACAATAAGTAATTTATTTAAATATGACACACATCTTTTTTAATCGAATAAATCACCTAAACTGTGTATATTCATGGTTGATCTGTTAGCAAAAATATATACATACCTATAATTAAATCTGCTGCAGATATACTGTATATTTAATATATTTAATATGTACAATATTTGTCTTCAGCGTTATCTCTACAGCCCATAGTGGGTCTACGTCTGGTTTAGCTGTAGTCTTTGAACATAGTCTTTTAGTTTCCAGTTGATTACCTATCAGATTAAAACCGTATTCTTGTATAATAATTACTAAATAGCTGTGCAGTACCATTTTATCAAAATATTATTGCCTATAGTTTACTCCTTAAAACGATAACCCTCGAAGTTGATATGTGGGTTTGTAAGCATGTCATTGGACGCTGTGTAAATGTAATGATACCTGATACCTAAGAATCAGTGATGCGTTAATTAAGAGGGTGATTATTTCATTCTAAGCGCTTAAGTAATTCGATCCGTCATTTCGTAGGGTTTCACCTGTCACTACGAGTAGCTACCTATATCCAACGTACTTGCTTTCTGTTACATAGGAATCACGCTTCAAAAAGTGAAAATTCATCCAAGGTAATGAACGAGTTACGCACTGGGTAGATGTCCTTTTGATAGAACGCAAACGACCGTCCTTCCCTTTTACCAACTCAAATGGAAGTAATCGTGCAGTATTGTTAACACACATGGCACCTTTTTGAGTATATATTTTTTCAAAGTACTGGGATAATTTGAGTGTTTTTAATTGATGATAATGATGTACCAAATACTGCTTTAAACTTCAGACTTTAATACTGCTACAAAATTAAAAGGTGGCAACGCCACGTGTCATAACTCTTGGATATGGCTTAGTTCTGTAATAGAAATAATTTTGGTTGAAATCACATTTAGACTTATTAATCAATACTGAAATATGATATGAACGAAATCGTATAAATAAATTAACTAATTATTATATCAATATTTCAATTTAAAAGATTTTTATATTTCACGGTTTATACTAAAAATATAAATGCATTACTGCTAGGCAGAGACATCAATACAAATATGTATTTCAATAGAACCATATCTTATTATCTGTTATGTGTTTCCATCAAAAATAAACGGTAACCAATAAAACCCTTTATCATTCGAATGCCATATAATATATATTGAAATTTGAATGTTTATCTTATATTATACGTTTGTATAAATCATTTTATTTCACGAACTCTCTTTTGAGTTTTATCACTAATATTAAACTCTTTTTTTCATTTTTTCAACCTTGATTACAGAAAATAATACTCTACCAAGTTGATCCCGAGTCTGTTTATAAATAAATATCGATTATCTAATTCAAAGAATACATGTTCTGTTTGATTAACGCATCATTAATATTTAAGATTAGCAAACGGTCGACGGAATGAAAGCTTAGCATTCTTTTTATATGTTAATAATTATGTTTTTATTAAAAATACAATCCTTCCTATATGTCATGAAGTGTTTCTTAGTCAGCGTACGAAATAGTTGATTCTTACATTGTACTTATTCTTCTGACCATATTGAATCCCTTTCAACGATAAAAAATTACACGTTTGTGATACACAGTCGATTCCGTTTTATAAGTACACCGGTAAATTGGGACATCTGGATATTTGGGAAAAATTCCAAGGAAAAGAAACCAAATGAAGAAACAAACAGAAATAACTTTTGACATCCGGGACATCGGGTTCTCTTTAATCGGGACAAAACATCAAAATGACAATATTTTATTTTGACATAAGTTATTATAATTTGATATAAGGATTATACAATTAAAATGAAGACTGTGTAGATGCAATAGTTGAAACCAAAACATCAAAAAATTAACAAAGATGTCGACTACGAGGATGAATATTCTTATATTCATGTCACTAACCAGGAGGCAAAGAAAAATAAAGCAGTGTTTCAACATTATTTTATGAAAAGACAAAGACGGGAGCCTAACCAATCCACACTGAATATCTGTGCTGACTTTGTGTAATTTATTTCAATCCTGTAAAAACAAGAGACAGACTACAATAATACACTAAAAAAAAATTTTAAATGCTGCTCTTAATCATAAATCTTTAAAATGAGATAAACAAGAGATGTTAGACATAAATTTTTGCGTAGTTCAAATTTATTGAATGAGAAAACTGTCTTTCCTTCTTCCCCACTTCTATATCGGATTCATTATTAATCTATGCATATGTATTCAATATCAATAAATTTATTTTTGTAATTTAACTTGTAAGAATCGATTCTAGTCTCCTTAAATTTGTTTTTTAGATATTTATTTGGAATTTTTGTAATAATGAATATGCATGGTTTGGTTAATGACTCCGTCGAAAATCTTTCCCCTATAATATCAATAGCCATCTTTTGATATCAATACCTTGAAGTTATTACTCTATTTACACTTTGTAATAAATATCCAATTTACTCTGCTGTTAATTAATTATTTTATAGCTGCTTGCATTCTATTGGCTTCTACAGATGTAAGGTACTATTTAAGCACGGAGGGCTGTGTCAATATCTACACTCCATACCAATTTAATTAAATTCACTCCATTTTCCGTGATTTAATTTATAATTTAATTTTCATTCAATTAGTGTTTTGTTATGAAAATATCATGCTAACACTGTTCGTAATGCGACAGCAATATTATTTTCTTGTTAATAATGCCTTGCAATGTTGGTGTAACAATATCATTAGTAAAGATTGAATATACATTTTATGTATATCTTACTCAATGGAGGATTGTTTCTTTGAGATTGTTTTAACGAACGCACTCAGTTTTACACATACAATGATCATATGATAAAATTATTTAATTGTTATAGAAAAGGGTGTTTTATTTTAATACATCTACAAAGAATTGACAGTTTTTCATTTTTCTGGAGGGATTGATTCTCTGCACACTTATGTACACGCCACCAAGTCTTGTGTAGTTGCTCCAAAGACACTCCCAATTAAGAGGTAAAAAACTGTAGATACGCTTAACGTTTGTTACGCCACTGGATACTACCATATAAAATTAACAGATGGGAAATCAGTGGTGGGTGATCAGAGGAGGGCAAGGTAGTTAACACGATAAAAAGATTTTTTTATTATTCAAGAATAGATTTAAAGCATCATCTAGAGTTGACGATTTGAAAGGAATATTTTTAGTTATTTCATCTATATTAATAGATATTTTTTAGAATGTATATGATTTAAAAAAAAAACAATTTTCAAGAAACCAATGTCAGCTGACATCTATATTTATTATTATAAAAGATTTTAAATTATTTAAATACGGTTGGTATTTTATTTTAAATACTCTCAAAAATCCTGGCAATTATGTGTAAGAAATGATTTTTTTTAATTGACTATTTAATTTAACTAGAAATTGAAAATATTAGATCTTCAATTATATATATTTATGTATGAGATATGCTTACTCTAAGCCTAAAGCAATTTCAATGAATAAATTATTAAAAATTAAATTAACAAATATTTAAATTAAGCAATAATGTTTTAAATTTTATAAGCTTCAGTACTGGATATGGATAAAATTTTATTTGTTTACGATTATTAAACTTATATTTATGACATATACGTATTTGAAGATGACGTGATACTGAAATAGCTATGGAAATATTTAAATTCATTAAGAATTAAATGATTTTTTTCCTTATAATAGTCTTGATAAAAAAATGAAACCCAACATCATATAATAAGAGTTATGTTCCATTAAAATCCTTACTATTTCGTATAAATTACATGAATTTAAAAATCAGTCAGTTTTACGTATGAAAAGTACGGCTTTGGTCCAAACGGGTTATGGGATCATCGGTTAGATTAATGAATTTGTATTCAAAGTCATAAATGTTTGTGATATTTTCATACTCCCATACACCCAAAATCCGATCCTGAAAAATGGGCGTCGAGAGAGCGATTATCTAACTGGAAATCCTATTCTCAAAATTATCAGAGACTAGACACTAATAGTACAGTAATAATAGTACTAATAGTAACAGTGATGCTTAACACCTTTACGCCGAACGTAATAATTGTTGTAGTTCTCTATGAAAATCTATTATGTTGGTATCTAAACTAATCAACATCGTATATTGATTAGACAGGATTAATTTGACATAAAAAACGTAAAATAAGAAAATAATATTCAAGGTATACCTCATACATTTACGTTAGACAGATCGTCTAATAACAGCAGTGAACATAGCCGCAATTAATACCGCATTCAAATATAGGTCTACCAACATTAAAAAGGTGTAAAGAGAAAAATTCAAAAAAATTACATTTAAAGCATTTCTGCCTAGGCTTTATTAGTGTATAGGCTTTAGTAAATTTGAGAAAAGATTGCAGGTATTTCTCCGAAGAGAAGCGCTGAACGACTGATGTAGTACCAGTCGGCTTAAAAACAATTTTTGTTACGAAACTTTGTTAGTATAACATGCTTAAAATAATTTATTATCATAGAATATACTGAAAATTATAAAAGTATTTTTGTAAGCACGAAATTAGTCGTTGCATACCTAACGAATCGCAGTATTTTCATAAAATC
This sequence comes from Himalopsyche phryganea, assembly GCA_022494535.1. Classification (NCBI taxonomy): domain Eukaryota; kingdom Metazoa; phylum Arthropoda; class Insecta; order Trichoptera; family Rhyacophilidae; genus Himalopsyche; species Himalopsyche phryganea. Next base: position 831,450 of record JAGVSL010000109.1, read on the forward strand.
CATTTAAATGTGAAATAAGAAGTCTCCAACGAGTCTCACTGCATTGCATAGTTGCATATTGCCGCCCCAAGCCTTCGCATTGTTTACAGGCTTAACCTAAAGCGGCGATTGCATACTTCAGAGCTTTTCAATTCACATAAAGCAGAAACTAAACCAACTTTATACTGGGTGTGCAGTACATTCATATTATACAATATACGATAATCTATTTTAGTTTCTTGAACTCTCCGCTGAAACTTTTTCAGATTTGATATTATTTTCCGTAATAAGTTTTCCCAGTGTCAATAAGAACAACCACAACATTATCTTAACTTATCTTTTATTTAAATTTTTTGTACCAAATATCAAGTAAATATAATCAAGTATATTCCTCATCTGTATTTATTTTCACTACGCATATTTTAATGGTTTTTCTTCCATTCGCTTCACATGAACTTTCTCTCACGTAGCTAAAAATAGATCGACATCGAAAAAATATTTCAACTTATTTTCGACAAGGCTGAAACGAATAATATTTTCTATTATTTTTTGTAAAAACTTGCCAACGAATAAAAACTAACTAGACAATAATTGATTGATAATCTTATCACCACGTGTATGTGTTCTGACTTCTAGGAATTTCCAGGTTGGGATTTTGGTTTCCATGTGGTTGAATTATAGAGAAAAAATCATGTGAACAATGTGTTTTTATATATGCATTTATGAATAAAATTTATCATTACGTCGAATGAAATTTTAATACCTTTTTATTTTATTTGAATATGTCTTCAATTCTACGTGAATTCTAGGCAATATGAGGTGAAATAAAATCGGTACTAGTAAAGTAGAAAAAGGTTCATGAATGACAGACTAAGATAACAAAGTGAACGTGCGTAATATTATATTTTACTTCTTTATGACATAACAACATAAGAGAAGATGTTGAAAAGCGCTGGTAAGGCTGCCGCCGTCTCTCCCACCCTGCACTTAGTATCGTCGAAGGGGCAGTTTGTTATTTTTCTGCATATTTGCCGGAAGCCATTAAAAGCTGACGGCGCCATGGCGCTTGCTTTTATGCCTCGAAATGGCCATGCCAGTCACCTCGGTCTACATGGAACGATTTTTCGCTGGTTTTTCTAGAATTTATTATTCAAATCAATTTATAAGTCTGCATTGTCATTATCCGCATTATGATATGAGTTTGCTGTATGCTTGTTTTAGCAGGGCTTTTTTGAATCGTTGTTATTTAATAACTATGAAAGATTTTATTTTCATTCAACTTAAATTTTAATTCATGATTATCCTAAACCGCATCTTATTGGCGACTTGTCAGTAAAGAAGACAAACAATATATATCAACGACATTAAAATATAAATATTGATAAAAGAAGCATGTGCCGAAAAGATACAATTAAATTCACATTTCACAAATTTATCTATAGTTTGTTTTTGTCTTTTTCCCAAATTACCTATCATTAAAAGTATGCGGAACATTTGTATTTTAATACACGTTTGTAGGCTTAATTTTCAATAAAATAATATCCGTTTTTTGTTTCAATATCAGGTAATGTTTAAAATATAATATTTGGCTCTACCTCCCCATCCTTCACACATATCAAAGAAGCAAAGCATATGTTACACGTGAAATAAGTGTAATAACAAAGCAAAATTTTTAATATAAAATTAAATTAAAAACTTAGTTAATTACTTAGTTAATTCGTTAATTAATAACTTAGTTATTCCACTTGCCATTATTAAATTTAATGCCCTTGGGTTTTTCACATCCAGGTGCCAGTAATTGATTTGTTTATAGTGTAACAGTGTTTATAGTGTAGAATGTAATAAAACCCACCCCCACCCTTTTAAGAATTAAAATTATCGTTTAGCTTAGAAATAAATAACCTTGCGATACGGTTAGTCTGAAGATGCTTCTTAAAGAGGCGAAACGCGTCACGTCAGTGATAAACCAAGTGGAGTAACTAAGTTATCAATTTTTAATTTAATTTTATATTAAAAATGAACTTCCACAAAGTTACCGCAAAATCCATAGAAAACAATAATTTTTAATTTTAATTCAATAAAACGAAACAAAATACTCATGTCAATAAACCGCTGGAATTGTGGTGTGTCGTTATGTATCACATGTAGGACAATGTAAGGAAATCACAAGTAACCTAAGAACTATATTAAAACCCATTTAAAATGATCTAATAAACCGACTGAACCTTCTGGTTGCTTATTTAATTTCTTGTTGTTTGACTCTTCTGATATTTTGAAGATACTATTTAAAACAATATAATAAACAGGTTTATTGCTTCGTAAGGATCGAGTAAATACATTAGTTTATTTTAAATTGGCGCACTTTATTTTATTTTGTGCTTAAATTAATGTTATTAAATAAATATAATTAACGTTTATAAACGACGGTGGGCCGGGCCCTTCAAAAAATAATATCATCCTATTAGTTGAAACGCTGACTTGAATATTGATCTACGCACAGCGTTTTGCCACGATAAAGCGAGTAATTAAATAGGGCGACGCACGCTAAATGAGGAAATTCAAATATACCTTCATTTAGCCCTTAATGGATGGCGGTGTATTTAGCAGATTACTTAATGTGATTTATTTAATATTTTCGACATTAATTCAGGTCTCAAATTCCGAGGAATATCACTCAGGTGAATGGTGAACGCTAGGCTCTCGCGTAACATTAAGGAGACCGTATAAATCTTCGTGTACACTGCCTTATTGTTCAAATGTTTTATATTGGATTTGTAACGCAAATTTACTACCTGTAATTTTTGGTGTAAAATTTGTGAAAAAGCGGTCTCGTCATGCAAAAATATTAAGCGAACACACTTTTTAGTTTAATCTTATTAAGCATTAGTAGAATCAACCCTTATAATATTACGATTTCGAGTATAGTCTGTAAAAACTATTGTTATAACTCATAAATAACATCGATCAAAAAAACAATTTTTTTGTTTCACGTTTGTGAACAACACATGAGTAAAATAATATGAGAATGCCTGGTCGAATAGGATTGAATGATTGGTTACTGGCATCCAGGATGAATTGGAGGGTCTCAATGCAAGCGCCACTTCAGTCCTGTTAATCTTTTTTATCTAGATGCCTTGGGTTAATACAATTAGGGGTTATATTTACAGTTACAAAATTAGGACACATACAAAAACACATTTTACTTAAGACAAATTAAAATTAACGTAACTTTGGCAAACAAACTTAAGGCATTGATTGCCCTGTCCGATAGGACGAGAAAAAAACAATTAATTTTTACCTAGTGACGACCAAATGAATGCCGACGAAATCCATGATTTTTAACAGTTCGAACATTGCAATCTGTAATCTTTTTGACGGGTATACGACGTTTCCGCCCCGAGAGGTCTATTTTGAACTGAATGTCCTTCACGATGATTTTACCGTTACTCCGATGTTAAATGAAATAATATTTGCTTGCCAAGCGGTACAATTATGGATTTAAATATTTAAAGACTACTTAATGTATAGTATTGGGTATGTTGCAAAACGAGGGTGTATCACATATTATGTCGTAATCTATTGTAGAATGGAACAAGAAGTAAAAATGACTTCAATAGTGTCCTAAAAAATACAGTTACAAATTTCGTGAACTCTTCTAAACGAATAGCTTGAATCAATATTCTTTTTTTCGCAACCATGTTCGCTCTTAATGTGGAGCATATGGACTTTAAATAGAGACTCTAAATAGAACTTAACAACTGAAGATTCTCTACGAAAACTGGTTATTCTTCAATCACTCAAGCTCTAGTGATCGGATAGTAACGGAATGGGTTAAGAAAAGACTAGTGAGAAGCTTATCGCACTTGCTACGCACCGTATGTAGGAACGAATGGGTGAAATGGAATTAAGACATCGCAGACATCCATGCCTCCAAACACAAATCCACAAATGAATTGAAAAAGTAATATATGAGACTATTCGTTTTGTGATTCGAACCCGTGAATATTGCAACCGAAACTCGACGTTAACTCAGTTAAATTTTCGAAATAAATAGTATATTAGGTGCGTGTTGCAGTGTCGTTGGCTTCTGTAACGGAACTCACGGGCTCTAATCCCAGTACGGACAGTTTCATAAATCAGATTTTTCATTCGGTCGATTTCTGGTCAAGAGCGTGGATATGTATGATGTCTCGAAGCTCTTAGCTCACCACTAGTCCTGTCCTAATCCTATTATTTTATCCCTACTTTCTTTTAAAAAGAGCGCTTGAGCAGCAAAATAACAAGGGGTTCTCGTACGAGGCCATATGCTTCACATTGGGAGCGGACAAACCAAAAAAAATATTAACTAAGCTAATATGATGGAAACAGTATGTAGAGTAAAATTTCAAAATATTTGGCGTATAGGCTGTCAACTATAATGCCAGATATTTTTTTTTTAAATATTGTAATCATTAAATAAATATATGCTATTTATTCAAATAAAGTATTGTAATTTTAATTATTCGTAATCAGTTTATGGCGGCTCATGCTTAATTGAAACAGAAATGTCAACAATATTCCTCATAAATAGCCATATCACACGGGGAATGAATGCCAAAAAATAATTTTCATAAATTATTCATTATTAATAAACATATTTAAATTGTTTTTAGTTTCACTGCACGTGTTTTATCAGAACTGATTAAAAAGCAAAAATACATAAATTGATTTTTTCGTTTGTTAATTACCCAGTGATATTTGTGTTTCAACGTAATTATTTTATGCCCTTGAAAATAATTAAATTCGCAGTATAGTCGGTTACGATTTTTTTAACTACTATCTCAATAAGTCTAAATGATGAAAAAAATATTTTCTACTACATGTAGGTACAGTGAAAAAACTTTAACCTACTAAACTAAAAATTGTCGTCCCCGTGACGCAGTTGGTAACGTCATCGGCTCCTGCTACGAATGTCTCGAGTTCAATTTCCGGTGCGGACCTTTTCATATATCTTTCGATCGATTTATGAATTTCTGTTCGTAGTCTGATTGTTTGCGATGTCTAAAACTCTCTCCTGTTCATCCGATCTTCAAAAACGGCCCGTGGCGGGGATTAGCTAACCCCTAGTCCTGTCCTATCCATATCTTTCTATCTCTACTCTCTTCGAATAAAATAGAGAGGTTGAGCAACTGAGTAACAAGCAGTTCTCATAGAAAATTCCTGTTGAGATACCTCCATTAGGAGACCATATGATCCACGCTGGAAGCGGACATGAGAAAAAATTCGATGACATAATTGTCGATACACTTGGTCTTTAACATGTATGTATAAGATTTTGGAAAAATTTTACATAATATAATTCCTCTTAAATCTTTTTATTCTTAACAAGGTGGCATGGCATATTGGTTAAACGCTGATTAAATGGTTACTTTTAAAAAACATTTCTTAAAAATTGACAAAAAAACCTGAAATATGTTTTGGCATCGTATTAGGTGGCGGATCATTATTTCATGTTATTAACATCCGATTTATTATACTCACAAAACGTTACCGATTTCCAGCAAAGTTGAAAATTATCACCGAATCCATAAAAAGTTTCATTTCCATTCCAAACTATGTGAAAATTGATCGTTTGGGAAGTTTAATTTGAAAACACTGGATGAAATTTTAAATTTACTTCAAACTTCCACGCTGCTAAAAACAGTTTATTGGTTGTTTTTCACTCTTATCTAGGTTATTTTCATTCGTCTATGAAAGATCTTTTTAAATTAAATAATTTCACTTCCGCAGCAGTAATTTTATTTAAGATTGACACACTTCTTAAAAAGGAAATTTTATTTTGTATCTTTATCTTAATGAATCGTTTCGCCCTATATACCCTAATTTACCAAAATAATCAATTTTAGCAAATCTTATTTAAGACAAGAACCGTACTTACTTATATTTTACCACTGTATTGTACTTTCGAACATTTCTTTTCTTGTATTGTATATATTTTTTTAGAATGTTCACTCTCAATGTGGAGCATATGGACTCCTAATGGCTTTTTACTCAGTTACTCAATCTCTTTTTTTAAAGAAAGTATGGATAGAAGGATAGGGCTGAGATAGTACTAGTAGTTAGCTAATCACTTTCGCTGTACCCCGTTTTAAGAATCGTTTTGTGAATCAATTTATGAAATCTGTTCGTACTGGGATTGGAACCCGTGATATCCGTAACTGAAGCCAATGACGTTGACTACTGCACCACTGACCCGCCCAAAAGTAGTCTGTATATACTATATATTTACATAAAAGGTTATTTGAAAAATATTCAATTATATTTTCGCTAAAACAGACTCTCGTGCCATTTATCTTATTACTATGTGGCTAATAATACTTAAAATTCAGTTTGATGAACCACAGACAAAAATTATCATCTCGAAAGTTCAAATGCCACAAGAGGTCGCACTCTCCGAGACGAATTTGTAGCTAACTTAGTTTTAATTCGTGTTTGTTAAATATCAGGACTAAAAATATCACTATGCTTGAACAAAGTAAAACGTACAATAATCTTTATTCATGTATGCGAACTTTCACTTTTAGTCTTTACTTAAACCTGTTTGAAAACTAAATTTATGAAAAAAATCTTTTAATTGGCTACTAAAATCCTACCGTTTTACATAAAATATCAATTCAGCAAAATTTTTAAATATTTTTTTTAAAACATTTATTTTATGTTTTTTCTATATTTGTTAGCTTTGACACAATTTTAATTATATGAAAATGTATTTATATGATTCATCATCAGCATCTTCAAAATAAACGTATATTCGTATTAAAATAAATAATACTTGTAAAAATTACATCTGTCACTTAGTTTAGCTATAAAACTAATGTGGAAAACTGTTTGACTTGAAAATTTTGCACGGACCGAAATTTGATAAAATTCCGAGCCCGAAATCTTTAGGCCCGAGTCTAGCCCAAGTCCGAGCCTTAATATCACACTTGTTACCTGAACCCGGTCCGAAAACGATATTTATTTTTGTCTGTACGAAAAGAGACCGATTTTTTTATTTACAGGATTGTTGACATCGATTTTCGAATGAATAAATTTGATTTATTAGTAACAACACGAATTAAACTATTTACGTTATTAACGTTTTACTATTATTTACATTTTGGCTAGCTCAAGTGCCGAACATAGTCCAAAAATATTTTTCTGAAAATTAAATTCTTTACCCGGACCCGGCCCGGGCCCTATGTATACCCGCCCGAGCCCGGGCCCTTGCAGACCTCTTTTTTATACACTCCGAATTGAAAGGCATGTGATTTCCTATTTTACTTATATGTTTAAAAAAAATTACAAGTTTCATCGGGAATACTTTGAAGTTCACTTTATTTTTTAAGATTTGCAAGCGAAAACAACTTAACTTGTTAGAGATCCACTAGAGTTGTAAACATAACAAATTTTACGAAATAATAATATGTTTATTTTATCGCTTCGCTACTAACTATCATAGTTTCGTTTTTTTATAAATTTAATGATTACCAAATAGCTATTATTTATAAAGTTGTTACTCATGCCGCCCGAAATCTTATGAAAATATTTTATAATGTCACATGTGAGTCTACTGTGGCCTAAATCGATCAAATATTTCCAAATCACGCATGTGTATGACAAATATTATGATGGATAGGCGCCATTTCGATGGCCACGTTTACGCATTCGTCAGGGGTAAAATAACCCCCCGGTCGATAGAGTGGTGTCGACGCTGCAGCCGAGCGCTCTATGTAGGTCACTTGCACACAACGGTTTGTTTGGGTGCGTCGTCTCCTACCGCCACCGCCACAGCTTTCCGCCGTGCCCCGTTAGCCTTAATGTACTGTACAAACACTCTTAATCATAATTAATTTTATGATCAACGATATGACACTATGCATATAAAAATCGTTAATTGAGAACAGAGAAATAAGAACACAGTATTACAAAACTCAATTAAATACTTTATCGTTTTTACTTCGTCATATAACAATTTTAAACGTCCGTATCTCTTCTATCTAAACCTTGTTATGGCTGTTAATCTAACATTTGTTTCTTAATGAAATGAAAAGATATTCTTGATAAGTCTTAATGTATCAAGTAATATTATTTGTCACATAAGTCAATCGTTTCTTAGCTGGACTTTGCAATTTTTACGTCGTCACTTTAGACCTTGATAAATGAGTTGGCAGAACTCAAATATATTGTGTAGAAATTATCTCACCACTAAAGAACTTTTGATCAAATTCAGCGATGTTCATTATTTATGACTTAATTATGATAAGGTATCTAATAGTGTCATAGTATGCCTGTTATTAGTGTGAGTAAATATCTAAAATTGATTCAAACCAAAAATTGGAAGATGCTAAACGAAGAATTTTACAACTTCGTTTAGAGAAATTTTAAAATGGCTGATACGCAATTATTGAATAATGTGATGTCATTTTAAGTTTAGCGTTGATTAAAATTAAAACTCCATTAATTATGTACTTTGTCAATATGTTAAAACGTTTTTTCAATAATAACAACATTTAGAAGGTATTCGATATTGATGATGGCGTAGAGGCTGTCGAGTTTAAGGGGTGCGGCGCTCGAATGCGCAGTCGATCAATAACAACGCCTTCCCTGTCCTGAGGGTGCATCTCGATACTGCAATCCCAAACTCCTGTTTGTAACTCTTCGATTTAAAGGTTTTTTTTTAATCAAACACAATTTGTTTTGTATTACTTTCGGACATTTTCATAACATTAAGTACCCGTTGATTTTTTTTTGTCATGATTTTTCAAAATAACAATATTTTTTTCCAACAACAAGTGTTAATATGTATTGTCCGATATTAAAAAAAAATAATTAACAATAAGCACAGTTGATCTTAGTTGATGTAAGATTTGTTGAACTAAAATTAATTTAAAATCTAATCTGCTTAAACTAGTACCAAAATTACCATATGAAACTTAATTTTTCATTTCATTTTTTTATTCATGAATGTTGCTTTAATTTTTTATTCTAATTATTTTTTTTTTTTGCTCTTCTCTCTCGTATATTTTAATATATGGTTAATTATGCTAAGCTTATAAAAATATTTTCTGTTATTATTTTAATCATAACTAAGTTTGTATTGTCAATACAACTGGTTTTCACACGAAATAATTAGTAATTAATAGTAAGTATAGAATTGTTATAAATTTGTATTTTTTTATGAAATCAGAATTAAAATAAACATTCATAACTGAAACGTCAATACATATTTCATAAACATTTTACTGACTAATCTTATTTGAATATGTACAAAATACGAATCAAAAAATCTTTGATTCGTATTTTGTCGAGTCTTCGAAAGAAAATAATTTATTAGAACACGTTGGGTTGACATCGTTAAAATTTTCGCGGCCTACTATCCTATATAACGGAGAGCGTCGCTGCAACCTCGTTATATTGGCCCAAACTAATATTGACAGATTTTCCTACCAGGGGTACATGAGTGTAATCACCCTATTGGTGAACGTAGACAAAACATACATACTTGTGTTATATGCAGAGTGCAATGACTCTGCTACCTCTTCTCTTTCTATGTTCGCCTGGGCCCCGGGCGACCCGTTGTATCGGGGTTACAGGACTCAGTAAGGGGTCAGCTTCAGTACATGTGTCCTTAACAGCATCTGAATTGTAGTCAATTTGTATTCACCTTGATGCGCATGTTCTCCTGTTACAAAGAATGATTTAAAAAAAATACAAAACCACAATACTGTAATATTTCTAACGAACTATATCCAAGTAAACCTTATTACGAAAAAAACAAGAAATGGATTTTTTGTGTCAATGTCTATTCCCAATATTGAGCGTATAGACTATTAATTTAGCCTTTCAAAATAATTTTTAGCGTGAACTGATGGTAAACAAGTCACTGAATCTCTACCTGATAAGAATAGGGAAGTATTTAGCTAATTTATGATGGTTTGGGTTGAATGCCTGTATCAGAATGTTTATTAATTCAAATACATAAATCGATTAAAAAGGTTCGACTCGGGAATTCTTTTGGGAAGAAAGCCCTATAGAAATAACCAATCCACTACGAATACTATATGTAAAACTGGCGATGGAAATCATTAATAACAAGCTAATTGCAACGTAACTCATCCTAATTATCGTAATAAAAAGTCATTTTACACAACACACATTTTCATTGTTATACTAATTAGTAAACTTAAGGGTAGTTAATTGATTCACTTACGATAAAACCTTTTTAATTTAACGATTTAGATACAATTATATTTGTACGGCATGGGAAAATTGAATGGGGCTGAAATATATTGAACTCTTCCCTACTGTAGACGTATATTACATCGCTCGCTTGTTTCCCGTTTCTTCATAATTGATTGAATTCCGACCCAGTTACCTGTGCTATTTTTATAGTGGGCAGGTAATAGGTAAGCCCTTACTATTCGTTCTGTGACCTCTTCTGTATGCAATGTGTATCTACAACCGTATATATGTGGTACTTGGAATCATATAAAAAAAACTCTAGTATAACATGGCATGTAACACACTGGTCTATGGTAAATCTGCGAATATATTATACCCTACAATGTTTTTTTTTCACAAAACGAAATAAACTACAGCTTAATAAAGATTATTCTGTCATTTTTAAAAAGATATAGAATCTGCTGTTAAAAGTCCAATAATTATCGGTCAATGAAAATGTTTCATATTAAAAAAATAACATTCCGACATTTTTGACATAAGAACGAATTATAAATCTCTATAATTGATATCACAATGTTGTTATTATTGTTTTCTGATAGTATTTACTGTTCTAATATTATGCATATATACATCAAACCAACAAAAAAAAATCTCACCCAGTTAGTAGTTTTAAATTTACTACACTACTTATTAATTATATTATAAATTATAACTTATAAATTATAACTCTCTACGTTGCACAATTTTTGAATTGAAGGAATGTAAAAAAAAAAATAGGGGTGGTAGGAAACCACGTCATAAAGCTTTCTAATGCTATTTGTCAATGTTGTCATTTTCGTTAGGTTTCGTTTTGACCGTGCACGTGGAAAGTGAGCAGGGTCCCAGGTCAGAGGGGTACGGGGCCGTCCCAAAGAGGAGGACGGAGGCGGTACACGTGGTGCAACGCTACGAGACACGTGGCGCCGGCATGGCTAGTAAAACCAATACTAGTGTTTACGTTTCTTTACATGCCTACGAAAGCGGCAACAAATTTTCCATCGCTAGTAATTTGCAATGCAGCTATGTTGCATGCCGTGGAAGCATTACTACCCTTCCGAGAGCGTTTTTATCAACGGGATTTTCGTTTGTATTTGAAATTGCAGGCAAAATACCAATGCGCAGCTGATGATTAGTATAAGTTTTTTCCTGCCAAAACGAATGCGGTGACACCGTTGTGTGTTTTTTACAACCATACGGAAAAAAAACATTTTATGACTTCTTTTACATCTGAAGAATTTTTAATTCAGGAAGCATGTTGCAATGAAACCAACTTTAATATCAAAACATATTTTATATTTATGCAAACTCTGAAATATCATAATGTATTGAAGCTTTGATGTTTCGTGTGAGCTGTTGAGAAATAACGGTAACAAATTTACTAATTTAATAAAGAAGGCATTAATTAGTAAATTAATGAAATAGTGACTGCTTAAATTAAAAAAATCATCTAATAAATTTTGTGTCTTTTCACAATTCACCTTCACTTTTAAGGTTTTAACTATCAATTCTCGGTGGACAGGCATTATATTTTAAAAATAAAACACAGTTTGTCTGTACTACTTCCACATGTTTATGATGATAAGAACCGGTTTCGCTCATCGATTGATAATGCTCGTGATGAGCAAAACCGGAATTGATCATTATAAACATGTGGAAGTATTGGAAATAAATTTTGTTTTATTTTTAAAACACAATTCACCTTGATGGTGATTAATTAAAAAAAAATTTTGAGCAAAATGCTATTTTGATTATACGTTTTCAAACGATTATAAATAAAGTGATTGCTTGTATTTTAGTAATTTAAACGCAAAATCCCCATAACAGGATATTTTTGTCTTTTATTACGTCTTCTATTTACTTTCTTATAATGGAGAAGTATCCAAAATACAGCAATTATGTTGTTCATCACGTCTTCTTTTGATGCTAGTATATCGCTGATGTATGCAATACGATTGATCCTCGTAGTATCTGTTTAACCACTATCTGGAGACTGCAGAACAGTAGTAACGACGCAGCCTTGCATCGATTCAGGTTCCACATGGACTCCCGTGAACGGGGGCCGCATTTTATCGACCAGATCCCGGATGCGCGCGCACCGCCACTGCACCCGGCTCTGCTAACGATCATCATCATCCCCGCATCCCAGTTAGAGATGCTCCTTACTTAAAGTATCGATTACTTGTACCAGATTTGCAATACTCGTTATAATCGCTGCTTTACAAACGCCAACACACTGTGTATTTTACTGCCAGGTATTTCAACCTCAAATGGTTGAGTCGTTCGACAAAAGAATATATTTTTTTTATAATTAAAAAAATTTAACGAAAATTTATTTCAAGAATAATGTAAGCATACAATTTATGGAAGAATGAATGATGAATGTCCGCTACCAATGTGGAGCATTTGGTCTCCTAATGGAAGTATCTTAACAGAATTTTTCTATGAAAACTGCTTGTTACTCAGTTGCCCAACCTCTCTTTTTTCGAAGAGAGTAGGGATAAAAGGATAGAGCCAGGACATGACTAGAAGTTAGCTAATTGCTCTCGCTACACCCTGTGAGGATCGGATGGGTGAGAAGAGGTTTTTGACATCACAAACACTCTACTACTACTACGAACATAAATCCATAAATCGATTGAAAGATCAATTTATGAAAACCGTCCTTCTCGGGAATTGAACCCGAGACATCTGTAACGGTATCTTACGACGGTACCAAATGCGCCACGGACACCGGGAGACGGTTAAAATACACACATAACCTTTTTCACAAAAACCGTCTTTCACTAAGCTTTTTTTTTTAAATAAAACACATATAATTATCACTTGATGATTGATCAGTTGATAATGCTCGCGATGAGCGAAATCGGTCCTGACTGTATTTTAAAAATATAATGCCTTTCCACCAAGCATTGATAATTTTTTATAGTCACGAAAAATGTTACATAATCCCGCATTCATCGTCTACTGATTTTAATTTTCTTCGATTAATCGGTTTAGTGTTGTGGTCACGTAACATATATTACCCGGATTGATCGTTTTCGTTGAACATTTGTCACACCACCCATTTTCACGTGCGTGCACCGAGACCGAGACCGCAAGTGTCACATTGTTGTGATGATGGCAGCTCATATGTTGGGTCTCTTGAAAAAAGAAAAATCTGGACTCCACTGAACATTTTTTGACATATTAACTTATAATAAAAATATGCACTCTAAAATTATTGTAAGAAACCTCATCCTTAAAAGCAAACGTGCGGAAACTAACACATTGAGAGAAATGGCCCAATTGCTGTGTGAGGATTTTGCGCGCAGCCCATGCAACCGCCTACGAATGCAGCTCAATTTCGCATGCAATCTTTAGTAAATATGAGTATGTATATGATAAATATATACATATATATATATATATATATATATATATATATATATGTCTGAATTATATAAGCGTAACTTCATCGTAGCACCTGTATCGTTTCAAGGAAAATTAAATTGGAATTTTAGAAAGAAATATTTAATATCACTCATTTCTCGTAAGCTGTTTACGATATTCCAAAAATCATTTGTTTAATTGTAGATAATTATTTATTGAAGCTGAAATTTTAATCATCGATTTAACCAAAACTAGTAAATAAATTGTAAAATGAGTAATAAATATTGTAATTTGTACTTTTATTAGTTCTGTAAAGGTAAAGAAAAACCACTTTCTCAATTGTTTCATTTATTAGATAATAGTTAGAATTAATGTCTTTTTGTATTTAATTATCAAGTTAATTTTCTGTGTTAAAAATAAAATCTTACTCTAGAGAAAATCTGAAAAAGTCTGGCAAAACACGTGTCACGCCTACTGACATTATCGGAAGAACAAAATAATTATATTCCACACTACCAACGAACAATCGGGGTAATATTTGTAACGGGGTCACAATATTCAACAGATAAATCGATGAAAACGATAAATACTAATAACCACCAAATACATCAACAATTTTGCTGATTTCGACTTGTTTTTCAAGTAGAACGACAATAATCATGCACGTATTAGAAATCATAAAGATACTCTAGTCTTTGCTATCTATTTATCATTTTGAATTAATGGTATTTATAACCCTCGTGGGGTTGTCATAAATTACAAAAATATAATCTATTGAAAACACCAAGGAATTGCAGATTTTTTTCCGAGAATATTAATGACATTTGTCTATACAGCTTTACTACTTTATTCTGTTCTTAGAAAATGCAATGGTTTCGTCGTTTTTCTAATGCGTAGCAAAAATAACATAACAGCTTTCTTCGTCATTACCTGTTTACAAATATTCCTTGCGAAACAATTGAAACAAAATAAATTCCGCTTAATCAATACTCAGTTATTATTGTTGTTGTTTTAACGCTTTCGTAGTATTTATTGTGCATCAGTATGAGTGCATCACTGAGCTTCTCCGTTTCATATCTTATACCCGTTTACGGGATTTACGTAGTTGTAAGTGTATTGGAGCTATTTATTAGTGTGAGTAGATTTATGAAAGTGTGAGATTTGTTAGATGTATGGGTGGCTGATGCATTTCCGCAATGCGCGCGCATTTCTTAAACAAAGTTTACTTCCTGCAAGATTGATTCTTCAACTGAGACGTTTTTCTCATTCTCCAGTTCAAACTGCATCACTTTAACCCATAAAAATCAAGCAATCTGTAAATAAATCGTTATATTTACTGTTTCGCCGTCGTAAATATGCAAATTTTGTAAGAAAATACGATGATTTTGAATGTTTTCTAAGATGTCTTCAAAAATATTAAAAGAAATAAGGCTTAAAATAATAATTACGGTGTTTTGGTCTATTGATGTCACCCTCAAAATAAAAGTTGTTCAGGAGAGATTAAAAACAATAGAGTTCCGTTATGAACCTTTGATATCCACTCCTGTAATTTCTCATGTTTTCAGATACGGAATTATACGTAGAGAGTGTCGATATAATAGTGGCTTACATCAAGTGGCTGAGTCAGAATTTCTAAGCCTAAAACCAATGTAAAATGATGTTTACCTTCCAAAAAGTGGTCAATTTATTTTTCTAATTTACATCATTTCGTCTTTAAAATGAGATGCAATCATTAGTTCACTATCGAATTTTTTGAGGGTTACATCAATTGGCCAAAACACGGTCGATATATTTGGTGTCTGTTAGTTAGTAGTAAAAACTCTACTTATGATATGACTAAAGTTTCAATTCCAGACACAATCAATTTCATTTTTTTTTAAATAAACAAATGGAATCATATGTGTAAGTATTTCTTATGTATTTTTTCCTCATGTTCATTCAGAGCAAATTTACTCAGGTTGACATTGAATTTATTTTTAAAAATCTTGCGTACTACCAATAAACCGTCATTCCGTACAATTCTCCAAATAAAAACTCTTGATTCGAGTCCATATAGTTCAATAAAAGTTTCACGATTCAAAATAAAGTAATGATACAACTCAAAAAAAGTAAAAGCTGCAATCTACGCACCACGCAAACAAACTGACTTCGCAATAATGATGCAAATACTCCCCTGTCACTTGATACTACAGATTAATTAGTTAGTGCATTTTATCGAGCTTTGATAAATATTAATAATATATGTCATAAAATTCTGCGAATTCGTTTTATTACAAACACTCTATTGCCTCAAACAGTCATTCTGTATTGTAAAAACGTCGATATCGCTTATCTATTCGTAGCACCCTTCGCATTTTCTGCTTTTACCTGTCCCTTGCTTCGACTCACGCGCACGCATAATGAATGAACCTTTCCATATGAATTCCATTACTCCAAATGTGCCCATTTAAATGCATTAACAAAACACAGACGCCCAGAGCAATAATAGGCGCCACATCGCCGAGCATTACTACACCGGGTTGCTTTACTTCCTAAGATGATTGTGAAAATCATCTCACATTGCCTATAATTGTTTTTTAGTTCATTGCAAACTATGAAACTAAGACTGATGGAAAAAAACACTACCTCGTAATGTCATATATAAGTGTGTTTAATATCAATAACGTTGGACTGACAATATATTTTTAAAAATTAAGACAAAATTTCTAGTACCATCAATTTGGGTAAGTTTCATCATCGGTGTATAATTGACCCACTACATGGAAAAAGGTGCTGTTATAATATCATGATAATGCTAATGTCAAATGAATATTTTTTAGTTAAGCAAACGTATTGAGTAGCCCCTGGTGGTGAAAGAATGAATTAATGTTCAACATAATTGGTTTTGTTGTTGAATTTGTAAGCTGTCAGCATGGAATGATAAAACACAATTTAAAAACTTATCTTAAAAAAAATTTGATTAGCTGTATATATTTTCCCATCTCAATTATGTACAGAATATATAAAAGCATAAAAAAAGTGTCCATGACTCGTGTTGTATCGTGCGCCAAAGTTACCCGATTTGGATGCAAACTTTGGCTCACCTTGTTTTGTCTATATTTATATATCAATTTTAACAATGAATCTATCTATAATAATTCGATTTAATCTTAAACATGAGTACAATTCTATGAAGAATAATACCACACATAAACGAAATGGCGAGCCATACAAATATAAAAAACCCTCAGAACTTGACCAAAGTTACCCAGATTGACCGTACTAAACTTTGTATTTTGATCAGGACTAGTCTTGCGCAGAGAGTTAAATCAGTTGAAAATACTACAAACCCGGTACTAATCACATATTGAAAATGTTGTTTTATTCTCAGTAAAACAATCATTATTGAATGATAATAATAAAACCAAATATACTTATTATTCCGAAAATTGATTAGATCTAGTACGGTACAATTTTTTATTCGTCAGCAACTGTCTTAATTCCTCCGCTGAACTATAATCTCCCCCCTCTCTTTTCTCACTTTCCGTTCGTTGTGGTGGCCTTCATCAGGCCATTATCGAAACAAAATGTTTTCTTTTGAATACATTTAACCCTCGCAATTTTCACGTTTCAACATGTCCAGCATTAAATTTATCATAACCCAAAGGCTAGGACGCAATGACCCATACTTGAGCTGCCATATACGAATCTATTTTTGAAAGATTTCTCGGAAATGATTGCCCGTTAGGAACTAACGGCGCCCGCCTCTTGGATGACTGGGCGTCTTTTTTAACGATTTTATCATTAGCCGCTTTCACTTTCCACGCACACCTCTATACACAAAATATGATAATAATTGAAGTCCTTGGTGCTGCGGCGTAATTTATCGATTCACGTACGATTAGCGACGAAGGAACGCGGACCTTCGTCACCGTCACGGAGAAAGCTTCGGCCCCAGTGATCCTCATCATCCCTAAGTGACCGCTGTCGTATTATTGTTATATTTTAAAACAAACTTACCTTTTCTCGATGCATCAAATATATATTATACTGTCAAGCAATTACGGCTTGTAATGTAATATTATAAAATTTAAAATACAATAAATAAATCTGGACATTATAAAAAGAATTATTGTTGGAATGGTGTTATAAAAATAAAAGACAAATTTTCGTTGTATCGTATGTTATTGTCTAATGCAGTGGCTGACTACTTTTTCACATAAACGGGTGTCCCAAATGAATGAACCGTAAAAAACGGCACATGTTAATTTTTCTGAACGGATAGTTTGATTCTTAAAGTCAAATCAAATTACACATCAAAATTTATTCAAATATAGTAAGAGTGCCCAAATACACTGCAATGGATCATGAGTGACCAAGGTAGGCATTGGTCGCTATTCTTAATAAAGACAGCAATACAACTTGATTTGTGTAAATCAGAAAAACTACAAGTCGTATTCTGTGGTCTAGTGGCAAGAGCTTTACCCTTGAAATCCGGTGGGTCTAAATTTGAAGTTTTTGACACAGGTGTCTTTGGTGTTTTTTCTCCCAAATTTAATCTCGAGTAACTTAACAAGGAATTGTGATTTGAGTTGATCTCATGTGATTTACAAATTTTAAAATTATCTGACACCTTGGGTGTTAGATTTAACGCCAGACTTTTTTTTTATCTTAATTACTGTTTTTTTATAAATCAATACACCACCGCTGAATCGACCTGTAGATTCACATCAATACACTGAAGATCATCACATAATTTTCAATATAATAAAATAAATCTCAATGTTTGGTAAATTGAAGTAGTAATATCTCTTGGTATTTCGTCCCTCTCAGTTGTGTGATCAAATGATCGACTTCCTGGATCGACACTATTATATAATAATTGCTGAATCGATTTATAAAGTTGTGTTCGGAGGTCAGAAGTATATTTTCTGTAATATTATCCTTCTTTACCACCCACCGCTAACTGATGTAATTACGGCTTGTACAGATAGTGATAATCTACCAAATAGTATTTTACTTCTCATCGAAATATCGCTGAATCAATAAAATCACTTAAAAACACTTTTAATCGCGTTATAATAAAATGTCTCATCAAAAGTATACATACTTAATATTTGACGAAGAGAGGGTTTCAAAAAAAATACTTTGTAAAACATAATCAAATATTATGTTAAATAATTGATTGAAAATTAGTAATTAAGTCCCGTGTAATCTCAAAATAATGTGTATACTGTATATGAATAAAAACAGTGAAAATCTTGAATCTTGAAAAAACGTTTTATTGTAAAATTAATGACTCCTCTTAATGATACGAGGAAATTTGTTTTTCACTATTGTATATATATAAATAATAGGTTCTTGATGGGTAAATTGATGAAAACTTTCAAAAAGTTGAAAACATTTATTCATTTTTGTCAGTAAAATAACAATTCAGTCACCATATTACGCCGCGTAGGTATTTAAATTCAACAATATTTAAATTCGCAAATGAATTAAACCATATATGAAAAAAGAATTTTCAACATTCTTACCTTTTTTTTTCTTATAATTTTCCTGATTCATTATTGCATATTATATTAGTAATGTCATTAAAAAATTTTGCTCAGCTAAATGGACTTTTAATGTAGCTAAATTTGTGATTTCAGATTAGTATTTATTGATTTGCAAGAGGTCCATAACATTTTAATTGTAGACTCTTTTATTTGATGTATGTATAAGTTGTTTGCTAATCAGTATTTTCTTGTGTTAGTTCATGAACCATCAGTTTTATATACCTTCATTTTTACACTCAATTTTATATAAATAAGTCTGTTATGTCTGTATTTTTATCAGTTGATAATGCTCGTGATGAGCGAAACCGGTCCTGATCATTATAAATATGTGGAAGTATTACAAATGACTTAGTTGGCAGTGTTGGCACCCACCCATTCCACGTAAAATGTGGATTTAACTGTTTTTGTTACTACGTTTCTACTCAGTGGTATTCAATTGACAACATAATAATTTATATTGAATTCAAAAGAAACTTTTATAAATATCAAATTATACGTTTTACTTTATGCATATTAATTAGTTGGAGTAAAGCAGCTTAGATGTTTTGGAAATCACGTAGAGCAATAATTTAAGCTACGAAAGGTGAAATTATTGGTCCGCAACTATAAGTTCATAATCCTTAACGACCCGAGTAAGCTTCAGTTTGTTTTAATCTTCAGAGCTTTCCGTTAGGAATCGAGTAACAGGAAACATTTAAATCGTTTAAAGTACTGCTCTCCAAAGCAAGTAGTTTCTACTCGAGGTATTACGAAGAAAGGATGTAAGATGTAAGTATCTTGACTCACTCAAATCCAAAACAGATATTTGGACTTTTGAGATGGGTACTCGAAAAAGAAACGTTTTTCATTACTGAAACTTGTTCTCCTTTGGAAAATATTAAATTTATTTGAATGGCATATTATATAATATGTGGTCGTAAAATCTTAAAAACTATTCATAACGTGTTCCCATATTTTTGTTCCATGTCCGTTCCTAATGTGGAGCATATGGTCTCCTAACGGAGGTATCTTAACAGAATTTTTCAACGAGAACTGCTTGTTACTCAGTTGCTTAACCTCTCTTTTTTCGAAGAGAGTAGGGATAGAAGGATAGGGCTATGACAGGACTAGTAGTTAGCTAATCTATCTCACTACGCCCCGTGAGGATGGGATGGGTGGGAGGGAGGACTCAGACTACGAACAGAAATCCATAAACCGATTGAAAGATCAATCTATGAAAACCGTCCGCACTGGGAATTTAACCCGAGATATCCGTAACCGTAGCAAGCGACGCAGCCAACTGTACCACGCACGCGGACATATTAGAAACCAAATACTTTACAGCACAATCGGTCATAATTCCATAAGTCATTGTCATTAATTTCCATGAATATTTTTGACTTACTTCACTTCGTGGATAAGAAGAATAATATACCTGACCAAATATCTTTCGGCTTACACTAGGTCAAAATGATAATTCTGCTATTCTTGAGAATGTCAAACTGTATTTTCCTGATCATCTTTTGAGGAATCGACAAAATGATTTTTTTGTTCTTCCAAAGCATATAACCAACCTGCCAATGGTGATGCCAATGGAAAGAGCGTTGTTTTTTCGAATTTTAACATAATACAATTATACGCGATTAAGTTCAGGCAAGTACTATTTTCTATAAATAATTAAAGTTGATAACTTTTATTTTGTATTATATAAGAATTTCTACGAATATACCGCCGAATCCATATGCACTATTTTCTATGTTTTAAAGTAAATTATGTCGAAAATTACTGGGTTGATTATGTTATAAAACTACCAGTTTACACACATTAATGTTCCCGACCTACGATCCTCGATAACAGAGCTCATAAATTATAAAAAAAAAATTCAGCTGTCGATTGGACAGAAAAGACCAAACCAAGTTACATTTTAACATCTTACAAATGACTTACATTTATAGTACATTCAAAAACATTTCACTTAAATAAACGTAGTATATATTATTTCAAATACAAATTTAATTATGTAAACTGAGCTTTGTTTTTGATGTAGAAACTTTTCGTCGCATTATGTTTTTAGTTCTATACTGTACCCACTTATAAATGAGTACAATAACTATTATCGCCTTTATATTGCACGGCGTAGGGAATACTGTCTACGCCGTAGGATGTGGCGTAGCGCTATATTATTAGTGTATTGGTATGTCCTTCCAGAGAGCCTTGCGAAAGCTCTTGAGAGGTTTTCGCACTCATCTTGAGACAGATACTAAAATTTTATTTACAGGTATGGGTAAACCCGATTTCATTATTCACGTTTTTAAACCGATGCATTACATATTAATGATCTACTTCCGTTGTTAAAGACATCAAATATTTTTTTTATGTTTTCCAGTATTATACAACACGTTTTTTGTACGTACAATCAGTATTTATTTTACTTTTTTATTTACAATAATTAATTTCATTCAACTATAAATATAAATTATTTTTGTATAATTCTTTATAGAATCGTGCTCAAATTGTGATTGAAAAATTACAATTAATCCAGAACACTTTAGGCTTAATTATTCTAAATTAACACACAATTAGATTTTATGCTATAACATCTAAATAAAAATAGTTAAAAATCTCACTTCCTTATTTCCAGTTCGGTCTGTTCTGATTTATTTATTTATTAAATGTCGATTATGTATAAAAGTTTTCCATTTGATATTTTCGTTAACCTCTGTCGTTTAGTGATAAAAGCCTTCTAAAAAAGTCCTATTAATCAGGTGGGTCCTGGTTCAAGTACCAGCAAGCTGAATATCAAATTTAGTTTTTTTTTTCAATTTAAATTTTTGATCTTGGACATGAATGACTTGGACATGAATCTCATCGAGTTTGTCTCGTACGATTTTCCAATTTTCAAAAATATCTGGCGCATTGGCTGTCAAATGTAATTACAGATTTTTCAGTTATCCATTTGTATCTATAACTAGTTCAGTTCTCGATGATGATTAATGTTGTATAGTATTTTTCAAAAGGAAAAGAGCTGCCATGCTCTCAAACTATCAGTGAAGAAGATATCTTTTTACGCCATATGACAATCTCATCCTACCAACATGGACAAGGCCGTAATTGAAATTTCAAAACGATCTCTTAGATTTATATTTTCTGTCAGAGGTTTTTCATCCCTATATCAGATGTAGAAGTTCATACATCAGCGGATTTTGGAATACAATATACTTACCGAAGTAAATTATAACTGTTTTTATTGTCATACAAAAAGCTACTGAAGAATGAAAACAAAATAATAAACACTCAACTTTCATCGTTGTACTATTGAAACTACAACCGGCCATTTTTATTAACCTTTGAGTCTCAATAAAATAACATGAACTCAACTATTCATCACTACTATTCAGTACTACGACAGCGTCATCTGCACGATAATTTGAAATACATATATGCAGAAAGCGCTATGCACACAGGCAGGTGAACAAGTGTGTGTGTCTTTTATCCGACACCACCAAAGTGGGGTAAGTAGGAGAGGAGCGTGCGGCCGTACTACGCCGTAGTATCGTAGCCCGGACCAGACGGATCGTTACCGCTACCGCTGTTCTACGTCAGTAGTACTATTCACTCTGAATCATAGACGTATACACTATACAAAACCAACTGTCTTATACAACTCGCACCAAAAAATCAACATACGTTTGTCTCTTTCTAGAAATAATACTATCTTTCTCTTTAAGTAAGCTAAACTTCTGAGTTTGGCTTGTAGAAAGAGACCAGTATACAGAACTTTGAGAGTATCCCGTTGGCTTAAAATCGACAAGCTTCCTATTTCGGAGGGTCGTACTGAATGTTTGCGCCGAAGGACGCGGGGAATTAGGTCAGGGGATTCCACGCCTGCGCCAATGTACGACGGTGCACTCGCTGCACGCGGAATTACCGTCTATATTGCGGATAGCCGCTACGGCGAACTAAATCAGCGGAGGGGATTTTTAGGTCGACGACGCGCATCGTAGCCTATTTACCTATTAATCACGATGGGGAATTTTGGTATTCGCTTCCATGTCGACCAAAGTCATTTAAAGAATTTAATATAGACCATAAAACAGTAAATATATTAAAAATGGCAAAAAGTTTTTCGCGCTATATAAATATATATATTACTTTTTATATCAATCTTCTTTTTTATATTTTTCTCCTATTTTTCAACCCTTTTTACTATACATAGTAAATGTCGTAATCTTATATGCCACAGCACATTGTAATTAGATGTAATTATGACACTTCAATCATTTCTAGCTTGTCGAAATGTCATTTGTTTTATTTTTTTATTTATTATGTATATATTTTGCGTTTCTATAGCTACATCAGCTGATTTTTTCTGAATCAGGTGGAGAGAAAGAGTATGCGGTTGTATATATATCGATTTAAAAAAAATTGTAACAAATTTTATGGTTCAGTCTCCAATTATCTGATCTTTAGATACATGGACAGACCTGCAAATAATTACCCTTGTGGACTCAAACGAAGTGAAGTCCCGTAATACCTTAAGCTTAGGGAACGATACCAGGTATTTAGTTATTCCTATTGTCATTTTTATCAGTAAAACCATAGTTTATGAATGAATAATGTTTGATATGCAATGATTATTTTTCACAAATTTTTACTGCGTATTAATAAGATTGATAAAACCTACATTGGGAAATATTTCATTCAATTTCTTAACAAAAAAATAATGATTTATAAAAAGTTCAACGCAACGTTTACAATTTAAGGATGGCAATAATAAACGGACCAACACAGCAGTTGCGTTATAATTACTATGTAAGTAATAAAGTAAACCATATATGGAAATGTGATTAACATACACACATAAATGTTAAATCAGGTACGACAGAAGCTAGTAAAAAATCGCGTTTTTTTTGTTCAGTATTAAAAATAACATTTATGAAAATTCATATGTTATCATAAAGATAAATTTAAATTTTAGGGTAAATGAAATTTAAAAAAAATATACAGCCAGATATTCTTTCGCCTATAAACTGAATTAAAAGTTATGAATGAAACATTTCTACCAAAATAATAAAACAATGGGCGGTTGTTATCTCGTGGCTAAAATAATAAAATTCAAAACTTTGCATGACGTCATTAAAGTAAAACTAAATTTCCATTGACGGCTAAGTTGTATTTTTCTTCTCTGAAAGATAATAAAGCAACTTACTTCTAATTTCTTTCACTTACTTTGTATCTTCGAAACATTATTCTGAAAATTGACTTCGATTTATGGTGGCTTAACATTTTTAAGATATAAAAAAAACAGCAATTTTAGAAGATACTTCATGTTTTGTTTTTTCAACGTTTTAAAACGTTAATTGCAGTATTTAAATGTGTGCCGATGTATCTATATGAATCGTACAACACGACACTGCGCTTGCGCTCGGTGCGCAAATGGATAGAGAGCTTTTGTTAGTGTAGAGTGACTTTTTCATTATTACGTTAAGATAACAAAATACTCTTCCGTCAGATCCTGCATTTAATGGAATTGCTGCTTTGGTTCTTTCATTGTAGCCATGCTGACAGTGTGTACATTTCATTCAGCGTATCAGTATATCTTTCAGACTTTATTTTTTACAAAAATATTCTACACTTTGAATCGTATTTTTTTATATCCTATTTGAAACCTTTCGTGCATTTTTTGTGAGAACATTGATTGTTTACTGTTAACTTAGCGACAGATTCGTATAAAATAAAAGAAAACGAATCGTATTACGGATAAAATAACAACGTATTTAGTTTCACAAGAGTTAGATATTTTGGCATCCAGTCATCATCATAACTATAAATTCTGCAAAATAAATACTAATTTAATTACTTTTAATGTGTTAACTGTCAATTCTTGGTGGAAAGACATTATATTTAAAAAAATAAGACACAATTCATTTGCACTACTTCCATATATTTATAATGATCAGGACCTGGTTTCGCTCATCACGAACATTATCAACTGATCCTGTTCTGATCATTATAAATACGTGGAAGATGTACAAATAATTTGTGTTTTATTAAAAAAAAAAAAAACTAATTTAATTAAATTTGGATTATTGAGATTTTGTACACTTCCATGTATTTTGTCACTAACGACCCGGGTTTCGCCTTTCGGCATCTTCAGGCATTCGAGCACACGAATGGACTCGAACCCGGGTCGTTAGTGACAAAATACATGGAAGTGTACAAAATCTCAATAATCCAAATTTAATATTGAAATTCCATCAAGCACCCTCAGTCAATGTCTTAAATTATACTAATTTAATTGTTTGAATTGAAATTTTCATGTTATTGAAACACAGAATGGGACCATCAAGTAAAACATAAAAATTCATTTTGATAGCTTTTTCAAACAACGTGTTAAATTTGCTTTTTTTCAAAATAAATAAAACTTTATTACGAGACATTATTATTATTATAGTCATCACTCATGAGATGTTTATATCCCAGTGTTATACAATTTTACAAAACAAACTACATTTAATAAGCAATCAACGGCAGTCCGTTTCTGACTGTCCAAATCGAATTATATTTGTTTTCCTGTCGCTAGTTTCCATGCTTATCCGCCATCAAACAGCGTGTTCTGCAATAACAATTCTTCTGATATGATATGAGTAGTACGACGTAGTACGCTTTCATTGATTCTACGAATACACTCATTATTCACTTAGCGTAATCTCCTCTCTGTTTGTATTGCACTTCAGAAACACACGCGGAATACTATGAATAGTAAAGCAGAGGTGTAATATGAGATGTTTAAACAAAACCAAGTTTTAAAAGTCATCATTCTGTTTATTGAGTTTAAAAAAGCGAAGAGGATTAAACTTCTGTTTTCGAAATGGCTTAACCTTCTGCGAATAACTCTTTTGTAGTAATTTTTATGTATGCAAATAAATTTACATTGTGTCAAAACGATATACGTTGCAAATGTCGATGCATTACATTATTGAATTATTAGAATTTCTCCAATTGCCATTTTATACAAAATAAATATCTTGTCTACTTAATAACCGTCGTTAAAACATCAGTCTTGGAATTTATTCAAATTTCAGTTTTTGTTGAAAATGGCAACGTTCCTAACGCGACGGTGGCACCCACACTAGCGGTCAAGTTAAATTGATACATCTATAGTACAGGTAACAAAATAATCGGCAAGCATCCAATGTCATAAATACATAAGAATCATTTCAGTTTAAAAATAATAAAATATAAGTTATTTTGTCATTTATGTGAAAAAACTGTGTGTTCTATGCCATTTTACTTGGCATGCATTTACTTACATGATAGATATAACTGCACAAAATTTAAATTATAAGTGATACAATTCTTGAATGTGTTTTTCTATGTGGTATAATTCCAATAAACTAAAGAATGGTCAAATTTTGGTGACAGTATCAATAATATTTGATAATCCTTATGGAACTAAATAAGTTCCTTTTTATATAGTTTACCAATAGTATAACATACAATTTTTATTAATAAGAAATACATTGAATAGCACTAATATGGTTTTTTAAAAACGACAGGTTAATCAATTACTCATTAATATTGCTGTAAAAAATACTGATTATTTTAATTGTTTCAACCTTCAAACATTTAATACAGCTCTGGCACATTAGTTCGTTGTTGTTTACAAGCTGTCATTAAATGATTTGTTATGATTGCCGTGTGAGAAAACTTCCATCATTAAACTGCGTTACATCATTTTTTATTAATTTACTATTTTATACTTTTCATAAACCGTATTGACCAAATTAAAATCGAGATTTTTAAGTATCTATTATACTTATAATAAGTCTTGTAAGTATCGATACTAAACAAAAATCGAGTCGAAATGACAAAAACAGATATTTTTTCAGTCTATTCTGCTATGCACACAACCAATCATTAAATTTCTTTCTATTGCATACCACCTGTATGGTGGTAAATGCCAAAATAGCGTGAAAAGGCTATATATTTTAACAAATAATAGACATTTTTTAATTCATTTTGACGCGTAGTGTAAACTCTCTCCCTTCCTTTATCTATATGCAACATTTGCAACAAGCGTATTTGGCAGACTCAACACATACTTTGTTATTATATCTTGCATATATATAATGTATCAATATAACGGAGTATTTCGTATTAAATATTCACTTTATTTAGTAAGTGATTTCTTGTACTAAATTAATAAAATTTTAGATATCATTCAACACAATGTTAATATATAACTACTATTCGTAGTCCCAAATATGTTTTAATTTACAAAAAATAAATATTTATATCTGAAAAACACAATGTTAATAAAATATACACAAAACAGTACAATTCCTACAATATTTCCGACAGACTATTTAATTATATTTATATAACTGCAGACATAGACGAAGTAGATTTATTACGCTACTAACGATAATATAAATAGCCTGTTTCACCTACACGAAACAAAATAATAGCAGAAAAACATTGCTCGCGAAGGTTATATTATTCAATAATATATTATAAGTATGGCAGCGAATTACTCGTACACTTGCTAGTAACGTGCTAGTCTGTCCTTAAAACCATGACCCTTCATGGAATATTTGCACAAGTCAAGTCACTTGAAAATATTAATTCTGTATTTTATTCATAGTATCACTTTACCATTCCACGGAAAGTTTGAGTATTTTGTAGTATAATCTCCCTTCTAAAATGTTGGGAAGTAAAACTTTTAGTATATTCTCTCCTCTTATAACTAATTATGTTATGAAAAATTGCCGTATATTTAGTATTTAAATTAAACACATTCAATTAACGTTTTGTTTATTGTGTCGTTTACTACCTTGTTCATTCAGCATCTCGAGATTAATCTGAGATTGTTTTCCTGTTTTCTTTTATGTTAACGAAGACAGATTTATAAGTATTGTTTTAATTGGCATTGAATTACAGAACCCACTTATAATAAGTTCAAAAAAGCAAATTATTTTGTTCGACTAGAACTATTATAATATATAGATGACAAGCATTTTTAAATCACTCCATCGTCTATGTGTACCTAAAGTTTGTCATGCTTATTTTTTTTTTACTTCGTACTTGGTAACATAAACATGAATCATTATTGGACATTTATGAAGTAATGCTCTGAACCAGCTGGCAATGTAGGTTTTAAATGTTATCATTTCGGGTTGTAATTCTAATGATGATACATCTTGACTTATTTTTGCAAATAAAAATATATTTGACAATTTGGAAAATTACTATATATATTGCTTTCATTATATACGATTTCAAAATGATGATAATATCTCCACGAGTATTGTTTTATTTCCTTTACTTGAATTAAATAACTTTCCAAAAGTAATCGCTGGCTTAGCGTTTACCTCGTCTGGGACATTTGTATCGATTTGCAGCGTAAAAAGTGACTATTAATAGCGGTACACTACAATATTCATGACGAAAAAGTATTTTGTCCGCAAGCCGAGACAGGTCAGTAGGTAAGCGGCCTGCGGAAGGTTGCCAGATGTAAGATTACTCATCCTCGTTTAGATTTTTTACTCTTATTAACGTATGTCGAATTACATCCCGTCAAAACCCACAATACTATTATAATTGTAAAATCACTGGTATTTCTAAAAGAAGTTGAAAAGCGGCAATTCGCCACTCTGGTAATATGGTGTTTACAAAATAAGGATTAGGACGATTTCCGAAATTTTAACTCAGGTATCGGTGTGGCTCTCAGACGTATAATGTATTGCCTCGTAAATGATATTTGTCGCATTTGTATCTTCTATATAAGCGTTAGACACTGTTTACTGTCTCTCAGTTCGAGTCCATTCGTGTGCTCGAATGCCTGAAGATGCCGAAAGGCGAAACCCGGGTCGTTAGTGACAAAATACATGGAAGTGTACAAAATCTCAATAATCCAAATTCTTATTAACGTCTTTTTAAAACTTTTTATTTTTTTTTGTCTTTAGCTGTAGAATGATTGTAATGAAAATTAAATATTAATTGAATCTTAAACACGAGGCAGCTATTATATCTTTTTTTTCCTACTATAAGTCGCTTCATATGGTGAGCATTATAAAATTCCAATAAAGCTTGATACAACAGAAGTTGATCTAATAAAACTGCTTGTTAATCTTTCGCTCAATCTTTCCTTTCCGAAAAGAGTAAGGATATATGAATGGAGTTGAAATAGAAGTTAGCTAATCGCTCTCGGTAAGCTTTATTTTTAACATAAGATGGATGAGAGAACATTTTAGACATCTTAGACATCCATTAACCGATTCAAAAATAATTTAATATAACTGTCTGTACTGTGGTTTTAACTCCTGGGCACCGCAACCGAATCCAACGACGTTGACCACTCAGCTACGCCTATGTTACAATCTTGGTAAAGGTAAGAAGGCATCATTATTTATATACCAGTTTTATTTGATTCAAGTCATATTAACTAGTAATATGGATAATAAATACAAATGGACTGATGTAAGAATATTTATTCTACACGATTACCTTTTTTAACCATCATTTTAATCATAGTACCTATGTTTATTATAGCTAAAAGTATTTTATTGTGAAAATAAAGATGCCCCTGACTTTAACGACAGCGTTATAAAATAGTCAATGTTGTGAGTAATTGTTTTTATCACCATATAAATTTATATAACAATATGATTGTATTTATAGTTTTAAAATTCGTAATGAAAGATAATGAATTAATTGATAATAAAAATTCCTTTTTTTACTACGATACGAGCATTATGCCATCAAACAGTTGGTAAATGGCATTTTTCATATTTAGACATTACACATTTTTTGAAGAATTTTATTTCAACAAGTTTGCAATATCATTCATAACAATAACTTAGACTATTTAATTTATTTCATAAGAAGTAAAATATTAATACAATCTTTTTTTGCTATGCATTAACTTCAAGGAAATTTATTTATAGTGTAGAGTTAAAATTTATAGCTCCTTTATTCCCCCGGTTGACTCACAACTAATAACCATATCTAGAAATCGAAGTTATATTTTTTAATTTTATTTTTAAAATATTGATACGTCATTTTTAACCGTAAATGAGCAAGTTCACAAAATATCTGCAGTAAAGTTTACGGAGCAGCGCTTGAATCTTTACATCTGGCAACTGAAGTGTCGTTGAACATGTTATGGCGTAGCATCATCTACTACGCCGTAGCTAACTCGCCAAAGTAATAAGCGGCTTTGTGGAATATCCTTTTCAAAGTCACTGGGTCACACATTTTAAATATATGTATAAAGAGTATACTATCGAAATCTTTTTTATATTATACATGCGCGTACAATATTTTTAATAATTCAAGTACATAGTTTTTAAAAATGATATATCATTTACTGTAATTTTATTTTTCAATATAATTAACTATGCGAGATCCAAAGCATCTATTTTTGGATACAAAGAAAGAATTATCGGAGATAAGTTGTCGTAATGTGATCTTTCCATTGATTTATACAATTTATACGTAATTGTTACAGCTCATAACATCTTTCCCGCCAACTTTTTGGCCCACACTATGACAAATCTTTGTAAATGAAATTCAGTTTTAAAAAACTAGCTATTCTGTTGTAATCGGTAATTTTTTAATATTACAGTAGAGCCAACATAATAATGTATTTATTTGTAGAAGTATTTACAAATATATTTTTAGCATCATGTCGTAATCAAAGTTCTTACGATGATTTCTTCTAGAATTAACTTTAATAGGTGGCTGCCCCACTTACACCCGATATGTGTGTGTAGCCACTGTTTCACGCAATAATGATCAAGAAAAAACGCATTTACTCCTCATATTCTTGGCGTGATGCAGAACTACACGGGATCGATCTTTTAACCACATACTATTGTGCTTAAGATAAGAAAAGAGAAAGAGAAAAAAATATATTGTGACATGCTCAGTCACTTAATTTAAGCGATATTAAGTATCCTGTGTATCCGCATAATGAGAATCCGCCGTAGCGCTAGAGTTTAATCTACTCCGAGTTTAATCTAAAGAGGAATCGAGAATATCTTGCACCCCATATGATGTTGCAATAATGTTTAACAATCTTTTAATAAGAAAAGAAAATTTATTTATTTTTATTTTTAAAAATGTATGTAATATGGACTCATATTAAAATCCTCTAATTTTACATAAGCCAAATTTAAATTGTTGAGATTTTGTACATTTCCATATATTTTCTCACTAACGATCCGGGTTTCGCCTTTCGGCATCTTCAGGCATTCGAGGACACGAATGAACTCGAATTGACAGACAGTAAACAGTGTCTAACTTTATATACAAGATACAAATACGACCAAATATTATATATAAGTCTAAGAGCCACACTGATACCTGAGTTAAAAATTCTGAAAATAGCCTTAATCTTTGTTGGGAAAACAAACACATTGACAAAATAGCGAATTGCCGGTGACTAACCAATGCCAGAGTCACCAGTGATTTTACACTTATAATAGCATTGTGGGTTTTAAAATGCAATTCGAAGAAAGGATAAATATATACAATCATTCCAAATTTAGTGAGTGAGTTCTGTTGGGTGACTATGAGATGAATTTATTAATATGGGAATTTCAATTTTTTTTTTTTTGAATGAAAATGTACAAAATCTCAAGAATTTAAATTTGATATTGAAATTCCATCAATCACCTTCAGTCGATGTCTTCAATTTACATAAGTAGTCAACAAACGGTTGAAAATATAACTTTTCTTTTCAATCCGTTTAATATGTGTCATTATTTCCGTATATTATAATTATTAAGAAAAACATCCATTACACAGGTTTCTTAATGATTTTCCAAGCCATACGCTAAAAAAATTCATCGGTGTTTTCTAAGTAGACCCAATAAATTTCACTTATTCAAAACCGCGCATGACTTATTTTTTGACACGACAATTAAGTAATTATTGACACAAAAACTATATGTAAATTTAAACGGAGGTTATATTCTTTCGTCGAATGGACGTATTTTCATTGTTTTCGGGTCAACGTTTTCGTTATTCAGGTTTTTCTTGGAAATACTCACGACATTATTGTTTGCATTTATAAGGTTTTTGCCTTATAATATGATGTATTATAATATTAAGTACCAACTCAAAATTACCATACACGATATGTCCGTACACAGCTTGCCACTTGAAATGTTGCGTGTGCAATTTTGGAAAATGACAAACGAATTTATATCCAATACTGTTGCAATAAAATTATCCGGCTTTTTTGAAATTTTGCCCTTACTGTTTATACGCCAATTTAACCCATCAAGGCCTTAATTTAACCCATTCCAAGCGTATTGCTCAACGCTACTGAATTATGATTAATTTTTAATAAAATATTTTACATCACACCCCATTATAAAAAGGCAAAAGGACGTAACCCACACCAAAATATTGTGTATAACTCACATAAAACGAGTAAATTCACAATATTTAATATATTTCGACTGTATAAAAGTAAAACGACGTATCCCTCCGTTTTTTTTTAAATGTCCATAATCACAATGTATACAATTTGATACACGCTTTGTTTGGGTTATACACAATACTTTTTGTGTGTGGGGTACGTCCTTTTGCCTTTTCACAGTTGATATGTACAGTGCAACAGCTGCTTTGGTAGTTAATAAGTAACCAGTGTACATTGCGCATATCAAGTTTTTTTCCAAATTGATTCCGCGCATTTAAAGTTATGAGACCAGAATGTACTGAATTGTGATTTTTTAAATGTTTTATTCCAATAATTACTTCCCTTCTTAATAGGCAGTAAACCTGTTAATATAGAGTAATGAAATAAATAAGGCAGTATATAACCACAATACTAGCACTTTTATTGAAGGTGTGCATAAGTACACAAATTCAAAATCACCATTTTCACAGATATTTTGAAATATGAATGCATCTATTAAATGCAGAACGTGTAAGCAAATATATACGTGCACTAACACAGCGGCCGCCAACTTGTCCGCGGACGACTGAAAATTTTGGTGGTAGTTTTTGCATTTATTACAGCCGAGAATCCAGCATCTTGCAGCAACGAATATCACGCTGATTCTTTGTTTTCATTAAACGATATAATAAGAGTATATTGAATTTTTCATTTTAAATAATGTCCTGTTCTATCTGTTCCGGTCATCTATCTACATTGCCATTTTGTCATTAATTTTGAGAGACTTCTATTCTCTCTGTTAAGTCTAACAATATCTCATACACACATTAAATTAAAAATTGTTTCATAACATAACATACACTAATGCAGTGATCCTCAACACTTTCTCACCCACGGCACACCTAAGCACTCATTAATATTTCGCGGCACAAAACAAGTAAAAATATGTCAATTTCATAAAAAAAAATTACAATTTGTTTTTATTTGGTGAATTTAAAATAGTATAGTAGTAATTGTTATCTTCTCAAAAACAATGCGCATTTTAGACCCTTGATTTGATAATGTGTGTTAATTTGATACATTCGTTAAATAATAATTCCAATGGGAAATTTTTCTCCATCAATATCCGAATATATGCAGCAATGTATAATTTTTGGTCGAGAATTTTTTGTTTTACACACGAGACAAGTCTTATTTTATTCCCAATCATTGCTGTTGCACTATCGCTGCAAACACTAATACAATTATTCCATTAATATCAAAATACATACTATATTTATTTCATCGAGAACAATTTAACTTGAGATCTTAGTGACCGAATGACATTAATTGTTTTTCTGATACAAAAATACTCGCTTTTTCTCATTTTTGAGACACTGCGCAGTGGCACACCTGGGATTGTCTCGCAGCACACCGGTTGCGGAGCACTGCACTAATGCCAGCAACGTGTAGTACCATGTTTTTTTTTTAATTAGAAAGGGAGACTTTAAAAAACGTAGCATTGAATAAAACAACCGAATGCTGCCATTATGCTAAATATATCTACCAATTTAGCTTCTCCCGATACTAAAAAAATACTGCTATTTAAACGAATCCACTCCCTTTGTATTTTAATAAAAAATGCGTTATTTTTTTACAGTTATTACAAAAATAAAAAAATATTCACGATCCTATGTTCGCTTTCATTGGATGAAATACTTTTAGCTTGTATTAAAGCGTTATGCTTCAATTTTCTTAATTTGTTTAGTCTGGTTTCAAACCATTTAAATGTGATAAGACAGGGTCGTGGTGGTCGCAGGTGGTTTTCCGTGAAATCGTCAAATTATATTTGCATTTTTATATTTCCAGCAACAGCACCAATTTGGATTTTTAAAAATAAACTCACGTTTTTTTTAATTTATTGTTATTTTGTAATTTATTTATGCCGTGATTATCTTTTTACGTAGTGTTGACAATGTGTTTCTTACAATATTTACTGATCATTTAAAGTCAAGTAAAGGTGTAATGATTAAGTAAATAAATTGTTTTTTTAACCATTTATGGATTTCTGTTCGTAGGTATGGATGTTTGTGATGTATAAAGCTCCCTTCTACTCATCCGATCCTAAAAAAACGGGAAGTAGCGAGAGCGATTATCTAACCACTAGTTCTGTCCTAGCCTTATCCTAGCCCTCTTCTTCCATCCTCACTCTCTTTGAAACAGAGGTTGAAGAACTGAGAAACAAGCAGTTCTTGTAGAAAAACTTCTATTGAGATACCTCTATTAGGAGTAGATATGCTCCACATTGGGAGCGGAAATTGTAATAAAAAACCGAATTTATTTTTAGTGTGTGACATTGGTGCATTATTGAAATTTCAGATGTCATGAAAATAACTTTTTTCCAAAAGCCCTACCATAATTTTTCCCAGACCATATTTAGTTAATATGAATAAAAATTGTCCTTACCTTCCTTAGCACTTTCCGTGTATTATTTATCATTGTCTTCTTAATCTATATCTAGTCAATAAGTCACAACTAGAAATAAGTGGGAGGAAGTAACACCCTTTCATTATTCACTCAATGCACTTGAAAACTGACGATACGCAGACATAGTGTGTGTGTGAGTGCTATGCACACCTTTGACATTACAAAGCCAGATAAATCGAGACAAATATAATAATTCTGTTGATGAAAACGTTCTAAGCGATTTTAAAAGCATTTCTACCATGTCCGTCCCCAACGTTGAGCATATGGTCTCCTAATGGAGGTATCTCAACAAAAGTTTTTCTAAAAGAACTGTTTGATACTCAGTTGCTCAACCTCTCATTTTTCGAAGAGAGTAGGGATAGAAGGATTTTACTAGGACAGGACTAGTGGTTAGATAATCGCTCTCGCTACGCCCCGTTTTTGAGGATCGGATGGGTGGGAGAGAGTTTTAGACATCACAAACATTCATGACTACGAACAAAAATCCATAAATCGACATAACAATATATTTATGAAACTGTCCGCACCGGGACTTAAAACCGAGACATCTGTAACCGTAGCCAACGACGTTATCAACTGCGCCATGGAGCCGACAAATTATTTACCATTACCTACGTAATATATTATGCACATCCTTTTTACGCTAGATCTTTTTGGTGTCATAATTTTTAATTTTATTATATCTATTGCTTTCGTTTGATATGTAAAATTATTGTTTTGTTATTCATTGAAACACATTTGTTTAATATTCCGTGAAGCGTAGACATATGTTATTGTGTATATTCCCAAATAGGGAAGCATCTATTGGTATAATCATATAAATCGACAAATTCGCAATCACTCCACGTCATTCAAACCCACGCGAATTGAATAATAAATCACCATAAAGACAGATTGAAAAGTGTAAGATTTCCAGCTTGTCGCGGTCGCCCCTAATTGGAATGTGTGTCTAGTAATCCCGATCCACCCCCGTCAGCGCCCACTCGCAAACGATGATTAATAAATACGGAATTATGTTAATGTAAACTCGAGGTAACTTTTCCCTTGCGCAAACATTTTGGTAATTGGAGATTTATGTAATGATAATTTAACCTTCCGGCTTACCGGTAATCCCCTTGAAGAAATGTGATACTTTTTGTTTCTACGTTTCCTTTACGGCGGTTATTTAAATTTTTATTGTCGTTTCTGGTTTATTGGATTAGCATTGTTTATGGAAATATCTTTATAGCTTTTTCATTGAATCAGAACCAACAGCCTGGGTGCGATAATCGGCCGAAAGACTCCACTTATCACCAGCTGCTTGTATCAATAATTCTCGTTACATTATTCATACATAACTGTATATTAATATAAAAAATATCTTTGTTGGGGCTTGCAATCATTGATCATCATTTAAGTTACGAAAATGAATTGTCCCTTCTAACAGAGCCAATAATAAGCCTGATGATACCAATTTCCAAGAGTTTAAACGATATTGCTTTGAATGTCTTTTAAATTTCGCGTGCATGAGTGATTTATTCGGGTACTGTTATTTTTTGTTGATTAAATTGAAATTGAAATATATACTACCAATATTTTAACGACCTGTATTATTTCTCGACAGATGGTACGTAGCATAATATGATAAATTACGAGTAGTTCCCATATTATCAATGTGTAATAGAAATAATCATTTCAATTAACGGAATAGTTAATTCTTAGTGAAAAGACATTACCTTTGTGGTCTAGTGGTTAGAACTTTACCCTAGCCATCAGATTGGTCTGGGTTCAAGTCCCGGTAAGGTGAATATCAAATTAAGAAGTGTCTGCAATGTCTTGTCTCCTCAAATTGATCTCAAGTGACTATTTTACATGATTTAATAAATCGAAATATTTGATGTATTCGCAATTATTAGTAATAATATCAAATAATCTAGAATATCCCTGAACGTGCCCAGTACTAATCATATAAAATGTATTATAATATCTGCCAAAGGAATAAAAACAAATTTATCTAAAAACGCCATTGCTATTTTTATACGCATTAACTTTCGAAGTTTTTTTTTCAAAGAGAACAGATATATTTACATTGTACGTTTATAAGGTTGGACAGATCAAACATTTTTATCTACCATCTACGAATTTACATTAAAATTTCGCCTTACTATATATCTCGGACTTAACAGCAAAAAAACTTTCCAAGGTTCATGAGTATTGTTTTAAGGTTGACATTTTCTACAGAATCACTGGAAACAATAAAATGTGTGTCACAAACGTAAAAAACTCGTCATATGATTAGACCATTTCTTTTTCTTATTTATATACATCAATTTGAATAATTACTTCTTATAAATTTAAATGGAATTAACAGTCGACGGAAACTTCATAGAGTCAATCTAATTGTGTATATTTTATAGCTACATTTGCCTTCTTAAACTATATGGGTACTGTAGAGTGGTCTTCCAGCCTCCTGAGAAGTTTTTTGCTAGTGTGGGTACAGAATTTTAATGCTTACATTTAACATTTTCAATTTAAAATAGGAATGTCCATAGTTGCTGTGTAAACATATGCTGGCGGCGAATACTAGCGTGTGGTTTGATTTTTTCTGGAACTCGAAGGTAAGAGAGTGGACTCACCTGCCACGTGTTACGTCCAAAATATAAACGCAACGGTAAAAGTGGCATGGATATATGCTGAGGATGTCACAGGAGAATCTGAGTCTTACCTTTCTCTTCTTCAAACCAGATGGATTGCGTCGCCTTACATGGCCGCTGATGACTATCCATAGAATGAACTCAAAAATTTACCCAGTTCGATTTTAGTGTAAATTTATTTCGAAAAATAAATCAAATAAAAACGATTTTTCTCATTTAAATGTCACTGTAACAGAAGCTTGAGCATTTGATTACCCTTAAGAATTAAATTATCTTCATATTGGTTTTTTTAAAAGTATACTCTGATACCCACTTAACGTTAAAAACCCAGAGTTTTTAACAACAATTCTCCTAATTTTCTAAATTAAAAAAAAAACACGTCTCATTGGGCACTAAGGTTTCTTAGTATAATTGTTAAAACGACTTCAGTTGCGCGAAGGCGAGTTTATGAACTTTGACGCGAAGCAAATAGTATATTATATTACAATCCAGTGTTACTCAAACATTAACTGCCGCCAAAAAAGGGGCAGATCATTATATCTTTATCCCTGATGTGATAAAGAAAAGTTCTTTATCACCACAAGTTTATATACATATTGCCGTCTTCTGCGTAATTCATAAGCAAAAGAACATTAAAATCCTTCATCCTGCAGATCCCACAAAATTTTCAAGTGGTCGTAATTCTTCACGCCATAATGTCAACTTATGTGTATTATGTTGGTGACATCCCATTAGCGAACTATACAGTGTTCGTGCAGCTAATGGCGCAGAAATTACGCAATAAAAGTGGCGGGAAAATTACTTTCGCCGATAAATATTACACACCCGTCTGGCGAAATTCCGGGAAACGACCATCTGTATCAAGCGTTTAGTACTAATTTAATACGACACGTCTGCATGAATCATTTTCTCTTATCGTCCATTTTACACCACCTTTTCAAAGGTCACAGTTCGCGGGTCACAAACTGTTGACATTTTCCGCACAGGCGCGGGGGTGGCTTACAGACAAAGACAGAAATGCCTAAATCCTTACCAAACAAGCGAGACCTCCGACACTCAAGGGTATTAGTGAAATTTTTGTGGAGTGTATTAGTAAGAGGGAAAGAGACAGATACCTTCAGCTTCCGCGTATATGGATGAGAGAAAAGACCGATCGACCGCTGCTTTTCCATATTGTAGGAGTATGTATTAGAACTCCTTGATATAGTCTATTCATCGTATATGTGCATGTCAAGAGTATTTGTTAGCGAGCTCGTATGATAGCAGGCCACTAGGTTATATTGTGATGCGCATTCCTGACCTTTTCTATATTCCCCGCATACGGTTGCATTTTTAATACACTCAATTTGAATTGTCTTATTTTTAATTATATAACTACTTAAGCTTTTAACATAACTTAACTGAAGATATGTTTTCCTTCATACATTCAATTATTTCTATACGTCTTTGGGAAAATCGTATCAGTCCGCTTTTGTCATACTGACGATGTCGGAGAAACACCCTTAAAAATAGAAGAGAAACGAAATATTCGAAAAACCGAAAAATAATTAAAACAAATGAACCTCCATTACGGTCAATCTGAATATCTTTGTATTTTTTTATTTTTATGGTTCGCCAGTGCATGTATGTGTGGTATTGTTCTACATAGATATGAACTAATGTCTTAAGATGAAATTTAATTAACATAAATAGATTTATTGTTATAATTGATTTATAAATATAGATAAAACAATGTGGGCAAAATGTTCATCCAAATCGAGTAACTTTGAACCACGATACAAATAATCACTGTAATTACTATAAATTCAGTGATTTTAAAGTCTTGGCAACTTTTCTTTATGCTTTCAAATATTCTGTATATAATTGAGATGAGAAAAAATATACACCATTTCGTTTACAGATTAGTAATACAAATTGAAAATATGGCTAATCCAATTTATTTAAAGACAAGTTTTTAAATTGTGTTTTATCATTCCTAGCTGACAGCTTACAAATATAATAATAAAACAAATTATTTTGCACATTAATTCATATTTTTACCACCAGGGACATCTCAGTACCTTTGTTACTAAAAAATATTCGTATGGCATTAGGCCGATGGGCAAACTTAACCAAATTGATGGTATATGATTCAAGTATTTTCTAGTAGTAGTAGGCAATTATTAAACTATTCATCAAATATAGTATTGAGTTTGATTTTTGATGTCTTTAATAGGTACATAACTTTGCCATCTATTATTTTAGCCAACTGTTAGTCATTTATTAAGACCGCCAGACAGAAGAATCGGACATGTTTCACATTAAGATTTGGCATGGCAAAAAAACATTTACAGTATATTTATTTTTAGAATTGCATTTCTGGCGATTTATCATTTCCTTGTTGCATTTCAATGTGTGTTCGCACCTTTTGCAAATATTGAATGCCTCCTGCTTGTTGAGCGTTTCACTGGAATCCGACTGCATAAAAACATTTCCTCGAATAATCGATAATTTATGTTTGTCATTCTTGGTAAAATTAAAGAAACCGGTACGCTTATCGCAAACGTTTAAGTTAAGACTTACTACTTATGTTGAATCCAAATATATACAGGTTGAAAAGTAAGTTGTGCTTTAAAAGTTTTTCTTAAATAATACAATACTACATTATTCTTTTCAGCAGAGGTTTTGTGTTTGAATTTTACAATAAAAAATGTACGAAAGCAGTAATTAGTGATGATTTTGATTACTTTTATATCCATATATCATAACGTTTTTTTGAGAAACAAAAGATTTGTATGCAAACCCTTATACCGCATAATGAACACATTATGTTTGATGTTATGATTCCACCGGTCTTTAGTCAGGATTCTTTCAATTGGGAGGAGGTTGTTTTGAAAAACAAAAAATGTAAGCATTTTCAAGAACTTCTACACTAGGTATCGGCATTAAAAAATCGCACACTATAAAACAACAAAATAATCAATTGCGTATAATAAACAACCATTTACAAACTGTATCTATTTGTCTTCCCTGCCAACTTATCGACTGTGGAAAAGAAAAAGGACGGAACCCACACACTGTGTATAGCTCAAACAAAGCGTGTATTAAATTGACATTATGATTATCGAAAAAAACATATTTTGAAAAGATGGAGAGATAAGTTCCTTTGCCTTTCTACAATCGATATATTATATAATAGTATATTAGCACGTTTTGTGTGAGATATACACAATATTTGGTGTGGGTTATGTCCTTTTTCCTTTCCACAGTCGATATGTATTGCCATCGGCGTGGAGGGCCTATAATCCCCACCCCTCAAAGTCAGTGTTTTCAGGGATTATAGTTTTTAAATTTTTTTTTGGAAACATAAACATATTGATATTTAATAAAACAATATTTCTGTATGTTAAAAAAAACAGTTTCTATTTAATAATTTGTTACTCTGTGAAAATACAGTCTACACTGGTTTTTTTTATTGATTTTAATAATCCTCTCTTCCATGGCTTTGAAATAGCACGGTCCAATATGATGGAACTTGATCTATTTATATATCACTTCATCTATCTATCTATCACTCTCCATCTGTTTTACATGGTTTTTTGCACGGCTGTTTTGCATGGAACTTATCCTCTATGTAAAAAAAAAATTTAGTGCATTTTCTTTTATCAACTATACAAACACAATGATCTATATAATTTTTACTAAATAATTTAATAAATCATAATCTAAGCGCTCTGTTTATTCGCCGATATTAATATCGATATAAAAAATCTTTGATGTCATCACTTTACGGTATAATTAACGTATTTAGTGTTACTTATGTTAAATATATGAATATAACAAATTCTTCGAATCACCTAAACACAAACAGATAGGTGACACACAAAAGAGTCAATATCACATATTTCTCATAGCAAAACGTATTTCCGCTTAAAATTATTATCTTTAATGTTTATTTACGTTATATCTGATCTTGAATAATATTACTTTACCGGTTTTCAAAATACAATATGTATAAAAAATATTATTTATGCTTAATTTGTTCACATGTATAAATTAAAATATGTAAGGTCCTTAATATTTTTTTATTAGACATCACAAACAGAACTACGAACAGAAATCCATAAATCGATTGAATGATCAATTTATGAAAACTGTCCGCACCGGGTTTTGAACCCGAGACGTCCGTAACCGTAACCAGTGACGATACCAACTGCGCCACGGACACCGATAGAAAATTAAGTGTAATATAATATGTAAATTTGAATAGTTTTTTATTCGATAAATAACTCAAGTTCGTTGATTATGTCTGAGCTCCGTCAAGGAAATAAGCATGTGCTAGTGATACGTTTCAACATCGTAAGTCATGCAGTATTTTAATGTTTTTAAAATATCCCACTAATTTCACTAATCGTATGAAATTTCAAATAGTGCATCAAAAATATCGGTTTATAATTCAGGTACTTAGCATCTCATGATGTCGCAAAAAGGGAATTATTTTGTCAAAAAAATGAATTTTGGAGTGGACTTCCGTAACAAATGATGTTTTTGTTTTTGTTTGAAAACATTTGAAAAATAATGTAAGTTTGCAAGATAGCATTCAAACTTCAATTTCGATAATACAACGTGACCGATGTCCTTTTTGTATTTAACTCGTCAATCAGTATTATTAATTTGTTTCAATATATAATGTATGGCTCACCTGTACATTAAGTGTGTTTTTTGTATCATTTATATAGAGAAATTTAAGTTAAAAAATAAAAAAAACAGCATAAATAAGTAACGTTTGAAACGTCATATGAATATAATTGTTTTTTTTTTTTTAAATAAAACACAATTCATTTGTACTACTTCCACATATTTATAATGATCAGGACCGGTTTCGCTCATCACGAGCATTATCAACTGATCAACTCATCAGTTGATAATGCTCGTGATCATTATCATTATAAATATGTGGAAGTAGTACAAATGAATTGTGTTTTATTTTTTAAAATATAATGTCTTTTCACCAAGAATTGACAGTTAACACCTTAAAAGTGAATATAATTGAATACGTGGTTCAAATAAATGATCACACTGTTTACGTACTCGCTTGAATCGGTTTGATTTTGAAATTTTTATATTTGATCTGATTATTCGCTAAAGGTAGCAACTCAGTCTCACACGAATGAAAACGTGAATCTGCAG
This sequence comes from Himalopsyche phryganea, assembly GCA_022494535.1. Classification (NCBI taxonomy): domain Eukaryota; kingdom Metazoa; phylum Arthropoda; class Insecta; order Trichoptera; family Rhyacophilidae; genus Himalopsyche; species Himalopsyche phryganea. The sequence goes on from JAGVSL010000109.1 coordinate 874,232, forward strand.
TATCTCCTTGTAATAGCAGTAAAATTAAAGATGACAACGTGTAAGTCAAGCTGAACTCGGTATATGTTTAAACGTCTCCACAATTACATTTATAATTGATTCCTGTTTTCCATCATATCAGTGATGTTATATTATTATTATATTATTCAATTAAAATTGTTTTCTTTGCAAACTCTGCTGGCTTATCAAATATATCTTGTATATTTTTAGAAGTCATTGTTGGTATAATATGTTTATCAACACATTGGATGTTGTTATTAATAGAAACAGGAATTAAATTGCTTTATATTAAATGTATTAACAGCAATTTAAATGTTTTTTGCTTACAATTGTTGTGATATCGAATTTAAAATTAATTCAAATAAACACGCCGCAGATATATTCATCTGGTTATAAAATAAGATATGCTTACATAGACACAATATGTATAAAATATCAAGTATTATATTTTTATATTAGAGCTCAAGACTATTTCTTCGGTTTATTATGATACAAGAATATCATTGATGCTATATGTTAAAACTACTAATATCGCAATATTATCATGTAAGAGATTTACTCAATCTATAACAAATATAAATTATCAAGAATAACGGAAGTATTTAGTGATGATATTTGCTTAAGATACGGATAAAAAAGCGCATAATTTTTATCCATTTACGCAGACTATTTTGTTGAAGAACTCCATTATAATAAATAAATATGTTGTTCAGGAGTTTTTCTATGATTTCTATCTTTTTAGACTACTTTAAACAATGCTCAAGCGGATTTAGTATCGCCTATTTGTAAGTAAACCAAAAGAGATAGATAGTGTCTTATGTTACTATTCTATATAATATATTTAATTCGGTTCGAACGTATTTATTAAAACGTTTCCTTCAATTCCAGTTGGTTAACTTTGAATTCAATACAAATTTATCATTTTCAAATCTGACTAAGATAATATAATTGACATAATTAAAACATACTGCTTTCATAACACAGATATAAGCAACAAAAAAGATATTAAAAAAATCTCAGTCGAGTTTTTCTTTTTATTTTTACATTAAAACGACAACTTCAATAATTTCTGCTCGAATTTACTGATATCTGTGCTGTAAAAACATTTTTTTATTCTAAATTAAGTTGTAAAAACAAGAAAACCGTATTTCAAATTGGTGTTGTATTTCTTTGTGTCTGTTTTAAATTTAAATTGTTAATCAGTGTAGCTAATATTGTACTGGAATGAAGATAATATTATGCGTCTGATAACATAGTGACTATGATCATACAATAATAACATGATTATACAAATTCTCTGTATAAATAATAATGCCAGCGATCGTTCTATTGCCCCAATATCACCTGGGAAACAGGTGTTTAAATTCGAAATCAACTACTGTGTTATTTTATTCAATAACATTTAATACTGTGCCTCTATTTGCAAACAATAAATCCAATTTCCGAAAACTTCGTATCTTATTTCAAGAAATTTGAATATTCATTAACTTTCTAATGCTTACCGGGCTAAAATATTAAAATGTATAATTTATTTATAAGTAATGTATTTCGCTCAGCTAGTCTTCAACAGATATAAAAATAGTGGCCTGTCAACAATAAATAACTTAAGATTTGACTGTGGCTGATTAATAGAATTTCTTTTAGAATTTTTTACACTTCCCTAAGTATTGTCACTAACGACGAGGATTTTACCTTTCGCAATCTTCAAGCAACTTCGAAGTATGAGTTCATCCGCGCAACCCAGGTCGTCAGTAATAATGCGTGTGGAAATTTTGAACGATTCAATTTTAATAAATAACTTTTTATTATATCTTGCAATGAAAAGGTCGAAACAATTGTCGGTGTCCGTGGCGCACTTGGTAGCATCGTTGGCTACGGTTACGGATGTCTCGGGTTCAATTCCCGATGCGAAAGGTTTTCATAAATTGATCTTTTAATCGAGTTAATTTTCTGTTCGTATTCTGAAGTTTTGCGATGTCTTAAACTCCCTCCCACCCATCCGATCCTCACGGGATTCCGATTACCTAACCACCATCCGATTACCTAACCACCAGTTCTATCCTAGCCCTCTCCTTCTATCTCTACTCTCTTCGAACAAAGAGAGGTTGAGCAACTAGGTAACAATCAGTTCTCATGAAAAATTCTCTTAACCTAATTCTCTATACCGCCATTAGGAGACCATATGCTTCACATTGGGAGCGGACATGGAAAAGAAAAACAATAATATAAATAATAATTTATTAATTAATGCTTTTCATATCAATTTAAAACTTTTGAAAATGCAAATAAAATGCAATTCGAAAACATGCCCAATTACATCAATTAAAACAAATTTCTCTGCATCGAACGGATAGATCAATAGGTTCAAAGATCTGCATGATCTTGTTTGTATCATTTACTTTTTAGGCTCCATTGAAAAACGTAGAATCAGGGATTCATTGGACCACATTTATCTAACGCTTCTAATGTAGAGAATATAAACTCCATGGAGAGCGTATGGATGGATCCAAAAAATTTCTAGTGGTCAGGTATTCACTCTTTCTATGCCGCATTTTAAAGATGGGTGGGATGGGCAGTTAATCAAGACTCCAGCACTTTTTCTACCTTCTTACGTTCACGGTTGGGGTTGGATAATAAGGATAGAGGCAGTGGCGTAAGTAGGGTTTGTGGTTCTTGAATTTGCCACCCCCCCCCCCCCACTTTTATCCAAAAATCTCTGCAACCACCACGAGGGAAAAGATCGCGCCGCAGACAGAAAATTTTTATGAAGAATAAATATAATAATTTTTTTTCCAAAAATGTTGATTTTGTATTGCCAATATTGCTGGGTTAAGGCTATATACACACTGATGAGTTTTCAATAATCTAATTTTTTATTTTCTAGCCATGATTTTACTTTTTCAAATATGTCTGATCCGCTTGTTTTAATATGCCTTCAGACTGGCAAGTGCTTCAAAGATATTAAAATTATCATCAATTACTCTTATAAAAATGCTTGGCTAGGCAACATCTCATATGTATGTTGATTCATCCAAAGCTAGAGAAAATAACGTACAAGAATGGACAAAGTCTTCCAGTTGCTGAGATATATCCTGAGAGAGTTTTTGGATACGTCTCGCGACCTATATTGAAATGTCGCCTGCTTTCCTTTCAATACCTTAATTCCCGAAACATATATAATATTTGAAGACAATGCAATTTCTTCTCCGCCGCTCATCCGCACGTGACTTCAAACACATCGAAACTCAATCTTACAGCTTCCTAATCGTACCGCGTCTCAATCATACCGCCTTTCAGTCGTATCGCGTTTCATTATCTCTTATACAGACACACTGTTCACTGAGAGCACTCAGATGTTGAAAATATGAAAATGGTTTCAGTTATGGCGCCTACTTCAAAACAATAAGCAAGGATGCAATAAGCCACTTGTAATCATCCAATGCACCATGGTTCGGCCACCACTGCTGTAGAGTATTACATACTTTTATTGCGCGTGTCGTCATTCTTAAAGATTATATCTACGGCGCCAGTCGAAACAACTTATCGACAATGACTTTGTAAAATTATTTGGAAAAACACTTGAAATTCAAACAGCTTACTCAAGACTGATAATAATAACAGATAAAGTGACATTGAATGAGAAGCGAAAATGATAGTATGTTAATTTACAAACACATATTACAGGATGACTCTGAAATAATAACTCAATTTAATGTTACATATATTATTTTACATACACAAAAACCAGGTCAACGGCGTTTACTTTAGTTGCGGCGCTCACGGGTTTGAATACATATAGGGATAGTTTAAATTGCTTTTCCAATCAATTCATGCATTTCTGTTCGAAGGTATGAATGTCTTCTTATATTACTACTCTGTTCAAAGATATGTTGCGCAACTGAGTAACAAGAAGTTCTCGTAGAAAAACTTATGTTGAGATCTCCATTAAGAGTCCTTATTGTGCTCAACATTTGGGATCGGAAATGGTAAACAATATTACACATTTAAAAAAAAGTAAAAACGGGATCAAATCAGCAAGCTGAAATTTTAATACACTGCTATATCCATCGTTTTATGAATATCACGCCAAAGGAAATACATTTAAACCAACCTTATCTGAATCTGTTCTTCTGACTACTAGACTTTTAAAGCCTCATCCATCTATCCATATTCCATAACCTCAAAAAATATGATGTGACATTATTATAAACCAAATTTCGTTACATGTCTTCCTTTTAAGCGCTCAGTTAAGAGTTCATAATTTAATATATATTAGAAACGAACGTACAAAGAAACAAATTATAAAAATAGTTAACCTCACTTCCATAAATGATATAATATATATAAAACGGGATCTTTAATACTATATAATAATGTATATTCTTGATCATAAAAGGTAAGCATAGAATTTAAACAGCAATAATGAAAAAATCCTAACAAATGAAGCCACAAATCACTCCGTATGTATAAATTTTATATGTGTCGATTACCTTCATTAAAGAGGTAATTGCTCCACGGAACTGGATGTGGAGATCCAGTGGTATCACCCTCACCAGGATTGTAAGCGCTTTCGTCGACATTGTAATGTAGGCTTTTTAAACGATATTAGTGCAAGCCGTTTTCCTCTAAGTAAAGTTCTCGTCACGACACTGCTGTTAGTTCTGTGATGCCATATGCTAGATCCCAATGAAAATCGCCCCATAGGTTATTTTAAGGACCCTTGGTCTTAGCCCGCATTTTTTGCCGGCTAGTCTAGATATTCGAAGGAAAGCCTAAGATCTGCGGCTTCCCATAAAATATCATCTTAGTTACCACTAAGGGCATAATCGATTTTGCATGTCATTGATATATAATAATTATTTTAGCATCAATTCTGATTTTTTTAATACTGACTTCTTCTCACGACTGCTGATTTAAAGCTGCGACTTCAAGACGCATCCTAAGTTACGACTTGATTTCGAAGAAATACAGTACACCGCCACAACTTATCGGGCAGACCCTAGGCTTTCAAAGAGTTAAAAATCATCAGCAGCCGTCACTAAGATTGCAAAAATCATAATATATGATTTCTTTCACAAGACAATTAGTAAATTCATTACTGTGCATTGAATTCATTGTCATTTATAATTGTAAATAATTCACATCTTTTTGCACCCTAGTAAATACTAGCAAAAAAAATATACCGTTCATAAAAATTTGGCCGTGTTCGTTGGGCCTCTATTTTTTTTCTCGTTTACCGTTATCCTTCGTAAATAAAAAGGGATGCTCTAGACCAGTGGTTATCATGGAAAATTTATCCGTGGCCGCATAATGAACATCAGTGGTCTTTTGGAAATGTCTCGTGGCCGCACCAAATTTTTCAATCGTGATTTAAAATATTAGGCCGATGCATTTAAGGAACTCATTACCTACTTAATTTTTTTTACCATAAACCATTATCACACAAGTTTACGCCACAGGCAGAAAATTTTGTATTTTAATATAATTTCTTTAAAAATATGTACTATATTTTAACAATCCTGTCATTTACAAATGTAATATTTAATATTAATATTGTAGAGTCCTGCAGGTTTTTTTTCCAAATATGTCTAAAATTCTATTAGTCATTAGATTTTTACACTTCCGTAATTCTGAATGTTTGTTTATGCATAATTTCTCATATCCCTTTTAAATAAAGAATAACATACAGATGTTACCATATTTATAAAAAAAAATCAAAAGATAATCAATGTTAAACTTTATGTATTTGGAAAATTTCTCGTCAATGATAATTACACTATTGCAAGATAAGCAGCGTTGGTTATTGTACAACAGACCGAATTACTTAATGCACTGCAGCACATAATAACCCGATGCGGCTACCGTACTGATTCCGATTAATCTTTATCTAAAAAAGGATCCCTATCATCTCATTACAAATACGTTTTCGAATTTATTTTATATTACTCATTCTTTCAATATCAGTATTTATTACTATAGAACCGTTGGTGGCCGCAGAAAAATCCTCTGGTGGCCGCACGTGAGAACCACTGCTCTATACTCTAGAGAATAGACCATTATCACTCAACAGCCAATGGAGGCTTAAAATACCGACCATCCCAACTTAAGTCTTTTTAAATTCAAATTGTGTATTTTAAACCTGTTTTTTTTTGTAACTGTTACTACCTTTGAGAGATGTATTAAACTGTGTAGTAACAACAATCACTAAACTGCAAATAAAGAAAATATTACCGGTAAAACTCGGGGTTTTAATGTGTGTTTTACGAAAATCCTATTTCAATCCATAATTGTAAATAGATTGCTTTACACTACTTACAGTACGCTGCTCATTGTTGAAATATGGTCTGCAGTTGTAACAACGTGACTGTGACGCAGTCACTGTATTGACTATGACGTCATTCGTGACGTCTTCCGTTCGCCTCGTTTCACGGGCAGATTGTTGCCTTCAATGAAAAACTGTGTTTTCAAACCGTACTTCATTTTTAGTCGTTTTCCTATGAGTATAGTGCGAAGTTTAAACAAACAACTATTGTAATAAGAAACATTATACAGTTACTGATTCATCGTCATGATTGTATTGTACAGAAACTGTTATTCAATTTATTTTTTATTTTAAAAAATAAAACACAATTCATTTGTACTACTTCCACATGTTTTTAATGATCAGGAGACAGGAGCATTAAACTGATAAAAATACAAACATTACAGGCATATTTATATAAAATTGAGTCTTATAATTTAAGGTATATATGATGGTTCATGAACTAAGACAAGAAATTACTGATTATCAAACAAAAATTTACATAAATCAAATAAAATAGTCTACAATTAAAATGTTACCGACCTCTTACAAACCAATAAATACTAATCTGAAATCACAAATATAGCTACATTAAAAGTCCATTAACTGAGCAAAATTTTTAATGACATTACTAATGCATTAAGCAAATAAACAATTGGGAAAATTATAAGAAAAAATTAGTTAACCGTTTTTATCAGTTGATAAAACTAGTGAGGAGCGAAACCGGTCCTGATCATTAAAAACATGTGGAAGTAGTACAAATGAATTGTGTTTTATTTCTTAAAATATAATGTCTTCCACCAAGAATTGACAGTTAACACCTTAAAAATGTTATTCAATTACCAACTGTTTACTGCTTAGAACAAAATTTCTTCCGTTAGATTTGATCATAAATATTATAACCCCTTACGCAATTATTATGTTCGTCAAATTTGAATACCCAATTTAGGTTATTTGTGAACATCGTCTTATTTATTTTCTCACGATTAACTCAACAAAAATTCAATATTCCTCGATATTTTTTACTTCATTCCCCCTTTTACCGTTGTTCAAAATATCACTACTCACTTCGCAGTGTAGTCTTACTCTAACTCAAAATGTGCATATACCAATGTGATATTGAAAATCTATAAGACAACCATTCCTCCGTGGAACTCGAAAATTTCAAGTGGAACTCCTGTCTTAGATAAATCAATGCCACAAATAGTTATTATGATAACCATAAATACAAAACAAAAAAACACAAAAAGTTATATGTTAAAAAAAATGGTAAATAATTGACATATCAAAATTAAAAATAAAATTCATCAGAAATTAAATTGTACCATTGTTTTTATACCTACTGATATGTTTTCACTCACATATTATATTTGCAATTACCTATGCATTGTTTTTTGTTATAAACCTTTAATTTTAACCATTTGTATTCTTTCGTTAGACTATGGATGTCGATAAAATGATCTCAAAACAATATAGTTAACTTTTTCGTGAACTCGATCGATATGTAGAGGTGTAAGAATTTTATCATCAAATCAGTCGACTAAAAACGGTGGCAATGGAATCAGAAGGTACCATAAACTTTATTCAAATAAAATTAGTAAATAATGTATGCTAAATAAATTCATTTTAAAATTTAAAAAAATAATAGACGCTTATACAATGTAAAATTCTACGTAATACTTGCTCATTGAATTATTCCAGTTACAGTAGTTGTGCCATCTCTATTTTTAGAACAGTATATTTAGATAAGTACGGAACAATTTTCGCAGTATCAATAATTAAAATTATCGATAATCTTATTTGCTTAGATAAGCGGTGCTTTCCAGTTTATTTTTGTTTTGCTTACTTATGTGAGTCAGGAAAAAAGATATTTTAAGACTTAATGTAATGCTTTGCACATTTAGGTGTTAAAGAAAATAATTCAATCAATGTCGTGTGTAACTTTGCAATATTCTATATATATTATTATTTATTTAAGATTCAATCCTTCGTTAACTGTCTTGAACCGTGTCCGTGCTAAATATAATTGTATACTCATTATAGCAGGGGTGTGAAGTCGTCCAAAACGTGACTCCGACTCAAATTACGATTAAAAAAAGTCTAATTTTGTCGGGTGTTTTTCCTCCCTTTAATATTTATGTGTGTAATTGATCTTCAAATTAAACACCAACCAACTAATCCAGCAAAAAGCCGAATTTTTCATGTTATACATATAATATACAAGTATATATGTATATTGCACAACAAGCAGACGTTATAGGCATAAATAAAAATGGAACAAGTACATTAATGCACGCAGAAATGCAAAAATTCACATCATAGAAAAAGTAATCGGAGCGTCTCGTTTTTTACGGCTCCAACTCAGACTCCGCTGCCCTGCATTATAGGGCATATCAAAAATACATTATTCATCATCATCATGCTCAATAACCATATTCACTTCAATCAACATTTCACACTTGCTCTCGAATCATCATTTAAATTCTGTATTTGTGACGTATTTTCGCTTTTAAATGACAGAAATCTAATGATTATTTTTTGTTGTAACTCATGTTTTCGATACGCCAAATGCATGGTGTACTATAAAAAGTACAAATAAATATCTTAACATTTTATTAAGTCAATATTATATTTTAAAAATTATATTACCATAAATAATCAATCAGCACTTCTTAAAGAATTCTTGAATATGTTTTTGTTACACACTGGTAAAATCGATTTTAGTTTTGTGAACAAAAATAAACGAAAATTGATACAGTATGCATTAGTTAAGTTGCCTAACCCATCTCTTCAGAGAAAGTAAATAGAAAAGGGTGGGATAAGTAAAATATTAGCAATAAACTTATCCTTTCTCTCTCTTTCCTCAGCGTTCACGATCGAATAGTGGTGGGTGGGATGACAACATACACCTTCACATATCCATGCCTTGATAAAATAATGTATACCATATCCTTTCGACCGATAAAAACACAAGAGAATTTACCCCTGGGCCAAGGAACCTGTTGATATTACTAGTGGCGTCCAATATTTTTTTGCACAAAATTATTTAATTCGCAATATTAACCGTTTGGCTCCTACAGGGATGATTTATCGGCCTCATTTTATACGCTGTTGACTAGGCCAGGAGACAAAGGGTTAAAACAACTATTGAATTTATTCAGAGCTGTATCATTCAAATTTTTGAACTTAATAAACTTTCATATAAATTACGAAACGCAATCATCTCAAGGAGTACTCTTTTGTGTATTCGTTATATTTAAAAGAGGGCACAGTGACGTGTTTTTTACGACAGTTGAGATGAGCGAAAATGAAACTGTAAAGAACAAAATGTTGTATAAAAAAATGTTTTTAATTTTTATTATCTTTCAAACAAGAATGTACATTTAACTACACAAATGTTATTTAATCTCGACAGCTATACATTAGTAAATTCCTATTAAGCGTATTGTTTATTTGTCTCTAATAAATCAGTTAATAATATGCATGCTTGTTGATATCTCTGACAATGGCCGGAAAACTCTATGCTATTAATTTATTTCACTGTGTATTGTTAACAGTATCCTACATTTATATTTCATTGTTGACAACTTCATAACGCGCTTTTTTATCGAGCTATAAATCAGTGATTCAGGGAGACAGAATATCTTCGATAATAGTCAGCACGTCCTTATCGTTAGTATACAACATACGTCGTAACAGTCATGTCATCACAACAAAAATCTACTTCGATGATTTTTCCATTTATCAGAATCTAATTAAAAAAAGACAAATTACTTATTGTGTTTCGAATAAGGACTTACATATTCGATTATCTTACTTGCCTATTTCATTAATTCAAAAGTGGTAAACCCAAACTGGACTCACACTAAAATATACTCACCGTTCTGCTTAAAAGTATAAATTTATTACCAAAATAAAAACACAATACATCACAAAATAGCATAATAGCACATTAAAGTAAACAATCAAAACATGAGATTTAATTCTGTTCCGTATATAAGTATTAAGTATTTAAAAGTATAAGCCCAATTTAGATCATTTTACGAAAAGTACTTAAAAATGTTCCAAATATAAGCAAGCGTTCGTGTTTCCATTTGAACAATAAAAAATAATGTAATTAAAATTTCAACTGATGCTTGATGAAATTTCAATATCAAATTATATTATTATATTTGGATTTATACTCATTAGCACACCCATCATAGAATTATTCTCGACTTTTTTAGTTTGGTTTAAAAAATTTATTATCGTAAATAATGACTATCCGTAGAAAGAATGATACAATCTGTACAGCTGAACTTTGAATCCTACCGATGTTCTCATAGGTAATAATTTATTTAGATTTGAATGCATAGCCGATACAAATAATATATATCCATATGCGATACATTTTACCTTGAGCCATGCAATTAGTGTATGTGTCTTTATCAGGTAAATTACATTACCTATGCCAGGGATCACCAAACTCTAAAGAATTATGTTTTACAAATACTTTTAAGTTACGTTGATTGACAGCACATTTGAAGTAGACAAGGTTTCATAGTGAAACTTATGATACATTTCTTGTTGTTTATGATACTGCATAGGTATTCTTTTTCAAAAAATAAAGATCATTCATTTCCTTAGAAAGTTTGAGTATGTTTGTAATTATGAACTTATGACGTCAAATTATTTGGCTTCTCAAAACACTCCATACATGATTCTTGTCTGAAAATTTGCCGACGTTTTTATCAACCATAATAATAGTTTACGAACGATAGCTTCTTTTGATTGAATGGATATAAGCTTAGTAGTATTCTTTTATAATAAAGTTAAAAAATAACAAACTAAATAATTTAATTTAAGACATCGACTGAGGGTGCTTGATGGAATTTCAATATCAAATTTTGATTATTAAGATTTTGTACACTTTCATGTATTTTGTCACTAACGACCCGGGTTTCGCCTTTCGGCATCTTCAGGCATTCGAGCGCACGAATGGACTCGAACTGACAGACCGTAAACAGTGTCTAACGTTTATATTAAACCATAAATTTTAACACTAATATACTCTTGGAAGCAGCAATTTTTATCAGAAAATTCTGTAAGTAATAAACAAACAAATAATAGTATCAGGATAATCATGAAGCTGATGTCGAGGCAGAAAGAAAAAGTTGTGACCAGTCACAAACAAGATGCTGAATTATCATTTTGTGTTGAAATTAATAAAAAAATTATTAAACATCAACAGTGAGCAATTTGCGATTTGTTTTTTCAATAGAACACCAAATGACATATAAAATAGATTAAGATAATGTTGCTGACTAATAAAAAATATTTTAAAGACTAAATTTTTTGAGATAGTTCAAGACAAGTATGCGTTACTCTACAATATTAATATTAAATATAACATTTGTAAATGAAAAATTGTAAAAATTTAGTAAATATTTTTCAAAAAATTATATTTATACGTAAAAATATACTATCCTGTACAGTAAGATTTAAAAAAAATAGTAAATAATTTTACAGATACCCTTAATCCAACATAATTGTAAATATTAAATCATCTTTGGAGGAAAAATGGTGGAGGAACGGCAAAACCCCTAGCTACGCCACAAAATCTTAATATTATTCTGTTAATTATATTTATCAGTTATTTTTTAATAAAGTTTTTATTATTTAAAACGTGTCTATATTATAATATCGATTAAAAAAATTAAAGGTGGGGAGGCGCGGATAAAAACTGTTTTAGGCGAGACGTCGTAGCATAAACGTTGGAAACCGCTGCCATAGGGAGAAGTATCGGGCAGCTTGCCATGTATTATGATCTAATTGGAGAAAGCAGTTATTAAAAATGCCCGTATTATTTTTACATTCAAAATGGTTGAAGAGCCGAAAATGGCTCACGAACCATGTTGTGGGGAAACCTGACGTCGGTGTTGTGGTTATGGACTGGTTGTAATTTATAATTTAGTTGTAAACATACGTGACAATCATAACAGATTTAATATACATTGCCGTGACATTTTGAGAAACTCATCATGTAAAAATAACTCAACTGACGTCACGAACATTAGATATCTCATCAATAAAATCTCAGAATTAGTCTTTTTTTAGCTCAAGTGGTACATTGTAAAGTTTCTAACGAATTATTTACCATATAATCTCAGCAATAGATACAGTTCAAGTAATTCTCCTAATTGAGGAGTTGACAAATTAAAACCGATGAGTCGTAATTTTGTCAAAATCGAACAAAAAATACGTACATATCCCTTCACACAAAATGTAATGAAAAATAACTTGCAAAACCTAACAAATGCACACAAAGAAAATTTTTATACTTTTAATGACATACTGAATCCGGTATCTATAATAGTTACAATCAAATGCGGATACGTTCAATTTTATTTCGCTTATATTTATTGCAATTAGTGGCTGACTGGCTACTGAAAATATGCATAATTTTTTTAATTGGAAATACACGTATGGTAAAAATGAATTGTCGCTGAAATCAAAAAAAAATACATGAAACAAAAAGAGGTCGTTTACTACTAATATTGCAAAGTGGACATTTGCATTTAATAAGATTTTCATTGTATCATTGCAAATCAAAACTGGTTTTACTTTGAGCAAGTTAAAATTTTCATTCAGTCACGGTTTTTCCATAATATATTGAAGATTTTTTTTATCAAGGATATCTAGGAAATAATTATGTTATATTTGATCAACATCTGATATGATTTAAATAAATATGTACTCTTTATAAGCGATTCACTTGACATTTATTTAAAGAGAGGGTAGTACAAAACGATTATAATATTTATCACCACATTTAATTTTAAGTGAGCTATTTAAAGCATCAATACATGTGCAAACAAATAGTTGATATTTCATATATTTAATCCCTCCATCTCTTGTTAAAATTTTACCTACGATAAGGAAGGATATAAACTATATAAAAGAAAACACTCGTATATTTCCGTTTACAAAAGCTCTCGAACAATAAACCCTGTCAGTATTAAAATTACACAGGTTTGTGTACACTTGAAAAGTCCGGTTGACTGCTAATATTTTCAGATCTCTAATAACTGAGATATGAGTGGAAGATAAAATCCTAATTCAATTCCGGGTGATTTCGGACGGTCAAGCAAGTTTGCTATATATAATATAATAGATACTTAAAAAAACAGTTCTTTTAGTCACGACCATGACTAAAAAAATGTATTCGTATGATTAGCGTACCAATAGTAGAATTTTTCATTTTAATGAAGGTAATTATTCCAATTTCATAACATAATGATAGATATCCCTGAAACGCGATGATTCGACAGCTTACAGATAAAATTATAAACTAGTAATGCACAACCCGCGACATTGGCAAAAATATAAATGATAACAAATACTTCATACTTCACCAAGATGGTGTATCGTTGAATATAATAAAAGCATAATATATTTCATATGTGAACAAATTATATGATTGGTCAATGACAGAAAACATACGCAGTTTTTTTTTATTTAACACAATTATTTTTTCACGACTCGCGATCAAAAAATTTTTTTATGACTCACACTAAGGCATTCCATCCCGGTATTGGTCATTAAGCGTAATTTTTATAGTAAAATTGTGTATTTAAAATTTACATTGTGTCTATTATTGCTTCAATTTAAATGAATATATGATTATATATATATTATAGGCATGGAAATGGTTTTTTAATTTTTTAAGAATGAGATTTTATTTATAGGTAATAGTTTTAATTGATTTTTTTTAATTATGCAAAAAACAATAAAATATATCGTTTTCAAAATTATCTGTCCGTGTCTACGGCAATATTACGAAATATGAGAAAGAGGGACACCACCATACAAATTGTACTAATTATGTATGTATTATAAAAATGTATGAACATACACAAACCGAACTACATGTTGTAGTTAATTATAAAGTATTTAATTTGAAATATGAGTTAGTTTTTAACACTTAGAGTAAATCCCGAAATCCCGAGATATTGATATTTAGTGAATTGACCGGGATTCCGGGATTGGAAGCCCTAGTAACACTCTCTGCAATGCAGGTGCCGTCTGGTTTTAAATAATTATTTTCAAAATACATCTTATTAGTATTTATATAATACTATATTAGATCGTGCAAATATGCACGTATTGCAGACTGTAGAGTGATTTTAGTGTATGTTATGTAAATATTAAATTTAAAAAAATAAAATATACATCTTGTCTAGTTGAAAACATAATGACATTTTTCAAAAGTTTTACCCATTGCGTCCCGTGAAGAATTATAAATGGATAAATGGACCCTTCTCTAGGAGTCTGTAGTCTACTGTCAATTCTTGGTGGAAATGCATTGTATTGTAAAAATAAAACGCAGTTTGTTTCCTACAACTTACACATTTTTATAATGATTGTATAGAGTCACAGGTGTCGTCTAGATTTTTTTAGGGAATATAATCCAAATTAGCCTACTGCGTCATCGACTGCTATTCAAAATTGATTTCGTGAAAAATATAATATATATAAAAAAGACTATTTCGACTCATTGCAGAAAAGTTATTCAGCGTTTTCTATTATATTTTAGGAATTATACTTAAACTATACAATTTTATTAGACGTAAAAGTAAAAAATATTTTTATTTCTCCATAAATAAATGAGACTAACGTTAACCCAATTGTAAGACAGGTTTTTTTAAACATTTGGATATCTCTTTAGTATCACGCAATCGAAAAAATTGTACGTCAGAAAAATGTACGCAAAACAACCAGTTCATGTTTTTGTTAATAAATATCGCGGTGATTGAATATTTTATTGCATTATTATTTTAAAATTTCTAATCAGATTATATTGCCCGTTCCAGTTCCGTGAATTTCTATCGAAATTTAACAATCTCATTAAATTTGCGCGGTTATAACCGAAACAATTTGACTTTGAGAAGGTCAGTTCTATTCTGCAAATTCCAACCGAATGCACACCAATTTGATAATAAAAAATGCAATCATGGAATTGTGATAATTTAAATAAAAATGTTTTTTTATGACGCCAACATGGTGTTTTATGATAAGGTAGGTCGTAAATTGGGCCTCAAATATTATCTTATATATTAAATTTAATGTGTACTTTTTAGCTACTCATGTATTCATCATATCTGTCTTTTAATGTTTACGCAGATAAAATAATGTTTTTTTAATAACAAAACCCGCAACCAAAACACACAACGTAAGTCAAAATTGTAAATTTTAAAAACTTTATTGTGTCTATGAATAGATTCAGTGTTTGTTATATGTGCGAGTTTATATTTTTCCATTAATGGTCGATTGTTTGCTAAAATTTTCAAATTTCAAATTGAGGTTAAAATCCTATGAAGTGTAAGAGATATTTTGGTTAAAATTAATTATTTGAAATGAATTTCTTCATGCGCATCGATTTTGGAAGTGGCACATTATTTTCATTTATTTTGTTTAAATAGTATTTCAACGTGAATGTTCATTGTACAAAAAAGAAACTTGATGAAATTCATCCAACGATAAAAAAATACATTTTTCCATTTCACTTTCCTGAAAACTTGTGAATCGTACTTAACACGCTGTTAGAACCTCAATAAAAAATATAGTTTTCCAATTCAATATCCCTACTTAATTTTTTCAGAAATTTTATAACACTATCTGCCTTCTCAGAAAGGAAGCATTGAAAGATGCATAGAAAGGGAAGGAGTTGAGATTAAGAGAAAAAAAAGAACCTGTGTACTTTATTGTACTTAATATTTTGATTTATTTATCAGACGATACATCATTTTATAAAACATTGTGTTTTCATGTCGTATAATAAGTCTGAAGATGTCTCAAAAAGAAACATGTGTCACCCTCAGTCACACGGTGAATCAAAAAAGTAATCAATTTTAATTTTGGATGGTAAATAATCCCGCCCAGATATTGAAGATTTTTAATTTCCAGTCGCAATAAAGATAATCGTTTTTTATTACTGAATTTGTATTTGATAATTATATATCTGAGCTCCAGTGCAAAACTAAATTCATTTATTACGTAATACTATTTTTACGACAGTGTTGCGGTAGGTTTTAGTCTTCGTCCATTATTATTTACCGATTTTATGAGCAGCAATTCACTACTGATTTGATTTATCTAGCGCCCACTCTCAGAAAACTTACCGTGTTCTTTCCCACATCCGGCTATTTTTTTCTCGTAACTTACCCAACAGAGATACGTTTGTAGTGTTATCTGCATGGGCAGTATCTAACTCTATAATCTAGATTCGTTCACCATACTTTATAGGCGAGTGCTGTAAACTGTCATTAAGAATTAGCATTTTTATTCCAAGTCAATAAACTCGTATTGGAATTATATCGATAAAGCGGGGTCGTAAATTTCGGCCTGAGTCCTGGGTGTAAATCAAACCATCGACGATTTTCGATAGCTACGTCGTTTATGAATAATGTTA
Source organism: Himalopsyche phryganea (assembly GCA_022494535.1). Taxonomy (NCBI): domain Eukaryota; kingdom Metazoa; phylum Arthropoda; class Insecta; order Trichoptera; family Rhyacophilidae; genus Himalopsyche; species Himalopsyche phryganea. The sequence goes on from JAGVSL010000109.1 coordinate 890,983, forward strand.
TTTTTTTCTTTTTAGACAGTATTTAAGCCGTAAACTATAAAAACATTCATTAATTGAAGTATACATTTTCTTACAGAGCTGTGCAAAAATCACACAATTTGCAATAATAAATATTAATTTATCATAAAAGAAATTAAATGTTCACGACCGGTTAGTGTAGGCCTTCCATATGGTATACGGTTTCGTATATTTTTAAAGAAACATTTATATAATAACCTTATTTATACTGCGGTATTAACTGATGTCGGCGTCCGTGGCGCAGTTGGTTTCGTCGCTGGCTACGGTTACGGATGTCTCGGGTTCAATTCCCGGTGCGGACGTTTTTTCATAGATTGATCTTTCAATCGATTTATGGATTTCTGTTCGTAGTCTGAGTCCTCCCTCCCACCAATCCCATCCTCACGGGGTGTAACGAGAGCGATTAGCTAACCACAAGTCCTGTCATAGCCCTATCCTTCTATCCCTACTCTCTTCGAAAAAGAAAAGAGAGGTTGAGCAACTGAGTGACAAGCAGTTCTCGTAGAAAAAATCTGTCAAGATACCTCCATTAGGAGACCATATGCTCCACATTGGGAGCGGACATGGAAAAAAAAAAAAATTAACTGATTTTATAAAATTGATCGGTATACTAAATTGAGGGATTTGTAAAAGAATGGAATTAACGCTTTAAATTATTCAGTTCATGTCATGGTAAAATAACTGAAATCGTCTGACTAGTTTTGTTTATGACACTTTTATACTTTTTATTATAAATTATAAATTAGTTAAATTTCTTTTTTTGCCGACGTTTTATATAGTCATTTTTACAGCATATATGAAAAAATATTTTCAAAAATAACACGTAAATTGATCAGTCAATAAACATACTTTAACGTGATTTTTAGGTTTTTTTCAAAATGCCGAGATTCAGATTTTGTAAGATATTATATTACGGCACCATTGTGAATAAATGGCGTTTTATTGCAGTTACTTTTTGGTTTTATCACCTTACTATTTTCAATGACAAAGATTGCCGAGAAAGATATGAGAATAGGATAGGTATGACAGTTATATGTATGTACACGTAAGAACAATTTTTTTTTTTTTTCCATGTCCGCTCCCAATGTGGAGCATATGGTCTCCTAATGGAGGTATCTTGACAGGATTTTTTCTACGAGAACTGCTTGTCACTCAGTTGCTCAACCTCTCTTTTCTTTTTCGAAGAGAGTAGGGGTAGAAGGATAGGGCTATGAAAGGACTAGTGGTTAGCTAATCGCTCTCTTTACGCCCCGTGAGGATGGGATTGGTGGGAGGGAGGACTCAGACTACGAACAGAAATCCATAAATCGATTGAAAGATCAATCTATGAAAACCGTCCGCACCGGGAATTGAACCCGAGACATCCGTAACCGTAGCCAGCGACGAAACCAACTGCGCCACGGACGCCGACATGCGTTTTCATCGAAATCACATGTACATGTTTATATAACAACGTCATTATAAATATAAAATATGTTTGCACAATTATAAAATACAAACAGTTTTTTTCGTTTTTCGGGCTAGTATTAAAAGTTCTCAATACAAATGTCATCAAATAAACCAAAGGCCATCCAACAAGTCCAAAAAAACTAAAGAGAATGGACGTATTATAAAAATTAATACTTTAAGTCTTTCAAACAAAGTTTATACACTACCAGCATTAAAATAATAACTGAGCAGTATTATTTAATGCAAAATATTTATTAGTAAACTGGATAAATCTATTAACGGTGTCTCAGAAACTTTCGTACTTAAAGAGATTTTTAAATTAAGATTAATTATTGTTCTGGAAGTAGCATAATCTAGATACAGAACGAGTTCCTTATTTCCACTTGTGTGACAAATATTTCAGAGAAAGCACACAATTCGTAATTAATTATTAATTGTGTCTGGACAAAACTTATGTAATTAATTCGTAAATAATATTAAAACCCTAGTTATTTACATGAAAATACAAAATTTTCTTAGACGTCATCGACGCCTCCTCTCGTTTAATGGAAGCTATTTTTAAAGCATGATTTCTCATCCAGATTTATAAAGAGTACTTACTCAACACTTATGTAGTAAGTTACTTAATAATGTTCCTGCATACTTAGTAAGTAGTCTTAATAAAATTTAATGGTGTTTTTTCGTACTACGTGTGGGATTGACTGACCATATTAGCAACAAGTTTGATTAATGAACATAATAATTATGAACATAAAATTTATTAAAAATTCGCTCGGTTATTCGTATACCCTCTATAAACAAACCGCCTCTCTCTTTTTTTGGGTAATAAAATTTTATCGCTTCGTTATTTTTTTATTGGACGTTAACTGACCTATCATGATCGTTATTTGGTTTGCCCGATCTTGCAAACTGACCTCACCAATTTGTTATGCAGAGAGAAATCCATGTCTTACTTTTGACTGGATAAGTTATTACTACTCTAGAAACTGATAAAATTTTGTGATGCTGACACTTTTAGATCCGGCGCAAGGAAAACAATTTTTTATCTGTTGCATTTTATATCTCTTCATTGAACACGTCATTTGTTTAAATAATCTCTGTAGCGATTGTCTATTGAGACAGAATTCTTGATGTAATAAAAAATCAAATATTTTTATTATAGATAGATGTAAGAAACAAAAAGTTTAGTAGCACGTTATTTTTGCAACAGTAAATTTTCCTACCGTCTACGATTATTTGCATTCATAGTTTTAATAATTTTGATATGGTATCCAAACAACATTGACTGCATGTGAGGCTAAGGATTCTTTATTCGGTCAGATTAAACTCACTACTTATGATATATTACATACATTTAAAAATATTCATTTTTTTATTTGAATCAATTTGATTATGATAACGATCAATTTTTAACTGACAGACATTATATTTTGAAAACAATTACACTTTTTCGAGTACCTACAGGAACGGATCACTCAACGAGAGAGTTTTTTATTAAACTGATAATTTGAAATAAAAATTGTAGCTCTTTTTCGACAGTCTTAAAATATGCGTATTTTTATCATCCAATATCACCCTAAATATATTTTTAATTCCAGAATCATTTTCTTTTTATTATTTCAAACTTTCATTATAAGTAATATTCATATTTTTTCTTTCGTACTATTTTCTGTTTACTTCATATTTTTTATTTCATGTCTATTTTGTAATAATATATTATTATCAAATATTTTATTACACATTGGCATCAACTTTTATGTCATGGATTTTCGTCTTTTTGTTTACATTTATTTTAAAAAATCCGTGGAACAGGAACTACCTGCAATATTTTATTATTTTTTAATTTTGAAGTATTTTCACTCAAACTGATAGCAACGTTCGAGTGATCAAGAATGCACATGTTATTTTTCGTAATTTACACTTTGTAAAAATAGCCTGATTCCTTAATAGTTTCATAATATAATCAAAATAAAGCTCTGAGTTAGTTGCATATTTTTTCGCACATTTCTCATTATTTAATACTGTGGTCATACAACTGCTTCATCTTATCAATCATTTGTGCACTCGCCGTTATGTAATCATTATTCATGTCATTTTTATTAAAAACACCCATGTTCTCTTATCGTGTTTATTATTCAATAGCTATCATGCAAAATTTCAAGTTTTTTTTTCATTTTTATTTATTCATAATTAATATTCCCGTTTATCGTTTTTGCAATTCCTTACATAATATTTTATTGTCAGCTTTTTTAATTAATTACTAATTATTATATTTAATAATGTTTTTCTGTTTGTTCTGTCTAAATAATATTACATATTTATGCTGTTAAAAAACCTGGTAAACTATAAATCAATTTAATAATAACAAATTGGTGAATTGGCAAACAAAATATACATACCTTTTTAAAATACAATCCTTAATATTTCTATTACACCGTAATTATCCAATTGATAATTCTAACGATATTGCTGACAGCCTTAGAAAAAATTATTTCGAATCTTATGTCGACGATGAAAAAATATGCAACTATAAATATGGGAATATATTATACAGCTAAAAGAAGTCCCTAAAATATTCTTACAAAGATTTATTCTAAATTCCCAATTGTTCAAATTACACGAAATTAAGATTGAATGAGTTTTCTATTGACTGAGCAAGTAAGAGGGGTAAACCCATCACTAGTATTTCTAATTCCTTGTGACTTGTGAGAGAAGAGATGCCTATTCAAAAATTATGAATTACGCAGACTATTATATGCGTAAATTTTAAATGAAAATACTCTTTGCCATAAGACCTTTATACAAAACATGATGATGCATTTTTATTGGAGATTGATGGTAGTACAGACGCAAATTAAAACAATTCAATATTGATGATTTACCCATTTCGTTAGAAACTGACGGCTTATTTTATTTGTTGTATGTATAAATTTTACATTGATATCATTATTATCAACAAAAAAAACAGTTAGCGTTGTTTGAATACAAAATTAAAAATGTTAACTGAGTTGTAACTAATGTGGCGCGTTTCACCTCTTTAAGCATCTTCAGACTAACTATATTGCAAGGTTATTTATTTCTAGATAAGCAATAATTCTAATTCTTAAATTAAACATAATGGGTAAGAAGGGTAAGGGTTCTTTACCTTCTAATGGACGTGGGGAGGGGGGTAAGATACAAACAATTATAGTACTAATTACCATAACACCACTAATTACAAATTAGTTACTATTTGGAGGTGAAAATCCCAAGGGAAATGAATTTAATAGTCATATTTTAAATAGTATTTACTTATACTTGATTACTGCTAATTTTTTTTATTTATTTCTTAAAATTCTAAGCAATTCATTTAAATACCATTTTCATCTACTCGATGGACTATTTTTATGTCATTTTTTTATTACAATTACGATCATTTTCAATTAAACGATAAGTTACCAATTTGAATTTTATATTAAAAATGAATTTCCACACAATTGCCGCCGAATACATAGAAAATAGCGTTGTTTGAGTTTATTTCTTACGATTTTTAGTATAAATTCTCCAATCTTAATATCTAGCTATCTAATAATTCTTAATATCACTTTTTGATATCAAAAGGTTTGTATTCAATTTTCGATTCACCGATGAATGAAAAACATTTACATAACCTTGTTGCATAATCATATATGTCTGTGTTCCTTCTATATTTAAAAAAAAAAACAAAGATAAAACAAACTCCCGCCATAAATTGTAGTATTGCGGAGCTCATTGTGTTTATTGATTTCGATTGTATTGACGTAGCGGAGCCACTATACAACTATGCATTAAATTAGGCGGTGAGAATAAAAACAACGAACCGCCATCAATTAACTAACCTCAACTCATGATGCTGTCTTGCACGAAGAATAAGCGTGCCATTTTCCTCGCTATTAGACTTAGAATAACAGATCACGTATTTGAAATGGCCGTAGGTAAATATTTTCGTTAATTTGCTAGTTTCAATTTGCTGCGGGTTTTGCCGACAGTTATATTTTTTGTTACTTTGTTATTACCGCCAAAAAAAATGATACGTTTTGGTAAATAACTTCAACAATTTACAATATCCATTTTCGTTCATGTTTTAATGGTTCCATTGCCTTCTAAAACAATCGTCTACATTCTTGCGTACCGATACTTTGAATTTCTTAAGCCACTTTCAATTCAATTAATACAATTTTGATTTTCTTAACAGTACACGTGAGTACTTGTAGGTTTACTAAAAATAAGGGTATACTATCCATGATTCTTTTCAAAAATACACTTGAATGATGCTGAAAATCGTCACTAAAATAATACATAATTTAATGTCTCTAATAGGGTACTTGTTCCTAACGTCGGCCGTCGCCAGTGGTCGGCCTTTTGAGCTTAAAACTTAAATAATAGTGGATATATTTAAAATAACAGATTTTGTAATTCGTGTAGGTAGTCTTGCCACTTGCTAATGTATATTTGCACTATACTGACCTATATTTTACTTCACAAGTTTCGACAAATTCATGTTGTATAGGGATCGCTAACAAAATATACTTTAAATTGTCATGCTTTGCATAATTATGTTTTTTATTGTTCTGTCTACTATCAGTAGATTATTTCTCGATATTCATGAAGTTTCATAGTGATTACCGAACACTGGGAAACGAACGGTCGACCATTAGATTTTGGGGGCCGACCACTGGGACAATTGGCATTTTTTTTGTAAACTTCCATTATTTTATGCTTGGTACAATATTATCTATTTTATTTTAAGTTGGTTACATTGCTTAAGCCCTTTTTAATGGAATAACAGCAAAAAAAATATTTATTTATCATTCATTGACTCAAAATGCCTTTTGAAAGAACACCTGTCACTTAACTGCCTAAGCACTGGCCAAACGACCCTACGTAAAATTCAGTTATTTATATTTCAACATATATTGTCGTAATCTTCTTACATTACATTCTTTTAATCAGTTATCAGTATCACTTGCTTTTTCTATATTTTAAAGTTATAACTGTGCTCATGACTATTCCGCCATCATTCCGATCAAAAACTCAAATTCAATAATATTAAAATCTGAATAAACCGAACCCACGAATATTCTATAATGTTTAAATCGCTTACCTATATGACTACTTACGTCAAACTAGTTTGAACGAATAAATGCTCCCATGTGATATTTTCTATCAATGGTTTTTCAAAGCAATAAGTTTGTTTGAAGATTAAAGGCATAAATTATATGTATGCTGTTTTTATGTAAATAAGATGTCTTGATTAATATTAATTTTAATTTAATTAATAAATTATTGTTTTGATCAATGCTAGGCCATCTGTGTCCAAAGACTGAAATAAATGCGAACCCGAATATTATAGTAAAACTTTAATAGTTCAACTATATTTTTTTGTATTCATGTACTACAAATATGTTTTTATCTTTCTGCTACATCTTTATAGTTATAATAATCAAAGCATGTAACATTTAAATTGTATTAGATTCAAAGTAACAATCCTAAACTTAATTTTCTGTTAGTCTCATGATCAACTGAAAATTTCTATTTGCTGTCTTGTTTTTTTTTTAATTAAAATTACAGTTTTTTTACTGATAAATAAAGGTAATACAACGAAAGAATTAACTCAGGTTGTTCCGGTTTTGATATTAAACAACTCGTTTGTTATATTTACATATCAATATTACGGCTTTACCCTGTTTTAATACTTTTGTACCTATGATATCAGTTAAATGTTTTCGGCGAAATTGATAAAAAGTTGATTCTCAGATTACGCAATATTTCAGGGTCAACGGATTACCTGCTATCAGTTAATATTGCACAATTTATTTTTAGAAGAATTATACCAGGTGTCCACGAAATATACGTATTCTTCATAATCTCTTCATCATTTATTTTGGCACTTGATAGATTCTGCCGCGCCTACCTATTTTTTAAATTGTTATATTCTGAGTAGACGATGTGATATCGCAGTCTTGGCACGAAAATGTGTTTTTGCTTTTTTATTATAAATCTTTTTTTCTACAAATATTCTATGGAGCAACTGAAAACAATAAAACTTGTATTAAGTTTGCCAAAAACACATTAAGGACGGACACTTTTGAGTATTTTTGAAGATTTTTTAAATTCTGAAAATCCGTTACTGCCAGTCATAGAAAAAATCAGCAAAAACGCGTTCTTGCGTTGGATATTAGGAATATTGTTTTCTAATTGTATGTAATTTCAGAGATATCACATGATTACTATAAATATTATATTTTATTTAAGATATAAAAAATAACAAATTTTGTGCATGCTAATTAATCTACTTTCGATTTAAAATATTTTCATTAATTTAACATACTTAACAAAGTATGTAGAAATTAAAATATATACGTTTTTGCTTCGTAACCTCTGTATAAAAATATTTTTAGATTTTTGAAAAACATTGTACGATATATAATTATACGTATACTTGTCTCTCTCTAAAAAGCAGGACCGCTTTTGTGCATTTTCAACTGCTACAAATAAACCCAAAGATATTTATTGGTAAACAAAATGAAACATGAATTTAATGCTTTTTATGCAAAACCCTGTAAATATAAATTAATTGAAGAGTATGTACTCTAATTTTCAACAATGCAAGCAAAAACAAGAATACAAATTGTCTTTAATCTGAACGATCATAAATTGAGTTTTTTTGTTATTATCATTGAGCATATAGCCTCATAATGAATGTATCTCAACAGAAGGTTTTTTTGAGAACTGCTGGTTTCTTAGTTGCTCAATCTATCTTTTTCGAAGAGAGTAGAGATAGAAGGATAGTGCTAGGACAGAAATAGTGGTTATCTAATCGCTCTCGCTACGCCCATTTTAAGGATTGGATGGGTGGGAGAGGATTTTTGATTCAGTTCCAAGAATAAAATTAGGAATGTACTGGAAATATTATGTCTACTTACTTACTGAAACATTCAAAGCAAAGTTGATATAATTATTTCAATTTTTAAACGTAGGCCTAATTATTATACTCTGTTTTTGTTACTTATTGATTTTTCTTTATATTAGTTAGAATTCACCTCAGCACAATTCTTAGCTATATTGTTAGTAAATTATTCGTCGTTTAATTAATCATAATTACTGTCACAAGTTTGTCAATCTCGTACGTTTGCCGTAAGGAATGGGTTAATCTTGAGCGATTGACCGGACGTGGATAGCATATGAGCTAAAAGCAAAGAAAGCTAAGTTAATTCACATGAAACCAGTGTTGTAAATGTGGCACTGTACACGTGTCCACTGACTTGACTTGGAGCACTTAATTTAATTTTCAATTACGCATACATTAAAATACTTTTCGACAATTTTTTATCTTATCCACCCACAAAAAACATAGGTACATTTTTAAATATTTAATACAATATTTTGCACTTTCATTATTATTATTAATAGATATAATAAAAGCGAAATTTGGATACGTAATTACCTGATAAAATAATTGCTACTTTCCCTCAGTACCAGCAACAGTTTGGTAATTAATATAAAATTAAATTTGATAACTTAGTTATTCCACTTGGTTTATCACTAACGTGACGCGTTTCGTCTCTTTACGAAGCATCTTCAGACTAACCATATCGCAAAGTTATTTATTTCTAATGTAAAAAATGATTCTAATTCCTACATTAAAATATAGGGAGGGGGTGGGTTTTATTCCATTCTACTGGAATTTTGAAGAGAAAAGGGGGAGGGGATGTGTGAAGACTGTCAAGCTTCCTATGTAGGACAGAGAGGTATAAACTTTAATATTAGAATTAAAGAACATATAAGATGTCTCAAAAGTAATAATTTTTCAGAATTTGCGAATCATTGAATTGAAAATGATCATCATTTTAATAAAAATAATAACTTAGAAGTTGTCCATCGAGTAAATAAAAAGTTTTTAGAAATAAATAAAACCATTAACAGTAATGGAAGATTAGTAAATAACATTTTAAACAGAACAGGCGACTCGCCATTATTAAATTTATTTCCCTTGGGTTTTTCACCTCCAAGTACCAGTAATTGATTTGTAAATGGTTTTTGTCTTACCCCCTCCTCAACTCCAGTAGAATGGAATAAAACCCACCCCCATCCTATATTTGAATGTAAGAATTCGAATCATTGTTTACCTTAGAAATAAATAACCTTATGATATGGCTAGCCTGAAAAAAACATTAATTATTGCAGTCGAGATTTGAACCAGTAGTGTAAACCCTGTACATATGTAGGCGCGGCTTGGCGGGGTTCAGCGTCGCCAATTACGCAGGAGTTTAGGCGCCGGCAATCTATCACGCGGGATAAGCGTGCTTCGCGAATTATACCATGCTCATATCAATCAACGCTACTGTACTTTGCCATATTACAAACTGACTACATATATAAACTTTGCGGCGATATCGGACCTCTGTGTCTTATATCATCATGCACAGTCACTCTAACAACCGTATACATCTACTAGACACATGCAACATTGAATTTGCTCTATCTATTTTCCTAATATCTGTTTATACTGCAGTGAAATACAACCAACTAAACCAGTTGGTTGTATTTTTGAATGGAAGTTTTGTGTATCTTTGTAGCTATATCACACCTGTATGGCCAGTGGCATTCAGCGATAATCTACAACTGTATATGAATGCTGATTACCAGATTATAACTTATTTTTGAAATATCTCACTATTAATGGTTTATATTGATACCAGTGATCTGTGTGGCTAGTATCAGGTGACATTACCCTTTGAACTGTTTATATTCATTCGTGCAACTCTTGTTCTATATTAGAGGTCTGCTCGGGCCGAAATTTTATAAAATCACCCTGCCCGTGCCCGACATCTTCAGGCCCGGGCTTGAATCTCAATATCGCACTTGTTACCTGAACCCGAAACACAAACTAGATTTATTTTTCTTAGCCCGGAAAAACCCCGATTTTTTTTTGAATATAAATTGTTTTATACTTTCCATATTTCCAACGATATTCACAACACATGTGAAATAAATTATTTAAGTTATGAATAATATTGCCTTATAACTCACCCATGTCCCGAACACAGTCCGAAATATTTTTCTAAAAATAAAATTTCTTACCTGGACTCAATCCGAGCCCGAATTTGAATTGTCTTTACCCGGCCCAAACTCGGCCCAAGAGCCAGGCCCGTGCAGACCTTTATTCTATACACCATTCTAATTCATTGCATGACTAGTGAAAAACCGTAAATTAAATATTTTGCATTTTATTTGTTGGAATGGCCAGTATCATGCAACATCACTCTGACAGCTGTGTATATCAATTTCCCACATGCAACTTTTGTTCCATTAACTCAATATTCTGATATCGGTTTATATTTTCATCTTACGGCTATAATAAAACAGTACAGCCAGCATTTTTACGGATTTTTTGTGTAACTATGTGTCCAGAACTAAAAAATATTACTCTTTCAACTGAGTATGTATATCTAAAACCCGATTGCAAATTTTTTCTTTTATATATATTTTACCATCCTAATATCGGTTTATATCGGTCGTCTTACAGATATAGAAAACCCACACAGCTAGTTTTTTTAGTTTTTGTTACAACAGATTGAATCTTTAGTTTTTCGCTTAGAGCAAGGGTCGGAAAAGATAGTTGGCTCAAAGTTGTGAGACGTATTGCAAAATTTTAAAAGACATTGGGGTGACTTTTTTGTTATGTTATTCAAGCAATCCTACTCCAAAATATTTTCTAATTGACGAGTAGAAACTAAAAAAGCTACTCTAGAGTTTAGTTTGATTTCGTTTCGGATTTTATCATAATCATTTCCTTAGATAAATGCAATTTTTACGTTACCGTTTCAACAAACAATTTACATAACAAAATAATAAGCTCATTATGGTCAACGGGGAATTATGTTATTTTCGGCCTTATAGCTTATTAAAGACGTACAATTTTTACTATTTTTGATGTTATTTACGTATCGTTATAAAGGTACTTATTTCACAGAACCTGGCTTATACATAAATGTGATATAATACGTATTATACCGCGGTCGACCTTTCTACGGCTATTTCCCTGGTGTACGGATGCCGGCGCCTCTAATCGGATTGCCCGCCGACGCCGCCGCTATTATACAACCTTTGGCCCGGCATTTAGACAGCAATTTCAGACGGCAGACAACCGACATGCCGCGACGCGCTACGCCACGGCTCGTCATGCTACGCCATTCCTTACGCAGATTTTAGTCACCTATTTTGTATTCAAATTTTCATTGGAGGTTTTGTTTACGCTCGTAATAGTTTCAATAATCAAACGGTCTTTCTATGAAATTTTGTAGAAATTCTTTTTGGTTAATTATAATGTATTTATCATACTTATTTAGTTTTATTTTTATAGCAATCGTAAAACATTTTAACTCTCGTTGCTACAAACATCTATTGACGTCATAATTATATGCTGCTTAAGTAATAGCTGCTTTTTATATCCTTGTTACATTAATTAGATAACACTTTAACGACGTATTTGTCCACGAATACAGGCCTGTTTTTTTACCCAAATTATTATACGTAAAGTAGAAATATTATGCTTCAAAATATAATCAATAATGAATTTGAAAACATGAAACAAATGTATTTAATTAAGAGATTTATGTTAATCTCAAAATATTTTTAGTCTTACAACATACTGTCTTAATATTTTCTCATCAAAACCTTTTCTTGTAATATCATATAATATGATTTAATGGTAAAAACTGCATCAAAAACTAATATCAAATTTTATATCGAGTACAACAGGTATTCAGCCTTAAACTAAATGGTTGGACCTGTCACCTTCAAGGTCCTCAAGCTTAACCCTTTGACTGAAAACAATTTTGTCATTTAATTTTCATTCTTTTCCGAAATAATGTACATTATTTTTTAACTATATCTAATCTAAGCATTTTGAATGCAGCCTATAAAAAACCTCAATAGTCATTTATTGAATTTCTTTTACTTTCGATTGATTATGTAATAAAGATGATTGAAAAAAAGGATGTATTACTGGAAACATCTATCTATAAAATCTTATTAAACTGATGGAAACGACATTTTAAGCATCAAGGACTTTATTCCGCTAATCGTTATTTCGAAATATTAAAAATGAAAAAAATGTTCCTATCAAATCCAATATTGACTGGAATATTAACCGTAATAATAGGTTCAAAGACTTTATCTATTGATTGTAATTTATTGTTCCTAAAATATATTGCAGAGGGAGTAAAGCATAACCATGCTGTATTTAATTACATGTTCAGTCTTAGAAAAAAAACTACTGCAGACACAACATTTTTTCTTTCAAAATTGTTGTCGCTGAGTAAATTATTTGTCGGAATTCTCGAAGAAAAAATTGCGTAATAAGCCAATGTATATAAATTTTGTCGTTTATTATGGATCTAGCCTTGACCGTCGTTTGGTGATAATAGCTTTCAAATAAATTTCTACTGCATGCCGACTCCCAAGCTTTTTTCTGTTAGTGTTTTTATATTTATTGCCTCAGCTAGATAACTATCTGGCACAGACTACAGAATTTATTTTATTCCAACAAAAAAAATATTCTACCTTCTTCACACGCATTACAACAAGCGAGACAGGATTCCATGATTATACTTTTTTAATTGGTAAAAATATCGTTGTTTAATTATCCTAACATACTTGCGCATATTTTAAGATTGTTTTTCAAAACTGTGTTAACGGAAATTGCTCAGCTGGTATATTTTTATTTTTAAAGTGTTACTAGCTAAAAAAAAAACAGACTATTTTGATGTTTTTTCTTGTCTTTTCGCCACTTGCGCGATTGTCAGACGAAATTATATCATTTGTCACTTCTGAATATTGGAATACTAAGATATTTGCAGTAAAAATAATGTGAGATGATTATTTTTTACGTCTTTTACTTTATTTTTATGGTAAGGACCCAAACTAATGCAGCCAAACTAATAATATTAGTTTATATTATCAATTTGGCTGCTGACAAAAGTGTTTCGGGTGACAAGCAATAACATAACGTATTCTTGATACTATTATTATTTTATATGTAAGAAATAGTTTTAACAATTTCAGAAATATCCCAGTATAACTCCGAAATCTACTTTTATATTATTGTATGTGAAATGACATTTATTTATTATTTTAATATTTACTTGATGGTTTCCTTTGTTTTAAGTATGTTCACTATTTTAGAATTTGTGATAGTCCTACTAAAAATGACAAAAACTACATATATATTCTAGTTAAATTACCTACAACTGTTTCTCTTTTTGCACGGTTTCGATCGAATATCATTTTTCAATGTTCTGCATCCTCCGTTGAAAAAGTGAATCCAGTTTATACTTTATAGTCAGGAAGGCGTTAATTATTACTAAAAATTGAACAGTTGATTATTATTTAGACTTCTACGTATTGGCTATATCGACAAGCGTAATTTAATATTGCATCTCTCTTATCATAAACTAGTGAGTACCCGGCATGCATTGCCACTCAGGAAAGATAGGGATTGTGATTTAATTCTGTATACTGAAGTGCTTTTGGATTAGTGATCTGCTCGGGTCGAAATTTCATAAAATTACCCGGTCCGAGCCTAAGTCTCAATATCTCACTTGTTACCCGAACCCGACATGAAGCACAGATTTATTTTTCTCATCCCGAAAAAAGCCCGATTTATTTTTTAATACAGTAATTCATTTACACATTTCAAACAATGTATGTTATTGTTTTCACATTTCCAACGATATTCATAGCACATGTGAAGTAAATTATTTAAGCTATGAAAACTATTGCCTTCTGGCTCATGACCCGAACATAGTACGAAATATTTTTATGAAAAAATGAATACCTTACCCGGGCCCGGTCCGAACCTGAATCTAAATTGTCTTTACCAACTGAGCTCGGCTCACGGGCCGGGCCGGTTCGGGTTAAGGTGGGCGGGCCTAGCCATGGCCCGTGCAGATCTCTATTTCGAATATCCAATATTTTTTGTTTTTCCGTCTGGTTCAGAGATGTCGCTAGTTGTGCGTATTTGATTATTTTTTTTTAGATTCTAGATTTTAATTGTTTTTTCTTCAGAAACCTTCATGGGTGTGCGCAAAATAACTCACCAAAGTTTGATCGTAATCGGATGAATGGTAAAAGAATGAATAGAGGACAAACAAAAAAACAGATCTTCATTTTATATGTATATAGATTAAATGTTTATTCTATCTTTACTCTTAACACAAAATACTCTGAATTATTATCCTTATAAATTAATTAATTTCAACAAATAATTGTTTTTTATTGTTTCAGGTAAGGATTTTATGAAGCATTTACATGCAGAAACGTAAGTTATGAAAGTCAAAACTAAAACCTATCTGGTATTATTTACTAGACATAAAAGAATTTGAAGAACATCTTTTCAATATTGTGTAAATTGGCAGAAACCATTCAATACTATCGACGACCCCTATCTTCTTTAAACCAATTGCTACATGGGGCTGGCTTTATATGTATAGAAACAAGTTAATATGCATATTATTTACAACTTAGAAGAACAAATACGGTTTTCATTTAAAAAAATGAGACCATGTGAAAACTAATAAATGGATGAAAGATATTCAAATATACATTTTAAAAGCTGATAAAATTTTAAAAAAAGGCAAATTTTCTTTAAAAATTTTTTTTTAAAAACAATGAACCAAATGTACCAAGCAACAGTGCCACTTCTGAACATTCTCTTAATTCGGTATACATAAAAATAGAGTGGTATGTGTTACAGACATACAGAATAATAAAACATGACAAATAAATATATTAAAATTATTTTTAAGATTTTTCTCAAGGTAATATTTGTTTTATATTATTTTTAAAACTATTTTTTGTCAGTCAAAGTCGGAGTTCTCGGTAATTGGCTAATTCTGAAAGATTTTTAATTGTATGGTGTAAGAATGTTTATTTTTTTATTATACAATTGTATTATATTCTGTTAATATAATATATCGACTGTGGAAAGGAAAAAGGACACAACCCACACATAAAAAATATTGTGCATAGCCCAAACAAAACGTGTATTAAATTTTATACATTGTGATTGTCGAAAAACAATATTTTGAAAAGACCGAGCGATAAGTCCTTTTGCTTTACTACATATATTATATATAAATATAGTGTATTAAGTATTTATATGTATTTTCAGCAATATAATTAAAAACTTCGTAGAACGACTTTATGCGAGTGGCAAAGAAGGTAGAAAAATATTTTTTTTTAATTAATTATAGTAATCGGAATTGAGAAGGTAAGTTTAAGATGTAGCTCTTTTTATTTTCATTTAGTATGTGTATTATATTATGTAATATAAAGCACTTTCTTCAATCATGGAACCATCAAGTGCAAAATACTTTTCCATGTTTTTCGCATCGGTTGATCCAAAAAACGCTTGGCTTCCTTTTCCTTGAGAAGCAATCAGCGAATAATAATTTTGTTATTTTGACTCGTCTGAAAATATTTCTCTACGAATGTGTAGGAATTCGTGCGGACCGGAAAAAATATATGCAATCAATCCTCGGAGTTATGACGTGGCGATATATTTTTGAATGTGTGTTTATTTATCTCTTTCATCGCATCTTATTTAAGCCTGGATTCCTTAACATTTTAATTAGAAAAATATGTTTTACTATAAATATTCGGGACTTAATTAAAATTCATAATATTTCTTTGACTAGTTTTCACACAACGTCTAATATTTAACTCGCATCACATTTTTTCATGTTCATAAAATTCATGTAGGTACCAACCACATTGTAAAAAATGAATTACCTTTCCAGTGCATAAATATTTTTTAATATACCACTTAGTTAACGCACAATATTACTGTTTGCTGACTGAAGTCAATCGAAAAATCAGTAGCGTAAGAAACAGGAAAATATTTCTAAGCCAAAATCTTTGAATTGCGCAGAAAAAGAAAGCCTTTAAAAATGTTCTCATAGTGTTTATGTCATTCTTATCTACAATAATTTCATTAGACTTATCAGTACAAGTTTTAAAACAAAATAAATTTAAAATATATGTACTATATCAGATATTAAGCCAGGTCCTTGGTGGAGTGGTCAACGTCGGTGACTTTGGCTAGTGATCTCAAGAACTCGATTGTCATTAATAACAGTTTCTTAAATTAATTTTTCAATCGATTTATAGATTTCAGTTCGAAGCCATGGACTTTGGTGATGTCAATAATTCTTTCCCAACCTTCCATTCCTAAACGTGCCAACCATTAATTATATCCTAGCCATATCCTTATATCCCTACTCTTAAAAAGAGAGGTTGAACAACTGACTAGTTGAGACACCTCCATTAAGAACAGCCTTTAGACTGAGAGTGGACATGGCTTAAAAAAATATCAGGTAATTTATTAACAAAATAATTTATAATATCGTAGTGTATAAATAAAGGACATATAAAGCCATACAATTTCTGGGGCCTCTGTCTTCACCAAGTCAACATCATTGTCAATTTGATATTATGTGATGTGACGCTAAAATTTAAGTGATTTTGGGACTTGCATTTTCTTTGGAAGGCCCTGTAAATACAAATATGCAACTATTTCTGTAACCGAGTACTCAACGTTTTCTCTGTCGATTTTACAACTATGGGCTCAAATGTCCGAATGGAAACGTTCATAATATACTAATCGATATAAAAATCAATTAAAACGTGAATGAATCCGTAAAAATATAAATTAACAATCAGAATAATGATATATATATAATATGTAAATTTTATATATACATACATTCTCATATTAATAAATTCATCTCATAGTCACCCAACAGAACTCACTAAATTTGTAATTATAATATGTCTATCCTTTCCTCGAACTGCATTTTTAAAACCCACAATGCTATTATAAGTGTAAAATCACTGGTAATTCTAACATTATTTGGCCACCGGCAATCGCTATTTGTCCTTTACTTTTTTAATGCGTTTAATTTCCCAACAAGCATTAAGGTTATTCTCGGGGTTTTTTTCGAATTAACTCATGTACCAGTGTGGGTCCTAAACTTATAATATGTTATCTTATGAATAATATTATGTTATCTTATATATAAGCTAAGATTGAAGACATCGACTGAGGGTGCTTGATGGAATTTCAATATCAAATTTGAATTCGTGAGAATATTTACTTTTTCATGTCTTTGGAAATACATGGAAATGTGCAAAATCTCAACAATTCAAATTGTATATTTAAGCGTTAGACACTAATGTTTGTCAGTTCGAGTCCATTCGTGAGCTCGAATGCCTGAAGATGCCGAAAGGTGAAACACGGGTTTTTAGTGACAAAATACATGAAAATATACAAAATCTCAATAATTCAAATTTGATATTGAAATTCCATCAGACACCCTCAGTCGATGTCTTAAATTTTCTTGAATTAAATAAAACGAGGAAGGTGCTATTTTTTATCCATGCTGTCTTATATATATTTAATAACAGTCTCTCAAGAAAGATATTCAAAGAAAGTAAAATTATATGGAACATGCCACCAAAATCAATTCCATATCGAATTAGTTTGATTGATCGTTTTGACGGTGATCAATTTTATATTATCAATTATTCTACGACATGTATGAATAAAAACAATTATAATTTGAATTTTACACGATGAATTAGAATACCAATTTAATGTATTTTTTACTACTTTAACCCTACGCAATCGTCGTAATGATTTTTGTATCATCGTACCGTTATATCCAGTTGTTCAAATATTGTATTCTTTCAACAAATCACACTTGGCAACCACTGTTGAGCAATCCCACGTTTGAAAATGTTTACTGCATCGAGCTAATTACCCGTTTGTATGTTTACGCCAGACCACGTAATATTGTTTCTGTTTTTTTTAGAAACGAAGAAATTGTTTGTCTTCTTTGTAATATTTCTATAAATATATTCCGTTTATCCTTTTTTCACCTTGGCTTCAAGGTGTTTTCGCAATCCTTGAGATGTCGTTTTAAAATAAATGCACAATATTTTTTCAGTCATGATTTTTATTGATTTAAAATAAATATTAATTTACGACACTAGTGTTTCCTTACTGTTAACATAAATAAAGATGAGCGATTCTTACTTGTCTCACAATATTATATATGTATGTGAAACGGGACAAACAAATTTCAAATACAGATTTTTATGTGACTTATAAACTAAATTTTAATAATATATACAAATATTAATAATTTGATAAACATTGATTTTTATTTCCACAACGCCAGATAGGAATCGTTACTTATTTTTTACTCATTAATAATTTCATTGATAATCAATTTAATCATTTTTGCTTCAATGTTCTACATTTCAAAATGCTAAAATCCGTCTTCGCCTCATCGATGTCGTAAACATAAATGAATAAAGTAGGTTGAACACTGACTGAAATTCTGTTGTGGAAGAACTGTAACATAACAAAAATAGTTTTGAATACTTATTTCTATTAAAAACAATTATTTTAATTTTTATGCCTAAACTTTTCGTGCCCAAATACTCGGCGATATATACAATAAATTTCCAATAACCAAATCAGATTCAGTTTATTTAATCATTGACTTCAATTAAATGAAACTTTTCGTCTTCCCCAGAGCCAATCAAGTTGGAATCCATTAAATGTTTTTAAAAAATGGCCTTCATGGTGAAAAACGAACTTTTCTCAAAATAAAACTCTTGACTTACTTTGCAGGACGCGATTAGAGAAACGCTGGTTTCAACTATTTAACTTTACGTAAACCGTTGAACAGTTATTTCCTTACTGCCCAATATTTGAACCTTTTTTGTATTATAGTAATTTTCAATAAAAAACGACTTTTTACGATCGGTACAGAATTTAAAAAAAAATTTACCATCCATGCGAAAACGTTGGAAATCGCACTATAGGCAAAACTTATCAATGAGTTACATCTGTCGCCACATACTAAAGTGCTATATTAAATATCTTGCCAGCCGTTACGGCCATAAAATAAAAGATATCGCAGCATTTACTTTTCAAAATTTCAAGTATCACTTCTTAGTGGGACAGGTTTGAAGTTTGAGAATCCGTTTATTCAAAACATCTCTGGTAATAGGCAACATTTAATGACATAAAAAACATATTAAACTGTAAGAGACAAACAGTTCAGTATAGAAAAAATAACTGTTTTATGCTAAAAATAATATACTTAATCAAATTCAATATGTTGACATATTCTGTATTACAGGCTTATTTTTGTACCTACCGCTTCTTTGCGAGAATTGTTTCACACATCTTCGAAAACAACTGTTATCATCAATATTTTAAACAAAAATAGTTCTAGAGCCTTAGACGAGAAGTAGAAGGGATAAATTTTCATATCAGATGGCTGCATTCATTTATCTGTAACCTAATTTCGTCGCATTTAAGAAACTTCAGTTGAATATACTTTTTATATAATTGATCTGTAAGAGGTCTTTAACATTTTAATTATAAACTATTTAATTTCGTTTAAATATAGTTTGTTTGATTACCTGTAAATTCTTGTCTTAGTTCATGAATCAACTGTTTTATATACCTTGTAATTGTCAACATTCAATTTTATATAGTATCAATGTGATGATTGTATTTTTGTCAGTTGATATTGCTCGTGATGAGCGAAACCGGTCCTGATCGAAACCGGTCCTGATCATTATAAACATGTAGAAGTAGTACAAAAAAAATGTGTTTTATTTTTTAAAATATAATACCAATCCGCTAATAATTTACAGTTAACACCTTAAAAGTGATACTTTAAAATGTTTATACATTATTTTGCTAATGATTTAACCCGAGGAAATGAAAAATTCTATGAAACAGGCTGAAGATTCCCAACCTCTCCTCAAGACCCTTAACCAGATATAAATGATGAAGTCATTTCATTCAAGGAAAGCGAGATATAATTGACTTTTCAAGTAAGTTACTTCTCAAAATCAGAAGGACACTATTTAAATTGTATAACTCATTAAAACTAAACCACATCGAAACAACGACAGTTCAATGTACATATATACAAAAACAGAAAAACAAATTAATGCAAAATCAGAAAAAATAATTTGTAAATTTTGAAAACTACATAAGGAAGTACTATTATTTATTTTTCTCACTGAGGCTCACAATGTGTATTCTTCTGTGAAATTATTTCATTTCATTGCTAGATATTAAAAAAACTGATTGCCGAAAACAACAATTAACAAACATATCAACTGTTTTTTTTTTATAATAAGATATAAAAAATAAATCCGTGAATATTTTCCGGTACCGTTATTCTCAGTACTATTTTTTTTTATTCTTAGTTTGTAATATTCATGCGAACATTTTGAAATCGCTACGCGTGTCACTAGTTTGCCATTGTCTACATAATTATGAGCAACAAGATATTAATTACAAAAATAACATCTTATGTCACATGACGCGTAGCAAAAGTTTTAAAGCTGCTTAAAAATAAATTTGTATTCATTCAAACGTGACATATATATAAGTTACAAAAAAAACACGAAGCATTCGCGTGATTCTGCAGTCTTCAGACATTTGACTTCCACAAATTAGCTTTAAAAAACAAATTCTCACATCGAAAAGGAAAATCGTCACGTGCGGTACACGGGCTGCCAGCCCCCGTATTCTTGAAGTCTGTCACTATATGTCATCTGTTGTTCTAAATACTATCATTTTCAACCTTTACATGCCCTTATTGTAAAAATTTATTAGCTTATTATTTTGAAATTTTATATTAAAAAAAAAACAATATTTTTTTTTTTAAATTACCACAAACAAGATTTCAAATTGTAATTGAAAAAATCCAATTTTGACACCGATCTACTTTACAAATATATTCATTAGCAGTTATTTTAATTTAACTGATATTTACTGTGGGCTATAAATAGCTATTTATTTCGTTTAACAAGAATTTCCAAATAGTTATTAAAGCATCATGCCATCGTTGGAACAATAATTATACAGAGTTATGCTCGCTCGTATAATATTTAACTAATATATATATAATTTTTAAATAATAAATATGCAACTGACAAAACCTACCCTGAGTAATTTTACTTTTTGGAAATTTTGTACGAAATAAAAAAACTCTTTCCCACCCATTCGATCCTCAAAAATGGGGAGTAGCGATAGTGAACGAAGTATCTTTCTATTCAAACCCTCTTCGAAAAAAGAGAGGTTGAGCAACTGAGTATTTAGCAGTTCTCATAGAAAAACTTTCGTTGAGATATCTCCATTGAGATGTCGTATCGTCCAAGTTGGGAGCGGAAAGGGAAAAAAAAATGGTGAAGTGGGTAAAGTACCTTCTTTTAAATAAATTGGATTCTATTCACACTCTATTCAACTGGAAAACCATAATATAATACTACGAATGGATCTGTAAATAGTTTTAAAACTTACTGTCAATTCAAATTGTTTTTCAGATTATGTAACAAGGGATTGCAATCTCAAGATCCTGTCAAATTATTTAGTCTCGAAAACTCCGGCATTTAAATTGTGAAAAATATATTTTAATTCCTCAAATAACTTGTATAACTCATATAGTTTAAATATTCATGAAACTTCTTATTATTTTTTAAAGAAGCATAAAAACTGTGATGATTTGATTATTCACAATATGTAGTCGTAGATGTGCGCTATATATGTCAAATTGGCAATTCGAAATAATATTTTGATTCTTGATATAAAAATATTATTATTCGAACGTATAAAAATAGCAATATGCTTTCATTTTTCAGAGTAGGAGGGAGCCCCTCATAAAACACGTCGCGACCTACTGGTATGCAACCCGTGACTAAATTATATGTAACTGTTGACCTATGGCCTTCAATTCACGACCATAAATGACTTAAACGCATATCAAATGTTTACTTCTCACGGAAACCTGACAATTCAAATAAACAAAGTAATGACGTGGTCAGTCTAAAGTCGTCTATTTGATTACTAAGTACAAAAAATTTTTACTATAATATACGTCATAAAATTTCAAGAAACCCCAAGAAAACTTGCCAAGGCTTGCGTCAATGCCCAACAACTCGGATTTAGAGTTTGCGGAGTACATACAGTTCATACGTTAGCAATACCCTTTTCATATCACACCGAGCTCGGACTCTTGATCCAATGTCAATGCCCTGTCAATTTAAGATGTACGTCATAAATGATACAATAGCTCTCCACGTGATGTCTTTAAGTATTAAATGACGTGCAAATATTAATCAATATTAACTCATAGTCTATAGGAATATTTGGAGGCATTTTTTCAGAATAACATCCACTGTAACGTATAAAATAGTTTTAATCAAAACCAGAATATACTATTTAAATTATTGTTACTTCTTTTATTTTTAAAATAAACGGTAATATTCTAAATATGCACATATATTTCAATAATAAAATGAAAGCGGGATTTTTCTTTTATATCATTGGCATGGAATAGATATGAATATTTAATTCGAATCAATTTACTCAAAAGTTATACAAAATCATTATCATTATTGTATTTTCAAATAAATTCTCGCCAAGAACCAGAACTCAAATTCAACCGAAATATTTATACATCGGAGTGGCGCTCCAATTCATGACATTCACGAAGAGTAAAATAAATTCAAAATATAACACAATACGAATGTACATTTTAAAAACATCCAAACTCTATAAATTCTGCGAGAAGTAAGTGCAAAAAAATAAATACATTAAAAAAACATCGAATAATTACCGTTCGTGTCGTTTAGTAAAATTCCAGTTTGAGCCCGACTAAAAACTTAATACATAGTCCAATTTATTTAATGCGTTTAGTATAGTAATTGAGGATAATGTGATAGTATGATGATAAAAACATACTATAAGATAAATCATGTTCTGAAAATTATTGAACAACTTCTTTTTGTAACCACGCCCGTTCCCAATGTGAAGCATATTGACTTCTTGTGGAGCACATCTCAACGGAAGTTTTTCTCCAAAAAACTTTTGGTTACTCAGCTGCTCAACCTCCCTTTTTTCCAGTAAAGGCTGAACAACTGAATAAGGGAAGCGTCAATCACAATAATTGTCAAATAACGATAATTTCAATGCAAGCTTGCGTTTAGCTGTAACTTCATAAGGGTAACAACACGAAAAAATTGCTGTAATGTAGTGTTTTAGGTGCAAAAAAGGTATTTTCAAATATTCGACACATAAATAAGCTATGTCGTAACAGTTTATGTGCACGCTGGTGCGTTTTGTATCCGTTTATAAACACATTTACACCATAAAAAATAGTATCATTGTTTCACGATATTTAAATATGTTGGGAAACGAATTAATACGAGGAACAACACGAAAAAGCTGCCAACACTTAACGAAAGCAGAAACACCAACAGAACGCGTCATACCATACACCGAGACGGGCGACAAACGCGATCGAACGTCATAGAAGCCGGACGACATCATGCACTGAAACAGGCGACAATAATTTCTCACTAGCCGTCGACCGCAAAGGTTGGCGGTAGATCTATTCCAAAGTGTTGAAATATCTGTAATTACACAAGTTGAATAAAAGTTTCCAAAAAATATAAGCGGTAGCAATTGGCCGCGATCAATAATCTAATCAACTAATTCGCCCTCGGAACATAAACGTTTGGCCACCCATGCTATCGAATTATAATAGACAATATAGCTAATATGGAGTAATCATTGGATGACCTTCATTAATCCGATAGAAGACGATTGCTGTTAATTATATAAATATACATTCAAGTTACACGCAGAATAGGAAATGTGCCCACCTACCTGCCTTATTGTATCAACAGTACGCAGCTTCAATGATAACATAAAACCAATTTTGACTAAACAATTATTATCTTATTATGTTTAATTTCATTGCCTACATCAAATATTTGGATTTTCTCAACTATCTACAGAATGTGTTTGCAATGTGGAAATCAATACAGTGTAAATATATACAGACACCCACATATGACCGAGAAATGTTAGGAAGAATAACAACATTGCAAAACTTGAAATATCGTTGTAAACAGCATCTCGACATTGCTTTAAGCAAAAACTGATAAAATATTATTTCTTTTAAGCAAAAAATGGCATGCTTATCTACTTACTGTTCTGGAGAAAAAACCTCCACTGAATAAAATTTTCCTTTATTCATTTGACCTTACTTGTCTTATTGGCTTTAAATATTTATTTTAAATAACGTACTATTGTAAATCTACGCAGATTATTCAGTAAACAACAGAAAAAAAAATCATTTCGATTCCACTAAAATAACATTTTTTTTAATAACCAAATCAAACTAATTATACGAAGAGTATTGAAGGTTGGGATATTTCAACAGTAGGATTCTTTCATTTACTTAACCACACATTTTCGTAAATCATTTAAATATCCAAGCTAGGGTTCAACGAAAATACCAAAATATTCATTTTCCATCTAAAGGAAATTTCTACTCATTTATTACCATCCTTTTGTTTAAATAATAAAGTAATATCATGTTTCATGTTTTCTTTTTCTTCCTCTCTTTATCTCTTATCTTATAAATCTAATCAAAATTAAACAACAAAAACAAAAAAATCTATTGAAATAAGTAATAACGCCTTTTAGCTAGATTTAAGCATTTTTGCTTATTTCACAAAAGTTCCATTGCGTTACTATTGATGATATTTATAATGGTGGCTTACTAACTTTACACATGCATGAAGAAACCAAATTCATATGCCATTATCTCATGCTTTAAAACATCCTTTTTTTGTAAAAATGCATCTACTAGAAGCAAAAACAACAGTTTTCAAATGATATTTTTTATAAAAAGAACATCATTTTCATTATGTTTTTGTTCTAACAATCAAAATTACATCCGGCCAATATTATGGTTTATATTTACTGAAACTATTTTACATTGTTTATATATTAAAGTGGGTTTGAAGCACGTTTTGTGTTCTTTTGGTATGAGAATGTTTGTGCTATGTCCAACACCTTCGTATTTAAACAATATTGTCCGTCATAAATAATAAAGCTGTTCTTAAAAAAAATAATTTAATTCCATTTAAATATCAGTCGGTTTCCTTTAATGGTAATTTGATACTTGGATTTATTTTGACCCGTACATAACATTAAATGGAAAATAAATAAACCGAACGAAGCAATCTGATTGACTAATAGCACATTCCACCCTCTTACACGTCCGTAGGAGTACTGTAATTTTATTCTTGCGGAGGCTTCAATTGCCTTTTGAAACAGAAGACGACGCTACGCCGTAGCTAAATCACTTAGCATCTGCAGTGGGCGAAATTCATTTGACGGCAAACGGTTCAAGGGATTCCAACTCGAATATTCGAATATTTAATATCCGAATATATTCGGCCCTTTTTTAATTATTCGATATTCCAATATTTGGGCAACTATTCGATTACTACTCGTTATAATTTTTAATGAAATATTTTACATAATCGACGAAATATTACATAACAATTTATCCAGATTTCAAGAACAATAATGAATACCCCCGGCAGTGGTTTCCCTTTGTCTTCCTCCAACTCAAAGTACATAAAACTTAAGTTTGTCAAATATATCGGTTTTAAAAAACCATTTAAGCATGCCATAAACATGAGAAATCCGACGAAGCAACAAATTTTAAATATTCTAATACAATGAAATGGTATTGGAATGTGTATTTATATTTTCTCTATCCAGGATTTAACAGAAATGGAAGAAGGTTTATTCGTAAATGATTATAAGACGTAAGGATCTCATCTTTATAGGGAAAATATTGTACATATATCAGTCATTTAAAATGTGAATAAATATGATTTTTATTATATAATATATGAGCTAGTTTTCTCACGAACTTGAATGTGCTATTAAATTATTATTTTAATACATATGTTATTATTCAGATTGACTTTTTAATACACCAGAAACTATTCAAATATACTCTAATAGTTTCAGTTTTACTCTTCGATATCCGAGTAGTTGGAATCCCTAGTCGTAACTGAGCAATCAGATTTACGTGTTTACGGTAAAAATACCCACTGCGTATAATTAGAGAAAATAAAAATCGTCTTCAGACTTGAAATTAAATCAACTTGAGGCCTATCGTGAAAATGAACACAAATAATTAATTTGTATGTAAATTCAAATGTTAATTGGTATCAAAAATAAAACTGTAGAATGATTCCATGTGGCACTCAATCATTAGAAATACCTTCCTTTATACTACACAAGCATCATCGTTCGTTAGTTAAAGCAACAACAACAAAAACAAATGTATAATTTTCCGTCGGTATAAAAATTAATGCTTATTTTCAAAGGTATTTGAATATTGAATAAACCATTTAAATTTCGATTCCCAGATCTCGTTCTATAAATTCACACTGGTAATCAATTATTGTATTGTTTATTAACTTTATTGTAAAAATAGGTTTTTGATAAGTATTCCGCATGTGATAGTCCGTCCAATGATGAGAGAGATGATGCGTCGACTTCGCGTCGAAGCGGCTGCAAACGTCGACGGTGTGACGCACATCATCGACGCCCGTCGTATTACGACACACAACTGTTACTCTCCACACAATCATTGATTGTACTCGGTGAATTCATTTTAATTGAGAATGAAGATATAATTTTTAGAACATGTTTTTTTGCCTTGTTGTAATTACAGGTATTTTAACATTTTGAAATAGATTCGTCGAGAGATTATTAGGTAAGTCCGGCTTCTATGACGTGTGATCGCATTCTGTCTATCGCCCGCTTCCGTTTATGGCAGGGGTGGCGAACCTACGGCACGCGTGCCAGAGATGGCACATTCTAAAATTTTGCTGGCACTTAAAGTTAGCACATTTTCTTAAATAGATAACTTATCGATTAGATATCAGGACTTTGTTTTTTACTTAATATTATAATGCTGGAAACACTGTTTTTTACATTTGTAATAATTTTACGTTATGTTTGTTTTTCGCTATCAAGCTCAGCTGACGTTTGCCGTAAAAAGTCTCAATGTTGGTAGACAAGTTCGTGTAACTCTAATATGTTGTTGATAGTAAATTCCACTTTCACAAAACTGTTTTTTTTGTACCCTATTAAAAATTGCTTGGAAAGGTGAATGAACCCATTTATCTTACGGACCACGCTGTTCAATGATGACAGTCTTCGAGTTATGTTTTTAAGTAAAAAAAATAATTATAGCATAATTGTTAATTGTAATTTCTTAAGTAAATAAATTCACAATAAACTGCTCCGCACGTCAGACGGTCGATATATATTATTTGGTGATTTTTGGCATGCGCATGTAAAAAGGTTCGCCACACCTGGTCTATGGTAATATAGGTACCTGAGGTTTTGTTCGGTGTTGATTACCGTATTTATTCTTTCCCCACATAATTTAACTCTCCCAAGAAAGAATAAAGTATTATATGTATTCAAATTGACATCGAATTAAGGCCCGATTCTTTGTATTACAAAGAATTGTGTGAAATAAAAAATGTTACGTAATTCGGTTTAAAAATAATACACTCAGCATAATATGTTTATAAATTATCGTTCTAAATTAATTTATTCTTCATTGTTTTAAAAAACATCACTACGGATAGCTTTAAAAAGCTGTTTTTTCTAATGCTATATTGCTGATAATGACATGATCCACTGAAGAATTTATGCTACAACATTTTGATTTTATTTATTTACAATTATTATTAAAGATCTGCAAACTGTGTTTTGAACAGAAAAAAAAACATTTTTTTATGAAAATTTTGATTCGTAAAATACATGTATTTTATATTTTAACCAATTATTTTAGTATTTTTTTAAATTTTGAAAAGAATTCGTTATAATATTCCATAATTCTAATTTAATTATATCATAATTTGAAAAATCGGAATCTTATCCAGGACGATACAAAAAAAATCGTGCGTAAAACAATGATGTTATAGATATTCTAGCTGAAGACGAGTATCGGGAGTATAGGAGAAACGGCTCTTCCGTCGCGTGGGACCGCCTGATAAGGTCAGGGTCAGGCGCCGGCTGGAACAGCTGTTATGCTTCCCCCGCCATCGTACGATTTACTGTTTCGCAGTGGAATGATATTGAATATTGTACGTAATTATTGCTCATCAAATCGTACTTTGATTAAAAGGGTAAGAATATTGGTACAGTGGCACATTTTTATGCTTAATTGTTATTACATTTTAAATAATTAATTTGTAAATGAAATCCTCATCTAAAAAATCTTTAAAAAAATATCATTGTAACGTACAATGTGATCGATGCTTGGGGTGAACAAACTTTTTTCTTTAACTTTTTTTCTCATTTTGAAGTATTTAGCTATCTTCACATATGTGCTCAAACACAACAGTCAAATATTCTGTAAATTTGTGGTAAATGACTTTTTTCATAAACACAAGAAACAATATAATTTAATATATCGAATGAGGGTGCTTGATGGAATTTCAGCATCAGATCTGAATTGTTGAGATTCTGTACACTTCTATGTATTTCGTCATCGACGACACGGGTTTTGCCTTTCGGCATCTTCCGAATGTCAATTCGAGTTCATTCGTGTGCTCGAATGCCTGAAGATGCCGAAAAGATGCGACACCTGGGTTGTTATTGACGAAATACATGAAAATGTACAAAATCTTAACAATTATAATTTGACTGGAAATAATGTTCCTCAAATACAGGGAAAAATAACCACACAACTTAGCCTTACGTGATCAGATTTGCAACTTATTTTTGTTTCTAGTTATGTTCTGTGAGTTATTACATGTTTCTACCGATAAATTGTATGTTGAAAATAATAGAAAAAATGTCACCAGATATAAAAAACTGTTTCTTGAAAACCTTTTAATATTGACTTTTGTTTCTTCCCGCCCATCCTTATTTTGTAAGAAGAAAAAAGATGAGATTTTTTAATTAGCATTAAATCATTAACTTATGTTGAAATGTTCTCGCAATCTTCGTTTTTTTCCTAACCGTATTTACATACTTTAAAGATGTTTTAGCCTCTTAGTGGATGCGTAGCTTTCTGGCGATTATTAAATAAGGTAGGTACAAACTAAGTTTTTATAACCCATTCTCGAGTGTATTCTAGAAAAGTACTTTATTACTAAAGATATTGTCAGCTAAAGACTTGAAATGGCCAAAAAAAAATATGAAAAGCTTTATATTGATTATGAGTGTTCAGTAAACAAGACTGTTTCCTGTTTTTACTAAAAAGCTTAGCAGATATTGTTCGTAGAATAACATAAAATTTGCTAATGAAACACTAATCCTACGCAATTGGTTCAGATAATAAAGGCATCTAAAGCTTCTCTTAAATCCTTTTCTGCATCGCAGTACATTATCCGTAGTATTTGGTTTCATTTATATCGATATTTTTACGTATTTCGCATACTCACAGGGGCGAATCATATATTATCTCTTGAGCAGTGTTGCTAGACGTCTCGATTTTTACGAGAGGTCCCACTTTTTAAACAACAATAGATGGACAGTGAAATTCGCGATTATTCAAAATTTGGAATGGCATGTTCAATTCAGCATAATATACCCATGTGCTGAATTTTACCAATACGTTAAGCAGCAGAAAGAAACTCTTCATGAAGTACAAATATATGAGTATCTGGAAAAAGTATTGCTTAATATTATTATTTTAATAGCTAATAGCTCTGTAGTGTGTTGTATCATTTATGATTGATATCATAGGAATAAACACTTTGAAATATTGAACTGTGCATTTTTTGATGGTCCAGCTTATTTCATTCGGTAAAAATCCCGATTTGGTAAAATAATAATCTGGCAACCCTGCCCTCAAGTCACAATTGCGCTACTTTGCTGATCCCTGTCTAACATATTAACATTCTATCAAAGGTATTTGCAGCGCAGGAAAGGCTTTTGGTTTTTTTGTAAACTGCTAAAACTAATCAGTTGGGAGTTCATATTAGATTTGAATGTGCATTATTGACTTGTTAAATGCTTGAGTACATTCTAAAATCTTGGTTAAGTACTTAATTATGATTTCATAATAAAAAAATCTCTCGTCTAAAGACATTCACTTTTAGTGGAATCAATTCTTGATCAATTAAGTACACAATATATTATACGGACATAATTACGAATTCTTTTATTAAACGATTAAATGCTTTTATTTATAGTGATTTACGGTTTATTTGACATTTAGATATCTCATACATTATGTTTAAATGCCGGTTTCTTAGAATTTATTTTGCATCATAATTAATTGCTTGCTATTTATATTTTAAACATAAATTAAAGCTGTAATAGACATGCCTTTATTATATACTTATAAATGTTTAAATCTAATTTTAGATTTAAAAGTTCGTCGAAGAATAAATGAATACTAACGTTGACATATTTTGATTTTAACTGTCACTACAGAATCAATTAACATGCAATTGACGCACAGACTTATAATTAAAATGTCCGAGACTGTTAAAATGTCAATGACTGTTTAAATTGATAAAAAAAAATATATTTTTTTTAGTTTAAAAATAAAGTTCCTTGAATGCAACCGTATAACAAATAAATCAATGCTGCCTTCTGAAATAAAAAGTTGCCCACCGCTATGTTAACTCATTATTTTCTGTTGTTTTTTTTTACCATGTCCGCTCCCAACATGTAGCATATGGCCTCCTAATGGAGGTATCTCAACAGAGATTTTCTATGAGAACTATTGGTTACTCAGTTACTCAACCTCCCTTTTTTTCAAAGAGTGTAGGGATAGAATGATAAAAAAAAACCATAGACATTTTGATATAATTCCATACATTGAATGAATAATAAATGCTTCCATTTGGGCATTCGAGCCCTTAAAACTACTTTCACATTTACTCAGAGGGCTTTAAGCTATCTCATATTTCTGGAATCCTACTAAATAAAATTTAAAAATATACATATGCATGAAAATGACATTAAAAAAAATACGTTTTCTCCATGAAAACAAGGAAATGTTTACAAATAATATTATATATTTAGACACCGACCGTGATTATTTTATGAACTGTTTTTATAATATAATAGTTAAGCCAAGTAAGTAGAGAAGGCATTCCATATTTTTGTTTGTTTCAACACTTAATATAATTATTGTTATTTGATATTCAACCAAAAAATCGAAAGTAAGTATACGTCTTGATATTTTTTTTAAACTGGAAAACCTTGACTCTCAGTAATTTTACGATTTGCATAAAGCCATTCCGCTATAAGATCCATTATTTATTGTGCAGAAACGTGTTTTCTAAACAAGTGTTATTGTTTTTTGTTGTTTCTATAATTAAAAATATTGCCTAACATTTTATACTGACAACTTTTTATGTACCAATAAATTTAAGATAAATTATTACCTCGCATGCTTACTTGATGAAGTCCACGTATTGTTTTCGTAGACCACATTTACAACGGCATTCAAAACTAAAACTTGACAAAACCTATTTTTAAGCATAAATAATTATTAAGAGTTTTATGTGGAAGAGACATTACAAACGTGGGATAATTTCGTTTACAGTAAATCACATCTTTTTTTTTCAAATGAGATGTTCACTTTGATAAACCTCACATTAATTTGTCATCATTCACAAAAAAAAACAAAAAAGATCGTATCTGTTGCTATAAAATATATTTTTTATTGATTTTACACAATGTCATCATTTTCAGTGTTTACAGTCTTGAGTATTTTTCCCCCAATTATGAGTTTAGAATTTGAAGATTGTTTCACAGACCCATCCTTCATCCTTCATTGAAAAAGTTTAATTTTTAATAACTTGATAGTTAATTGAATCAATATCATTCTGACTAAAGATATTTATTACAACTATTGAAAGAGCAAATATTTAACGATTCTTTTAATCACATTATGATATTTACTAAAATACAGCATACACTGTGGTTTCGTTATTAAAACAGTGCAGTGTATTTGACACTTTAGCGCGTATTTTAAAAAATAAAACACAATTCATTTGTACTACTTCCACATATTTATAATGATCAGGATAATGAGCATTATCAGTTGATAATGCTCATGATGAGCGAAACCGGTCCTGATCATTATAAATATGTGGAAGTTGTACAAATGAATTGTGTTTTATTTTTTAAAATATAATGTCTTTCCACCAAGAATTGACAGTTAACACCTTAAAAGTACTTTAGTGCGTATTTGTGAAGGTAATAATTATTTTAAAAAATTGCTATTACTGATCGTATGAGAAAATTTTGATTTACACTTAACTTATTTGGAAACAATCGCGTTTTGTTTATGGCTTCATATGTAATTAATGGAACAACGCAGCAGCTACTGTGTACCCAAAAAGTGACCAGTGTGTGAATATTTATCAATAACAGCTGTGAAAAAAATTCAAATCCCTAATATGCTGAAATGAAATGTATTTGGAACGAGGTAGATCTTTATAGTCAGACTGAGTATCCGAATGGTCAATCTCTTTGGCTTCGATGGCTGTGTTCACGGAGTCGAATCCCAGTAGGGACAGAATCATTAATTGATTTTTCAATCAATTCGTCGATTTATGTTCGAATGCAATGTGTCTGTGATATCCGCATTCCCCCCAACTCATCCGATCTCAAAAAAAAGGGCGTAGCAAGATTAGCAGCAAAGAGTAGCAAAATTAGCTAACCACTAGTCCTACATTAAGTCTTTTCTTCTATACTTACTTTTTTGAAAAGGGGAGCTGGAGTGATTGAATAGCAAGTAGGTCTCCTAAAACAACGTCTGTTTAGATAAGCTTCATTACGAGTTCATATTCAATGTCGACATGGTTACAAAAAACAAAATATCTTTATTGAACCCATTTTAGAATATGCATACGCATGTGTGGGGAAACGAATAAATACGAGCGACAACAAGGCCAACACTCAACGAAACAGAGACAATGGACAGAATGCTATCGAACGTCATAGAAGCCGTACTACCTCGCACAAGAAACAGGCGACAATAATCACTAGCCGTCGACCGCTAAGGATGGTGACAGATCTATTTAAAAATGTTAAAATATCTGTAATTAAACAGTTCGAATAAAAGGTTCCAAAATATGTACTCAATATTAACCAATTGAGGCCGCTTATATAAAAGTGTAGAAGTGATGTTAAAAATTAGCAGCGAATGGTTTTATTACATCATAGTGACATTTAAATGTTTTTTTCTATGCTTAATTAAGTTTCTCCTTCGATGTTTAACACAAATTATATCATCGACATCAATGAAAGCGGTTACGTGGCCATAACAAAATTAATTCAATCAAAATGTTAAGCAAGTCATACGCCCAAGGCAATTGCACTGAAAGGCGGCAATACTTCACTGCGGCCCTGTGTGCTTGTATGTCCTGCGTCGAATAATTATAATTGATTATAGAATCAAATAACTTAAATAATAACACAGCGCTGCTCACATATATATATTATGCAAATGTGTAGCTCGCCAGTCACCAGTTCGCTCATGCTGCACCGCCCCATTTATCATTGACATTCTTTTACCCGTGCATTTCCCAACACTCTGTTGTTTCCTTTCACATTCCGGCTGTACCTAATCACACACATTAAGGTTTAACGTATGAAGTCGCCCATTTTTATATTAAATCTCTATATTGCTAGAATTTATGAATTATAAACCATTCTTACTTAAAAATAAAACATTGCGTGTGCGGTGAGAATAAATTATTGATTTTAATTTCTTAATTTCTTAAAGTTTATTCGGCAGGGCTACGGATCGATGCGATGACGAGGAAAGTGACTGGTGAGGAATATAGATCCTTGGAGGACGTGTGGTGGCACTGCGCGCCGAGTTGGGAGCAGGAATAGTGAAAAAAAAATCAATTCCTCACGCTCTAACGATACTGTCTTCCTGAACAATAGATAAAACTCGATAAAATTTGTATATAATTATCTTGTTTTAGCGTGCAACCTAAATACTCAACAATGCCACATTATTGATGGTTGCATATTGTTGCCAAAGAAATGAAAAAGTTTGCTTCCTGTTAGTAAAATAAATCATATCCGACTGCATTTATTATAACGTGTGCAACTTTTTTTCTTTCTTTGCCGTATTTTTGTTCAGTTATCGCATTATAACTAAGCCATACACGTACGTTAATCTACCAATGGTTTTCAAAAACGTAAAATTAAAAAGAATCTCTTCAAATAAAAAAAGTTGGCATGTAAAAATAAATCTTTGTAATTATCGAGTACATTGTAATTCACTTTTTTATAATGAGAGTAAAAATAACCAGATAAAAAAATAAGGTAGCTTAGAAAAATAATCATATTGTTGTGTGGTGTGTAGTGGATACAAAGACATTTTTATTAGCCTTCCTTGCAACTATGAAAAAATGTTCTATATGAAAAATGTAGCTTGTGATTACTCATTTAGGTTTAGTAATTTATGTAATATTCAGGATGACATAATTGCATCCTCGGCCACACAATGTACTAAAAAATGACATCTTACAAACACAAAACAATTAACAAAGTAATGGAATGTCAGATATCAATGTGAGGTTATCTCATTACCGGGTTACCGCTTTTTTTTTAATTTTTGTCTAATTTTGTTGACATAAATAATTTTTTAGCTACATTTCTATTTAAACCAGCATACCCATATGGGGTAGTATTCTTTAGTAAATAAAAATAATAATCTATCTTATATTATTATTTGAGAAGACCCGAATTGAAGAGAGACGAATGGTCGGTTATCGACGTCCTGGAAGGTCTGGGATCTCAAACAAACACCATTTCAAATCCGGTTCAACACTTATTTAGTTTAATCGAAGATGCAGTGGTGTAACATACACAAAAATAATATTCCTAACAAATAAAATTGAGTTAACATTTACATTTACTTAACACATGAATTTACTTTTAAGTTATAATGCAAGTGACACAACAAACGATTTTAAATTAAGTCCAATTTCAAAACAAACACAAACAATCCACAACATCAACGGTGCCGGCCACGAGGGCCGGTGGCTCGCCCAGCTTGAAGGCTGGCAAATGACTCTCTTCAAAAATCAAAAATTGGACTCCCGCACCGTCGGAGTCACCCCTTTCCGTTAAAAATGGATACGTCCAGCGAACGTGTCCGCCGGCGATTTGGCCGATCGCCCTTCACGACAAGAGTCCGATCGATTTCTACGAATCATTGTCATTAACGCGGTGCGTTCTCAGTTATGGACCCTAATAAAACTTAAACTTAAAAAAAAACCAGGGTGTGTCATATTATTATCTTATATTATTTCCAATCCTAAATCAAAATATTAAGATGAAGTAAAGATATCAGGATCGGGCTATAACAAGATTTACTAAGACATATTCGAATTCCAGTACGGACAGTTTCATAAATTATTAATTTTTAAATTGATTTATGGATTCGTGTTCAAAGACATTGATGTCTTAAATTCTCTCACCAATCTGTTCACATACTTACTTTAAAAAAAATCAAAAGATGTTAATTTGTGTAATATGATTATTTCATAAATAATTTGTAGTAAAACGCAAGATCACAATTTTTAAATGATTCTGAAAAGTTTGTGATTTTTGATAAGAATTGTTGATAGACATTAGTGAATATGAAACACGATTCCTAATCCAAAAAAAGACATAAATTTAGATGTAATAATTACTTATAAATATATCATTGACTCAAAAAAATGTAATAAATAACATTTCATTTATGAATTCATTAATATTGTAATCACTATATAGTTTTTTTAATGAAAATTATTGAATTACTATTTATTTGATAGTAGTCTTGAAAGAACAATCATTTTTATTGTCATACCAAAAGTACAAATAGTGTGATATTTTTCAGGAAAAGAAATTTTAGCATTTGCTTTACTCTACAGTTTGAGAAGTACAGCTAGAAATGTTAAGAATGTAAAGTAGAGCACAGCTAATATGTGGGTCACTCTATCAAATGAGCCCATCAAGCGTTCTATGGTCTAACAATGGCAATTATTGCCGAAACAAAATGCAGCCATTACGATTACATGAACAATGTTTGTTTACCTGTTATCGCACCGCCACACGCGCCGCCATTCAGAAAGGAAATGTGAAAATGCATTAGCGAAACGTTGGCGGGTTTTCCCACTTAATCAACAACAGTAATTATCATTGTAAATATAATTATGTACTATGTATGTAGTGAAATTTTGTATTATTAAATCACATCCGGGTTTATTTTCTTTTATTTTAAAGAGCGTGCAAAATAAATTTCTTATGCAAATTCGCTTAGCTTTGACGACTAACGTAATTTGACATTAGGATATAAAAATGTGTCATGAAATAAAGTTTGTCGATGCGTGTACGTTTTATAGTCCAAATATTTGATATATCTCATTTATATTTGCTCTTATTTTATTACGATAAAAAAAAACATGTAGCCAAATCTCATCATATCCGGAATATATTCTCTATCTTTTCGCTCAACCATTTTGATTTTAATATTTTAGATTAAAATGATTTAATTTCCTACCCATATTATAGGACCGATTAATTTTCAACCGCTTTACAACGTATAAAGGTATAAATCAACTAATCGATATTAGTCAGCAAAAAATTATTCGTGTTCAGAAGATTCTAAACAAATAATTATGAATTACAATATTTTTATAAAACAAATTAACTCCTTCTTTTTTCGCTGAAAAATAAATACAGAATCCGTCACCGTCTCAATTAAAAAATATGCACATGAACTGAAAAAAGACAAAATAGTTATAACGAGCTATAATAGAGATGCAGTTAGTTATCAACTTAATAATAAATTATTGTAAAGGAATGTTGAAATATTGCGTTTATTTTCATTTAACTACAAAATTGTTATAACTTATCCTCTAACAAACCATTTCAGGAATACGCTTGGAATAATATTATCTAAATTTATTCCAGACCTTGAATCTCGAGTCATATCGATTACTTTGGCACACTTACCCATATATTATTATTCATCATGGGCAATGCTGGAAATATACTCTGTATTCTTATATGGGTCAGGATTTTTGATTCATGTCAATTATTCTTACAGGACTCTTATATGATCTTTTTTTATTTCTATTATGTAATATATGAGAGAATTGATAGCCATATATATATATATATATATCGTTTTATAAAAGAGTCCTGTATACAAAATCTCTAATACATGTTAGGAAGTTGGTCCAATGTTATCAAAACAAATTTGAAAACCTTCTAAATAAAATGTCGAATAGCTTATGTTCTGAATGGTTATATTGTCTATTTAGATACATAAATTACGTATATATAAATGCTAAAAAACGTATCGAATAAATGACCAATAACTAAACCTTTATATTTTGATCTTCTAGCTTTCCATTTCCATCCACAATGAAAACAAAACGGAAAACGTCTAGCGACGTCACTTGAACGTCCCAATTTTTTTTAAAAGATGTAATTTTGAGAAGTGTTTGGCCGTTTGTATCTGTGTTAATAAAAGTGAATACTGTTTTACAGTTGATAGACTAATATTGTTTACAAATCAGAATAAAACATTGTATTTGATAAATAATTTAGTAAAATATTTATCTTGGTTGAAGTATCTGTCTGCAATGCACAGCACAACACTGCGCTCTTCCTCGATACAGACAGTATGACAGGGTATCGATGGCATAATGTTATAATCCTATAGGTGACTTTTTTTTCTTCTAAGTGTTGAATAGATAGTATGTTAGGATACTTGTAAATCATTAAAACGTTTAAATGCTTTGTATTATTTTAAATAAACGAGATTACGGTTTAGAAAGTCATTTTCGTCAAAATATCAGACACGAGCTTATAACATTAGGCCATCGGTATGTGTGTTTTGACTGGTGGGTTTGACCCCCGATTTATTATATTATATTTCTAGAATTTAAAAAATTCCACGATTCCGTCGGTCTTTAAAGCCCTCTAAAATATTCAATGCTTCGTTGGTCCTACAATAATACGATTAGTAGTCATGAGTAAAATTAATGTTAAAACTATCTACTTTCAATTTTATCAGTAACTAGCGAGTACCCAGCATGCGTTGCAATGTCACTTAAAGAAAGAAAATGTTTGTGTTTTAATTCTGTTTATTGAAGTGCTTTTGAATACACAATATTTTTTGTTTTCCGTCTCGTATGCACACGAATAAATCAGAAGGTTTGCCGAGATGTTGCTGTTTTTACGTATTTGGTTCCTTTTTTAGATTTTTCTTTTCAGAAACCTACACGGGTGTGTGCACAACAACTCACCAAAGATTCATCAAAATCGAATGAATGTTAAACGAACGCATAATAGATAAACAAACATTCATTTATATACATATGAATTCTCGTTGGTTACCTTACATAGAAAATATATCCAAATGTAATATGCAGTGTGTACGAATTTTCTTGTATAATTTCGGCTGCGCTCTCTCGGGCATATTTTCAATCACGTGAATCGTTCTGGCGTGGTGGAGTGTCACTTCAATTCGCTTTGCTAAGAAAAGAAAATAAAATAATGGAAATTGGACTACAATGGTGCCTGAGGAAACGAATGAATATGACTCGGCAAAATAAGCAATTACTTCACGAAAAACACTTGTTTTTATCTTATCACTTATTAATTATCTTAAGAAGTATTCAGTTAACTGTATACACACTTGAAAAAATAATTGACGGTTATTTTTCGAGTGCTTTGTTTGTTTGGATAGCCTCGATTTATATTTTGTAGTTAACGATGCTCAAAATTGGAACCAAGAAGTCATTCAATTTTCAATTTATTGAAGCGAAATAGTTTGTTGATTCAATCAATATTTTTAAATTATGCACTCCAGATCGAATTCAATGAAAATTATCATATTTTAGATGTTTTTCTTTATAGTGATATCATTATTAAGGAATCCTTCGATCAGGAGACACAAAAAATATTATATTTATATATAACCCTTTCATTTTTTCAATGTGATGGAACAATTACCGCGCAAAGGAAAAAATTGCATATTTAAGGCTCTTGATTTGATAATTTGCATTAATACATTCATTGTTTGTAATAATATCACGGGAAAATTTCGTCATCAACACCTCTTACAATTAATACAGCAATGTGTAATTTCTATGGTAGGAATTTTGTGTTTTACACACGAGACAAGCCCCATTTCATTTCTCATCATGGCAGTTCCACTATCGCGCAAACACTAATACAGTTATTATTCCATTGAATATCAAAATAACACAATATTTTTTTCGACAAGATTAATTTAAGCGGAAATCTTAGCCACCGGTCACAAAGACTTTTTTTCTAATATTAAATACTCGATTTTTTCTCGTTGCGCCGCGGCACACCTGGGACCGTCTCGCGGCGCTCCGGTTGCGGAGCTCTGCTATATGTAATGCCCTGCCACGTAAATAAACAGTATTTTGGAAAAAATGCACTTCTAATATGAATATGAAGAAATGTTCCTCATTAAATTAATTAAGATACATTCCTCATATTCATATAAGAAATGCATTTTTCAGAATATAAATAAATCATTATCTTTTATATTCTAATACATGGAGTACGTAATTCAGACAAAAGGACATACTAACATAAAAAACTGTTAAAAGTCATTTATGTACTACTTACTATTTAAATATTGCAGCTATAAATTGTAATGATTACCCATTTGATTTCGATGACGGAGAATTTCACTCCGTCACAGGAAATAAGTTATAACATACTTTTAGACTCTTTCCCATGATTTAAATGAAAAAATAACCTACAATCTCCTCCCAAGCACAACCAAACTCTCCTATCAAAAAGAAAGAATTTCATCTGAAATATATTGTAGCTGACCTTTTCAAACTAAAATATAACTCGACAGGCAAAATATTATTATCTTAGAGAGCAACTCTGCTGTTTTTAAATGAACTATCGTTTTTAATAGGATATTAACCTTCCCGTTTCCATGCTAAAACAATCCATTCGGATATCATGCAGTCACATTTCGTTACCGTGTTGATTTTGTCTTATAAACGCATTTATAAAGCAAAATTACAATTTCAAAAACTGAAATATGGTTTTATGTAGTATGAAGTAATTATTTTACGTCATATTTTGTGTGCGAAACCTGAAATATATATCATACTATGCGAAATTATCGATAGACGCAAGAATCGAAATTCTTCATAGCAGAACAATCTAGAGACATATATTGGTGTTGACAAACAAAACGTTTGCAGACGATCGATTATGCATCTCGGATTGTTACTGAACTATACTAATTGCTACTATATTATACCATACTATAATTTTGTATTTTTCGATTTTAAAATTGTTGAGGTCTTCAAATTATGATTAATTATACAAAGAAGACGAAAACTATAATGAATTTTTAATTTTCATTTATATGTAGAGCTATTTTATTTATAAATAGCAAAATTTTCAATTTTTTTGTATGACCTATCTCACATATAATTTAAACTCAAATTTGGATTATTGAGATTTTGTACACTTCCATGTATTTTGTCACTAACGACCCGGGTTTCGCCTTTCGGCATCTTCAGGCATTCGAGCACACGAATGGACTCGAACTGAGAGACAGTAAACAGTGTCTATCGTTTATATAGAAGATACAAATGCGACAAATATTATTTACGAGGTAAGATATTATACGTCTGAGAGCCACACTGATACCAGAGTTAAAATTTCGGGAATC
Organism: Himalopsyche phryganea; assembly: GCA_022494535.1. NCBI lineage: Eukaryota > Metazoa > Arthropoda > Insecta > Trichoptera > Rhyacophilidae > Himalopsyche > Himalopsyche phryganea. The sequence goes on from JAGVSL010000109.1 coordinate 932,130, forward strand.
TCCCTAATCCTTATTTTGTAAACACCATATTAACAGAGTGGCGAATTGCCGCTTTTCAACTTCTTTTAGAAATACCAGTGATTTTACAAGTACAAAAGTGTACAAAATCTCAATAATCCAAATTTGATATTGGAATTCCATCAAGCACCCTCAGTCGATGTCTTAAATTATAATTTAAAGGTTTAAAGACTGAAGTAACTCATTGTTACTCCGTGGTTACGGCAGGGTTAATAAATGAAAATTGTCAAAATATACTACTTCAATTTCCTATTAGGTGATGGCCTTATTCTTGTCGTGTTCATACGTAAGTTACTTGCTCCTAAGCAGCAAAAAACTGTTTTTTTCCATTATAGTTATCATTTTAAACCTGTAAATGACAAGTTTAATGAAAATGGAGTCATTCTTGCTCTCTAACATACATCCAACGTAGTAATCTTCAAATTTGTTTCAGTGTTCTTTATTTAATCGGGTCAACCTAATTTTCAACCTAAAATCAATATATGCCAATGTCCACATTCTTTAAACGTAATTAAGGCAATGTTTTAATGAGTCATTGCCGTCGTACTTACCTTTGAAATTTAATTTGTGATTGCTTCAAGGATTTGATTGACCTCGATCGACTTACCTACATACATTTTCTAAAACAAATATCTTACCAACACTACATGTTGTGATTAATGAACGGGCAGCAATTTGTAGATAATTTTACAATAAATTATTATTATGTTACATATACGCTTATCAAACATGACATAAGCAATTTATTTATCATTAATTTATCTTTCAGTAATTTGCATAAGCATTAAACATATTTAAACAATTAAAAATCAGCAAACATTTATTCAAACTGTGCTGCTGGACAAATTAATTGTTCTAACTGTCAATTCTTGGTGGATAAATATTATTGTAAAAGTAACACAATTGTAGTACTTATTCAACAATGTTTTTAAACGAATTCGACCAGATTCGCTCATTACAAATACACTATATATGTACGAGAACTATTGTTTTTTTAACATTCATTTCAGGGATATTTTTACTATAAAAAGTGTTATACCCTGTTCCGCTAGAGTCTATCTTCATCTAAGCAAGCATTCTAATATTAATGATTCAGTGGCTTTTTTCCATTGAGAACAATTTTACAAAGGACACATCTCTTGCCATTTTTCGCTTACGTAAAACCTATTCTGCATTCAGCTCTCGTAAGGTTATTAGCTTTAAACAAACATAAGAGTATTCTTAGAACAAGTAATCATTGTAAGTGAGTAGATATTATATCACAAATATGTTTATTTCATTTCCATACGGATTAAGCTATAAATAGTTTCGTTTCATGACCATTTTTGCACCGTCATGATTTGCCGGTGGCGTCGATTTGTGTTTTGCATAGAAACTATTTTCTACTTCCTGTATTTGACCCTCCTTCTGCTTGTAGATTATCATATCGGCTGTGGAAAGGCAAAAGGACTTAACACAAAAAATATTGTGTATAGCCCACACAAAACGAGTATTAAATAGTATACATTGTGATTATTGAAAAAAATATTTTGAAAAGACGGATGTATACGTCCTTTTGCCTTTCTACGGTCGATATATTACATATTTATATTTATATGTATATAAATATAGTGTATTAACACGTTTTGCGTGAGTTATAGACAATATTTTTCGTTGTGTGTTACGTCCTTTTGCCTTTCTACAGTCGATATGTATTTTTGTAGATCAGTGGTAGCGAATCTGCATGCGTGCATCAAAAATAAACACTTGCTAAATAAATGCCGTGTCACTAAAGTGCCAGGTAATCTTTAATAAGGGAAACAAATAATTACTGATTTTTTAGATTCTCAAAAATACTAATAAATTGTCATTATCAGTGTGTTTTTGTCGTACACTCACTATCAATTAAAGAGATATTTACTGATTTACATTGTTTTTTGAAGATATTGTTCATAAAGAATTAATTCAAAATAATAATCATGATCTCTAAATCATGTACGTGCTACCTCTAACACGAATGCCATAGGTTCGCCATGTTTCTGTTAGATTATTCAGCAGTTTATTATTTGCCAGGTGTCGATTATATACCAATATTTATATCAAACACGATTAATTCTCAGAATATTGAATTAAAGCCATTATAGATTATTTAAGTAAAAGTTTTAACGCTTCCGTGAGGCTTTCTCTACAAACATTGTTTTTTTTTTTTAATCACCGTGTTTTTTTAATTTTTATTTCTTATATGTTATCCGATATTAATAATTAAATAGTTGTCGATGTGAAAATTACATAGACAAAAAAACAAATTCTTCGGTAAATATTACTTAAATAATATTATTACAAACACTAATATATTCATCCATAAAGTTTGCTGATATTACTCGATGTCCTCCATAAGTTCGGAAACGATCTCTATGATGGTATATTCTGACAGCGAATATCTTACTACCAGTCTTTTCTTAGTCAGCAATCTATCCAGATGGATACAGATGTATCGCATCCAAAAGGGAAAGGTTAGAAGATTGAATAACAACTCCTAAAGTGACTTCATTACGAGTGAATATAGTTGAAAAAATACTTATCCCATACATGATAATATTGTTAACCAAAGCAGTCAACCAGTCGAATATCATAAATAAAAAATACTGTGGTTAAAATAACAACAGTCTTTGTTTCATTTCTCAGAAGATTCGCCTGGCTCTGACCTAGCTGTATTTTCACTATAAAACGCAATGTATCCTTGTTACTATTTGCTCGTTTATATTCTTTCTCTGTAAAAACATCGATGAAGCAAGAAGCGGAACGGTGCGGGGTTTTCTCGTGCGCAAATGTAGGTTTGTACCGTAAACAAGTAACGTCACTTTAAATAGAATGAATTGCATGTCATTGTTTTGAATTTTAAATTTGTTTGGCATGCATAAGTTTAAATAAAATCGTCGCAGATGATTAAAACGTACTGCAGTATAAAAATAGTTTAAATTTATTTTCTGTATAGTGTGATATTGGCATACATAATCAAAGCCTTCACTGTATTATTCCAACGGCTGAAGAAGGTAGCTTTATATCGGATTCTGCAATGCACAGGGGTCACAATACCGGTATTACGAAAATGTATAAAAATTGGGATCTCAATACCGGTCGAAGACACAATAAAATAAATTTTCGAATATAAGGCAAGCGTCACTAAGCAAATTTAATTTTAAAAAATATGTTTTTTTTATTATATACACTATTATTTAAGTTTTATGCTAAAAAGGCCGACTACTGGCAACGATTGACTTTAGGAACAAAAACCCTATATATACATTTCGATTTTGCTAAAATTCGATAGTGAAACAACGGTATTTTTTATTTTCAAAACCGTTATTTTGGTATTGAACAAAAAATAGACAACATACTGGTACTTGGTTTCGGTAATACCGGAGGTGGTAAAATTGACACCGGATCAGTATAATATATTATTTCATATTGACTGTGGAAAAGAAAAAGGACGTAACCCACACAGAAAAAAAATTGTGTATAGCCCAAACAAAACGTGTATTAAATTGTATACATTATGTTTATTGAAAAAAAATATTTTGAAATGACGGAAGAATAAGTTTTTTGCCTTTCTAGAGTCGATATATTTTATGTTTACATATAATTATAGTGTATTAGCACGTTTTTTGTGAGCTATACACAATATTTTTTGGTGTGGGTTACGTTGTTTTTCGTTTCCACAGTCGATATTATAAATTTATACCCAATCCATTGAAGAAAATCCATTGAATCCTCTGATCCTGTAATTAAACTTCCACTTTTTACTCAATTTTTAAAAATTTTGGTCCAAACAAAAAGTTGACAATAAAATCCCATAAATTCACTTATACTTTAATTTCTATCTAAATCGTTAATGGTGATCAACTAGCAAAAGATTTATGTAAAATTCAAGAGTTTTTTTTACTCGATTATATGCTTCATTTATGTGTTGATATTTTATTTTGTGAAATGTGCAATTATTTTTTAAGTTTCTCGTTGTGGTAAATAATGAAAAAACTTTATATCGCACATATTCCTCATTCTTTATGTAAAAACAAGATCGGCTGAACTCAGCTTATGAGCATTTAAAAAAGATATTGTTAAAAAAAAATAGTTAACTTGGTAGCTACATTATAATATAGTAAAAAGCATTATATTTAATTGAATCTTTACAAAATTAAGATTAAATTTAAGAGAAGGGCTAAATTAAAATTTATAATCATAGTTAAAATGCTCTCAATATGTATCTGACACAACTATTAAATATAAAAAATCGTTTTGTAGCCCTGGTTCGAATCGTATACCATTATTTTTAATTAAAAATGGGACTCCCGAACAACCTTGTTATAATTGTATTTTTTTTGTACGCCTTGTATACTTAGGATACCCAGGGATGTCCGCTTCGATGAATTATTAACAACCGGTTCCATGGTGTATACAGCAATCATTTTATTAAAAATTATCATCGCTGATGAACGGTTAATATAATTATCTATATTGTAATTATAGGAATCAACTAAAGTACATAGTTTATTAAATATTACGTGACGTATTCAAAAAAGATTGTATCCATATCTAATATTATGCAAATCCTGCTACCACTGTGATATGATAATTATATTGGTTTTGATAATAATTCCATCCTGGGATATTTGTGGAAAAAATCAATTAATATACGAAGTAATTAAGTGTATTTGTAATTCCACTTACATTTTTTAATTAGTAATTTAAGAATTTAGTTGACAACTTATATTTATATCTTACATCCAGTCCATCCATGGCTTGCTCATTTTTGAAATACATCTATATAACAAAATTTAAAAAATCATCTAAGTAATTAAAACGTGATCACAAAACCGCAGCAGTTTTAAAGCATACTAGTCGATAATTATTTAACTTACGCTAAATCATTCCTGGACGTGTATAATTAGGTTGTTTGATCGTATAAGCCTCTCATCATTTTTATTCCCTTAAAATATGGAAAATTAAGACGAATTTTCTGAGTATCAATTAAAAAAATCTGTCAAGTGTTTCATAAAAATAAGCAATATGGATTTCGGAAAAAAACTGAAAGCAATAAAAATAAATATGGTTATGATAAATAAAAATATGGTTGTTGTTGCTTGCAACAACAACCATATTTTATCAGTAAAATTTTAGATTTATCCATTCAGATTGACGAACCGGTGCGAGTCCATAGGGTACAGCACTAAAATTATCGCATATTCAGCAGCCCTTTCATTACGCTCAAATCATCTCATTATAGTCCTTGGGGTGTTTATTTTTAATAACGGTAAAACGTTTGGCTCCCTCCTAATTTTAACAACCTTATTAAAAATCACAATATAATTATGCTTTCTCGCATGCAATTTCTTATTTAAGAGCCCTTTCGAAATTGGGATATTTTTTTACGATTCAAGAATCAGGGGAGGGGTATTAATTTGTGCAGAAACATCCCCTTTGTTCTTTTTTAACGTGTTTTTAATAATTCTTTTAATATTGTTTTATTAAAGTTTATGTATTTTTTTTAACTCATCGGATCGCTTTATAGGTTTGCTTCCTTGAATATCCGTTTTGACTCAATATATTGAGATTATACTGACAGAACGCACTAACTAAGTCAGTTTTTGATGATTTTCTGTTTTGAATGTCAAAATGTATGCAATTTGACGCTCTAATTACTGGTAGAACGTATTAAGTCATAAGATAAAATGGCAATAAGTAATATTGTTATTTTTTTTATTCTGGCAAAAAGCGTGATATTACTATAATTCAACGATACCAAATCTTATCACTTGTATGCCAAAAACATTACACTTTATATTGTATTAAAAAATCTTTTTAAAAAACAAGCGATTATATTGATTGAATTTGCATTTACTTGATAGAACTCCATTATAATAGGATAAAATAATAAAGTATTCAGTTCTACAAAATTTTTATCAGGTAGTTGATAGCTATTTCGGCTTTATGCGATCGTCAGAAAAAAATCAGTAGTTCTGACGATGGCGTAAAGTCGAAATAGCTATCAACTACCTGATTAAACTTTTGTAGAACGAAATTCTCTGTTATTTTATCCTATTTAAACGATTATGCTTTGATAGAGAATACTTTGAAAAAGAATAATCCTTAAAATGCGATTTCATAAAAAATTATTTCTTAATGACCTCTGTCAGTATATCCTCGATATTCATTTCTTACGTGAATCATTATTATTAAAAAAGTACTTTCAAAATGTTTGAAGAAATTGCTGTTTTTTTTTGTTCAAATTCTGACAGTTTCGTATAAATTAGTGACCGCTCGATTTTGTCACCAGAGGATATTAACGATTTAAAATGGTATCTTCCAAATTCGTCATATTAGTGACAATTGTTTATTCAATTTGACATATACCAAATATGTGCAAGCGTGTTTATTTACACGCAAAATACAAATGAAAAGGTGTGTTTGTTATTTAAAACAACTCCTACGAATTCAATTAAATGATATTATGTGCGAAACTTCAAGGTGACTGATTATCTCCTGCGACGCCTTGAAAGAGTTGGTTTGTTTTTATCTATTTTTAAACGCTGGTGTTTATATAATATGTAATAATAAATTATTATTAACAACACTACAGAGTCAAGGCAATGGCGTTTCAGCGACAAAATGATTGACACTGAACAATAAGCGTTCATCGTTTTTAACCTTTTCAGATGAGTCTGTCAGTCGTCTTAATTGGTCAATTATTTCACTGGGGATGGTAACTGTGTTTTATCTCGTCATTTTGCAAGTCATCTTAAGCTCATTGAAGTATGTAAATTCTATTTTTTTATTTCATTTACACAAACGTGCAGTCAGGATATGTTATCTAAATATAATAACTATGTTAAAACATGTATAAAATAAGCGATCAAGAAATTGATACGTATACGTTAATAGGATATATTATTAATTTAAGTATTTTGAGCATTAAATAAATTCTAGTTTTTCTAAAACAAAATATCTTCAACATCTGACAAAAGTTCATAGCATTATTTACCAAAGTCACAAATTGAATAATATACAATGTATAAGTCGACAAGATAAATGAGTATATACGATATATATTTTTATACATACATATTTCAACTTATATAAATAAGTGCATAAATGAAATTTTACCTATAAAAGTGGAAGTTTTTCACTTCAGTTTTTGTTTAATTTTTGTACTTGTGGATTGCAAATGAAATTATATTACAGTAGACACCCCGATAACACGATTGCCATTATTCGTTTTTCATTAAAATTTAAGACAGCTTCTTGATTACACGTTAAAATACTTCAGCGTTGCATGCGTATCTTCTGATTTTGTATGAGTATTGTAGCCCGGATAGCCCGCTTCCAGATAGCGCTCCTCCTATCTATCGTGTTATCGGAGTTTCTACTGTACTAACCTGAATCCAGAATACCCCATAAACTAAGCTTTGAAATTTATTTTTCTACATATTCTTAAAAATCGTTTTACCGGAAATTTTACCATCAAATTTCTTTGGTTTCCGTTTGTTTTATATTCAAAATAATACTTGTATGGATTTTAAAGTGTTGTAGGTTGTAGCTGTATACTTGAATGAAAAAAATTGAACCTCCATTATAAATATTTGAAATAATATAATACAAAAACAATTCTTTCATTGAAGACTTCTTGAAAAAGTGATGAATGGTTGTGGAAATATAATCTACAGATCTTTAAATTGTAGGGTATTTAAATGTATGCGACGGTTTCATTGACACTCCAAATCGTAAGTTTTATTTATTTTTTTGTTTTTCAAAAACAACAATTTATGTATATCTCACATAACCTGTTCAAATAACATTAACGAAATAAACCGGTTGAAACAAATGAAATCATAAATAAGAATAATGTACAATATTGTATTTATTATTTATTATTTGGTGTTGAATGAATTATCTCAATGAATTTCACGTCTATGGTGACCGTCGCTTTTGGTCTACCAACGATGCAACTATATGTTAATTTAAGAATTGAATGTAAAAGCATAAGCAAAGAATTCGAATAAAAATGAAAAATTAATTTGTTAAACAAATCAATATAAAAACCTAATTTGTTCTAATCTTATAAGAAATATAATTAATTCGGAAAGAAATAAATAATCGATCAGTTAAATTTATGTATTCGATACATAAAAATCATAAAATTATCCACTCGTTTCTACAGAAAATTTAAATTCTGTTGAAAAGCATATATCTATAGAAATCCATTCAATAATATCAGCTTAATCACGATATTTATTGAATAACTCTTCCCTGTTTGTTCTATTAAGTGATCGTAAACTTCTGGGCTTAACTTCTGGTAAATTCATTAAAAAATATATTTTTTTTATTAAATTTTTAATTATCTGGACAGGTGAGAGGGTCTAAGAAATAGTACTTACACAAATTGTCGCTCAATGCAATCAAATCTACTACTTTTCAAAAAAAAATAATCGTTTTTTACGATGTATGTACACTTTCAATTTAGAGTTTTATGGACTTCTAAAGTAGTCTATCCCAACATAGATTTTCCTACAAGAACTACATGTTATTCTGTCGCTAAGCAACCTTAAGTTACAAGCAGTGCTATAAGAAAATTTGCAATTTTCGAGTAGTCCTAGGAGTCTCAGTCTCTACGAACAAAATGTATGGCGGTTGTACGAAGATCGTCTCTCAACTCCGTTTTTCGTCGAATATAACATATATTTGAAAAGATTTCTTGTGAGTTTATTCAGTGTTTATTTACTATAATCATTATATAATTTACGATTCATCGAAAACCAACATATATGCATGTTAAGTAATAATTAAATCGTCCCAATAAAGTATATCGTACAGTCGGCATAATATATGTAGTGAATGGCATGAAATGCGATGTGTGGCAGGGTAGATTTATTAGAATCGTAATTTATCGCAAAATACACAGAATTGTCGATTAATAACAATCATTGATTATGACTAGGATTTATAATTAAACTCTTTCAAAGTAAGTAAACCACTTTATTCTTAAAATGAAATCAAAATTGCTTACTCAGTTATTCCACTGGCTGCGTAACTAGATGTAACGCGTTTTGCTTCTTTAAGAAGCATCTTCAGACTAATTATATCGAACCATAACAACTTTATCCCCTCCAAACACTAGTAGTTAATTTTATAATTAGTACTATCATTGTTTGGGTCTTACCCCCTCCGCGCGTGCAGTAGAAGGAAACAAACCCACTCTACTCTTCATTTTTAATTAAGATGCTTCTTAAAGAAACGAAACGCGTTACATTTAGTAACACAGCCAGTGGAATAACTAAGTTATCAACCTTAATTTAATATTAAAACACCAAAGTTTCCGCCGAATCCATCCAAAGTATCTTTATTCCTATTAACATTAAAGTAACTACATTTAATTACCCACTATTTCACATTATTAAAATATGCTAGAATTCATCGTACTTAGTCCAAAATATCGATTTCATGACTCCGCAGTAAATGTAACGGACCACTCGTCTACAAAAATACCTGCTGCCGGGGCGTACAGCATGGCTTGTAATTATAGGGGGCTTTGGCACGGACAACACTAGTAGTTCACTAATAATTAATGACGTTAAATCAAATCAGACCATACACATTGAATTCGTTAATATTAATCTTATTTATTGATTCACACGCATTCATTGATCAACCGTTATCATTTGTAATGTTATACGAACAATAGATTTTTTAATCGTATATATATATGACTTTCTAAAATTCAACGTCGGTTTACTCAATTTATTACTCAACTAGTATTTCCTACTTAACGTTTTTTTCCAGAACGACAACGATAATATCGTAGTATGTTAATTATAATGGTATAAAAAATAATTATAAAACGCTTTACATTACTTTCGACGTTCAATTGCTAAATATTGTAATACGTACTTGGTAACAAATAACAAAGTGCACTTAATATACTGTATTTTATGTATTCACACGTCCATGTTGGGAAGGCGTGCCGCATTTATTTTTTGCAGTTTTGCATTTTAATCAGTTCCTGTCTTGATATTCATGCATTATTATGATAATGGTTCCAAAATAGTGGGCGATGTGTGATATTAAAGGTCACACCTGCATACAGTAAAAAAATCGTTTCCTAGACATGAATATGTTTAAGTGCAAGCTTAATCTAACCATTAATCGTTTTCATTGTTTACACTGTCGAATTGTATTTATAAATAACCATATAATTAGTGTTTAAATATTGCTTATTGAATAGATCCATCTGAAATGGTAGAACTAATGCAATCATTTTCTACCTATGAAAATGAAGTAACGTTGTAAAATTGCATTATATGTCAAAATCAAATAAACAGTCTTTCATCATTTTTGTCAATCATCAGAATTCTCACTCAGCGAAAATTGGGATGCTTTATTAAATCTATCACTTTAATGTAAATAAGGTTTTAAATGTATTTGGCATTGTAGTTAATTGCTACTGCATCAATTAGTAATTTTTTACACACAATTTTTGCAAATTCTTTCGAGATCTAGAGGAAAACAGGTATCACGCACCACGCACGCACCACGCGCATTTTATACTTAATATTACATACATTTAAAAAATCAACTATGCAACGAATCGAACTCGATAACTCTTATCGCTAAGCGAAGCTGTTAGTCTACAAAGGCCGAATTGATTCCATCATAGAGGTGATACATATTTTTTTGTCCCTAATTATTATGTTATGAAAGAGAAAAATCGATGTTTAAAAAGCTCTCGATAATATTAGACAAATTTATTTAATTAATTGATATCTTTACCCTATTATAATGGATCTCTGCATCAAAATAATACACGTTTCTCGTTTTTACCGTTTATTTAAATATTATTTTATACAAGAATAAATGAAAACATTATGTAAAGAAAAAGTTTTATCCTTTTCGTTGAAATGTGATATCACCTTATGTCGCGACATTTTGATACACTGCAACTGTACACATGCCCATTAAATGACAAAAACACTTTAAATATATTCCATTAATATCAAACTGTCTTATTAAAAGCATTACGTGTAACTTATCTGCTTGATTTATGCTCGTGACCATTTTATTCAACGCTTTTTTAGGGAAAACGAAGGCAATGCATTAACGGTGTTATATGAAATATCTGACTGCAAGATCTTGAAATGCACTACTTATTTACTGACTTATACTAAGCTGATACCAGGGAAAGAACATGTAATATAAACATGATATTATTATTTGCATTATACAAGCAGCTTTTCTCGGTTATACTTTGATCTGATTTATTTTTTTACAAAATCATTTAATTAATTACCTTTCACTTTAAAAATCGTCGTAAGTTAACTGAAAGGAAACTATCTTTTTTCTTTCCTTAGCATTTATATAATTGAATACTTTGTTATAATTTGCATTTTCAGCAAGGTGTATTATTTGATCAAAAAATTTCATAGTCATTTGAAACGAAATACCAGTTCTGTGTTTCTCATTTATTTTCAAATGGAGTTGCTTAGCTTATAATACAAAAAGTTACAATTATTTACAGTTTACTAGTTAAGACACGTTATTCAAAAACAAAATTAAAATAGCAAAGGAGTGTTTGGTAAACAAAAATAGACCGGCCGGTAGGGGCGCAACAGTGAAGCGCTTCAGAGTGATATTTTTTACCATTTTTTTCAACGGCACAACGCTAGTATACACTTGGGCCTCGTATAACACGGTCATATGGTTCCACAAAAACGTCGTGTTATACGAGGTTTGAAGTTCATACAAAATTAGGGTATGCGTTCCAAAAAATATCGAAGTTTGTTAATATGTTTTTTTAATAAATAATCGAAAAAATATACATTTACGAATTTATTGAAAAAAACTTTAATACCATAAAATAGACCATTCATTTATCATCGCTATCACTTACAATTAAATATGTTCGACTCTTTTTCGTTTCGGTTGTGAGTTTTCGTTATCGGAGGACTCTGTAGTATTTTTGAATTTAGGCGTTAAAAAATCTGTAAAAAGCGACCGTTTGCTTTTAGCGTATAAATCTTTGCGTATTTCGTGATAAGGGACCAAGATCTGTTGTAATTCTCTCTTGAACTTCAAACTTCTTTCCTTATAGGATAATTTACCATAAAATAAAGCTTAAACCGTATTATATCAAAGCCATATAATACGAGGCTCAAGTGTATTTATAAAAGTAAGCAATGGAAATTTTTAAACTACTATGAACACCTTAACAATTTTTTTTTATGTGATCCAAAATAAGTAAGTAAATCGTCCTCATCCGGCAAAAAATGTTAATTGTAAAAAGTCATCTTCAAAGTACGTATGTTTACCTAAATATTCCTTTATTGTACTTTTATCGTCTGGAAGAACACACGAATTCTTTGAATTTTAAATTATACGGTGATCATACGTTCTTTTTTTTTTAAAAAAAAAGTTTTCTATTTCACTGATTTGTTCAATAAATTTATTTATTTTGTTAATGGTTCATGTAGTCTTTTATTTCTCAAATGATACCAACATACAAACCTATCATTTCCCTGGCACTCGCTAGCGACGTGGCGTCGGTGTCGTTGACAATATGTAAAATATTTCACAGATATTTCATAGATAGTCAACAAAATATTTCACAGATAGGACACGTAATTTTCAGAAACGTTATGCTTTCTTGACCTTAGTTCTCACTGAATTGGTAATTCCATCAGTAAGCAATTTTAATATGATTGTTTGAAATGTGAAATGATATGTAAATAAATTTTTAAATGTATAATTTGAAAAAATATATATTAGCACTAGTCAACTTGAATCCTACTATTAAATTTATTTACATACGTGGCCAATTGAGTCGTATAGGATCAAAAGTAGATCTATCCACTATTTGAAGTTTCGAGATAAACACAAAAAACATTTTGTTGGTGTTTTTGAGTTTTTTAATGTCTTAAATTTGTATGAGCGGCCATATTGTGTCACTTTAGGGTAACTCTGTGATTGGTTGAAAGTATGATTTACCGAACCGTTCACTTCTGTTTCCAAAGCTGTTAATCGTTCTGATTTTGGTAGCAAGCATCATTTTCTTTTACGTTTTTATACCACATGTACATGATTTTGATACCAAAATTTTATTTCTAGCCATACACTATGACCGGTACAAAAGTGTGGCAGCATTAGTTCAATTTCGACAAATATGGGATAGTTCTACTGCACGACTCAATTATTATTTGACTAATTCATTTTCAAATAATAATTATTAACGTACAACTTCTATTCAACACCGATTTACTCAAAATTAGTTCTTCTTGAGTTGATATTCTGATTAATTTAAGATTCAAAATTTAGCTGGGAAAACCACCAAAATAATAAAATGTACAAATGATCATGAGGATAAATAATGAATGAAAAGACAAGAATAATTTGAATGAAAAAAATGTACATACATATTTTTATCGATACGAATTTACAAACTGACGATGACTACTCGAATGACGTAATGGTTATTTACATTTTACGGTGTGATCGCTTGAATATAAATGTGATATATTGTTGTGCTAGGCCATGTTTGATTCATGTGTCCTACGGCATCGGTCGACAACCTATTAAACATCACGGATCACTAAGTTTACTATTGTGGTTCGCGCGAACCACTAACATTTTTTCATTTTTTTTTCTTTAACAAACGTGGCAAGCATTAATAAAAACGATCATAAGAAGTACGTTTTTTATTATAAAATGGTAATAACGCTTATTTAATTATAGAACTTAAATTTGTGTGATATTTGTTTCTGCATGTTTGAAAGGAGTTTATGGATTCTTAGCTACAATGACGTTACTGCAAAACTTCTACTCTGCAGACCACCGGTTGACGCCCGCTGTCCTACGGTATACAATGCTGTCATGCTTTTAACATCCTCTCATGGACCATTATCGTCTTTGGAGTGACATCATCATTAACATGAGCGATTATTCTTTTGTCTTTGAGATCACCTCTATTTCACGCTTTCGCCTTCACTTCCTCGTGCAATTTATTGTTTTGCATTATTTTCGTTTACAACGCGCCATATTTTTGGCATCAATGATTTAAATAAGTTGCCGTCAAATGCGAAGTTAAAAGTAAAATAAAAACACCGGAACAAATGAAAACCATTTGGTTTTCAAATTCAATTTTTAATATCGTCGTTTCCATTGCAAAAATGTATATCTTCAAAACAGAGAGAAAAACGGAGAGCAGTTTAAAAACAACCTTGTCGAATTAAAACAAAAATAAAAAACACATAATTAGTATAATAGTTACGTAAAAATTTACAAAAAGGAAAATTAGGTTCATAACGCTGACATTGTATTATTATTATAAGTGTAATTAATGAAACATTCCATTGGAAAGTTCCAGTGTGTGAGGTATGTAAATTGTAGTTGGTTTCTTTGGCAATTTCTCCAGATTTTAAGAACAATATTGGATACATGCGCTTGATAAATGATTCGAGACTAAAAAAGCCCATTAATCATGCCGTAATTTCAGTAATTGAAAAAATACCGTTGGAGTAATCCGACGCAGCTCCAAATTTTAAATATTGTAATTAATGGAGCAGCATTGGAATGTGTATTTATATCTGGGATTTGGCGGAAGTGGGAAAAGATTTAGTCGTTAATTATTACAAGATGTAAGAAAATAGTACATGTGGATCAGTGATTTAAAATTTGAACAAATGTAGTTTTTAGTATAAATGAGCTCATTTTCTTACAAATTTGAATGTACTATTAAATTATTATTTCAGTTCAGTATCCGAATAGTTGATAATGACGTATAGTTGTAATCCCTAATCCTCACTCGCCGCCTAAAATTGTAAGGCGCATCATGTTTTTTTTTTGTGTATTAACAAATGGGTTATAAATAATTTCACTTTGTGTTAGATAGTATTCACTTGGTACACTTGAATTTTTATTTCGATAGTTTGCACTTTGGATTAGATAGTACTACACTCAAACTTTGATTTTAATAGCTTAAACTTAGTCACGGACTCTATTAACAACGTCAGTTAAGTTGTAGCAGATTATGTTAGGGTTGGTCTGGTTTGGTTTGTGTAATGTATTCTAATGCGTGGAGCAAAGACAATATAGGCGGTTTAATATAGGGTTGAAGAATATTGTGAAATATTATTACAGATTCGTGCAACTAATATTGAGTGAAAACTATTTTATTTATATGAAAATATGTTTTCGTAAGTGTAATATATCTCTTCAATGTTAAAATTATATTTTATTATGTGGGATCACAATACTTTTAATGAAAGAATGTGTTTGTTGTGGAATTTATTTGTTATAAGTGAAAAATCTTTTTATGAAAGTGAATATGATCGAAACAAAAGTGCATTTAATTTTAAGCCTTAACAAATTTACCAGTAACTGCCGAGTGTCAGGGCTAATATAAAGTTGAATACGACCCGAGTACATAAAATTAAACGTGATTCCGAAATATGTAACATATTCTCAAATTTCCATAAATTGTCTTAAGTTCATGAATGAATTTCACCTTTATTGTATCCTTAGATAGCTACCCATTTTGATTCAATGTAATTCCTTGTAATATGACATTTGGCTGTTGGTAGTGAAGATATTATTACATCTATTAAATTTGTGATACGATTGTACAATACAATCGTCTGAGGCTGACAAATGAACCGGAAACGACATGTCTGGCTTATTTCAAAGGGAATATCGTCGCTGCAGGATTAGTTTCTCGTATATTCATTTTGACAGTATTGATGTTAATTTTTTGTTTAATAAATAGAAGTAAATCAGTGTAAAAATGTTGTTCTATAATTTTCACAAAATTCAACCAATCAGATCCGCTTAGCTAACAGATCCGAGTTAAGGTCGTATCTCTTGAGCAAAGGTCTTATTTACTAAGTTGGACGAGCCAAGTACCGTACCTGTACCATCATATTATCGTAACTTTTCTTAAATAAAAGCCAATGCATGGCCCCCTAGCAAATTAAATTATTGTTATTAAACGTTCATTTATATTTGTTTTCTTCATCAATAATAAATCAACAAATTTTCGTAACTTAGATTTGGCGCTTTCGACAAACTAATCTGAATGTGGTAACATTTCAACCGACTTCTGATAAATTCGGTTCACATTACTCGCAAAAAATGTATTAGTACCTGCAAATAGGCTAATTTCAAAAAATTCCATCTTTATAATTAAAAAATCCGTTGCAACTCGTATTTTAAGTTTATGTGAAATGCATTTATAAAATGAAAGTTTGACATGTTTTCATCAAAAATGAAAATAAACTCACGTTTCTCACTGTTCAATGCTGTTAAACTTTCCTTGGTTTTTTTTTTTGGGTTATGTACTCAAAGATTCTAAAACACTGATTTTTTCAATTCGATTTACTGATTATAATCCAAAGGTCTGTGGTTTCTTCATACATCTTTAGCCACACCCACTGCGATTCTGCATACGGAGTGTAGAGAGTGGCTGGCTAAGTCCTGGAGGAGTCCTGACTCCTGACTCAAGCTTTCTTTCCTTGCCCTGTCCAAAGAGCATTGAGCAGCTGACGCACATCCAGGTCCCATAAAAAAAAGTTCGGTAGAGATATAGTGACATAAAATTGTCACTAATTTTCAATATTATTACATCATTATATAATATAATTATGTATCTGTAAGTGATAGCATTATATTTTTGAATAATAAATGAGAAACTTCCTGATGATTTATTGTTACTTAAAGAGTGATTATAAAACAATGTTTCTTAAAAAACGTACTTCATTATATATTATTATCAAATAATGTAAGTAGTTTTTCATGCAATGATACTGAAAAAACTATTTTTGATAATTCATAAGATGGCGCCACAGCAAAAGAAACTTTGTTTATCACCACATCTGTTATTAATTATTTGTAAATGCTTAGTAAAAAAATCATGTCGCAATCAATTTGTATAAAAGTTTTTTTAGCATCGTCATACGCTTTTAGTTTCCTTATTTCTGATTTTTTTGACTGCGCAAAAATCGAATAATTTTAATAGTTAATTATTTAATTATGAAATGTTTTTAAATATGTGAAAAAAATACAAAATAGGTTTTTTTAATTCGCTCCCAGAACATCTGTATTTGTTATTCATTGATGCATAGTAAATATTATTCATATAAGCACTTTTTACCAAAATTATCAATTACTCGACGCTGCTATAAATAATTCCTTTTGTATAATATTTACAATAACAACATATTTACAGTCGTTTTATAACTAACTGATATAAAATAATCTAACATACGCAAAAAAGGAATAAATGTTGTTGGATCAAATTAGTACGTAGAGATCTTTTCATTGGTTGACGACAATCGGTAAGGTAGATTCAGTACGTATTTGTCCTTTGAAGTGGAAGCACGTATGTCTATTTTTTGAAAAATACGGTGACCATAATTTGTGAAGTCCCATCAAAAAACTGGAGACTACCAATGACGACATGAATTACTTATTCCCAATTTAGAGCCCAGGTCTGTGATGGTCATTGATAATGCTTCATACCACGATAAAACAAAGAAAAGAATCACAAGAAGGCCGACACGATTCAATGGTTGACACATATTGATATGCTTATATCTCTACTAATACGCTGTGAAAATAGAACGATTAAAAAAATTCCATCTCTAATCAACCAAAATCGTGAGATAAAGAACGTTGGTGGAAAGGGAGGGAATGCAAATAATTATTGAACATTAGTCAATTATGCTATGCTAAAAACTTTACTATGATAATCAAAAAACGTGTGCAATAAAACGATATATTATATATTTTATGTAAAAAAAATATTATTATTTATGTGGTTTTTATTTATACATCGAAGAAAATTAGATTCACTTGTATTAATATATATAGTATGAGAGAGTAGGTAAACGAAACAAATCAACATCTGTCTCGCCGCCGCTCGAGGGATGACGGTGTAGGGCGGGGAGAAGCGGGGTGCGGGCTTCAACACACTTCAAGGCCCGCGTCCTGGGACAAGGACAAACAAACGGCTCCTTCGTCTTCCATTAAAACCCCGGTCGTTTATCCGTATACTCTTCTCGTTTATTTGCAATTAGTTTCAGTTAGTTAAGACATTAGACACAACAGAATTACTCACTTTTAATTTAAACTCTGTAAGTGGTTTTATAGTAAGCGATGGAATAAGCCGCTCCGCCGGCGACCTTCCCCGGGAAAGGTCGGGACCCCACTAACTCTGGCAGGATCGCAGGCCCTTCCCCCCACTTCAAACTGCAAACCAACAACAGCAACCAAACAAATACGACACCACTCTTAAACGCCTCAGGAGGGGTATTACATTTTTAAATTTTCATTAATAGGAAGAGTCTGCAGATTGGTTTTGAAGACCCTGTCCGCCCCATAAGTAATAAATAAATATAATAAATAAATATGACAATGATAATAAATAAATAAATATTACAATAATAATAAATAAATATGACATCATGGCCACCCTAGAGCCAGAGTGCAAAGTTATACGGGGCATTCTCTAAATGTGCAATGACTATATATATTTGTCTTAATCTGCATTATCGACACTCAAGAATTTACTTTAATGTAAAACGTAATTATTTTTTTAGCAGTTTCTTTCGCACAATCGACAATATGACGCGTTTCTTATTCCAAACATTTCAAATCTGTTTTCCCACATTTCAAATCCCAAAAAATCAAAAAAAAATGAAATTTTACCCAAAAATAAATGTATTTCTAATAAAAACATCCACTAAGCTTTCTTGACGTCTATATAAATTCAAACCATTGACAATGTTAAACTATCTGCCGTGCTAATATACAATACTTGGCCCTAGCGTGAAGATGTATAGCCCTGAAGAAGAATATTTTAATTTTACTTGTTTATGTCTTTTTTTAGATGTACCGACAAACAGTTTTTTCTGTAATTTACGTCACAAAAGAAAAAAAGCTTCTTCCTTGCTAAAAAAAATCCTTGGACAGTATCTTATAAACTACAGCTTAGTCGATAGATATATGAAACGGATATTACATTGAAGAAAGCATTGTCACGACTGAAATTAATAATTTCTTTTGTATTACATCGAATTGATATGATTATAATAGAAAACATTTAACGACAGCCTTGTATTAAACAATTGGCTGTTAAGGTGTTCATCCGATACCAATTGTTTTTCAACAACAATGGCGTTTAAGATTATTTTATTGATATGAAACACTATCACAATTCATTGAGATCTTCATTTCGATATTGTTCGAGATACTCAGGACCACCAAGAAATGATATAATGATATGGTTAAAGATTTATCACCAACCATTGTAGCCCCTCCCTCAACAAAAAATATACCGCTGCCTTTGTTAACTTTTGATATACTATAATCGCAACTTTTATTTCTCATCAATACTTAGATTATGATGTTTGTACAAAAAAAATACTTTTCATTGTGCTTAAATTGATTTTAAATCTATTTTATATTAAAAAATTTAAACAAATAACGTATTATAAGCATCGAAAGTGCTAAAGTAAATTCGTTTCAAGCATTTAAAATTTTAATTGCAATTATTACATGAATAAACTTTTGTGTGTTTTTTCTTATCTCGATAAAAAATCGTTTTCAGCTATATTCATATCAGGTATGTAACAACGATGTGTATATTATCGTCTCTGTTCTGGAATAAAACACTAATTCGAAAAAATGACATTGAGTTAGTTATGCCAAAATATTCCGTATTTCGAACACTGCCGTATCGAAGAACACCCTCGTATTTAATTTAAGATAATTTAAGATATCGACTGAGCGTGCTTGATGGAATTTCAATATCAAATTTGAATTGTTGAAATTTTGTATATTTCAATGTATTTCGTCACTAACGACCCGGGTATCGCCTTGCGGTATCTATAGGCAATCGAGAACTCGACTAAAGTCGAACTGACATTCCATCAAGCACCCTCAGTCGACATATTAAATTATAACAATATTGCTAGTACAGCAAGATCGATTGAACTCTACAGTAAATTAGTGTTGAAAAAAACACTTGTATTTATAAAACTTAAAAACAGTTTTGTAAAAAAGGTACAGCATTTCAAACATTTGAATAACTTCAGATTCCAATTACTAAAAAGTAGTATTTTGCAGTTAGTGTTTTCTTGTAAACAACGACGATATTGTGTTTTGTTGAATCCATTTTACCATTAAAATCACTATTACTATTTACTAAATATTATTTTTGTACCTAAATCAGATAAAGTGATTCTTTTTGTATATCTGAAACACGCATTGCTTATAAAGTCGTATTATGAAATCCAATAAAAGTTTATTTTTTAGATTTTTACTTAATATTAACTGATATTATTACAGGAATGTGGTTCGTATATAAGAGTTAAAATATATTTATTGAAACTTGTGGAAGTAATTTCGGTTTTTTAAAGAGGACATCTATCATCTCTTGCTTTTCTACTACGTGAATCGGTCCCACCGAGACATCGTTCTCTCGTTATGCAGCGTGGGAAGCTGTAAAGTGGACAATGGCCGGCCTCTCGGTCACTCCACCGACACCGGTTCGATTCCCGGAAGGACCTCTTTGACTTGGGCCGAAATGCGATCTCTCTTTGCTCCTCCCCGCCGCATTCTTAGACTCCGCTGCAAACGAGACCACACTCGCGATACTTTATGCGAACCTGTACAGGTAGATGTTCACCGGACCTTTAGACTTTGGAGCTTTAAAAACATTTTGGAATTTGAAAAGTTTTAAAATCGTCATTCATAATGTTCCAAAAAATATTTTTAAGGACATATCTACTTTACTCATTCATTATTTATTTTTTCATCTCTCCAAGGCTTTAAATAAATTTTTCATATTTTCCATTGAGCTTATTTCTTACACAATTATTGTTTTTTTCTTATTTTTCTTTTTTTTTTCAATTAGATAAACTTATTTGTATCACACCGAAGATCATGTCTCCTCAATGATACATTTAGTGTACATATTTATAATAAACAGTGACAATACGAAATATTAATATAACAAGTGAGTAAATAATTAAAGTCATCATACAACAGTTAATTTCAATATGCATAATGGTGATCCTAAAAAAATGAATAAGGGTTTCAATAATTATTGAATAACGGTGAGGGGCAGGGAAAATAAACCTTTTGTCCAAAGGAGGCCGCAAATTTTTTGAATTGATAGAAGTTTTCTCGGGAAGAATCTATATCTGGACGACCGATAGGACCATCGTGATTATTTCTGCAAGAAAAAAACAGGATATTTCTTTTGTTTTAATATAACAATTTCCACTTCCGTGTGGAGCATAATATATGTCAGTGCCCCGAAACCGGTGTGCCGCGGCACACTGGTGCGCCGCAAGACAATCCTAGGTGTGCCGCAGCACAGTGCGTTGATAATGAGAAAACATCGAGTATTTTCATATTCGAAAAAAATAAAGCCATTCGGTGACTAAGATCTCCGTTTAAATTATTTTCGTTTAAACAAATATTGTATTATTTTATGTAATAGAACAATTGTATTAGTGTTTGCAACTGCAATGATGAGGAATAAAATCGAATTTGTCTCATATGTAAAACAAAAAATCCTACCTTAGAAATTACACATTACAAGAGCCTTAAATACACATTTTTTGAAAAAAAATATCAATCCTGATTGTTTCACACGGAAATATGTTGACTGTCCCGAAGCAAAGTTTTGGTAAGATTATTTGAACCTTGCTATGAGACTATTTATTTTTTACTTAACCAAAACATGTTCCGAAAGAACAACGAGACTATTAATGAAAACAGAAATTTTATTTTGGATTTGGCTGAAGAAAAAATTGTGCAATACTTATACACTCAACTAAGCTACGCTAATTTTTAGTAGCTAAGCTTAATTAATTTTTTAGTTACATCTTTTGCAAATGCTTTTTTTATATATATTTTTTGTTTTGTTTTGAGTTATATCACTTTGAAATGGTAAAAGGGTTAATTGTCTTAAATAAAAAAAAAATAGCTGCTATTTCAAATTCATCAAAAAAAAAAAGGAATTAATAAATTTACATATTTTGGCATGTAGTGTGCCACGAACTATTAATGAGTGCTTAGGTGTGCCGTGGGAGAGTAAAGGTTTCGGAGCACTGAAAAATAGACTTGTAATGAAGACGTTGGTTTATAACTCTGTACTAAGCTCTACATTAGGAGCGGTCTCACACTCTTTATGGTAAAATTCATTCACTCATATTGATTACATAGAATCATATAAGGATTTAAACCAATGTCTACTTCCATACCTTCAATGTTGAGAGAGGATATGGTATACATTTATTATAGATATTTACGATGAATAAATACATGACGAAATCAATTATCATTATTCCGTTGCCCAATATTATTTGTTATGAATGTAGCAATTTCTATGGAATATCTGCGATATTTTGCGCATTTGTGTATTGTTAAAATCATTACTGTGTTCTACGATTGTAAGTGTTAGGCAGCCGATCTTGCGTCATGTCCTTTTTAAGTGATTGCTGAACATAGGCGGCCGACTTTGATGAAATCAGGACCACGTTTGATTTTTACAATGAGAAATGAGATCGCTGGTAACAGGCACATGTCAATACCACGGACTCATTTCATACATCGGGTATCGAGTACACGCAATCTTTTACATAGCTTCACCAGACTCAATTATGTACCAATTATATACTATCATATAATTTTTGTAAAACTATTGTTAGTGTGAATTTTATTTACAATCGTCATTTACATCATGGAGTAAAAACTAATTTAATCAAAGAATTGTTTTTTCCAGGTATGACAACGATAACACAGTTCGCTCCATTTGACCATCATATAATAAGATTTTTAAGTAAACTGACCAATTACATTAATAAGATTTCGATATCATTATTTGGTTAAGATGATAAATAACTGTAAAAACGAGTTCTTTTTTATCGTTCTATACATGAAATGAGATATAAAATTAAGCCATGATGTCCATGTTAACATTTTTATATCATCCGCCTATAACTGGGTGACTATTAAAAATGACGACGTTGCATTTATTTGACATACATTCTATTGATTTTTATTACACTTGAAGTTTTTTCAGGGGTTTCGATCCTTCCCAGGCAGATACCTTACCTAACGCAAATATCACCTAGATGTCCTAGACCAGTGCTCCGAAACCTTTTCTCATCCACGGCACACCTAGGCACTTATTAGAATTTCTTGGCATACCGCAAGCAAATTTCGTCAATTAAAAATAACATCTATGTAACGTGTTTTTTACCACTAACCAATTGAAGCATTTTAAATCATTCTACGTGTTTCTTAATTGCTATAAAGTAATAAACACTTTTTATTTGAATCTTCAAATAGATAAGAAAAAAACAATATAGACACATATTTTTGAAAGATACAGATCATGAAAAAATACCATTGATAAAAATTAACAACATATTAATAAACCATTTATATATGTTGCCTGAGCTTTTGCTATTTTCAGTTATATTTTAGCACCCAAATGTCGCGGCACACCTAGGATCATCTCGCGGCACACTGGTTGCGTAGCACTGTCCTAGATAACATAGATCTACGATGTTCAAAAGGGTCATTTTTCGCTAACAGAATAAAAAATAACGTTTTTTTGTCATCTCTTATTAAAATTTGACTAAGGATCATTTTGTTACAATACACTGAAATGCTTACTCATTTAATTTCAAAATTCAAAAATCAGCTGTATCAGATAGGAAATAATAATTTTATGCAATACTCCTTAAGCCCGTTGCCCAGTTATGGACCTAGATCCTAGATCAGGGATGTCAAATAGATTTTGATCGGCGTGTCAAAATAATTTTACAAACATAACCAAGCGTCGATGGTATAATCGGTAAAAAAATACGTTTTAAACTAACACATAACTAAAAACATTGTAGTGTTTATTAGTATAGGTTTTAAATTTAATTTACAAACTATCAACACAACAAGAACATCTTCTGGGTAATTTAATAATAATTATACGCTTTACTTTCGCTAACTTATTTATTTTTTTACATGCATGCACATCCTTTTCCACATTTTTGGACTTTTTTTCCGCTCCCAGTCAGGTACACATGGTTTCATAATTGAGGTATCTCAACATATGTTTCCTACGAGGACGACTTCTTACTCATTTGCTCAACCTTTCGTTTTCGAAGATAGTAAGGATAGGGTTAGGATAAGACTTATGGCTAGCTAATCGCTGTCGCTATGTCCCGTTTCTTGGATTCATACTCACAATTCTTCACATCGTAGACACAATACAGATGAATTGCTGGTCATCAATTCCACTCGTGTATACCCTGAATGAATCATATGATTACGATATTGTATGCAGCTGACATACATTGCGGTAATCATACTGATACTGAATGACATAATGAGATGAGACTACTCGGAACTATGTTTACTAATACATTCGAGGCAACTCTCGCTTTCATTTGATACGCCCCCTGACGCCTAATGGCGTGGGTGTTAGTTAAAAGATATTAAAAAAATAACGGCGTATGTGCCAGAATGCAGCATTATCTCATTCATTATTAATTATTTGACATATGAATGAAAACGAAAATTGCACTACGGCGATTTTAAATTTCAAGGCACACTCAATTTTAAATATTATACATATTATTTTTATTACTATAGATGTACCAATTTAACTTGGCCGCTAGTGAAGGTGTCACCGTCACGCTAGGAATATTACCATACTCAACCAGAACTGAAATTTCAATAAATTCCAAAACTGATATTTTAGTGACGGTTATTAAAAGTAAACACGATATTTATTTTGCATGAAATGGTAATTGGAGAAATTTATTCTAGACTGACAATTCTAGTTCCGAATTCGGCGGCGATAATACTATAGTAGAAAAATATTTACAGTCCGTCCCAATGAATTTTAACTAGGGATTTCAACTTGAATATTCAGCCCTTTTTAACTGTTCGATATTCGAATATTTGCGCAAATATTGGAATAGTATTCGTTATAATTTTACAAAATCGATGAAAGATCACATCACATTTTTTACAAAAATGGAATGATATTTTTATGTGTATTTATATAATGTTGTCATTAATAATTCAAATCCTTACAAGGTTGAGACCATGTAATTAAACTCTTTTATATCCGATTAAATAATATTTGATTGTTTTTTCATCTTGAGATTTTGTTTAACACAGCATCTATGTAATTTTTAATTTAGCATATCTAAATAACGGAATATTTCCCCAACTAAACAAGGTAAATTACTGTAATTCAACGATTTGGTTTCCGTTCCTTGAGATTTTGCCCAAATAAGCGGCTACCCCAATTGACAATTGGCACTGGCCCAATGCAGCGAAATCGTCTGTAGGTACCTGTTTTTTTAAAATTCAATTTAACTTTAAACATATTCACTTCCTATAAGGCTACCACGGCCATGTGCCTCCAGGATCCTTTGTCCTAACTTTGCATTCTGCTATGGCAAAACAGGTATTAAATACGAGGTATTTTATGAAATATTCATCACTTTTACCTGTTGACATGAAACATTGGGTAACCCTGACTGGCATAATATTCATTTCTACGTATTGCCTTGTTGATTAAATTTTTCATTCGACTGTTATATTTACTTCTCTTGAGGTGTAAAGTTGTTAAGGAAATATTTTGATTCCGCGTAACGAAATCTTAACCGCAGTATTATTTTTAAACCGAAAATTAATAAGTATTTCCATTCAATAATGCTCTCCGAGCAAGTGGCGCAGCTTCTTAGAAAAATAATTATGTATTGTTTCTGTTAAAAAACATAATTCACTTATAAAAAAATGCTGTAGAAATATTCGTATTTCATACTTTGTTAATAATACGACATACTATGTTTGCTTATAAACGAATTTCAAATCGAACATTTTCGCTTAAATTCAATCATATTTGAGCATCTTTAAAATTAAGTAAACACTTTTTACTCTGTCAAAGTAATGTTTTTAAAAAAGAAATCTTTATTTGTAATTGTGCGTTTTTTAACCATATCCACTCCATACTCGGAGCTTATGACCACCACACGGTATTTCCAATATTCTCTTTCCCCCACCAGTCTTCTTGCTTCCTCCCACGTCATCAAGGCATCCCGTAGTTTCACCAAGTACTTAAATCCTATGGATGGTCATCAGCGGCCTTTCAAGGTGACAGAATCCACGCCGTTGACAAAAGAGACAAGAAGGACTTAGGCTGCCCTTTCGCATCCGCATCACAAGTCCTTACTTCGTCGCTTTTTTTTAAATGTTCTGTTTCTACTTTGCTAATTCATAATGTTTACAACACTGGTACGATCTGAAGGATTCGAGCCTGGTATTATAAAAGAGGTATTTCGATACTTTTTTTAGTGTTAATTAACTTTTCTATACCACTAAAAATAAAATCTGAATTTTCTTCCATAAAACTGACGGAATATTTTGTATCTTACTAAAATATTGAGGATATTTTGCGTTAGATGTGACATTTTACATCACATCCCTTTATAAAAAAGAATTTATGCGCCACTGCAGATGTGCAATGACACCCGTCATAAAACATTCGGTTCTTTGAATTGGGTCAGTTTGCAGAGACTCATTCCTGTTTCTGTGATTGTGATTTAATACTTTTTCCAATATTCAAACTGCTTAAACAACATTTAATCATAGTCGTCCTTCTATTTTTTCTTGGATTATTAAATTAATACTATAATAAATTACTAGTATCTGCTAAATAAACATGATCACTATTAAAAACTGTTTTTTAAGCTTCGTCTTATTAAGATAGCAGGACACTGCATAGGTAGGGCTGCCAGGCGTCCCGGTATTCCTGGTTTGTCCCGGCGTCCCGAAGAGAGCTTTCGGGACAGCCGAAAATCTCGGTTTTAGATACACTCCCATAAATACCAGTTCCCCGCAGTAACGAAGTTGAAAAAATGCAAAAATAAAACGAAACTTGTGTAATAACGTAGACTTCAACGGTTACTTAAAAACGTGAAAACAATTTTCTTTTACTTCCTACAAACAACAATGATACGGAATAAACTATAGGAATACTAATTTATATAAGGAAGGACTTAATTTAATTCGTATAAGTGTACTCTTTATCATTCTCATAATATTGTAATTCTTGTTTATATCTCTCGATTTATTATTATTTATTTGATCACAAAATCAACGACTAAACCATATGTACACTTTAAGTAATCGGTCGAAAATAAAAAAGTGAAAAAATAGTCCAGCAAGCAATTCATCAAATACAATTTTGGATGTTAAATGGTGGGGTCAATTTAAATTAAATGTCCCGGTTTGGATGTCAATAAATCTGGCAGCCCTATGCATGGGTTGTGTGAGGAGAAAACATTTAAGTATAGATACTTCTCTCATCTCAAAAACATCGATCTGAGATTGTATTTCTAAACCTTTTACATTATCATAGAGAAATTTGAAGTTAAACTTCTCTTATGTTGCTCCATCAAGTTTTTTATATCATTAAATTTATTGTATGAATTAATTTACTATGTAACATTTTAAACGATATGGCATTGCAGCGACAAACCTATATCTCAAAAGATAACTGAATAAATTCTTAATACGAGCGGGACTTACTTAGTCAGTAATAAAGCACTTGATAATATGTACTTTAATTATTACTTATTCACTTTAATACTGATAATACTTGAGTTCAAGTTCCATATCGTTGGCGCTCGTAGCGCAGTTGGTAGCGTCGCTGGCTACTGTTACGGATATCTCAGGTTCAATTCCCGGTGCGCATGGTTTCATAAATGGATTTTTTAATCGATTTATGGATTTCTGTTCGTAGTTATGCATGTTTGTTCTTCTTTCCCACCCTTCCGATCCTCAAAAACCGAGCGTAGCGAGAGTGATTAGCTAAACACTATTGCTATCCTTGCCCTATCCTTTTATCCTTAAGAGAGGTTGAGCAACTGAGTAACAAGCAGTTTTCGTAGAAAAAAACTTCTGTTGGTATAATTCCATTAGGAGGCCATATGCTCCAAGTTGGAAGCGGACATGGTAAAAAAAACAAGTTCTATATTAAAAATATAAGATTATAACGATAACACGTCATTTGTTTTATACACAATTCAAATATTTTATCGATATGATAATACATTTTTGAGTACCGATATTGCTTAAAAATTCTAATAGATTTTTTATTATTTTTATTGGATAAATTTTACAGCAAATTTAGCAGTAAATATCTACCCAATAATGCAATAATTAATTTTGATGAAGTCTACCAAATTAATGGTTGAAAAATATATATTAACTCATGCATAACCTACCTTCTGAAAAATTCACACGAGACTACCGATGAAAAAACAATACAATATATTCCCGTCTATTTGCCTCTCATTTTCAATGTGACTTTCATAATTCTTGATAGCTGGGCGGCGTCGCTTTATTGTTAAATGGTTTCAATACAAAGGTATTATTTTTTGTTCAAACGCGTCAACAAAATTATTAGCGTGAATAACAGGCTCCATAGAATAACACTAACAACCTCTGTAGGTCAAAACCAACTACATGAAGGAGCAAAAACAGTTAATGCATCGTTGCGATGAACTGTTTATAAATAATAAAAAATATTCAATATTAATATCCAAGATCATGCATATTTTTTTCACTTTTTCTACTATTGATATTAATAATATATCCCAATGAGGCATTAGTTAGTACAACTAAATAGGTATTTCTTATCTTGCGTAGACCGTTGAATGTAACGAAACAAACCTTTTCTCAATGTGAGTTTTTTGCGATGTTTATAAATTCCTTATATTTTTTAAGTAAATCAAAAAAAAACTTGTCTATCGGTAAAGAAAAAAATCAAACATCGTTTTGTAACGGAAAAAATATTTTTCCTCTTCATTTTTTACCATTCAAAATTGATATAATGTTGTCAAAAAGTGCAACAACACGAAAAAATCAATATTATTAATTATACGAATAATAAGACTAACGTCAGCTTCAGGTACTTGGGGTATACGTCACGGGAGATGGTAATCCGCGTAAAGAGCTCGCAATCCTTTAACTCAATGCGGAAAGTCAGGGACTCACGGTTGTACTCGGTTAGAACCAAGTTCTACATATTCAACGCAAGCATCCTGACGGTGTTGCTTTACGGTCGCGAGTCATGGCATCTCACCAAGGCACAGCGTAACCGTATACTGTGCTTTGAAAACGTATGTTTGCGGCGAATACTGGGGGTACGTTTGTTTGATTTTGTCAGGAACTCGGAGGTAAGAGAGCGGACGGACCAGCCTCTTATTACGTCCAAAATAAAAAGGCGACGATGGACTTGGCTTGGACGCGTGCGGCGGATGCCCCAGGAGAGCCTGAATCCTGCATGTCTCTTCTATCAACCAGATGGATTCCGTCGCCCTGGAAGACCGCTGATGACCATCCATAGGATGTATTCGGTAGAGCTACGGGACGCTGGGATGACCTGGGAGGAAGCGAGGAGACTGGTGTGGGACAGAGAAGCTTGGAGGAACCGCGCGATGGCCATATGCTCCGAATAGGGAGCGGATATGGTTTAAAAACAAATCGGGCAAGTATTCTAAATACAAGCCACCTGAATAAATTACTCTTTTGTCATAAAAGCTCAAAAATGTACGGTTTTCAATCAAATTCAAGTCCATAATGAGATTTACATTCATAATATGGACGTGTTTGTATAAAATAATACCATTGATACATAATTGAGTGTTTAAGAGAAATGCCTAATAAATTACCTTACCCTCTACTTTTAGTTTGTTGGTAAAATAGCGAACAATTTCCATGTTAAGTGGTTTAACAATGAGTTCATTTTCATATTATGGGGTGATATGATTTAAGGCTGTCTGCTATTTTATATGTATATGTATGATAAAAACGTGCATCATTAATAATAATTGATGTATTTTTCGTTGCCCACTATCACTTTCGCAACACAAACAAACAAGTAACAGCCAAAGACAACGAGCGGCAGGAAAGTGGTCCGATTGCGGTGTTATTGTATAACCAGCGAGTCACTTCTCGGCGAGGCCAGAGCGGAGAAAGCAATCCAAATTAGCAAAGTTGTGCCATTTTCCCAGATACTGAAGGCGACCAAAGTCGTGCCGTGGGAAAATGGAATGACTGAGTTTTTGGCATACCGTCTTTTTTTGCAAACTAGTCGTGAAACTTACCGGATATTGTAAAATTCCAATCAAATATAGGTCCGTAATAAAACAGATACGGCAAAACCTCGATATACCGGACAAACACAGGTGAGAAAGCGTACGTTATTAGATTTTTTGTAAAATAAACGACAGCATTCATCCATACGCAAGTCCAGTGAAATTTCCATCAACGAATTACAAATATTTGGTAATTATGTATTTGAAATAACGATTGGATTGAATAGGGATAAGTTCAAGTAAATTATCGGGAGGAACGCTTTACAGATACTACTCCTGTAAAATCAGGAGCTCATAATGCGCTGAACATTTTTAAAGATCATTGACAACTGGATTTAAGCATCTTTATTATTGACAGGATGTTTTTAATAATATTCGCATTAGACCGGAAATTTTGTCCGTTAAATCCGGACTCTTTACTGCTTATTTCATTACGTATTCATTACTCTTGAAAACTTTTGTTCTTTGTATAAACTGGTTTTTCAAAAATATTAATTGACTTAGGTATCAGAATGTTTATAGTCTTTTAATTATGCCGGATATTTAAAAAAATGCAAAGTTTATTAACAAGCTAATTTCTTGACACAATGTTTTCTCATTGATATAGAGGGCGAATAAACTTAAACAAAAAACATTCATGGAGTCGTGTTTTATTTAATCCAAAGTTCTTTACATTTAATTAAAAAAAGGTAATTTTACGTCTTATTATTTCCTCCATTTGGCGATTTTTCATACTTTTTTTCCTCTTTAGATTGATTTTACAGCGTTCACAAATAAATGTTGTTAAAATGAACTAAAAGTAAACCAATAAAATGCATACCTTAATATTATTTTAACGTTAGTACCTACTTAATGATTCATTTATATTAAATATACACATATTGTAATATCGAATGATATATAAAATTTAATAGCAATTTACAATAATAAATTATATTTTCAACAGTTTTCTTTAAATCGTAGATGGGCAACTCGTAAAGAAATCTTATTTGCTTTGTGAGACCGCTGATTGTCACTGAAATAAAATGAGGAAATATTATTCTTATATAGTGTTATCAGGTTTCCAATTATTATATATTTGAATAGGAGACAAAAAAAAAATTGTACGTTCCCTCTGGCAAATATGCTATTTTGCTTACAGTTGCTTTAAATATATGCAAGTATCCATGGGATGAATAAACATATCGATTAAGCTGTCCAAATTCCAGTCATGTTTTTATTCGGTAGTGGGGTCACAGGTTTGAATCCTGGTATGGACACTTTTTTACATTGATTTTTAAATCGATTTTACTTTCTCTCTCACCTCATATCTGATCAAA
The DNA here is from genome assembly GCA_022494535.1 of Himalopsyche phryganea. NCBI lineage: Eukaryota > Metazoa > Arthropoda > Insecta > Trichoptera > Rhyacophilidae > Himalopsyche > Himalopsyche phryganea. Next base: position 963,676 of record JAGVSL010000109.1, read on the forward strand.
AAACCAGTGCGTAGGGAGAGTGATTGGGTAACTGTTAAAACTTCTGTTCATAAGCTCTCTCTGGTGACCATAATAAACTCCATATTGTGAGCAGACATGTTTGAAAAAGTCTTTATTACATTTTTTTTTGTAGAACATGTGAAATATTGAATTATTCGTTGTAGTAGAATAAAATTATGCAAGCTCTTCTTGTCATAGAGCTACGCCAATGCGGTTTGCACAATTTTCTCTTGTTGCTAATACATTATGACGCAGTAGTACCAATTGCGGCGAGCTCGGGCATTCATTGTTGTGACTTGTGACTGTTATCCGAATGAATGTGTGTCGCCGGCGACTTTACTATCACATGCTATCTACGAAACTTAGCCTATGACAGTTGCATCGCCATTAATCATTATATTGCGTTTTATAATGGCCTATAAATCACTTGTACATATTAATTTTACTAGCGTACTGCACAGTTCGCATCTTTAAAAATCATCTGCTACAAAGGCTGCAAAGATAAATTTATATTTCTTACGTAACACAATGAATGCATTTAAACAAGTATTGCGATCCAAGTCCGTTTTTCTAGTAGCGAGTATTCCTTTATTTAAAAATTCTAAACAGTCAATTGTATTCTAGAATAGTTTAAGTCTAACAGAATATATAAATATTTTGAAAACAAAATAAATTATTTATAAACTATTTTTGATTTATTAGTATTTAGTGTTTTGTAAGAGGTCCGTAACATTTTAATTGTATATTATTTATCTTCGTTTATATATAATTTGTATGGTGATCTGTAAATTCTTAACCTAGCTCATAAACCTTGTGGCTATTAGAATTCAATTTTATACAAATAGCGCAGTTTTGATTGTATTTCTATCAATTAATAATGCTCGTGATAAGCGAAACCGTTCCTAATAATTATAAACACGTGACAGTAGTACAAAAAAATCGTCGTTGTTCTGGAAGAAGACACTAACTGAAAAATACTAGTTTTTAGTAATTGGACTTTGAAGTTTGTCAAATGTTTGAAATGCTATACCTCTTTCGTTTTTTTATTTGTACAAAACTGTTTTTAAGTAAAAGTACTATTTATAAAAATATGTTTGTTCTTCCATACGGTAGAGTTTGAAATAAGTATTATTTTGGCTTAACTAACTAAATCTGTCATTTTTTCGTTTTAGTGTTTTCCTCCAGAACAACGACGAAATTGTGTTTTATTTAAAAAATATAATACAATGCCTCTCCACCAAGAATTGACAGTTTACACCTTAAAAGTGAAACAAAATAACATGAAATATGGCGTAGATATCAAAACCATTTTATCTGGGAGCTATTTTTTAATTTTAGAAACATTGGCAATCAATATATATTTGAAAAAATGATTTATAAAAACACATCTAATTTATTTTGCTTCCTATTCACTAAGCCAACGCATTTGATAAAATATATGATATATTTAGGGATTGACGTTTTGGGTACATATTGAAAAAAATCATTAGATTGAAATTCAAATTAGTTATTGGTCATACAAATAAATAAGCCAAAAAAATACTATAGATCCTTTAAAAATATTCTCATTCGCGCTACAACTCAATGTGGGCTTTGACTTCTTTGAGAATCTGCCTACATCCAGTTCGGTCCGGAGCAGCTTCCCTCGAGCTCTAAAGCCACAATGTTTATCTGATTCTTTCCGAGTACAGCAAATTTTATTGACTCTATGAACACGTTCTATCCCATAATCAATTAAAAAATCACTATCGTATTTGAAATAGTAAATTTAATACTTGCAAAGTATACTCGACAAGAATAATGTTATATAATTGATAGCTATTTCTGGATTTCGCTTTCGTCATATGCTAACACAGGTTTCCCAAAAGTAGGTGTTCCGCGAAAACTTGGAATGGTTTTATATGCTGCTGCAGCTGCAATAAATTAAAACATGTTTTACTTCGTATTGATATTATTTACCAAACAAAGTAAACAAGGTGCTCCACTAAAATTGTAGAGTTTTCAAAGTGTTCCATTACAAGAAAATTTTGGGGAAACCCTGTGCTAACAAATGTATTAAATAAATAATCACTTTTAAGGAGTCAACTGGCAATTCTTGATGGAAAGACATAATTAAATTTGAATTTAAAATGTTGAGATTTTGTACATTTCCGTGTATTTTACGTACAAGACAGAAAGACGTAATATTTTAAAAATAAAACACAATTTATTTGTACTTCATCACGAGCTGATTGATTAATTATTACCAACTAAATACTATGCTATTATGTACCTACTTTATTTTAGTTTTTGTTCTACCAAGTAAATGATGCCAAATCAATCAATGTTTTTAACATAAATCCAAAAAAACGAAATATGATACATATGCATTAACACTCTTCGTTTCAGCTACTGAACATCGTAATCCTGCTTTACCTTTCCTCTAATAATTAACTTCTTTTTTTTGCATAATATGGAAGATGAATAACTCGACTGTTTGAAATTGTATCGTAGTCTGTGACACTGTGCCGGATAAGCAATGATAGGCGAGCAGCGGTGATCTAGTTTCACCTGGCAGAGGTGGGTTTGTTTGTTTACTTACTTGTTTGTTCAAGCGCTGGCTGCCTTAAGCAAGCCTCCCAAATGAAACTGTATAAATTAATTAATAACATTAATCTACGGTGCGTCTCGAAAAAAATCTTTTTACTCACAATATTTAATCTGTATTTTCTACTTAAATTGACTTTCATTCAGCTATATAAAATAACTACGCTAGAACATCACGAAAATCATCCTAGTTTTATTTTAGTATTCATGTGATAAGTAATGTATTCTTCACTTTTAAATTGTTGACTGTCAATGGTGGAAAAATATTATATTTCAAAAATAACACACAATTTGTACTACTTCCACATATTTATGATGATTAGTAGTGGTTTTGCTCATCGCGAGCATTATCAACTGATCGGTTGTGTGTTTTATTTAAATAAATATAGTTAAGGTAAATGTATCAGTAGTTGACCACTTAAGAGAAAAATTCAACAAAAATAACAATTTACGTTTAGCATTCGACCGAATGATGACAAAGTAAGTTTATTCATAATGAATCAAATGTCTTAATTAATATGATAAGATAAGAATGAGGAACGGTTCTGTTACAAAAAAAATGTGTGACCATCTGAAAAGTTGACTGTTCCAGTAGTTGACGGCTTTTCTTTTAGTAGTTCACCATGTGCAATCAAAGGGTTTCATGACAATCTTTCATCAGAGCATCTTGTAAGACCACTCTTGGTTAAATCATGTAGCACATGCTTACATTCACTGATATCCTTAACAATTATCTTAAGAAATTCAAAATAAAATACTTACTGCATAAGGTGTTGTTTTCAAATGGCCACTATGACACCTTAATGACATATATTGTGATGTGTTAATTCCTGAATCCGACAAAAGATGGTTTCACTTGTCTGAACTCCACAATTTAGAACAATACCGCGTCTGCATTTCTTATTCAACGCCACATCGGATATAAGAATTCTACCTTCTAATATTGTGCCTGATAGCAAGGAGATTTGCATATCAAAGCAAACCAAAATCATCGATGTCATTAAGAACTTCATTTACTTACATTTTTATATGCTATTTTTCAAGCTACTCAATAAATAATTCTTGCTTTTTCTCATTTTTTTCATTGAATATGTATTATTACCTAGCCCACAAAATAAACAAAGAATTCCGTTAAAATTTCAGGATTTGTGAAGTGTTCCATCGCATACAAAGTTTGGGAAACCCTGCTAAAATCGAATAATATTCGAAAAATTATTCGAAAATTAAAAAAGAGCCAAATATTAGCATATTCGATCGGAATCCCCTATTAAGTAGTCATGGTTGAAAATAAACAAATTTGAAAGAGTCTAACTCCGCCCTCATTTCTAAATAAATAATGTAGATACTATCTTTGATATGTGTCCTCATCGCTTATTTTTATTTTTCACACACTCGCTATCCTAATTTCGAAATGCAGTTTCGCGCAGGCCGTGATCTGATTTTTTAAAGCGCTATAACAGTTTATTTCGTTTTGTTTATTTACCGCTCGGCACGAACGAATCAGAAAAAATCTCATTACAGATCTTCAACACGGTTTCGCAAATGGAAATATCTCAAGAATTTACAATGCATGACTTAGAATCTCTATTTCAGATCGCTAATGTATAGATTGAAATGATACTGTCTGATAAATGTCAAACGCGTCTGTTTCAATGCAAAGTATTTTCAGGCATATGTTTTGTTCACTGTTCTGTTTAATTCTGACACTAACTTTTACTATTTTTATATTTAGCCGTCAAATAGAAAAACATTCTTAATATAAAATTAAAATTGATAACCTAGTTATTCCTTATGGTTTGCCACTACGCGTGACGCGTTTCGCCTCTTTAAGAAACATCTTCAGACTAACCATATCGCAAGGTTATTTATTTCTAAGGTAAACAATGATTCTAATTCTTACATAAAAAATATATTGTAGAGTGGGGTTTATTCCATTCTTCTCGACGTGGGGAGCGGGTAAGACATAAACACAACTCGATACACAAAGACATTAAATTCACTTTAGAAGTCGAACATCAAAATTTATAATTATCAGGACCGGTTTCACTCATCACGAGCATTATCAACTGTTAAAATACAAACATAACAGGGCTATTTGTATAAAATTGAATGTTAAAAATTAAGGAATCTAAAACAATTGATGGTTCACAAAGAATTGTGTTTAATTTTTTTTAAATATTATAATACATACCGATTTTGGAAAGGAAAAAGGACGTGACCCACACCAAAAATATTGTGTATAACTCACAAAACATGCTAATGCATTGTATTTATATATAATATATCGACTGTAGAAAGGCAAAAAGTCCCTCCGTCTTTTCAAAATATTTTTTTTACGATAATCACAATACACACAATTTAATACGCGTTTTTTGGGCTATTCACAATATTTTTTGTTTGTGGGTTACGTCCTTATACCTTTCCAGAGTCGATATATATATTATTCTTACATCGTCAAGAACTCTCTCTCTCTCGATACTCAACGGTACCAATATTGAATCGTCTTTTAACGAGAAATAATACGAGAATGTATTTTGCATCATATGCGATTTTAAAAAATAATTTTTAACATTTGTAAACAAAGTTCTTATTTTTGTTTGTGATAAATCATTCATTATCATAGCACATGGATAAATAGGTATTTACACAAAACAAGGATAAAATAAAAGTAAAAGGCCACTGTTACAGTAAAGCCATTGTCTATATCCGACGTATGTATTTTCTGAATCCAGATTAACTAAAATTCCATTGCTCGGTGTACATTATTTAGCTACAATGATAATAGTCAATAATTTCCCGTAAACAATGTATTGGTGTTTTCCTGATCAAACTTATAAGATGGAAGTTATTATTAATAATTAGAGATAAAGAACTTAACACATGTAAATAAATCGGCCTCCGTGGTATAGATATACCAATTTATCTTGGCCGCTAGTGAGTGCGCAACCGTTGCAACCAGAACTTAAATATCAATTAATTCCAAAACTGATATTTTACTGACGGTTATTTAAAGTAGACATGTATGTTCGAAATATATTTAATGGCAATTGACGAAATTTATTCTAAACTGATAATTCTAGTTCCGAATTCGGCGGCGGCCAAGTAATTTTAGTAATACTACAGTAGTAAGAGTTTTATGCTAGTTATCATATTATGGTTCTGGGTTTTTTTTCAATATAATATTTGATATCTGTCTAATATACGCCATGTCTTGTCTCTTCCACCTGGTCTCGAGTAACTTTAAATAAATCCCATCGAGTTTATAGCATTCCAAAATAATTGGCACATTTTTAATAATAACACACTATTTTAATTCAATATTCATTTTCATTTTCATTCTATATTGAAATATTTTCTTTTTTGGCCAAAAAAATCTGGTACGTTTTTTTAGATCTATATTCTGTATTTTTTTATTAAAAAGAACCTGTTTTTCTTGAATAACATTCATTATCAACGGATTCCTAAAAATCAAGTATATTATTTTTAAGTGATGTTTATTTTTACTATACATACCTATATAGTAAAAAGTTAATTGTAATCTTTCAATATGGTCATACGTTATTCTAAAAATTCAATTCTAATCATCTTGTTTGATTAAACATTTTCATTGATTTTTTGAAGGTGACGATGAATTTATACCACTTAAAATATGAAATCATCTTGATGTATCATTAAAACTTACTTTCATTCATTGACGAAAACTTCAAACATTAAATACCTCTTCAATCTCCGGGACCTTGGTACGATGGCAGAGCTCCTCAATTTTGTATCAGTGAGCAAATAAATCAAAAACAGATATTTTAACGACACAGAGAAATACAAAGTACTATATCAGCTCAGTCTCACTACTGATTATAATAATTAATATATCATGAAGATTATTAATTAGATCATTGGTTTGAAAAAAACATTTAAATTAGTACCTTAAGTTAATAGATAGTTATATAATTAGGAAGGTGTTTCTAATAACAGTGACACTCTTCGAATAAACAATAAACGAATTCGCTAAATGGTATCAAATATAGAAAACTGTTGAATCAAAAACTTTGTTTTGTTGTTAAAACGTTCACAAATAAGGAAATATACTTTAATAAAACAATTTGTAATAAGTTAGTGATAATATCGTGATACTTCGATTTTGTTCTTTTTACAAATCCGGCTTTCACCCGCCACTATTTTCCTAGTTATCGAATGTAACTGCGACCACAATAAGATTGAAAGTGCCACACTTCAGTTCGAGTGCTATTTTGCATTATCACCACTTCGTACCCCGAAACGACGATTTAACTAATTATTTTTTTTTAATTAAATATCTTCTTTTGAAATCCTCCATAAGGAGTGCTGACATAACTTAAAAAATACACGTTTAGTTGTTAGCCTTTAGTTATTTCACCAATGAAACTGAATTAAGTAAACAGTCATTTATTCGATTTTTTAACAATGAACATTATTACATTGTATAGCCACTATCCATATTCTAAGGTGAATAATAATAATACATTTATATATATGTATATAATGTGGAACACCTTTAAGGAAACACTGGTTTCTTTAAATATTAAAGTATTCGCGGTCATAATACAATAATTACCTTAACAAAAAAATTCTCCCTATCAACATAATTTAGCCTTCGTTTTATTGCTATATCCTGTTTTCTACTATACATTTTGATATTCTAACTTACTTTCACATTTGTCAGCATATATTACATTGGATATAATTTAAAATAAAACAAAAAAAACTATTTCATTTCGATATAACAGTATTTTTATTTTGTACAAGTATAAATTATTGTTAATCTAATAATGTTAAATAGATTTCATATAAATTAACGATTCTTAGAAAGAGCGAATAAACTTTATAAAGCGTTATGTAATTATGCAAATATTAATTTATTGGTTTCTATTGATCTTTTAACGATCGGTTGATTTTATTATTATAACGCAAATCGGTGTTTGACATACAATCGATTGGTAGAAATAACACTTATAGATTTTAAAATACACGCTAATTTTTTTAAACACGTCGATTGTAAAATGTTCACATATATCTGACGTAGATTGACTTCTACTTATCCATATCATCGAAAATACCAGTTCAAACCAATATTTCATGGTACAAGTATGCCTCTTGATTTTTTTTATCTTAGAATAAATGTCATAATCTAGAATTTGTCTGATTTCTTTTCAGCGTATTTATATAAACATTAATTATTACGAGGTGACTTTACATAATTAGTATTTATTTTTAGATTCTTATTTGTATGCATTAACATTTTTTTTAAATCAAAATATTTAGGCGTTGCGAAATTATTTAAAAAAATAATATTCTTTACAATCGTAAAATAATTAATTAGAAATCTACTATTTTCCTCAAATATTTACTACGTGTATACAATGTTAAACCTTGAACTTATTTTGGTGTATTGCTGCCTGTATTAATTATTATAAATTTACCGATATACAATGATAAGAATGATAGAACCAAAATACTGTTTATCAATATCGCGACCAATTGAGCGAATTCACAATCTTAGCGTTTGTTGATAAGAGTTTTTAAAGTTTACACATTTCATAATTCGGCGATGTTTTGGCCAATTAATGTAACCCTCAAAATTAAAATTATTCAACAGAGAGTAAAAACTGTTTTTATCGAAAACATTATATGGTGAGTTGCGTTATGAATCTTTGAAATGCACTCATGCTTCAAGATACGGGATTATACGTAGGGAGTGTCGATATAATAGTGGATTACATGAAGTGGCCGATTTAGAAATTTTTAACCTAAAACTAATGTAAAATGATGTTTCCTTTTTAAAAAGTGATCAATTTATTTTTCTAATTTACATGCTTTAGCCGAGGCCTACCTGCTCTGTCGTCTTTAAAATGAAATCCAATCATTAACTCATTTTTGTATTTTTTGAGAGTTACATCAATTGGCCAAAACACAATAAATATCTTGAATTAGTTATTGAAAACAATCGTGTAAATCGAGAGAAACGAAAAACTGATATTTTTAACCATGTTTGCTCGTAATGTGGAGCATACGGACTCCTAATCGAGCTTATCTCAATAGAAGTTTTCTATGAAAACTGCTTATACTCAGTCAACCTCTCTTTTTCGTAAATTGTAGTAATAGAAGGATAGGTGTAGGAAACGACTAACAATTAATTAATCAGTCTGAGTACGCCCTATATTTAATATCTTATGGGTGGGAGGGTATTTTAGATGTGACCAATACATTCGAACAAAAATTCATAAATTTATTGAAAAATTAATTTATGAAATTGTCGTTAACAACTCGACCATTTAACATTTCTTATTATGTACAAACATCATCTTTGGTTGTGCGAAAACCTAAGGGGGGTCGTGGCTGCCGCCAATAACTCATTCCACCTATCTCTGTCCAAAGTCACCATCTTCCAACATAATCCCCCAAGCAAAAATCACACATTCAGTCTAGCCAGTGATTTTTGGCCTGCCTCTACTTCTGCGCCCTAAAGGACAACTGGACGGTATTTTTGCCAGTTCAGTGTCATTCATAAATATGGTGTACGTGACCTACCCAGCGCAGCCTCCCAATCATTTTAATAATATATTATGCGTTTTATAAAAAAATAATGACACTTATTAATTCAAAAATAACTATCCATGCTATTTCCATTCGGTATCTTAATCACTTGATTATAAGGAAATATATTTCTTCTTTTTATAATCTTTGAAAATCATCTTAATCGACCAAGTGAAACTCAAATGTTTGTCCTTGAAAAACCGAGCACATGGAGAGGTGTAGGAACTTATAAGTCATTCAACAGTTTTACAAGTGTCCATGGCGAAATGTGTTTTAATTCTCTTATAAGGTCATCTAAAGCTTAATCTATGACACCCAAAACAAATCACCTCAAATATGTAGACATTAAATTTATAATATTTAAAAAAAAATGTTATTACATCTAACTGCGAAGCCGCTAGGTATTTTGATTTTTTTCAAACCACATGAAATCAACTCAAGCGAGAATTTTCGTCAAGTCACTCAAGATCAACTCGAAGAGAAAAGTAATCACAAACACACATGTCCATGATCTCAAATTTAAATTTTAAAAAAATCTAAATTTGATATTGACCTCGTCGGGACTTGAGCTCAGACCCACCAAAACTTTTACCGCTAGACCACAGCGTAATCATTGCAGTAAGTATAACCTGATAATACTTTTCCTTATAATAAAAATTTTAATTCCGATCTCGTCTTAGGTTTTCTCGACATTTTAATTTCTTTCTACGTAAGTTTTCTCGGTATCTCGTTGCTTTTATATCACTTTGGTTCAACATTTTTAAGCCTTTGGATGGTCATCCAACACAACGTGTAGGTATCCTTTTGTTTATAGTTTACAAGATATATCCGTGTTTTTACAACTTCGCGGTATACAATTCACATGGGATCTGAACTGTGAAAAAAATTTAAATGGGTCTCGATGCGATACGGCGCCACAATGTCACTCGGATCGTACTCAGATGGAGCTTGCAGTTTTAATTACGCAGTTTAATTCTATTCACGCTTTCACGGTATTATTTTCATTGAACTACATACTTACAAAGTAAACATTATATTCACATTTAAAAAATATTGCTAATACGTATAAAAAAAAATTCTCTATTATTTTGAAGCAGTTACATAATCAATAATAACGTAAGAATATATTTTAAGTATTTTTATAAGAAAATTTTACTACTTCAACACTTTTTTTTATTTTGACTAGTGAAATAACATTTTAAGTACGTAATACAATGAATTTTATAAATTGTATTATATGATAACCTACTGGATTGAGAATCTTCATTCGCTTCGATTTTATAATTATTAGTGTCACTTAAAACAACCCGAAGAGACAGAGGTTCGAGAGGCAAGGCTGCCACACTGCACTTTCCTCTCTGACACACACGCACAGCCGTTCCACAATACTACATGGCTACAGGTCGGACACAAAATGAAATCCAGGATCTACGATCGTATTATACTGGATGGCTGCAGTTTAGGCTTGGTACACAGTTTTATACAGTTCACAAAAAATGTTAACACAGATTCACAATTACAGATTCAACTACTCATAGCAGATTAATACTCAACAACGATTTTTCGACAAACACCTCGTGTGTCAAACTCCAACCGACCAACAGTTCCTCCTTCCAACCTCCCCTTGACACCGAAATACTATACAAAAAAATACACCAGAATAGTAAAACAAAACAAAAATTGAAGCCAAACATGTCAAATTTCGAATATTTTTACAGACACAACAAAAACTTCGTTTATTCTTCATTGCTTTAAGATTTTTTAAATATAAATCACACACATTAAAAGGAAGTTATATTTTGGTAGTTTACCTTCAATATAAAATTTAAAATATGATTTCTTTAGCCATATTTTAGTAAAGTTTCTCTAAATATTTAAAGGTTATGTTAATAACAGTTCATTTGTTTCTATCAAGTAATTGTTCTGATCTTGATTCAATTAAATATTTTTATATTTCCATAAAATAGTGTAATTTCTAAATTAAATATACAAATACAAAACCATATTTCCAGAATTAAAATAATACAGAAAATTACTGCATCAATAAATAAGAACCTATTTACAATTTACTTTGCGTATCGGCAAAATAATATTACAGCATAATCCGTTTTCACTGAATTTTATCGCGGAATTACTGAAGTGTTCAATATTTTATAAAAAAACGCTCATTTTTCATTGTTTCCGTTCCAGAAAGAGTTCATTTGTAATGTTTTGTTTTGACAACATAGATTATTTACATAATGTATAATGCCATACGTTTTTCCGGTACTTTGCGTTTGAATAAAAACACTACCGAGTCAAAGTCACCTAACAGCATTTTTCACTTAAAGGCACTATGTTTTACGTTAATGTTTAACAGTTTGCTTTTGTCAAAATTTACTTTTTTGTAATTCAATTTAAAAACTAGTTTCAATTACGATAGAATGTTACCCTGGTGATCAAAATATAAAGATATCTGTTTGATAATTTGTAATATATACAATTATACATATTTTAAAATCTATTTTGAGTTATATGTTTATTATGTAACATATTATCTCGTACTCCTTTATTTGAGTCTACTCATTAATACTTTCGTGAAAGCTGAGTTCGCCAGACTTCACGGAATGAATAAATTCGTTGAAAGTTACTTACTCTATCATCACTTCAATCCAATTTTACTTAAAATGCAAGTAACTACACCACCAAGGTAATCTTGATTGAAACAATAAAATTCGTCGGGAATGCGCAGCAACGAACGTCCTGACTTCTATAAGGATGGAGAGACCTTTGATAAGTATTCATCCCACATTGAATCAAAACCGGTTACTAGTCGTGATAGTTTTGTGTTTAATGACTTTTTCGAGCTTTTTTTATATTTAACGATATGTCTAACTGCCTCCTAATAAAAGATAGTAATTTAAGACATCGACTGAGGGTGCTTGATGGAATTTCAATATTAAATTTGGATTATTGAGATTTTTGCATAAAAACATGGGGGATCATAAATTATTTTATCAGGAAATTTTAGAAATTAATAGAGCCCAGTTAAACTCATTACCAATCTTGAATGAGCAGCTGAACCTTCCTAATTCTCCGCTATTATATCCGATACGTTGAAACACCTAACAGATGTCACCAAATGTGGAATGATTATATATATTTACCCATTCGTCGAATTACATCCCGTCAAAACCCACAATACTATTATAATTGTAAAATCACTGGTATTTCTAAAAGACGTTGAAAAGCGGCAACGCCTTCGGCAATTCGCCACTCTGTTAATATGGTGTTTACAAAATAAGGATTAGGGCGATTTCCGAAATTTTAACTCAGGTATCGGTGTGGCTCTCAGACGTATAATGTATTGCTTCGTATATGATATTTGTCGCATTTTTATTTTCTATATAAGCGTTAGACACTGTTTACTGTCTCTCAGTTCGAGTCCATTCGTGTGCTCGAATGCCTGAAGATGCCGAAAGGCGAAACCCGGGTCGTTAGTGACAAAATACATGGAAGTGTACAAAATCTCAATAATCCAAATTTAAAAGATAGTAATGTAAGATTTTGTTGTAAATACGACACCTGACAGCTATAAATTATTAATTGATTGAATTGGCATTTACTTGGTAGAACTCCATTATAATAGGATAAATAACAGCGTATTTAGTTGATAGCTATTTCGGCTTTACGTGATCGTCAGAACTATACTTAAACTTATTTTTGCTTAGATATATATACTGTTTAGAAGAGATAGACAATATCGTGTCATCTCACGTATTCAAACATCATAATGTTTATTTTAAAATTAAATCATTCAAGGTAATAATTGTGTTTTTAGAAAAGGAGCTTACGTGGTGTCATTAATTAGTCGTTAAAATAAGTGTATTGAAATTTTACTGATTATGCGTAATTACATAGGTTTCTTGTAATGGTTTCAGTAAGGGTGATGGGTTAATATTTGTTTGGTCATTAAGGAGATTATTGTCATGATTAGTACCTATTAATTTCGAGCTGTTCTAAAAGATTAAGTCTAAGGTTTTTTTCACACAAATGTAAAGTTCCAGGAGGTGTTTAGCAAATTGAGAATCTGTTTTATTATTTTTAAATGATCTTACATGTTCCTTAAATCTAGTTGCAATGCTCTTTCCTGTCTGTCCGATATAGACCGAATCACACAGGCCGCAGTTAAGTTAAAAGACATATTAAGTCATTAACGTGTTTACGTAAATAGACCCATATGTATCAAATTATCTTAGTTTTGTATGCTACAGGCGCCCCTCATTACCATGATGATTCTAGCGTCCCCAGCCGTAGATAATTATCTAGCATGGAAAAACCCTCTATCTAAATATAAAAGTCGAAAGTGGTTGCGTAAAACAAAAACTTTCTATGTTGTTACGTATGAAACTGCATTTAAAAAAATCGCTACGCTTTTATGCATATTCATTGTCATTTCGCAAGTGAATGGGGTCAGCATCAGTCGGTCACTAGGTTCCGATAATGACATGTTGCGTAATAATTATTTACAATCAAATCTAGGACAAGTCGTTACCTTATTATTGTTTTGTAGAGTGCAATAAAACATTTTTTTATCAGATTAACAATGTTTGTATCATATATTATCAAATGATAACTGTAGTGATATATCTATTAGGTGTGTAATCATTTTGTTCCACTTTAGACATATTAAGAATTCAGTATTAATTTTGTGTCATTCTTGTTTGATAACTAAATTTATTAAATGTTTTTACACTTCGATTACAGGTAGGTTTTAATGGTACCCTGATTATTTACCTACTAATTTCAGTATACTTTAGTCCTTTAGTGCATAGCAACTAAGTCTTGTGTAACTGCTACTAAGACATTCCTGTCAAACATTTGAAAGCGCTTGGTGCTTCTATATCAGTGGTCTTCATGTGCGGCCACCAGAGGATTTTTCTGTGACCACCAACGGTTCTATAGTAATAAATATTGTAATTAAAAAAACGAGTAATATAAAATATATACGACATTTGTATATTCGTATTGTGTACGTATACAGTTCGAAAACACCTTTGTAGTTAATGAATATAATTTAATAACAAAACAACGGGATCAGTACGGTAACCCCATCGGGTTAATTTATGCTGCAGTGTATTAAGTAATTCGGTCTGTTGTACGATAACCAACGCTGTTCATCTTGCAATCGTGAAATAATCGTTGACGAGAGATTTTCCATATATATAATAAAATTCCTTTTTTTTAGTAAAGATTAGATTGCATTTTCCTAATATTATAAATTAAAATTGAAAAATTTGGTGCGGCCACGAGACATTTCCAAAAGATCATTGGTGTTCATTATGCGGCCACGAAGAAATTTTCCCTGAGAACCACTGTTTTATATTACGGCATACGCCCATTAATGTGTACATAGTTAACACTTCTTCATTAGAAACAAATACCAGAATTATACATGATTTTGGAAGGAGCTTAGAATTGGCTTCAACCAATAATCATTATTCGAAATTTGTAAAATATATGGACGTTTTTACATTCAATATATTGTTGTATAACTTTAAGTGGGTTTTTCATTACATAAAAAGAAACTTTTCTATAAATATAGGAGTGGTTTGTTGTTTACTTTACAATTATAATAGGGTTCCGAGATTCGACTAAGGTTGAGTGCATTTTATTTTGACTTTGAAGTACCAGACTTTATTTAGACAAGATGCCAATCACTTTTTTGGGAATTTCGAGAGATGGACAAAGAAAGCGAGTTACGTTAAGTCAGTTTAACCGTTGGTCGAACCGCTCGACTTCACCAACTGATTGCAAGCATTTTATATTGAATTTTGCGGCGTCTTCCAGAAATCGAATAAATCTTTACTCTTACAACCTTTCCAATTACACACGACAGCTCATAGCAATTAAGTCTTTGGGAAAGAGCCTCAAGTGCACTCCTGGCAATCATATGAAAGTATTGAACATTCTTATGTTGAAGGATAAGTGGTCATTTTGACGAACGCAGTAATAACTGCTAATCAATTGCGAGTGGTAGTGGATACAATGTTGAGTTTCCATGAGACAATGGAGATCAGTAAACCTAATTTTGTCTTATATATTATATTGACTTGAAATGAGATTTTTTGTTGTTATAAATGATTTGAAGAATTGGATTATTACGCTTCATTTAATACATTTCGTTTGTTTGCTTTTATTTTATTGGGATTAATGTCGAATTATACACGCTTGGTTTATTTAAAGGATACAAATTGTTTACCGTACACTTATGAGCCAAGCATCTAAATTACTGATCTGTATATATTTACATATTTAATCGGTATGAACATAAGTGTATTATTTGTTTAGTAAAGATATTTTTTTATCTATCGATGTATTCGGTGATAATGTTTTGGCGAATATTCAGTACCACTGTGTCTTGCCCAGACAAGTCAATGCGCGGCGATGTCGGTGCGATTTGAATCGAAAAGTGGCGAAGCGGCAACGCTGTCCTACGTGCAAAGGCGCCACCGCGCTAGCTAATGCAAAACACACACCGGTTCACTTCGCGTGAAAATATTAAATGAACTGATAGCGTCCCAAAAGCGGTGCGCGTAACTCTTCGTCACGTAAGACACTCCCATCGGTGGAGAACGTTCGCGAAGACTTGGTCCACCTACGACGGCCCGTAAGATTTAAGTTGTACTACTATGATTAACTACTAATCTTCATATAATCAACAAAGTTTTTTGCTCTTTTATAAAAATGAGAAGCCACTAAAGAATTCTTCGATGTCATCGATTTTAGATGAAGATTTTGTGGACATAACATAACCTTTGCAAATATATGCTAGAAAAGTCACCATTTTAATGAAAACCTTAATACTTGTACTTACTTATAGGATAATAGATAATTTATAAGTTTCATTTGTAACGTTAAATTTCACTCTTTCATATATAAAAATAATAATAGTATGAGAACGAATTTAATTCAAATAACTGAAGATGTTCATTACAACATTCTATATTTGTCTAAACTAGTCTATAGTAAATTCTTTATTATACATGTATTTAAATATTTCAAGTTATTTTATATTTAATACCCATAAACAAAAAAAAAAATAACGGCGAATTTCTAGTTTCTTCTTGATATTTTTCTCAGACGTACTAAAATATATATTTGTCTTGCAGTTCCAAGTAACTTTATATTTTATAATTTAATTTAAAACATCGACTGAGGGTGCTTGATGGAATTTCAATATCAAATTTGGATTATTGAGATTTTGTACACTTCCATGTATTTTTGTCACTAACGACCCGGGTTTCGCCTTTCGGGATCTTCAGGCATTCGAGCACACGAATGGACTCGAACTGAGAGACAGTAAACAGTGTCTAACGTTTATATAGAAGATACAAATGTGACAAATATTATTTACGAGGTAAGATATTATACGTCTGAGAGCCACACTGATACCTAAAATATAATATTATAGTTATTAACATAATTGTTAAGATTCATTTTATAACTTATTTCACAAACACAAATTTAATATAATCACAAAAACAATTGTGATCAAACAACCAAAAAGTGGTAAATTTATTTAGAGGCGAAGAGACCTGCTCTATTGTCTTTAAAATAAGATCCAATCATTAACTCATTTTCATATTTTTTTAGGGTTACATCAATTGACCAAAACACCATCGATATCATATAATTTACATCCCTTTTTTTATTAAAGTAGATTTTTAACTAGACATGAGAGTTTCTATTATAAATTCTTAAGCATTTAAGCAATAAAAACTCGATAAGCAGTTGTTTAATGTTACTACTTTTTAGTGCTATAAAAGCTTAGCTGCTTTAAACTATCAACTACAAGTGCATTGTGCAATTATTTATTTCTAGCAGATAAATATTTCTTATATTTACGATAGTAAAGCATTTAATAACAGCACTTATTGCAGTAATCACGTGTAAATATTGATGTGTATTTTTTATGGTCGTATTAAATGCATTTTAGATCCGCTTCAAACTGCTTTCTGTTTATGTAGCCTTCCTTTCATTGGAGATTGCATGCTAGTAGCATCTATTTAAACTTCAAAACAACTTTATTAGAGCCAGCTATGTATGTATGACTTCACATGTTTCCTAGGAATACGATTTGGTCATCGGCGATATTATTAATAAAGAGAACCGTATAATCAAATTATTATGACAATTACCAGAAGTATTTTCATAGCTATAACAGCTAAAAATATGTAATAAATAATCAAGTAATTAATGTAACTCATGGTTCCGGAATTCCAAATAATATATACGGTCCCTGATAGAACCTTCAAATACAATCATTTTCATGTTCTGGTGAATTTTCAGCGATAATTCTATTATATTTCTGAATTCTATTTTCAATATATTTGTATTCAAAACTTCTCGGCAATCTAACTTTGATAAATACATTACCAACAAAATATCAAACAGGTTAATGTGCGCTAATAGTATTTTAAAAGTATTATATTTACCGAATGATCAACACCGCGGCTAATCCGCAAATTCTGGGTGTCTTATCAAGTTGTACATCTACGTGTTCAACAAAAAAAAATTATAAAGAAAATCTGACTGTTTATTAGCATTGTAGTACTAATCCATTTATACAACAAAGCAATTGTTTAAATTATCTTTATATCGTTTAAGTATCGCAATAAAACAACTTATTAACTGTGAATATTTGCAGCTAGAAAATGTTTAGATACAGTAGATCACCGCTGAATGGATTCGCGCGTACTTTCGAGCGCGATGTCAAATGTTCGACCAAAACGATCAATCGGGGTATTACTTGTGATGGGATAATAATATTTATCCGATAAATAGAAGAAAAGGATATATCTGGGAACGATTAATGCGGGATTATTTAACAATGTTCTCATGGGTATTTGGTCGGCACTATCAAAAATGAACGATACATGCGGGAAAATGATGAATTAGAGAACTATAGATCGGGGAGTAAATGTGTGTGTGTGAAAGGAAGAAAGCTGTCAGGACAGCCAAAACAAAATTTGCGTTAAAAAGAACTTTGATGAAAAATGTGATGCTTCAACGTGACGTTTACTAATTCCTGATTCGACTGGTACCTTTTCTCATAAATGCATGTATTCATTTTAGTTGTTTTGGCACATTTAGCTCGTTTTTAAATTTTAAAAACTTAATGGCGTTTTCTTTTGGCACACAGAATTACTCTCCACTGCGACATACACTATGAATTCATAATATCGATATCATTATCTTCTGTATTCGTCATGTAACACAGCAAAATAGATGTAACATTCGAAATTGAAAGCATATTATTCCACCGCTCTCCGACTTTCGCTCTCCATTGCGATGCCTTCACGTAAATATTCCGCCGCCATTTCGCAATCGAGAGAGAACATTACGGAGCCATCTTCTTTCCGCAATAACGGTAGAAACCCGGCTTTGGCCTCTATCACGGTACTTCTGAAACTGTTTTAACTGTTTGTCCTCATTTCGCATTACTGTTGTTTATTATGGCATTCTGCATTCCTAAAATAGTCAACGTACTTTTTCATACCGTAGTCGCTATAAACATTGTGAGGCACCTAATCGATTAGGTAAGTACTCATTTCAAGTTTCATTCACAATCATTCTAGTATTTTTTTCATACCGTCGACATGTCACGTATTAATAGAGTAAAAATTTATATTTGCAATACATACATATCTTATCTAAAACTCATGTGTATATAACTATATTTAATTTGTTTTTAAACAAGCATCCAGGTTACGTAATTATCACGATATATTTGACTGTGTCATAGAGATTGCAACACAAATACATATTTTTTAACGCACATCTTAGAATTGATTATTTTAAATTCAGGGATTTTCGAAAATTGTATCGATATACTAATTAAGATAACAATCTTTTATAGAATTTCTTGTTATCGTCAGTTATCAGATTAAATATTTTTCGTCCTAATGTATATCTCCTAAAACAGTTGAAAGTATAATAAATATAGTAAAGACGTCGGAGAAAAAATTGAATGTATATAAAAATTCATATGTTCCAGATTCCTGCTACAAAACCTTTCGAAATTAATCATTAAAAACTCCAAGGCACGAAAATCCAGAGTGTCATCATCTGTTTCATTAGACATTCTTCTATCTGAATATCAGGAAAATAATTATTTGGTAGCATATTTTTGATACGGAGTAGATTACGCTGTACTCATTGATTTGAGACATTTGTTTCTTGTCCTTCAATAAAATATTATAGAATATCCACAGTTTTTTTAAATACCAATAATCAGACTGGAATGACGATTCCTAATAGCAAGCGATGAATTGAATCTTTTCAATAAATAGTTCCTTATCCTTTGTATATTCTTCCAGAACAGTTCTGGTGAAAGTATTCTTATTACTTGATAGATCTAATTCTTCGTCCTCTTTGTCAATTTATCGATAATAATAACCAATTACTATTTCAGTTTCAAGCTCCTTTTAAAAATATGTCTACATATTGCAGAAGTATGTTCCGAATTAAGCATTGTTTTTCTCAGTAAGTTGGCCAAAGTATTTCGAGACGATTACCAAAGATGAAAATGGCTTTGCAATTACGTATCGCTAGAATTTTTAGCACAGCAGATCTGCTTTTAGTTAATGATTGTGAAATCCAATTCATAACCGTGTCAAGTGACTCAATCTAGAGAGAAACGACCCACGTTTGGGGAATGCCCCTGCGACCTGCATCCGAGCTGTGGTATGTGTGTCAAACAACTGCGCACTTCTTTTCGGCCGCCTGCTATTGCGCCTCGACAATAAATAATATTACGAGCGAGCAAATGCAGTCTCTAAGAACGGTCGTTGCACATTGGACCGAAAGATGAGATGCAATAATATTATATTATACCTAAATGCAGGGATGTATTTCGAATTTATACCAAATTTTAATTTGGGCAAAATTCTCCGTCTTTATAAAATAACGCATACCAATTCCATTTAGACGCCCTACACAATCTGTTTTTAAAAATTCATATAAATCACTAATAATTCTACTTTCAACAAATTAAAAAAATATACATTGAATAAAAAAAACTACAAGTCCAATTTTCTGCTGCAATCATTGTAGTTAAATCACGATGCCATTTAAAAAGTACTCCATTGAAGTAATCTAGACCAGTACTTCCCAAACTGGGATCAGCAGGATTTTCGCAGAGGTCCTCGAAAATTTTCAAAAATTCCAAATATTTATTTATGAACATTTTTTCTTTATGTCAAAAAATCATAGTTCTAGTATTTTTCCAGAATTTTGGATAAGGTGATAGCAAGAATATCCTTCTATTGCAAAGGAATAATCGGTAATCGTAATTTCTTTTGCGACTTCATACCTATGTGAAACAGCATTTTCGTCATTACTTTTAATAAATAATAAGCACAAATCATGCCTTTCTACGGAAACTTTGGAAGAATCCTTGCGAGTTAGCATTTTTGACATTGAATCAGATATTGTTTTGTTGTGTAAAAACATGCAACCGCATCCATCTCATATTTTTTTTTGTCAGCTTCATGCTATGTATAGTTTTTCTTATTTTATTTTTAAAAATTGTTCGTAAGTATGATATACTATTTTTTGTGATAAAATTTTGACGACTAAAATATGTTTTTTTTCGGGGGTCCGATGATTATTTTTTTCAGATTTAGTGGGCAGTGGCATGAAAAAGTTTGGGAAGCACTTATCTAGACTGTGCGTTTCTATATTTAGATAAATAAATAATAAAATTACAGTAATTTGTGCGATCATAACTTATTTTAATAGATTTTACGCGATAATTATGTCAATCGTGGCGATAAATCTCAGTCATTATTGTAGCGATCGATCAACGATACTTACAAAAAAATATATAATACAATCACGTGTCAGTATGGAATGTGCGAATTCAAAAAAAATAATATTATATTACAATAATTGCTCTTCAATCAGTTATTACGAAATTCAAGTGCCGGGAAAACCGATGATGGTTTATTTGTATGACATAATTATTAAAAAAAACTTGACACTTCACCAGGTGTCAATTATTGATAATTTTACTATAATTGAAGTGATGGATAAACTGACATTGACAACGTAGACATTGACCATTTTCAAAAAACACTATAGCTACAATTTTAGTGAACGTGTTTGTGACGTACTTGTTCCTAATGTCAGCCGTCCCCAGTAGTCGGCCTTTGAGCTTAAAACTTAAATAATAGTGGATATATTTAAAAAAACAGATTTTTTTTAAATCGTGTAGGTAATCTTGCCACTTTCCAATGTATATCTGCACTATACTGACCTATATGATGCAATACGCAATTAAAAAAAGCACATTTTTACTTCGCAAGTTCATGTTGTATGGGGATCGCTAACAAAATATACTTTATATTGTCATGCTTTGCATCAGTATGTTTTTTATTGTTCTGTCTACTATCAGTAGATTATTTCGCGATATTCATGGTTTCATAGTGATGGCCGAACACTGGGAAAAGAAAGGCCGACCATTGGATTTTGGGGGCCGATCACTGGGACAATTGGCATTTTTTTGTAAACTTCTCTAATTTTATGCTTGGTACAATATTAATTATTTTTTTTACGTTGATTACATTGCTTAGTCCCCGTTTAATTTGTATTTATCATTCATTGACCCAAAATCCCTTCTGAAAGTACACCATTTTATAACGAAACTCTAGGTTATGTTATACTTTGTTTATGATATCCACATTAATAATAAAATAAAAGTTGTATGAATGCTTCGTCTATGAGTCTAGATATTAAATTGAATAACAGAGGTCTTAAGACCCGGTCTTGAAGTTCCCGAGAAACGATGAAAATTCATGTTCGGTTGAATTTATGTTTAATATCAATATTTATAATTGTTTTCGAGATAACTTTAAGCACAAATTACTTAAATAAGAACACGCTGTCTAAAAAAAAAATCGGCATTTATTTTATTAAACCCATAATACTTTATAATAATTGGCTTTTAATGTCGCTTAATTTTTGATTTCAGATTAGTGGTTATTGATTTGTAAGAGTTTAACCTTTTAATTGAAGACTATTTCATGTTGTTCACTTGTTTGATTATCTGTAAACTCTTGTCATATTTCTTTAACCAATTTTTTGATATGCCTTGTAATTATTAACACTCAATTTCATATAAATAGCCTTGACAAGATTTATATTTTATCAGTTAATAATGCTCGCAATAAGAAAAACCGGTCATGATCACTATACAAATTTCGAAATAGTACAAAAAAATTAAATATACTTATAAGAATCGAAACAATTTAACCCAACATATAAAACAGCTGAGTTTTACACTCCTGATTTTGTATCTGCTGCGTCAATGCACCAGCTGACTTCGCAGTAGATTTTCTTTTAGCAAATCTCTTTTTTCGCATCTGTCTGTCTATTAGATATTCATACATCTACCTCGATTTTTTTTCAGCTGAAAACAGGTCAACAAACAATCCACACATGAAATATGATGCACGTGGATGACTTGCATTATAAACATTTCCAGACTGAATTGGACGCATCATTGAAATCATCAAAACAACCTGTTTTTCAAATAAGTTGTGCCCTCTATTTATCGCAAGCTCGTTTCAACTTGGTTCACCTACAAAAACGTGAACAATTGTTGTTTTTTTTATTTTTCAAAATGCACGATAAGCTTTTATGATTGCGCAAGCTTGCTGTCAAACTTATCACAACTTCGTCAAGCTTAATGAACTTAAAACCTGTTTGCTCAATGTACAGGCATATTATTTGTATAAATAAGTGCATGGTTACAATCTGTTACATTATTACCTATAGTTTATCGTAGACGCCTGCTGCATATCTTTTGATGTTTATTTTATTAAATTAATCAACATTCATTAATTTTGTTTAGCCATGCGTTCTTCATTTGTTGGAAGTTTTATTCAAACAAGTTTCAACTATGTTGACGTTTATCATACACGACCCGAACATAACAACGCAGCGATAATAGATATTCAAAATAAACACAAACTATATCATTTTAGTGTAGTTTACTGTAGCGGCTTCACTAAGCTAATAAGCATTTTCATGTGATGGATTCATACAGTTAAACCTATGTATTTATGACTTACTAGCGAGTACCCGGCATGCGTTACAAAGTCACTCAAAGAAAGAAAGTTTTTGTGTTTTAATTATGTTTATTGAGGTGTTTTTGGATACACAATATCTTTTTTTTCCGTCTGGTGCGTACCATGTGAGAAGTATGGGTTTTCCAAATTTTATCCACACATTTGTAGCGATTGTCCCTGTGCTTTGTTGGTGGTCATTGCGAATACGAGCCACATCGGAAACTGGAGACGCTTAAATTCGACCGGCATATTTTTCGGAATCATCTACAATCATCTTCTCCGTTCAATTTTCCACTTAATACCAGCAATTGCAATTTACAATTAACACTACGTGTTATATCACACACGAACTGAAATGTCGCTGTTTTTTACTATTTTTTATTTATTTTTTTAGATTTTTTTTCAGAAACCTTCGAGGGTGTGCGCAAAACAGCTCACCAAAGTTTCATCACAATCGGATGAATGTTATAGGAACGCATACGGGACAAAGAAACAAACAAACATTCATTTTTATGAGTAAATATATAGATTAGAATGTTTAACCCGATGATGTGTGAGTGTAATCACCCTGTTCAATCGTATTATATGTGTTCACCAGTTGAAATATTCCTAAAGGAAACCCTTTATGACCACTGGGCTACACCTCCTCTATGCATTGATTATTAATAATTATTATTCGAATGCCAAAATGCAATCAGTGTATTTTTAAGATATTTTGATGGTATCAATGAATTACCTTTAATAATAAGCACTATTGCCCGAAATTATTAATTTAACAAACGTTCACGTGAAATAAAATACGTTTATACTCGCCCTAAACTTGTTAGGTACGGTTCCGGGAGCGGTTCTCAAAGAAAACTTATGTTGACATACCTCCATTAGAAGGCCATATGCTCCACATAGTCCACATTGGGAACGAACATGATAAAAAAATGCAAATGCATTAATTCTTTCGACAGCTTATTATTATTTTTATGACTTTTAATATACGTCGTGCTAATTAGGTATGCACTATATGCAGCAATGTTGTCTCGAAAGTTCAATACTATAAATGTCATACGAGTTTTTTTCAACTATTATAAAAAAATAGGATTTTGTCACACATATATCTAAATCTCGTTATATATTTATACGGAGTATAATAATTATGCACCATTAATTTATATTTCTGGTAGGTGATTTGTAAATAGGTTGATAAATAGAAATCAATATTTGCTCATACGCCAGTGTGCTATTTCTAGTTTTAGAAAATTTGTGTCTTGAGAAGTACTTATTACGAATTACATACGACAGGGAAAAAATCATTTCACCACTTCTTCGATTTTCATAATAAATTGACTTAATACATTTTTTTGGAAACGCTTTATCATTTTATACAAAAAGATTTCTATGGTTCTGAATTATACAGAATTACTAGAAACCGTCTACAATATAAATCTGGATAAAAACAAACATATACATATGATTGAGTATTTCACATTAGTTCTTTTGAATGCAAACATTTTAGCAACCCTAAGTTACCTACGCATATTGCCTTTTGCACATGTCTCATTAAAATGATTTTAATATCACCCTTACCTTATAAGCGTCCCTCTCGTTTTTCGATTCTTGGAAACAAATTTTTGCACCAAGTGAGTCATGAAAGTTGTGTGAATATTTAATTTACGTAAAAAATGAATTGGTTTAACATAATTTGCAGTCTACAATGTAACATTGGTTGTTCGTAATTTGAGTCGTTCTATATTAATACTAACTTCTGTATAAAACATCAAAATAGATAATTAAGTCCATATAATTCTAGTATGGTGACGGCTAGTTTTTTTTTAACCATTTATGAACATAATAATACATACGGTTATAAGTTATAATTCAAGTTCTATTCTGTTTCTAGCACGCTGTCGTGATACAAATTTTTGAATTGATTACAATTAATTACAACTATCTAGGTGATCCTGCAACCGAGTGGTCAACGCTTTGGAATCCATGTATATCCTTACTTTCTCCGAAACCCCTTACATTATACTGAAAGTGGGTATTCAATAAACAAAAAAATCGTTACTTGCTGATTTTAGGCTAGAAGAGTTTACTTTACTTTTGCTTACACAGTCCATTACTAACTTAAAGGCGAGAAAATAGACCTCCTACCAGACGGTTGCTTGCACAATCTATTCCTTTTTTTTACCAATATCATACCATATAATTCTGGTATTCATTGAATTATGGATATGCTTATCGAGCGTAGTCAGTCTCCTTGGTGATGAAACCAATACCTCTTATAGAGAAGGATGGCGTGCGTAGGGAACTTGACATTTTATTTAAGTAAAATAAAGTTTTCAGTTGTATTTTTGCATTGAAAATAAATAAAAAACAATATCGCTGTTTATTTAAACCTTATTCATCATAATATATTGCTCTTGATTTGTCTGTACATCAATATCTCAGCACTCTGTCCCAAACCCTCTCTCTCTCTCTGTTAGCGCATACACAGAGAGAGTGTAGGTGTGTGAGCGTAAATATTTAGTGTTTTTTAACGCACTTCACACACACAAAGTCTCTTTCTCTTTATCTACGCATCAAACGCTAATAACTTCTAGTATAGTGATAAAATTTCAGTGAACCCATTATGTTGGCATTACGTCAGTAGTTACTACCAACAATGAGTCACGATATCCGACATTTTAATACATAAAATGTAAACGATAGTGGCGCTAAATGCGTTATAGTATATATTCTATGGTAAAGCACCCTATGCATATAAATAAAATTGGTTCGGTCATTGATCTTTGGCAGCAACGCCTTGTTGTTCCGCTCGAAGCGTTCTTAACCCCTCACGACCCCACATTTTCAATTACAGTTTTAATGCTTACATAATATTTCATTTCCTAATGATCTTCTTCCTTTCATAATAATTTATTAATTGTACACTTTTTTTAAAATAAAGAATATAACTAAGTGGTCTGTATCATTGTTTTCTCCCCGTCCTTATATATACACTCCCTACGTATAATCACGTAAGTGCCACATACACGATTATACGTCTTTAGCATTTTCGTTGTCTACGCACTCAGTTCTATAGGTAGGCATCAAACAACATTGGGAAAATTTCCTACTTCACCGTTTTTTTTTAAGTATAAACACGTTACTTATACAAAAGATCTTTAGCTAAAATGCGAAGTACAATATTGTATCTGTAACATCTCGAAAACTGTAAACATTTAAGCAAAATTTTATATAAAATTAGAAACTAGATTGACAATAATTGGACTGTCCCGATTTTGAAGAAATAGATACAGCCATTTCTTTTCCACTCCGTTTTAAATCTTTGAGACGTCCTCCTGTAAAGTGTCGATATTATTACTTTCATCAAAAAAGTGGGGTTAAACGATTGAATAACTAGCAGAAAAACTTTTGTTTTGATAAGCTCCATTTGAATTCCGTTATATTAAAAAATATATTATACATTTGATAACGAATGTTATTCAACAGTTAGTATGAATTAATAGGTGTGGTGTGTGACATTAGCAGTATAATAAAAATGTTGTCATCGCCAATTTTATATAAAAATAAATTTCCGTAAAGTTAGCTTCGTATACATTTCTGAATAAAGTGAGTTTTTCATTTATAGTGTCATTTATACTGATTCTTATTTATTTGTACAGAACTGTCCCATGCACATTTTTACTTGCTCTTCATATAACGACGGTATGTTGGCCAATTGATGTAACCCTCGAGAATTGCGTTATGAATCTTTGAAATGCACTCCTGTAAATTCTCATGTTTGCAGATATGGGATTATATGTAGGTAGTTTCGATATAATAGTGGCTTACATCAAGTGGACGGGTCAGAATTATAAACCGAAAACCAATGAAAAATTATGTTTTCCTTCCAAAAAGTGGTTAATTTACTTTTCTAATTTACATCATTTGACCGAGACCTGCTGTCGTTTTTTAAATGAGATCCAATCATCAACTCATTTTCGTATTTTTTTATTGTTACATCAATTGGCCAAAACTTCTTCGATTTTGATCTTTAAGTCTTAGCTGATTTATTTTACCGTTGTATCAAAACATTTCAAAGTGCAATACAATTAAATTTATATTTTGAAATTTATAATTCTGAATGCAAGCTGCCCATAATTTTCATATTTGAAATACTACACTTTATTATCGAATTGCTTTCATGAAATATTATGTTTCTCATTAAAATTTAATTTGGTTTTGTTTTCTCTTTTCGTACTTAGAAAATTATGTTGAAGATTAACTTGTCTCATTATAGAGAGATTAATGTCAAAACTATAAGACCGGAACCATCACTGGGTAAATTAAAACATGAAATATTGTTATTATGTAAAGCTATGATATTGTAATCATTATAGCGCTTCTAGCCAATGTAATCTTATTAGTTTATGTATATATTAAACTCACATCTTAAAATTATAATTCAAAATAATAGTTCTGAGCCGGTTTTGTGTTTATAGTATTATTTTAATACTTAATATGTTTTTAGCACTAATTTAGAAATTACGAATATTAGAATATTAAATATTGAAACCTTATAGTATTTCAATATCCGAATATATTTAAATGGCATAATGTTTTAATTTCATCATGGATATTGAATGTTTTTATTACCTCTGGCATGAGGTATTAATTGTTAACGCTAGCTTAATAGTTGCCAGCACGTGTCTTGAGTGAGTATTATGGTAAATAAACAAAATTGATTATATGAAGATTTAATTCGACCCTGAATGATATTTTTTGTTATCCCAGTTGCTTAATATACGTTAATACTATGAATTAATAATATTCAAATATCCTAATATTAAAAGAGAGCCTAATGTATTCGAATATTCAATTAGCATCCCTATACTCAAAATACGGTTTTAAAGATAATAAAACAAATTAGATGTTTCCAACATCTGACTATAGTATGTTTTTAAAACATTATAAAACAATTTCAAATGTTTTGTAATATATGTAAATATATCATATTTTAATAGCGACAGTAGAAATTATTGGCTGTAAACCCAATACTTACCCAATATACATTATATACATGCATATTATTATCAAAGATATAACATCATCAAAACAAAACATAAATACTTCAAAACTTAAACCCTGCTTTGGAATTAATTTTCAACCCTTCTATTACAAATGTTTAAAAATTAATTGAAAACTGTGCGTAATTAACATCTTAACATTTAAATGCAAACAAATATAGATATCTAAAATTTTATTATTTTAATGCTAGTTATATTATTAATTAATGGATTTGATTATATTTAATATATGAAATATCCAATTAAATATTGCACACACTTTTTAATTGAACGTGTAACGAATAAATTTAGAATATAAACTAAGATATTAATGTTTTTTTTTGGATTCAATGAAATATTTTTTAACCATCTTAAAACAAGGTCCAAAAAAAGAGAAACCTTTGTATTCAATTTATTCATTTTTTTCTTATATACGTTGTTAATTTTGTTATTTCTAATCTACATATTTAATTTCTAATCCTTACAACTATTTAATATTTACCTCGTTATTAATTGGAGACAATGTTCTAATGACGTACAATATATTACCATGTTTAATGTTAAGTTTATATTATTGTTTATTTGCCGATTAATGTATGACGTACATTACTGTTTTTTTCACCTGTTATCCTCTGTTAACTTAACTCAATCTGCCCTCTAAGAACTTGCAAAATATCAACACGAAAATAATTTACTAAGCTGCACATTATGGCACAGGTATAGCCAACCATTTAATCTTTATTTCTTATTGTTGTTTTGAATCATACATTGATTCACAACAATAAATCTAGATATTAAAGAAAAAACAAATTGTGGGCTTTTCGTCTAATCACTCATCTCTCAATTTGCGCGGTACCCGATTAACGCGATTGCACTTACAAATGCTGAAAGAAAATAAAATAAAATATTTACTACCCCAAATCAAACACACGTCATGTAGCCGTGACGTGTGCAAACTTTGGAGTCCGCGTTCTATCACATCAATTATTATATTAAATAACATAATTTACGTCGTCGTGTTACACGGATTTTTATTTTTTGGTTCTTATCGTCCATTTTGTTATGTGATTTTCTTACTTTTATCATTCCTTTTTCACTTAAAGTCATTTGGCTACTTTCTTGATGTAACAGGTTACAAAATTATTGATCGAATTCTTTATGATCTTATGATTTCATGATTGACTTTTCTACTTGGTTAGAGCTCTTTCCATGGACAGCTATAGCGAATTTAGCGAAGCGTATGATGTGTATCCGGGCATCGAATGGGCTTTAAAAAATATTATTGATAGTCGTCAATCATTTGACTCACTCATAGATACTGTGCCATCGTACCAAATTAATTGGTTCAGCACAGTCATTTCCCGATAAATAATCTTCGGAGATACCTAAAGTGGCTTTCTTGACATAAAGAATGTAGATACGCCTAATGTTTTTAATACAATGGATTAAAAAGGTGTCAAATTAATTTGTAAGAAGAACAAGGCAGGGAATTGGACAACCAATGACCTACTGATTGAATAAACGAAATTGTGTGAAGGTAGAATAGTAAATTCGTGACATTTTACTTACTTTAATAAATTTAAAAATTGGCGTTGGAACTAGCTTGGACGTGTGCTGCAGATGTTAAGAGGAGCGTGAATTCCGCCTACTTCGTATTTGAACTGGATAAATTCCGTCACCCCTGAAGACCACTGGCAAACACTTTACAGGATATAATCAACGGAGCTTCATGTCTCTTTGATAACTTGGGAGTTAGAAGCAAAAATACTGGTGGCTGATAGAGAATATTGGAGGTGAAGATAATCATAATATTTATTACAGATTTCAAAATACTATGGTCTTTACCTCGTGCGACATTCTCAACAGTTTTCTAAAATTATTTTTTCTCATTGTCTAGTTATTACCGGATTTCAATTGTACATATACAGAATATCATTTGACGTCATTGCAATTAATAACGTCTAGTACGAATCCCACTTTTTCTTTTTTCTCAAGTATATCTCCAACTTTTAAAGTTTGGTGATGTCTGTTGTAAGCTAAACACATTTTTCTATTTTCGGTAAAAACAACATAAATACATTTTTTTCTGTTATGATTCATCTATTTTTTATTAAAATTGCTCGGATTTGTATTCATTATCTTATCAGACCAAAGCAAATAGTATGAAAAACAAATTATTCTCAGAATTATATAAAAATAACGACGGTATTAGGTATTTATTATTGTACACATTTGCGAGTAAACAGTTTTTTTTCACATCAAATTTTGCAATTCAATCTAATCATTACTTCCATGATAGCATCTGTCTAATAAAGATAAAACATTTTTTATTAAATTATTTGTGATAGCTAATATCAATGCTAGGAAAAAGTGATATGGAGTAAATGGTGTGAGGACAAAACCGTCATGAAAAAATATTAATTAGAGATGTAAATAATTATTTTTAAATCTTAAATGTAATGCATTGTGTCCCATCAATTCGATATTACTATCCTGAGGGAATTGTTACGATCGATGCTACAGATCAGTATGACAGTGTTTTTTAACACAATTAATATCCATATTAAAGTACCCCGATTTTCCAAAAATCGCTATCTGAGACAATTTTGAGAAAATTATGCTTTACTCATTTTGAAGATAAAACTGATACCTCTTTGTTTCAATCATTTTTTGTGGCAATATTAATCACTTTGCCCCATATGCAATTCAGCCAAGTGGTCAATGTTTATTTAATTGATATAATAGTCAATGTTTGAATCCCCGAATACAGACTTTCACTCATCATTTTTTTAATCAATTCTTAGATTTGTATCCAGATAAATTAGATGAAGGCGATGTTTACACCCTCTCCACCAACCACTGATGCCGAAACGGGACATAAAAAACTACTAGTCTTTGCGAAACCCTATCCAGTATCCATCATCCCTTACTCTCAACATAGCAACAAGTACAGCGACTATCTTCTTCAGTCCTTTTCAAACAAATACCGCTAAAATGCTCTATTATGATTACCTATGGAATGGAAGTTAAAGTATATGGTTTAAAGTTTTAACATTATAAATATTTCATCAAAATGTGAAAATTTATTCTCAATAAATACAAATCTTCAACTGCATAGGGTCTATAATATTAATGTCACATTCCGTTACCGGTTAATTATGACATCCTTCATGCTCCCACGAAATTTGTTATATTGGGATAAGCGATACGCATACCAGATAATATGTTTAGCATGTTTGTTACACAAATATAGTAAAAATTCCTAGAAGTAAATTATCTTATCAATTTTGGCTATGTTCGAAATTTACACAAATAGGTAAATTTGATAAAAATAACAACATTGATTATGATGTGTATTTACTTTCACTAGTAACACAATATTTATTTAGAATTTCATATTGCCTAATTCTAAAAAAGAATCAATTGTTGTGTATTGTGTTGTTCTTAATTTAATTTTGAATTATTTATACAAACCAGTTCTCCTTCAAAACATTCTGTCAAAATGTTGCATTAAGAAAATTATATGCTTATATATAATTAAGTCAACAAGATATCTGCAATAATTCTATTTTACCTTCACTTTTAAAAAAAAAAAAAAAAAAATCGTTGATTTGTAACATACCAGTTTCATTTAGTTATTTTTATTAATATTCAAATTCAGCCCTCCTATAAAATGGCTATTTAAAGTTGGGTATGTTTTTGCACACACCTTTTTAGATTATTTACGTCAACTGACTTCCTTTATCGCCAAACTACACGCGAAAGCATTTCAAATTAACATTAAATTACCTCTTACTATGCGAATTCTACGAAAAAGAAAAATACAAACAGTTGTTCCAGAACACAACAAATACCACTAAATGTATTCTTCCCGATGAATTGGATCCTTTGTGCGTATTGAAAATATTTTTAAATTATAATAATTAAATCAATGGATTTTATTGAAAATTCTGTATTATTCGAACGAATCTTGTTTCTGTTAAATGACAAGATATTCGTTAAGAAAACCATATGTTAAACACAATAATAAATAGAATCCTAATGGACCAACAGAATTTGTTCAACGAAAAGCGGCTCTTTTCGAAGAGTGAAGTAATTGTATAAAGATGAGGCAAGGAAAATACCGTGAGTTAATTGTTTTCTCTAAGTTCCCTAATTAAGTCAATATTAAGTGGGTGTGAATGAATGCAATTATCACAGAATGTACATTAATTAAAACCCGTGAACCGCCAACCGAATAAGACTGTCGCAGAAGATTATTGACCACTCGGATATAGGACCGCAGTTGTTTATACTTTAAAACATTTTTGTCTTTTGTGCAATTTTTATTTCAAGCCCTTTAATATAAAACACCAGATAATAAATAAACGTTTTATTTAAAAATTTAATAACTCCCGCATTCGATGCAGCCGTTCGATAATGTGTATATATTACATGCATTATATCGACTGTGTTTTGACACATTGATGTAACCCTTAAATCATGCGTAAATGAGTTAATGCTTGGATCTCATTTTAAAGATGGCAGAGCAGGCCAAATGATATAAATTAGAAAAATAAATTGACCACTTTTTGGAAAGGCAACATCATTTTACTTTGGTTTTAGGTTAAAATTTCTGACCCGACTACTTGATGTGAGCCAAAATTATATCAACACTCCCTACCTATAATCCCGTAACTGCAAACATGAAAAATTTACAGGAGTGCATTTCAAAAATTCATAACGCAAAACTCACCATATCATATTTTCGATAAAAACAGTTTTTACAGAACGATTTCAATTTTGAGGGTTACATCTTTTCCAAAACACCGTCGATATATATTTTTTGGTAACCGGACTAAACAGAAAATGACGAAACGGAACAGGAAAACACAGAACATGAAAAATCCGAACAATTTGAAGATAATATTTTTGTCGTATCTATTATTTATTGAACATATATATGACTATAGACATGAGTGACTTGACATCGATTCTGATTTTCAACATTTTTGGCGAATCACATATTTTTTGCCAAACAAATTTAAAAATATTTAACAAAAAGTACCTCGTATTATATGAAATAAACAGTATGGTCATTTACAAATATTTGTGTTTAATATCTACCCATTCTAATTGCATATTAGAGTTTATTATACTTTTTTATTTTTATAAATTACTAAATATTGTATAAATTAATAGATATGTTATTTATTTCTTATATGTTCAATAATTAATAGATAAAACAAAAACGTTATATTGAAATTGTTCTGTTTCGTCATATTCTGTTTAGTCTTGGAACCATTTTTTATGTCGCTGTAACAACTACCGCGACCATGGATACAAAATGCACCCAGATATACGCAATAACGCGATGGGTACAAGATGCAATAAGTGGCAGACCACTTGAGCCTGTCGGTTGACGTATCCTCGCCCTACCGACGCGCATTCCTCGGCGTGAGAATAAACACAGCGCTTCCAGCTCTCGCCAACAATACTAACTCTTGGAGGACGTTTTTTGAAATAATATTCAACATAAAATATTCATAAATAAAAATATCAACCAATGAATTTGAATCAGTTTATTAAGAGTGTGAAAGTTTAATATATATATATGTATATATATATTATAAAAATGAATTGTTGTTCGTTTTTTGTCCTCTATGCATTCCTTTACAATTCATCTGACTTCGATGAAACTTTGGTGACTTGTTGTGCGTACACCCGTGAAGGTTTCTGAAGAAGAAAAAATAATCAAATACATACACACACTGACATCACGCTAAAACAATCTGATTTATTCGTGTACGCACCAGACAATTAAGTAAAAGGCAATGCAGATTCGGGCTCAGGCCGGACCCGGGTAAGAATTTCAAATTTAAGAAAAATATTTCGTACTATGTTTAGGTCATAAGTCAGGTAATAGTATTCATAACTTAAATAATTTATTTCACATGTGCTATGAATATCTTTGTAATTATGAAAACAAAAACATGTATTGTTTGAAAAGTATAAATGAGTTACTATATTTAAAAAAATCAGTCTTTTTTGTAGCTGAGAAAAATAAATCTGGAGTTCGGGTAACAAGTGTGATATTGAGACTCGGGCTCGGGCCGGGCCGGACCTGAAGCTGACACGCTCGGACCGGGTAATTTTATAAAATTTCGATCCGTGCAGACCTCTAATCCAAAAGCACTTACAATAAATAAATATAATTAAAACACAAACACTTTCTTTCTTTGAGTGGCATTGCAACCCATGCTGGGTACTCACTAGTAAAAAATATATAAACAATCAAATTTGAACACTTGAATGATGTAAACACGGACACTCCTGATTAAACTGGTCGTTTACTGGTGTTGCACTAAAATTGATTAAGGTGACGGAAAAGTACTCTGCTGAAGGTTTAATGGTCGCATTTCTTAGCTGTTGCGTGAAGGAGACATTGCAACAGGCGATATGTACACATGTACAACATACGCTGCGCTGATTGATGATGCAGTAGATAATGTGGTAGACGCGTTATCAGTAATGAACGTGATAACCAGAACATGCATCGTATCTAACGTAGGTCGCCTCTATGAACATATTAGAATCGTTTCGAATCACTTGTTTTCCCAATGCAAACACTTGGCTTTGTCAATAGCAGGCAGAGTGACGAAACAAATGATTCGCAGAAAAAGTCTTTCGTCACTCAATTGACGGATTGGAGAACGTAATTTACTGAAGTGTGTGATTCAATTGTCTTATTTACCATGTGCAGTGTTCTGAAGCACAATCTGAAGTATTTATAACAAGATTTTATAGTATGGTAAGAAACGGTTTCGCGCAGCGTTTTCATTTGAAATTATCAAGTAAGACCGATTACATCGACTTAAAAAAATGTTTGTAAGATTTCATACCGACTGATAGCTCGGTAACTGTCCTTCAGTGCTATGCGCCTACCGAGGAAGCCAACACACAGGCAAAGGATACTTTCTATGACTCTCTCCACGCGGCCATCTCCACAATCCCCCGTAGAGACCGCGTGATAGTAATGGGGGACCTCAATGCGAGAGTGGGAACGGATCCTTTGCTTGGCCCCACGGTGATGGGAAGGCATGGCCTCGGTGAAGCCAACGACAACGGTGAGAGACTCATCGAGTTTGCAACTATGAATGAGCTCGCCGTTGGCGGTACAATCTTCCCCCACAGAGACATCCACAAATACACGTGGACTTCTCCTGATGGTTGCACAAAAGCACAAATTGACCACTTTCTCTACAGCGCGACTCACCGAAGGGAACTTCTCGATGTTCGAACCTATAGGGGTGCCGACATATACAGCGATCATGAGCTGCTTGTCGGCAAAATCCGTCTCAGACTCAGACGTACAGTACGGCCCCCGACTCGAAAGAGGATCGACATCGAGAGACTGCAATTTCCCTCGAACTCGGCTGAATTTCGACATCGCTGTGAGAAAGAACGTCACCAACTGTGTGCATGACGGGGAAAACCCCCGACGCGACACCATTGAATCGGAATGGTCCAGCATCAAAGATGCAGTTGCGTTAGCCGCTCATGAGGTGCTAGGAGTCAGAAGGAGTGGGCAGCCAAAGTGGATGTCCGACGACACGTGGGGGAAAATTGAAGAAAGAGCGAGGTTTAAAGCACTGAGGGACAGTGAGACAGACCCAGACCGGATCGAGGACCGCCGGATAGACTATCGGTACCAAGATAAGATAGTAAAAAAATCTGTGCGACTCGATAAACGCCGATTCATGGACAACCAGATTGAAGCAGCAGAGACGGCAGCGCGCAGAAATGATACAAGAAAACTATTTAGAATCACGCGCGAAATTTGCGGTAGACGACCACCGACCCCCGGGCCCATCCGTAGTCTCCCAGCGGGGCAATAGAGTCAAGCGCGGAGCGTGTTAGAAAGATTTGGAGAGATCATTTCTGCGGGTTGCTAAACCGTTCTCCTCCCTCGAACCCCTTTGACATACCCAGCGAAGCCACACTTGTAGATATCCCCGAGCGCCAAACATTCCCGACAATGCACCGACGCACGCTGAGATCACCTCAGCTGTGCAGCGGTTAAAGAATGGGAAGGCGCCGGGCGTGGACGGTATACACCCAGAGTTTCTCAAGTACGGCCTGGAGGCACTCTTGCAACCCTTGCACCTACTTCTCAGTAAGGTGTGGGAGCAGGAGCGTTGTCCGAGGGACTGGGTAAACGGTGAGGTCATCACCATTCACAAAAAAGGTGACCCACTCTGCTGCGACAATTACCGGGGCATAACGCTGCTCAGCGTGCCTGGCAAGGTTTTGGCGCAGATAGTCTTGGCGAGAATAAGGATTCCAATAATGTGTATCCTCAGGGAAAACCAGGCCGGTTTCTTACCTGGCCGATCCTGTGCGGACCAGATTCATAATCTCAGATGCCTTCTCCAGCAAAGCAACGAATTCAACAGCTCGCTGGCATGTTGCTTCGTTGATTACGAGAAGGCCTTTGATAGTCCGCACCGGCCTTCCCTATGGGACATATTAAAACTGTACGGAATCCCAACCAAGATTATCGCCATCATCAAATGCATGCACGAGGGCAGTGAATGCTGTGTCAGAATCGGCGACGTAACGACAGAATGGTTTGGGGTCTCAACCGGGGTCAGACAGGGCTGTGTTCTGGCGCCGTTCCTCTTTATAATAATCTTCGACTTCATCCTGAGGAAGTCAATTCCACCCGACCGAGGTTTAACCGTTGCCTCCAATCTGAGGCTATGCGACCTCGAGTATGCTGACGACGCTGTAATATTTGATAAATCTGTCGAGGGTATTCAGGAAACAATGGACAGGCTGCAGAGCAACTCGTATCGCATTGGTCTCAAAGTCAATGCGAGTAAAACCAATGTGCTCTGCAACAGTTTCTGTCCAGACCCAGACTACCCTCTGACGAGCGCGGGGCAAGACATCGAGAGAGTCGACGGCTTTAGGTACTTGGGGGTACACATCACGGGAGATGGCAATCCGCGTAAAGAGCTCGCAATCCGATTAGGGATAGCTGGAGCAACTTTTAACTCAATGCGGAAAGTCTGGGACTCACGGTTGTACTCGGTCAGAACTAAGTGCTACTTATTCAACGCATGCATCCTGACAGTGTTGCTTTACGGTTGCGAGTCATGGCACCTCACCAAGGCACAGGGTAACCGTATACTGTGCTTTGAAAACAGATGTTTGCGGCGAATACTAGGGGTACGGTGGTTTGATTTTGTCAGGAACTCGGAGGTAAGAGAGCGGACGGACCAGCCTCTTATTACGTCCAAAATAAAAAAGCGACGATGGACCTGGCTTGGACACGTGCTGCGGATGCCCCAGGGGAGCCTGAATCCTGCCTGTCTCTTCTACCAACCAGGTGGATTCCGTCGCCCTGGAAGGCCGCTGATGACCATCCATAGGATGTATTCGGCGGAGCTACGGGACGCTGGGATGACCTGGGAGGAGGCGAGGAGGCTGGCGGGAGACAGAGTAGCTTGGAGGAACCGCGTGATGGCCATATGCTCCGAATAGGGAGCGGATATGGTTAAAAAAAAAAAAAAGATTTCATACACATTCATGTAGTACATATTGAGATCAGAGGCAATACCTTGTACCAAATGCAACGTCACCAGCGTTGGCAGGGTTTTTCTATACTTTGGAAGAAGAAACAATTCATGTCTACGTCTCCTCACTTAATTCATCAATGACAAATGTTTGTTTTCGGTTTCACTTTCTAAAGATATTTTCAGTATATATTTTGAGAACGTGAGAGGTCTCCTTATAGACTATTTGAACCGAAAATGTTTAAAGGGTAATGTATACAAACCAATCTGTACCCTTGAATGCAGTGCATATTCTGTTTCAGGGTGAAAATAAATTAAACTGCATCACATCCGCTCATCAAAATGTATAATCAATCCTACACAACCGATTCATCTACCATTCGTTGTGTAAATTTTATTAAATAATATTTATTTAAAACATTACAGTGTGTTCACAACTGATACCGAATTCGAAGTGTCAAATTCCTAAACGCCGAAGTCAATGAACACGGTGTCAAGGGTCGGCAGTCGGGAATTTATCTCCCATCGCCCAACAGGCTCAGCACAAATAAATTTAATAAGTGTTGCATATACGAACAACACGCGTGCGTATTTGAGCTATCGTCTACACCAGTCGTTGGCAACCTTTATACTAATACGGGCACTCTGAACGGCTTGATGATGACAAAGGCTGCTGTATCTTAATTTTGGTGGACAGCGAAGTAGGGAGTTTAATATGAAATCAAAACACATACAAATCATTCTGTATGTGTTTCGATTGGTCATTCTACTAGAACAGGGCATTAAAACAAATTAACTGTCGCGAAAGAAAATAGTGATATCTCTACCTAAATATAGCTGTTGACTGCATAATTTTAATAGACGCCATCCAATGATGAAGTATTATTACGTTTGTAGCAGACACCTTAACTATGCTTAGAATGCACCCAAGCGCCCGCGAGCCAAAAGTTGCGGACAACTGGTCCACATTCTACATTACTGTCTTTGCAATCTGTCAATAAAAAAAAAATATAGTAATATTTTTTTATATTACTTCAGCAACGACAACTTTAAGAGTTTAACGTCAAAATTATTAAGAATATTTCAATCATGTTTTCATTTGCAATAAAAGGTACTGGTATTCCGAGTCTCAATATCACACTTGTTACCCGAACCCGGCCCGAAGCCCAGATTTATTTTTTTCAGCCCTAAAAAAAGCCCGATTTTTTTAATATATATATATTCAAACAATATATGTTATTGTTTCCACATTTCCAACGATATTCATATCACATGTGAAATAATTTGCTTAAGTTATGAATACTATTGCCTTATGGCGGACTCATGGCCCGAACATAGTTCGAAATATTATTTCTTTAATTTGAATTCCTTACCCGAGCCCGAGACTGAATTTTCTTTACGCGCTCGAGCCCGGCCCACGGGCCAAGCCCGGGTCCGTGCAGACCTCTAGGTACAGGTAATTTAATAATTCTGTCTTAAATATTCTAATATCTCAAAAAAATTCAACAAGTAACAGAATGAACACAAGACGGACGTGTAAATATGTATTGCAATAATTTAGTATAGAGACCAGTTTACCTGAACGCTGGCCGTGGTCTTCGAGAAATCATTTATGGTTCTCAAAAAAAATGTTTAAAACCAAAAGTATTTAAAGTTACAACATTTAATATTTATTTCAGAATCTAAGAAAAAAGAAAAAGAAAAAGTGTGTCTTTGATAAGAAGTGTAAAATGTAAGGTACTGATTATATGTTGAATTAACTTAATTATCAAATAAATCCGATTATTTAAGACATCGACTGAGGGTGCTTGATGGAATTTCAATATCAAATTTGGATTATTGAGATTTTGTACACTTCCATGTATTTTGTCACTAACGACCCGGGTTTCGCCTTTCGGCATCTTCAGGCATTCGAGCACACGAATGGACTCGAACTGACAGACAGTAAACAGTGTCTAACGTTTATATAGAAGATAAAAACTCGACAAATATTATTTACGAGGTAAGATATTATACGTCTGGGAGCCACACTGATACCTGAGCTAAAATTTCGAGAATTGCTTTAATCCTTATTTTGTAAACACCACATTTACAGAGTGGCGAATTGTCGCTTTCCAACTTCTTATGGAATTACCAGTGATTTTACAATTATAATAGTATTGTGGGTTTCGACGGGATGCAATTCGACGAAAGGGTAAATATATACAATCATTCCACGTTTAGTAACATCTGTTAGGTGTTTCAACCGATTATGTTTATCGATAGATATTAAGCCTTCATGCTATCATCAGAACTATGGCATAAATATTAACGTAGCTCTTGCGAAATTTGATACTTTGTATCAACTTCTAAACTGGGTTAGATAGGTCATGTATATAAAGTAAAAATAGCGAAGTATTTAGAATCCAATTCCATTGAGATAAGGTGATGTTATTTATTTATTTTTGAAATTTCCACACACATAAATTCTTAATTATTATGATATTAAATAGTTGACAAATAAACTTTTTAATTCATATTGAACCATTTCAATACATACATATCGACTATGGAATGGAAAAAGGACGTGACCCTCAGTTTTTTCAAAATAGCTTTTTTTCTATAATCACAATGTATGCAACTTAATACACGTTATATCAAAAAAATATACTCTGTAAATGCCTAATTAATATAAAAATTTGGATTTTAAGCTTGAAAAAAAGAGGGACTTTGAAATTTGCGACGAGGAAAAAGGACTTACACCACATCAATAATATTATTAGTCGCCCACGTAATATTTTCGTAATCGTAAATTACAATTATATTGTTAAAAAACAACCCTGTTACAACAATACTATATCTTAAATCATAGATCAATGATCTCTTGTTCATACTAGACGAGGAAGTTAACACGATTTTTGCTATATTTACTAAAAACATAATATTCGATTATCTTGTAAATTAGTCATAACAACAGTTCAGATTACACTGCTCGTAAAATGTAATACATATGACGTACTGATATATTCTCTTGTCTATTTTTTCATGCATAATGTATGATATTCAGCGTCCGTGGCGCAGTTGGTAGCGTCGCTGGCTACCGTTACGGATGTCTCGGGTTCAATTCCCGGTGCGGACAGTTTTCATAGATTGACCTTTCAATCGATTTATGGATTTCTGTTCGTAGTCTCAGTCTTCTCTCCCGTCCCACCCCAACGAGGCAAGAGTGATTATTTAACCACTAGTTCTGTCCAGTTGCAGCGCAAATGTTGCAGCGTGCTATTAGGCTTGTATTGATATAATTATAACTAACATTTTTTCTATGCTGCATACTCTATGTGATTTATTATATACAGCAATCAAATTCCCAGTTAATTAATTATGGTTCATTCCTAAGAAAGCTACTTTAAATATATTCAGAAGTTGCAATAATTCTGTACGTTTATTCAAAAAGTCATTTTAAATTGGTGAGGAAAAAGGCTATAAGGTGCTTAACTACATCGTTGTTGATAATTTTTGTTGGGGAAAAAGACGTAACCATCAATTTTATTGGTTTTTTTAAATAACTTATTAAATTAATATCAGATCCGGTAAATAAAACGCCAGATTATTACTCTTCATGCAACTCAAGGTTGTGTATATTTAATATTTTGATTTGGTCCGAAAATCATTAAAAAAACGTTTTCCGTGGCTCCTGTAAAATTTGTTATGTCCTTTTTCCTTTCCACAGTCGATATGAAAATATGTTACTTTACTATTTTAATTCACTTCCCACACTTTAATACTGACCTTTTTATAATCTGATTGACTACAGCGGTTTCCGCACATCTGCTTCCGTAAGGCTCTCAATTTATTATCCTACCCTTCGACCGATACTATTAATTACGCTGTTTCAGAATAGTTAGATTTCTGGATTAATATGACATTAAAATAAATTCACTTGTTTGGCATATAAATTTCGACGACTTATTTCGAGCTATTTCTTAGCAGGTACATTGAAATGAAAATTGGATCACAGGTGACTTATTAAAATTGATATACATTTTGTTTAAGAGATTTAAGTCAAAATTTCACATAATTTAAATTTCTTATTTCACCTACTAAGCATTATCATTTAAAAATCAAGTTAAATATACATAAATTGATATACATGTTTCAACCCGTAACATTTAACTTAAGATAAACATATTTTGCCATACATGAATGGAAAGTTAGAAATACATATGTTCTTACGTTACCTCTTTTATTCTTTTTTCAATTGTGATTTCATGTGCATTATTTCCCAAATGACCTGATGCCTATCATGTTCAGGCAAAGATTACGAAGAAAGCTGCATTCATAAACTCCAAAACGTCAAAATGGCACAAGTGCATTTTTATAAAAATTTAGATTCCCTTTCATAATTAATTAATTAATTACTTTTATTATTGACACCTATAAATGATTTTTTATCGGAAACTTGGAATTATTGTTAAATAATATATTACATAGTGTTCGAGTCCAACACCGGATATGCATAAGAAGCTCTGATGCAATGGGGGAGAAGCTTTGAACTTACCGTCTCAACACGCAGCTTTTAAAATCCCACAGCGATCGTAAAACCTACTGTCGTAACGCAAGCTTTAGTCTGTTGCGATGTATTTCAAACAACTCTGTTACATAGTCCAGAGAAAAATCATCTCATAATAATT
Source organism: Himalopsyche phryganea (assembly GCA_022494535.1). NCBI lineage: Eukaryota > Metazoa > Arthropoda > Insecta > Trichoptera > Rhyacophilidae > Himalopsyche > Himalopsyche phryganea. The sequence continues at coordinate 1,006,218 of JAGVSL010000109.1, forward strand.
TGCTGTACTATTTTGAAACTATTATGAAACGTCTTCGCAAATTGACGTAAGCTTATAAACCTATATACAAAACCGAACTGTCTGTCGGGAATTTTTATTGTAGTTTTCCAGTCGAATTTATCATACAAATAAAAATTTATTCGTCTCACTAATTTTACATCGTCACTACTAAACCAAAGCTAAAAGTTTATCTGAAATATACACTAAAATACATACCATTAGAAAACTTGCTAAGATCACCTTTAACCCTTAAATTTTCTTTTTAGCACATTATGTATATCATTTTTAAGGTGTTAACTGTCAATTCTTGATAGAAAGACATAATATATTAAAAAATAAAACGCAATTCATTTGTACTACTGCCACATGTTCATTATGATCAGGACCGGTTTCAATTTATAATGCTTGTGGTGAGCGAAACCGGTCTTGATTAAAATAAACATGTGGGAATTGTACAAATGAATTGTGTTTTATTTTTTAAAACATTATGTATATCACTTAAACATTGCTTGTAATCAATTATTGTTGAATATAATTATGTTAATAAAACTCACAATTTTTATTATATATACTCAGTACCAGTTTCGCTTAGCGAGAAAGCATTTCAACACTTGACGGCAAATAAATTAATTTAAAAGAATGTAATTAAACTTAATTTTCATATACATATTTTGTACATGAAAAATGTATAAAATTATTACCTGCAAATGGCTTCTCTTTCATTTATTAAATGAGGCTTTTTCTCCAACTTTCTTTCTGAAGATGGTCCTCTCCAAACATTCTCCAATCATTTCAATCCTTTGTCACCTGCAACCAATAAACCCCGTAAAACCAATTATGTCAACCCTATCTGTCAAGCATGTGTTAATTATTTTGGTCGCTTTTTTATTTAATTACGCTCGTACTTCAAAGTACATGAAGCGATATGAAACGGTAAATTTGGAAAAATGCATGATTTTCCATGTTTGGTTCTTCAACAATTTATTGATAATGCTTCACTGTGGAAAGGAAATAGGGCGAAACCCACACACAAAAAATATTGTGTATAGCCCAAACAAAACGCATATTAAACTGTTTAAATTGTGATTATCTAAAAAAACTATTTTGAAAAGACGGAGCCATAAGTCCTTTTGCCATTTTACAGTCGATATATCATATATTAATATTTAAATATAGTGTATTACCACGTTTTGTGTGAGTTATACACAATATTTTTGGTGTGGGTTACATCCTTTTTCCTTTCCACAGTCGATATGTACTATTGAATTAAAAATAAAATACTTTTTTAAAATCGCTAAAATAAGCATTATATTAAATAAAAATATGCTGGTATATGTATCGGTAACTCGTGTCTCTCAATTGATTTTTAACAATACATTTTACAATCAGAATTGCTTATTCATTTAAATTCATTCGTTAAATTAATACAAATGAAAAAAAAACTTGCAAACGCTATTGAAATAATATGCTTCTTGCATAACTGCATTCTTTTGGTTATTATGAGATTTCGTCGTATTTTTATAGCCACAGCGTCTGTTTATATTCTAACCAAACTGTGTATCAATTGATCAAAAACAAGATACATACAAACGATACATTCGTTCATTGCAATTCTGCTTTTTTAATGATTTAGTTCGCATCATTTATTTGGCATCACGTCTCTTTGGAAAACGACAGCGTACATGATTTGTTTCTAACGAGAACTATTTACAATTATTTTACCCCATGTGTGAGAAATAATTCTCCAAAGCATCGCCGTTTCTTCAAGTCACAAAACTAACCAATGATTCAACGTGAATGAAAAGTTAAAATAAATAAAAAATATTAAGTACTTGGCATCACTGGTAATAAATAATAGCCAATGTAACAGGCATTATAAACAATTAAATCACATGAAATGAACTCGATTTTTCAAGATGTTTTTAAGGTTATCCGAGATTAACTCGGGCAGAAAAAACATCACGAAGACCCCTTTAGAAGATCTTAAATAATATTGAAAAAATTATATTGATCTTGCTAGGATTAAAAATTAATAGTTATTTGAGAAGTTATTCATCTAATTGATGGTGCAACAAAGGTACCACTTCACCCAGCGTCAACAATATTTTTTTAACCCCAACGCCTTTTCTCACCATATCGTACTTAAACTGGAATGCAGTTACTTAATTCACACAGCCATGTATGATGATTACTTGATAAAATATCGCACGATAAATTAGAAATGCAAATTCCTAATTATGTTGGTAACTACCTTACAGGCAACAAAATTCATCTATAAACTTTTACAAATGAAAGCTCATGATAATTAATCACTTCTAAGGTTTTTACTGTCAATTCTTGGTGGAGACTCTCGTGGAGAGGCATTACACTCTTAAAACAAAACACAATATTTTATGCATTCAGCCTTTTATGCATTCAAAGTGCTTTTATGCATTCGGTTCTCAGATTTAAATCCTGTCAATTCTATCTCTCTTACCGGAGTATAATATATTTTGTATTTACATCATAAACAAACTTACTGCAGTTGCATATTATAGTTACAAATAACTTTCATAATCTATGATCTTGTAAACTGATCTTGGTACCAATTTCAAAGCTTTGTAAATATTATACAAAAAAGACTGTTGAAAGCATTATTTGACTGCCAGCCAGAAACATTGATGATGCAAAACGATCAAAGTATAATTTTCTGACATTTTGTTTTTAAATTCGAAAACAATTTTTTGCTGTGCTGTTGATTAATTTTTAACTATTGTGTAGGTAGGTATTTTAATAGTTAAAAAATATTTGGCAATTGAAATATTCTCAAAAATTGTTTTTCTGCATTTCGAATTCTTTTCCTACGTGCAATTTGAGAAGAGGTATGTCAAAAATATTTAGTGACTGATGCATCCGTCGCCATTCAATTTACTCAAGAATATACTTTAAATAAATACATTCAGATAATTTCCAAAGCTTAAAGCTACCTTTCCATTTACATAATATATGTCTCGTGGTTAGAATGTATTATTAATTATTATTACTGAGTTAATATTGTGAAAGATCAAGAGAGGACCATTATTTTTTTTAATTACAATATCACATTATTATGTTACTCACACTTAAAATAAAAGATACATAAAAATTAACTCACTCCTATAGTCTAGTTGTAAAACCGTTATTTCGTCTTACTCGGTTGCGTGGTCAAGAGTTCGACCACCTTGAGAGACAATTTTATTGCGTTCATAGCATTTCTTGTTGATTAATCATACTTGTCCAAAGCCGTGAATATTGTGACTCGATAACGTTTAGCTGACAACTATTATTTTACAATCCCAATCCATATATTCTAACCTGCTATGAAAAGATAGGTTAAACAAATGATTAACCATTTAGTGTTAACAACAGTGTTTATCATTATACAAATGTGAAAGTAGCACAAAAAATCGTGTTTTATTTTTGAAATATAGTACATTATGTGTAAATGTAGAAGATTCTGCGTTTTGTGTTTGATTCAGGTGCCCGCTAAATTTAAGGTTGCCGACCAATGGTCTGCACTATCGTTTGAATAATACTTAGTCGTTAATTTAATTTATTGGGTTACTGACCCATCCGTCGAGAGAGACTATCTCAGCAATAAAATGAGATGTTATAGATTTAATAACTGGACGTTTAATATTTTTGAGAAGTATTAATGAAGGAAAGCTTTGTTGTCCACTATTCAGATCACGGGTTAGCGAACGCATCATCATAAAACGTTTAGAAGAGAGACATCGTAAATGTGGAGAAGTCTCGAGCTTAAATAACGAGATACTGCAGAAAATACTCTCACACAAACAGCCGGATAAAAATGTCGGATAAATATTATTTTTGAAAGGGTGATTTCGTCAATATCTGTTAATATAATTATATTGAACGCGTACAGAGGTTCAAAAATATAAAGTTAACTGAATCCACATAAATTAGAGAATAATACCATAGTAGATTTATCAAAAATCATGCTTACAGCTTAGAGCCCATAGAAAATTACAAGATGAAATGCAGTAAACTCCCGAAAAAAATACTAGATTTTTATTGGCGAAGTGTATTTTGAATAAAAATTTGGTTATCAAAAGCTGCGATTTCATTTTTTTAAGTTCTTTATATGATTCTTCAAAACGTGTCACAACCATTTTTAAGTCAAACTGGAATTGCACAGGGTGCCCATTATGCAGCGTTATATATGATTTTATTATTTGGCTTAAAACCGTCTTAAAGTGAAAAAAAAGGCGATTTAAAAAAATATCGATTCTTTCTCTTGAACCGTGTTATTTTGAATCAGTGCAAAAAAACCGTGCAAAAAGAGAATTTTCTGCATAATAATATTTATTACTGAAAATATCGATTATTTTATTACTGAAAATAATTGTCAACCACCAACAAAATATCTTAGTGTATGGCCTGTTTTTATACATTATTTGCTTCTTAGAAAGTGTGCTTGGAAAGCTTTCTTTTCCTTTGGGACCTCTGCAAAGCTCTTTCAGCTTTCTCAAGCAGGGTACATGACGTGTGAGAAGAAACTCTTTGATGTCTGTTTTATCACTTTTGACTGTATGAAGAAGGGGTGATTTTTACGATTTGGAGTCTCTGTAGCTTATATAATAATCAACACAACAAATAACTGATTTTATGTCACGAAATATATATACTGACATCTCATTTAAATTTTGAGAACTGTATTTCATTCAAAAAATACCCCACGATATTTTTACTAACATCATTAAATTATTATACCACTCAAATGGATATTTATAAATGAAAAAAAAACAACTTTTAAACAGCTAATTGTTACTTTCTTCATTCAACACAATGAGATTTAAAATGTAGCATTACTAAATATATTTTTTGGCTAGTTGTAATATTCTTCAAAAAGCTAATGATATAATAAGGATACATACAGTCATAGAATATTGGAAATTCCCTTTCTTCTGATATTTTACAAGCAATTCATTTAAAATAAAATGAAACTATGCCCCACATTTAAAGAGAATTATCACTGGTTTTCAATGTCTGTTATTTTTATTAAATTATTCCGTAGAGTATTTTTTCAATTGCATATTTATGTCATATTACTAGTATAACCGTACCCGTCATAGATAACGGTATTGAAATTGAAATACTGAATGTCTAAAGAAGCTAGTACGTCGGAACTGTATGTGTGCATTGCACAACATTTTAATTTATTATCACCGTGAACGCTTGGGTCATGAGAACATTTCATACCTACATGTGATATGTGATAACAATAAAATGTCTACAGAACGGTCTGAGCTATTATATATAATACAAATATGTTCAATTTGAGATACACTATATATTTTCACATCAGCTTAAAACAAATCGACGGGGTGTTAGAACTCCACTTTATAAGGTGAAAAATTGATAATTATCGCCTGAAAATTCTAGCGATAAGCAAAACCTGTTCTGATCATTTCATAAAATAGTAAGATTAGTACAAAAAAACAGAAAGTTTTGTTTTCGTAAATAATTTAAAAGTGTGGTAGCCGAAATATCTGTCAACTATATTGTATAATTCTCGTGAAAATAAATATTTCGCTTTTTTTTACCTTTAAATAAAAATGAGTTGAAATAAAAGAGAAAATATATCCAAATGGAAAGGAAAAATACATACGTGAGCTTCGTAACTGACCGACTAAGTCAGAAAAAATGTTGTTAAAATTTTATTATTGAAGTAAAATAACTTTAAATAAAATAATACGTAAACTATTGGCAGACACTTTTGTCATAATTTTTCTATCTAGCTTTAAATTGAATGTTTAATGGTTTTAGGTTTGCTTAAATTTTAATAATATAGACTTATTAAATACTATTAATAAAAAACATACCGTAAAGTTAATGGTACAATTATTTTCGTCCAAGAAGGGTTGATTCTGTGTCAACTCTCTCTGCAGCTTGACATATTTCCACAAAGATCCGATTAACATTAACGGATTTCAATGATAATGAATAAGAGTTATGCAGATCATGAAATTCAGTGCGTTATATACTTATTTTCTAAATATATAACGGTATTTATGTAGTGAAATATTGATATTAATATTAACAACGTATACTGATACCAATTGATAGTAACTATTATTATTTTGTACTCATTTTTATTTATTTCAATAATACTAATATTTAAAATGAAATTCCGGTATTGCGATCCCTAGTCATGGGGAGTAGTAAAATTCAAGAAAGCCTTTCACATTGCACCAAAACTCTTTGAGAAGTGCGACGTTACATCAGTGCGAACAGTAACTTAATTGAGTATCTGTCAAATAAATCAGATTATATGGCTGGCTGATCTTGGCGGTAGGTTTATCGTTTTACGACAATGTTGACGCAACTAAAATTTCGAGTCGATATAAAAGTTTTTTTCCATTCGGATTTTAAAAATTTTCCTCTAAGCGTATTTCATGACGTCAAAAAACGTATTATTTTATTAATGCTTTTTTTGTACTACACGAAACAAACACCAATTCGATACCTGGAAATATTTTTAATAATTTAACTGACTTTATATTAATTGAATGATAATTATTGATTATGCTCGACTGGTATGACAGCGTACTTGTTTGGGCAGTGGTTTCCAAGCCGTGGCTGACTTTTGCGCGTTTGATAAATAATTTATAATGTTAAAATAATACTAATTTATATTTTCTATATCATGTATACGTACGTAATCAAAAAAAAAGCGTGTAGTAAAAATAAAGAGTATATTGATAAGCCAAAGTAACCATTAGAATTTGGAGTGCTGCATCAAATGAAATATAAGCCGAAACTAGACAAACTTTAGTTTAAGTAATTTAAAAATCTACCAACATTGACTACGAATTTAAGAATTAAAGAAGGTCTAACTTTTATATGAGCACTACAATTTTCTTGTTCTATTGGATAAATGTTAGTGATTTTTTAATCTAATATATAAAAATCACTGGGCTTGTTCGTATCTTATGCACTGCCATACCGTTCATCCGGTTCCGACAAAACTTTGTCAAGTTATTGCTTGCAATTGCACGAAGGATATAGGCATAGTACAATCAAGCCCGGCCCGAGCCCGACTCTCAATTTTTTAATTTTTAACTTACAGTAGGTTTTATTATGTATAAAGATCAATCTCACAATCCAGATATATCTAAAACCTAAAATAAAGAATCTCGGAAAACCTTCTGATTTTTTCGTGTACGCATCAGACAGGAAACAGAAATTGCTGTGTGTCCAAAAGCACTTCAATAAACAGAATTAAAACACAATCACTTTCTTTCTTTGAGTGGCATTACAACGCATGCCGGGTACTCGCTAGCTTAGAATATAATATATCTATATCTAAACACATGGTTATGAGAGAGTGAATATGCATGTATTTAATAAAATAATATCTAAAATTGAATCTTGCTATACTGGAGAAAACGTGATGTAGGAGATCGTATTATAGAGGAGCTCGCCCGAGTTATATAAAACCGTACTATAGATAGGATGTTTAGTATTATTTATCATATATGATAGTGCAATAATAGTTGACGTAATTCGTCCAACACAATCGTTTAAGAAGAAACAGTTGTGTCTAAATCGGTGTGTCTAGCCGCACTCGGTATGCAGGTCGTATCCGTTATACATCCGACTAAGTCGTGCGTCGATTGCTGCGCCCGTGCAAGCCAGAATGCGTTTACTTCACAGTCTTATGAAATGAATCACTTTGTTTTTTCCGCAGCACAGCATTCCTCGCTGAAAGAAATGAATGAAAAAGTTCTCCCAATTATTGTAAGAGCGACGAACGACGACCAACTGTTGAGGCATATCCAAATTTAAACAGACGAAACTCGCCAGCACATTATTAGTAAAATAACGAATGAGTGAATAAGTATCATCTGTTCTTCAAGTGCTATAAATTGTCCAGTTTCAAGTTATTTATATTATTTAAGTGGTATATTGCAAAATTATTACTTTTACAATGAGAAATTATGAGTTGGTAAGAAATTCACTTTAACTCAATGCGGAAAGTCTGGGACTCACGGTTGTACTCGGTGAGAACCAAGTGCCACTTATTCAACGCATGCATCCTGACGGCGTTGCTTTACGGTTGCGAGTCATGGCACCTCACCAAGGCACAGGGTAACCGTACACTGTGCTTTTAAAACAGATGTTTGCGGCGAATACTAGGGGTACGGTGGTTTGATTTTGTTAGGAGCTCGGAGGTAAGAGAGCGGACGGACCAGTCTCTTATTCCGTCCAAAATAAAAAAGCGACGATGGACCTGGCTTGGAAGAGTGCTGCGGATGCCCCAGGGGGGCCTGAATCCTGCCTGTCTCTTCTACTAACCAGATGGATTCCGTCGCCCTGGAAGGCCGCTGATGACCATCCATAGGATGTATTCGGCGGAGCTACGGGACGCTGGGATGACTTGGGAGGAAGCTAGGAGACTGACGGGGGACAGAGAAGATTGGAGGAACCGCGTGATGGCCATATGCTCTGAACAGGGAGAGGATATGGTTAAAAAAAAAAAAAAAGTCTTCCAATATATTATTTATAACTTCAAAAACAGTATTCATCTAAGCTCACTCACGTGCACGAGGAATATGTCGACATCCAAATAAATATAGTACTCTTCCCGGCGTCATAACCAGTTGAAGGCTGGTTCTACGCTTAAGATCCGAAGCTATTCATGTCCACGATTTCTTAGAAAATCAATAGTAACGTGACTACGTAAATTATCTTCATGTTAAGATTTCAAATAACAATTGTTTAATAAAAGTGGTTAAAATTTTTTTAGGCTTTCGTGGTTTAGGGCTCGAAATCAGAATTGAAACTTTCATTCATATATTCAATTCACAATCGATTTATGGATTTATATCTAAAGCCGTGGATGCCAAGCAGATGCTTATTCTTCCCCACTCGCTTCTTATCCTATCCTGAAAAGGGGGCCTATCGAGAGCGATTAACCAACCTTAAGGTCTTTTCTTCTTTTCATTTTTTTCATTACTTCTTCGAAGAGAAGTTGAACGACTGAGTTTTACCTACATTCGACAAAATAAGCGTTGTTAGTACATCCAATAAGTTGATTCAAATGAACGGATCTTTCCGAACAAATCGCCTTGGTCAATTGACTCGACAATCGATAATAATCGACGAATTACCTAAGTCCAGTACATTATAATATAAATTAACTTTTAAAGTAAATGACACTTTTAATATTCTGTTGTCTAATTATTAGACGTAGAGAAATTATATTTCTTATTAAGTAATTCTATACAAATTCAAACAAACTTATCATAATTTTAATTGTTCCATAACCATGATGAAACTTAAGAAATTTTATCCTTCAACAAGTTGTCATCGCACCTATTTAAACGCCGTAAAATGCATTCTTGCAATTTTGCCACATGCCTTAACTACTCCGAGCAAAATTATGCAACAATATCTTAAAATCTTGATAGTCGCATAACACAATTATTTGAGTTTAAGTTATACTGTTTAATTCTACTGATAGGATATTGCATATAAACAATCTTATTCATCAAACTGAGCTACGTTTCATTTTGTTATTTTAAAATAGTAGCGACGACGCGTGGTGGTCCACCGACGTCGATAGATACCCGACGTCTCAGTGTATGACACATCTCATTTATTTTAACATAGGGCTACACAACTGTTCACATTATGAATTAAATAAACAGCAGAAGAATCAAAAATAAAAATATATTTTTAGTTACGGCTTACCAAATATCCACTACAGTTTCAGTCCACGTAAAGACTATTTACGATTACTGTATTACGAAAGGGTTTACAAATAATTGCACTTTGTGTTAGATAGTATTCACTTGGTACACTTGAACTTTTATTTCGATAGTTTGCACTTTGGATTAGATAGTATTAACTTAGTACACTCAAACTTTGATTTTAATAGTTTCCACTTAGTTACGGATTCTTTTAACAAACTGAGTTAAGTTCTAGTAGGTTATATTAGGTATAATATACTAGATTAATCTATTGTATAACATACAATTTATTAAGATACATTAGTACTCATATTTTTCTTCGCAATGTGACATCCCTCAATCATCAAAATCATGCACCGGTCTACCGACTTTATCTTGTTTACATTTTTAGCAAAGTTATTTTCAATTACGTTGGCTAGGTTATGAATAAACACATATCTCTTCTCTTCTAAATCACGTGAATCTTAATATAATCGTGTCAAAAACAATTCTACGAAAAATTCCAACTCGTTAGAAGTACGACTGAAAACTTTTTTTTACATGTATTTTAATATACTATAATTTGTTTTTAAAATAACACGCCCAAATCTATTTGTTTTTTTTTCGTATGTATCTGCACATGGATCGGCGAATGACGACCTCCTCCAGTGTCTTAAATTTTAACTGTGGATAATGTTTCTCCGGAAACATTTAAGGTAAACAGTACGTCATAAAATTAATTGATGATACTAAATTTGAGTTTAAAATACCTTTCTTGTCCTAGCCTTACTTACTTTTCTTATCAACTTCTTGAATAATGTGAGGAAGATTATACTGTCGATTCGTGGTGCGATCAACGTCGCTGGCTTCGTCTACGGATGTCTCGGGTTCAAGTCTTGGTACGGACAGTTTCATAAATTGATTTATGGATTTCTATTCGTAGGTATGAATGTTTGTGATGTCTTGAATTCCCTCCCACCCATCCGATCCTAAAAACGGGACGTAGCGATATCGATTAGCTTATAAATTTTCCTGTCCTACCTCTATCTTTCTATCCCTTCTCTCTTCAAAAAAAGAGGTTTGAGCAACTGAGTAAAAAAAAAACGATTTTACATTTTTTCCTTGAATTTTAAAATTTATTTGGCATTACGGTTAATTGCCAATGCGTCAGATATTTTGAATTTAAAATCATTAACGATAATCAAAAAGAACTCCTGGAGAATAAACATCACGATTGAACCTGATACCTTCTGGTCAGTAATCACTTATACTGAGCTACACGATACTTAGCTTACTGCTCGTCTTTCCACATTATCCATGGGATAATCGAATGATAAAAACTGCGAAATCATTTAAACGATTGTTAAATATTCCATCACTTAATTTAGTAGGTAATAAATATAAATATTGTTCGAGAAGACACCGTGTTTTGATTGGCGAGATTTTTTCTCTATCACTTATACCTAAGTTTTCGAAAATTATTGAAAATAAAACCTGTAACGGTTTCGAAGCATCGGTTGATAACCACCAATCAAAACACGGAAGACATCGGCTTGATCGGTTGTAATATGCAATATTTGTATGTAGGCACATAACCGTAAGGAAAACCGCGACAGTAGAAAAACTTGTTGTGAATGTCTGGTCAGCAGTATAGGAACTTATTCAATCGATCTTTTTCACCCTTCCGATATTAAATTGTCCATTGGTAGCCATGAAAAGGTCGCATGCATAAGGCAATTGCATTGGGAATTGGGAATACAGCGACGCGTCAGAGTGGTCTTGGATGCGGATTTATTGAAAATTATGTTATTCCCATACCACTTCCCTTAGTTTAGACATTGATTAAATTCAATAAAATTGCAACAGAAAGCAAAACGATGGCGACAGGGCAATTTATTCTCCGCTCAGGGAATCTGCTTTTAGAGTAATACCGCAATGATTGCATTTTCCCTGGAAGTTATTATTGCAGTGGGTGTATGTACGAAATTATATCTTCGTACAAAGAATACTTTGTAATGTGAACAGGTGGAATCTGTTAATACAATACATTAATTAAATTAGTCCATATTTTATTTTCAAAATGAATTATCATTGTTGTACTGGATGGGTAGAACGACTTATATTTTTTTATGTGTGGGACAGACAGGTCAACTGTTTGCCATTGGTGTAAAATAAACAATCATTTCAATGAATTGTTACTAATAACGGTACTTTCTCATTTCTCATTCAAATTAACAAAAAATGGCATTTTTGTCCGTCGCTGGATTAAGAGGTCATTGATTATGCATATAGCTATTATGTCGATAGCAAACGGCGCAAGAGTAAGCCGGAATTATAACGGATACGACCTGCATACTGAATGCGGCTAGATACATAACTGTTTCATCTAAAAATATTGTACTGGAGGTATTACGTCCACTTCAACTATTGTACATGACAAATAATAAAAAAAATTTCTCCTACAATACGGCCCCCAACCGCAGGTTTCCACCATAATACGATTCGATCTATTTTATTTTATTAAATACATACATTCAGGCCTTTTTCCGAATGATCAACGTAGTTTTCGTCGGCCACAAAACTCGCGGGCTCGAATTCGAGACGGACAGTTTTTTAAGTTGATTTTTCAATCAACATATTAATTTGCTTCGAAGGTATAGATATCGGCTATATCATAAACTCATTTTCACCCATTCGACCCTAAACACGGTAGCGGAAGCGATTAGGTAATCACTAGTTTATAGCTTTAACTCTTCGATACTTACTCCCTTCAAAAAAAATTGAATGGCACCTGAGGGACAAGCAGTTTTAGTATAAAAATATTTGTTGAGATAAGCTCTATTAGGACTCCATATACTACACATGTGGAGCCGACATAAACATAAAACTCTTATTTTATTTGTCTAAAATTGAGCGTGCACAATCAATATATCATGTTGACAATTTCTTGCGCATACTATTTGTCGAGACAATTTTTTCCAAACAAAATTATTTATGAAAGCATGCTTGTCGCGACAGTTTCATGTGAGCTAGATCAGTTCCGAGAATAATGCATCTTTAGTTTGCTGAATTAGCAATAACAACTTAAAAAACGTTTACCTTCTAGTTTTTATACTGGAGAAATTTGAATTCAAAAATATAGAGTGTGAATCCATATTTAATTTTTATTTGAAGATTTGGTTACTTTTTTTAAGAGTTAGTGACTATTGACCAATGACATTGAATGAAATAATTTCCCCTTTTTTACTTCTGTTTGTCACTATTATGCACTAAACCTGTAATAATAATAATATAAATATTCTGTTTATTCCAATACTGTTTCTTTATTATATGACTTTTTACTGTTTCAAAAACAATAAATTATTTTCATGGCCAAATTGAATTCTGAAACCGTTATGAACAGTTTTATAATTATACACTATTATTTTTAAATGCATTTCGTGTGTCTTTTTTGTCACTTTGACGTCATTATTACATTTTGATGGAAATTTTTTAATTAATTATTATTATAATAGCGGTTGTTATTATCGATTAAGCCACGAAATATTTAGTCGGCTTTGTTTATTTGCTGTTAATTCTAATTCATTTTTTTTTTATTTCATTGGTAGAAGTCATGACACCAATATCATTTTATTTATAGGCAATAGAATAACAGAAATAAATCGCCTTTAGCAGCTTGCTACTATTAAGCGTTTACACGATATGTAACCAATCCTATTTTACGACAAGACCAAGTTTATATTATTATAATATCATATATATTTGTTTGTAGACTCCCCGTCTTCATGGTATATTAATTCACAAGCGTTTCACACTGCCCTACGAACATAAAATATATATTATTAAGTATTTACGACTGTTTTCTTGGATATTTCTTAAACACCAATTTCCTTACTGTTTTGATATCTGTAACTATCAGTTGCACTACGATTAATCACGCACTTCAAATCGCAATTCACGCGATTCGTCGAAGCTGCGGATATCACACACTGGGATTAAGAGTTTGTTATGATTGACCTAATAACTATGTAATAGATTTTTTCTCTTCAGTTCATTCAGTGTTTCCCAACCGGCGGTCCATTGAGATTTTTGCCGGTACAAAAAAAACATTTTCAATTCGACTGTTTTTTTACCGGTCCGCAGGTTTAAAAGGTTTGGTAAAAAGGCTTTACTTTTTCTCTACCTTCCTCGCTTATACAAAATATATAAAATATTTTTCCTATTCTGGCCTAGCGGTTGAATTTCGACTTGTTTGTTTGTAAACACGTACCTACTTAGATTTGTGAGAGAAAAGGTCACTCGTGAAATTGTTTTTTTTTAATGATAATAACAAAATTATTTTTTTTCAATTCACATTATTTATTTAATATGTAATATACTCTTTCTACCATATAAATAAAAAGTTATATATAAAAGGTTTTTTTCCACATCATTTTCTCGAAATTATTGCATCCTTACGTTGGATTGAATTACTGCGATGTTAGTAAAGAAATTTTATTATAGAAAATATGCGAAAATGGGCGATAGTTATAAGAAGGTTGACGACTACTGGTTTATATGATGCAGGCTGTTAGCGGACATTGCTAAAAATCCATTGTAACGCTTACATAACAAAAGCGTATTAAGTACTATCAATATGTAATTTAAAAACTTTAGTCGGGATTATTCTTCATTCATTTTTGCCATATATCATGTACATCTTTTGGATGTCTTGCTAATCGCGTTGAGCATATGGCTCAGCAAACGCTCCTTTGTATGCGCCTTGTTGATTTCATACAGTGGCACATTGGCCACGAGTTGTGTTGCAGAAAGACACTTTCGTACGCTGGATACATTGGCCATGATCGTAAATTTGATCTGACTTTTAGTACGGGTTATCCAAACCTTTGAGTCTGATATTATACTGATTTTTGACATGGTATAAGAGTTCGTAAATTTGTTATTTTGTTTCAAATTAATTTATTAAATACATTTGCATATTGACTCATAGCCGTTTATAGTTAAGTTTATGTTGTATGCTTTAATTATAAATCAATATACCATTAAATCGCAGGAAGCTTATAAACTGCTCTATTTTTTGACACTTACATAAATTCAGAATTTAATGTTCGCATAAAAAAATTAATTATTTGATTAAAAGTATTACTATTCGATCTGGATACAAATAAGGTTATTATGACATTAATACAGTTATACAAAATAACAACATATTTGCATTATTTCTCTTTTAGGACTTAGAGATACTTATTAAAAATCCTGTGTACCCAACGTCGAAGCTTTCTTGACCTAATAGCACCCGCAGGCTTATTGATACTCCATCCATCGGACTTCCCATCTGTCAACACTATATTTTCCCTCAGGAACCCCATAACAAAAAAATTATATTTCTTACTTATGGGAGAAAAACATTGAACACGTAGGTGCGTAAAACTTTCGTCGCCCACAATTTTTAAATCATAATTCTTGGTCACAATTTACAATTGATAAATGTGTGCCTTTTGATGAAATAACACGTATAAAAAGGGTTACACAAAAACCTAGCTTATGAAATAAAACATCCATGAACAATACAAAAGAAATTATATCATTGTTTTATAAAATTTTACATTTAGAAGCAATAATATTATATTGTACTTAAGACACAGGTGTACAAATAAAATTTGTAAATTAAAAATAGTTTTTTCAACGAATGTTCACAAATAAAATTTTCTAAAAATTTATCAAGTTTATATTTTTGCAAACTAAAAATTGTCGGCGTCTGTGGCGCAGTTGATAACGTCGCTGGCTACGGCTACGGATGTGTCGCGGTTCAATTCCCGGTGCAGACAATTTTCATAAATTGATCTTTCAATTGGTTTATGGATTTCTGTTCGTAGTCTGAGTGTTTGCGATAACCACTAGTCCTGCCCTATCGTTCTATCCCTACTCTCTTCAAAAAAAAAAAGAGAGATTGAGCAACTGAGTGACGAGCAGTTGTCATAGAAAAATTCTGTTGAAATACCTCCATTAGGAGACCATATACTCCACGTTGTGAGCGGACATTGTAAAAAAATATTAAAAAAATTGTATAACTAATTATATTCAAACGTTTTTTTGATAGTCCATTTTACTACTTATTTTATATATTTCGTTAACTCAATCAACGATAATTCCTAATGTATATTATTATCTGTTCAATTAATTTTACAAGTGCCATAAAATAACCGTATTGATTTGCTCGTTTAAATCATTTCGGTAATAAAAATAAGATTTATTTTCTCGCTTATTTAAAATGTTTTACCAAATTAAAAATATTCCTGCTACTTAATATTTGTAAGTATCTAATATTGCATTTACAAGAATGTTTAAAAGTAGATAATAATATATTATATTATTCCACATTAAACCAATGCGCATACCAGTTCGTGTGTTACAGTATAATAACGAAGAGATATTTGCATTCTACATAGTAAGGTTCATATTGTTTCAGAGGAGGCGGTTGGCGGTAGAAAGTGTTTCCGGCAAACATTTAAACCCGAGCCGCTAGTTATTATTTTGCGACGTAAATAATTTCGTATGCACTTGTTTCTTACAAATGGTGCATTCTTCATCACGCTATGTTTTATAATACCAGATGTTGGTAACAGTTGAATATGAACATGTGATATAAATAGTTTATCTTTTTGAAAACAATGCTTCCTGGTAATTTGAAAAACTAATCATACCTAAACCGACACTTTAATTGAATAAGAATATTACTCAAATATACTGAAGTATACTTAATATATGTTTTTACTGTATAGAGTTTAAATTAACTATTAAAGTAAGCTGTTAATAGCTTCAGCTACTGTTCTCACGAGTTCGAGTCGCAGTGCGGACAGATTCATAAATTGATTTATGAATATTTCTTGAATGAAATTTATATAAGTGATGTCTAAATTCTCTCCGAACTTTTCAATCTTAAAAAAGGCACATAGTGAAAGGGATTAGCTAACTACCTGTACTTTTGAAAAAAAAAGGTTGAGAAACGAGTAGTTGTCGCTGAATAACTTCTTCGTTGAAATAAGCTCCATTAGAAGTCATATGGACCAAATTGGAAGCAAACATGGCTACAAAAGAAAAATTATATGTATATATTCATATTTATTAATTAATTTAAATTTTATATATCTAGTATGTACAGTGACAATCAATATATTATTATGCAATTGATTGCAATATCAAGACAGCGAAAAAAGACAAAAGCATAACATTTTGTTTATCATACGAAATAAATTTTCAAAAATAGAATAAAACAAATTTTGAAATTACTTTCATTATTCCATGATCGCAAGGTGACGTCATGTCAGTTTAAATCTAAATAAAATAATGTAATCATTGCAACTTTGCTGATCTTTATAAGTTGACATAAATATGTATAATAATGGTTTGATAAACATACGTGTATTTTTAAAATGAATAAATCGTAGCGCAATATGGATGTCACAACATTATTTCCTCGCATGCCTGGAATGCTGAATATTAATTCTTAAATATGTGGTGGGTTAGTAATTAAAAATAATATATGCACTAGATTCTTAAATTGACTCATTAAGCATGTCTTGGGAGACAACATTCCAGTCTAATTCTACCCACGAATACATGAGCTGCAGTAATAAAAATTGTCTCTTAGTTACTTTGTCGTTTGATGAAAGAGAAGGCACTGAGCTAATCTTTTAAAGAAATAGGTGAAAATATCTACAAATTGTCATTGGTATTTCTTTGAAATATGTATCTTTTATAAACAAGAAACATCCATAACACTAAAGAATCTTTTCAAATTAATACAACTTTGTTCTACCGGTTGGTTTATTTACTGGAAATTTTTTTGTTTGTTTTATTTTTGATTCTCTGCCTTAAAAGATATAGTTGAAATTGTATTTTTTTCAATTGTCTTCATTTAAAATCTACGCATTTTCTTCTAGAAGTAAAAAATAAACTGATTGATGTCATTATTTTAACATTTCACTTATAAGAAATTTCCAAATTAATCCAACAGTTAAAAAATAATATCAGAACTTTAAAACTTTATTGATGTACATGTTTTTCAAATAAGGGAAACTTGTGTCACATCTAGGGCTGCCAGGTGTCCTGGTTTCGAGCCTCTTGTTCCAGCGTCCCGAAGGAAGCTTTCGGGACAGCCAAAAATCCCGATTTTAGATAAACTCGCATTGGTCAGGAATACCGAGTTCCCACAGTTACGAAGTTGCAAAAAATGTCAAAATAAAACTATTTCATCAACGGTTACTTTAAAACGTTTGGAAAAAAATCTTTTCCTTCCAATAAACGACTATAATACGGAACAAACGACTGTACCGACTGTAACGAGTGTACTTTTTATCGTTCTCATAATATTTGTAGCTATGTACCTTCCTTAATTCTTGTTTTCTTTATATCTCTTAATTTATTAGAGATATTATTTGATCACAAAATCAGTGACTGAATCATTTGTAAAATTCAAATAATCTGTGTAAATTAAAAAAGTGAAAAAATAGTTCAGCAAGCAAATCACCAAATACGACTTCGGATGGTATACGAAGGGAAAGGTCCATTTAAATTAAATTTCCCGGTTTGGATGTTAATAAATCTAGCAACTCTAGTCTCATCTAGTATCACCTGTAAAAAAATTTGCTCATGATATTCTTTCGAAAAAAAATCAGCTTTGATGATGCAAAGCGATTGTAGATTAAACATGACTTCAATAAAGCACACTTTGAGTGCATTTCAAATAAAAAACTTTAAGCGTTGGGTATTCATAAGACTGTGATACGACATTTCATGAAATTGTATATTGCTTAAAAAGTCTTTTTAAATGAAGAAATGAAGAAACAGTTGAGTGATACCAAGCGACTCTACAGTTTGTTTTATTTCGAAAAATATTTTTTCTTGTCGGCAAATAAACATTGTTATTTTATATTAGTGTCACTCAATAGCCAGATTAAGGTCAACGGTTATTTATTGAATAAAAAAATATGAGGAGTAAAATGATCGTGCTCCAAATTTCGTTTCAAAGGAACTATTTTATTCCCCAATTTCAAAATGGCAGTGAATGAGTGAATGAACATTTCAACACACACATATATAAATATTTATCACTTTTAAGGTGTCAATTCGTGGTGTGAAGGCATTATATTTTAATAATAAAACACAATTTGTTTTGTACTACTTCCACATTTTTATAGTGATCAGAACCGATTTCACGCACATCATGAGTATTACCAACTGTGGATTTAAATCTCATAAAAGAAGAAAATATGTAAATCACATTTCAATCAATAAGCGATACCGCTTCTAATCATGTTATACAATTATTATGGAATACGGAGGTTCCACAAATTGTACGCTATTTTATGATTATAATATCATCTATCCACCAAGGTTTGGCAGTTAACACCATCCAAGTAATAACAATGTTTGTATATTTACATTTATATTATAATATAACAGTAGTTTTTATGTTAATTATTATTACCAGTATGTAATTTAAGCTTTAAATAATAATGTTATTTCTGGGTTATATTTGTGTTCCTATACATTTATCATTAATTATAAAATATAATATAATATGTTAAACCAAATACTAATATAAAGGTTAAGCTTGTAAAATATTTAATTTAATTAACATAGAGTACATATACATTCGACCTCAATAATAATTATCATTATTTAATCTCAATGTCACGTTTTGATGTGGCTTCCTAATTAAAACTTAAGTTTCTTACATGAACTTTTCTTACCGAAAGATGTGACTACTTCTTAATTGTAATCGCATTAAAGAAAAAAGCTCAAAAATCGCGATAGAATATTTTAACACGTGTTTAGTTTTCCATGACAATAATTATTCGTCAAAATATTGTGTTAGTAGGTCATCAACACATTTTTGTATACTTATAAATGTAATACTATTGTTATTTTAATATTGTTTCTCAAATAACGGGGCAAGGTATCGATTAGTAATGGTCGTTTTGTATGTAGGTTTAAATTTAACATAAAATGCGATTCATTTATGTGCTGTGCCTTTCATCTTTGACGTTATATATGACAAAATGAGTACATTGACAAAAAAAAATATTGAAAAACTACAGCTCTATGATAATAATTGATTTCTTTAGGATGTTTATCTACTCCACTGACCAATTGATCACTCGTTTTATATTAGACTAACGATAAATGTGGGAAAATAATTTACGGGACAGAGGAAACATAAATATCCTCTATGGATTCAACGGTAACTTTGTGGAAATTCATTTTTAATACAAAATTAAAATTGGTAACTTCGATTAGTAACGAATAAGACAGGTAGCTCACCACTCACCACTATTAAATTTATTTCCCGTAAGATTTTCACCTCCAAACACTAGTAATTATTTTTAATTAGTAGTGTTTTGATAATTAGTACTATCTCTATGCCAATAAGAAAGAAACATACCAACCTTACCCTTCACTTTTAATTTAAAAATGAGAATCATTGTTTACATTGGAATTGCGATTTAGTTAGTCTGAAGATGCTTCTTATAGAAGCGAAACGGGTTACATTAGTAACAAAGCCAGTGGAATAACTAAGTTACCAATTTTAATTTTATATTATATGAATATTCTCAATAGCTAACAATTAAAATTGTTGTCCCTAATGCAAAATATTCAGTCTTTAGTGCATAGTAAATACATTTTTTTCCTAATAAATGTGAACTTCGAAAGAAGAATTTACTGGAAAAAGTTCATAAAATACTATTGTAGAGACATGGTTTTTTTATATCAGGACATTTATACTTCGAGCTAAAACGATTGATCTAGAAAAATAAGGTAAACTTGATAAAAATTTCAAGCGAGCAGTTTGAGAAAACGATGAATGTATGAACGACCGTTTTCTGGCTGTAACCAAAGGAACGATACGTGTGAGAAAACAACAGATTGAGAAACGAACGATCGAGATTTTACCCTATGTGTTTTAAAAAAATGTTTTTTTAGTGGAGCAATTTATACAATGAAAACTGCCGAAAATAACGGTTTTCACAAATTACGTGTATATTGAATGTTAAACATTTCAGTACGGTGGTATAAAATGTGTTGCAAATTGTATAATCTTCCGTGTAAAAGGCCTTCGAATACACCGGATGTAGTATGGGTCTTACGGTATCCGGCGGTCCTCGTTCTTCGGTAATAAAAGGTGAAAGTCACGCACTCGCAAGTGGGGCGTCGCGACGGCTTCCACTGACGCCGAGGCGCCAGCCTTACCACTAACGGCCTTTCACCTCAGAGCGAGTTGTTAAGTTTTTATTATTCATAATAACCAGCTTATGAGTGTGGCATATTCTACAAACTCCCGTCATTTTGTTGGCGAATATTAATAACTCGAGATATTACATATAGCAACGCATATAATTTTCATGTCGTTATTTTAAGAACCGATATATCATTTTTATTGTACTACCCTACCTTTTACAGAAAAGCTTCGTCATCGCTTATATGCTTAACATATTTTAATGGAATATTTTATGCTCAAAAATGTTACAATTCGGTGAATAATAAAAATATATGATTAACACGTTTTTGTTTTGTTACACCTCTTGTTAAATAATATCAAACTTATAAGCGACGCATTATTAACTTCTAACACTTCTTGATGTACCAAAAATATTGATGTAAACATCTTTGGTACATATCGAACATCATGTGGCAAATTTTACTTCGTAACCTCAAAACTGTATCATTTATCTGTTTTGATTAAACCTACTAATACACATGGCCAACTTTTCATTTTATTTTTATTCAGCGTCTAGATCGTTCGTTTTTGATTATTGCTGTGTACATTTATATATTTGCTCAAGTATGCTACTGTTGTTAAGACTATTGGTTTAGCGTTCAATGCTTCTCTTTAAATCTCTCTATTTTATTTGAAGTGAATCATATACTACTTTTCATAAGTACCCTATCGAAAAATAATTAGGTAGGCATCATAAAGAAAAAATATCGAGTGGTTCAAGAAACAAATCAATTGACTGCAAGGTAGAATACCGGGATGGGTGTCGTAGAACTGGAAAAAGTTGCTTGAATTGTCCGATACAGCGCTTTTCAGGAAAATGTATAAGACATACGTAAGAATAAGACTTACTTTATTAACCTTTGTAAAATTAAACCGCGCGCTACGGTGGAATGTATTCAATACACATCATGCATTTATGACTGATTGATTATAAGTGATTGATAGACGGAAAAATTAGAATATTCACAGGCATCGCTTCAATTTATTAAAGTTGAAGATGACATAGTCGACATGAAGTAATAATTAAAATTGTATTCCTGAAAATATGAAAAAATCGGCCGACGACAAACGGCTTAGTAGACTACCTCAAACGGAGGCTCGAAAGCTACTGACGTGCGTTTGACACTCTTCATCGAGCGTACTCTTGAAAGAAACGACGCGACTGGGCCTCTCTGTCTCGTGCGTTGACATTCATATGTGAGCTAGTGTGAAAAGTTTTCGGTGTTCCTCGCTGGCCGTTGTATCCACTTGCACAACTCAAAATATGTACATAGCACACTCGCGCTCGTATGATTGTATTGGTAAATTTATCCCGGATTTTTAACAAAATATCCCCGCTGCGCCCAACGGCATGTTATTCTTATTTCTATTATTATGTTATTGAATGCGCAAATGTACAACGGAGGAATACCTAAAAATCTAAACGCAGTATTTATTGTATGTATAGAGATATTTTAATTATTAGAAGCCGTGAGCTCTAGATACACATCACAGAAAAGGAAAAGTTAAAGACGTAATCTTTACGAATATACGTCATTAGATTGAAAATAAGTTTATCGTCTTATATGCGTGATTCATACATAGAAAGTAGTTGACTACTCATTTTTCCTTGCCATATGATTGTATTACACATATCTTAAAACCTCACTCCAATTTCAACGTACATTTATTACTTTCGCTCTTAATTACAATTTTAACTTTTCATTCCCCATTGGTGACAAAACTAAACTCTATTTAGTAAATGAGCTTTTATCAACTCATCCCTATTTGGAATTTTTTTACATGTCTTATTCA
Organism: Himalopsyche phryganea; assembly: GCA_022494535.1. Lineage (NCBI taxonomy): Eukaryota > Metazoa > Arthropoda > Insecta > Trichoptera > Rhyacophilidae > Himalopsyche > Himalopsyche phryganea. The sequence goes on from JAGVSL010000109.1 coordinate 1,029,009, forward strand.
TGAATGATTGACAATCCCGTATATTCTTCAATCTCTTTCTGAAAGTCATCACAAAAGTAGAATATAGATTTTTTTAAATCTTTATTCGTATTTCAATTTCAAATTCAACTTAATAAATATATAAATCTATGAATCGAAAAATGTATGTATGGTGTCTAATGCGACGATCACCATAACCACGCTTCCAAAACTATTTAATCTCCTAGATGGCATACATATTTTTCGTAATATTCTTAACAGTTCAAGAAAACATTAACAAAATGAAAGTGTCTTTCGAGTTACAACTGAGATTTATTTGGATTTTATAAATTCAAAACACGCCAGAAACGATTTAATATATTTGGACAGTAATATTTGAATGAATCTCACGTCTGATAGAAAACTCTAGTGTCAATCAATTTAATAAATATAGTTCAATCCGTAAACTTTCCAAAATTACATCCACCGTAGCTTCACGTAAAACTAATAATAGCTTTGTGAGAATAGGTTTAAAAAGTTTCCAACTGTAATCCAATCATCCCGATTTGAAGGCTTTCCGTCCGCAAGTTAATTATTTAATTTCATGAAATTGTTTTGTTTCTATTTTTCCCAGTTTGCCTACTACGCGTCTACGCCGTAGTAATTCGGTTTCTACGACGTGTCAAAACTTTACATTTTAAACCAGAAATGTAAATATTTTGAGAATATGTTTTCAAATCTTCTCATGTATCTTTTCATGATATTAATACTGTAATAATGATTATATTTCGCACATCGACGGTGCTTGTATGAAAGTAATATAACTCTTGATTTTTATAATGTGATAAGTTTGTATATTTTTTTAACTTTGCACTAGTAAAGAGTCAAATCATAATAAAAAGTTAAATTATAACTTCGATCATTAAAAAAATTGTAGAGGTTTTAAAAAAATGTTCCTTAACTTTTATATATTTACGTCATGGTTACTTACTCGCATTGTTTTCATTCCTGCAAAAAAAAATAACACAATAATTTCCCGTTATTCTTGTCTTAAATGGCTGACAAGCGCATTAATAGCGCGTATTTATTACTCATAATAATATTACCCGATGAAGTATATCGTTGGTTGCCTAATCTAATAATCGTTTTGATCTGGCCACCCAAGAAGCCACGTACTTCCACCAAGGCAGCTAGCCTCTGGACTCGGCTAACTGTTTGAGAGCTTTATTGCCGTCATTGCTCTTTACTTGTTTTATCAGTGTCGTACTGCCGTCGTCAAAAATATTATTCTCAAGAATTTTATGCAATTAACTAACTCTAAAGATTTGTTTTTTACAAAGATGTGCCGAAAAACAAAAATATTCGGTAAATATGCTTCACAACATGCTACTCTTTTTCTGTCTGAAAAATTAAATAATCCTGGTAAAACAATGCCATTCTCTAAAACACTAATTGGCAAAAAATCAATCATTGGGATCAAAAACAACAATAACTAAAATACGAAAATTTGTTGCTATACTTCAAATTAGCTCTACGGTTGTTCTAGGAAGTTCCATTTGACAAATTATGGTGCTATTTCACGTAAACTATCAGTTTCCCTAATTATAAGATAGTTTGGCATCTTCCTATTCGTATTTAAATTTCATAGAGAAAAGGAGAACCATTAACGGCATTTAGTAAATATTCAGGAAGTATGGTATAGAGAATATTTATTTACCAAATACTGAAAAGAATAATTTGATTCAATTCTTTCTTCGTAATCTTCGTTGCCTCATTTTTGACGGTCTTCATTTCAACGGCCCAATCATTTCTGAAATCAGCATCGACTAACAGTCTTCATTAATTTGACTAGGTATTATGCAGAATAATCCATTACAAGCTTTTCCAAAATTCAACGGATTTACTTAATAATAATTCAACTAAATTGCCCTCCTCCACCCACCACTGTTTTCCCATCCGTTAATTTTATAAGGTAGTATCCAGTGGCGTAACAAACGTTAAGCGTATCTACTGTTTTTTTCCCCTTAATTGGGAGTGTCTTTGGAGCAACTGCCCTAGACTTGAGTCTGGAAAAAATCAATCCAGTTATATGAAAAACTTCTATGAGTTTAGGTCTACTCGTTCTCCGTATGACACCGCAATTTTTTTAAAAGCCTGGTAATTTACCCTTTTTGCCACCAAGTCAGCGTAACCGATCGGTGAAGTGAAGGTTTGATCGTCTTGCGTAGCTCTTCCATTTCTTCATTCATGAAATGACACTCTCATAGGATATGTTCAGCTTACTGCTTTAAAGCACCACATTTGCATGTTGGACTATCCACTATCAGGCCAATTCAACGAGTAATAAGTCAACTAATAAAACTTAATGTGCATGAATTAATCACAACAATGTGTTATAATTTTATTATTTCAATACATTGGCAGTAACGCCGAGCAAAATTAGCTGAAAGTTGTTTTTAAAATACAAAAAATTCCCTTTCGATCACATAATTTTGAACGCCTATATCAGCATCGAGCAACTTGTGTCGAAACTTCGTCACGTCTACGTATCAATTAATTGTTTGAAAACAGAGAAGATACTTTGTTTATACATCAATTTTGAGTATCAAATATATGGCGTTATGGCAGAACTTGATACGTCAGTCTTACCTCAGCTTAGAGGTGAAGAAATATGAACCATGGTAAGTTATCAAAACTTCGAACCAAATGAATAATTTCTAATGAATAACATATACACTTATTCAATGGATCTCCTTCGTGAATAATGACTACAATACCGAATTTTGCCACCACATACTGACAAATATTTTATTGTAAGAATAAACCCAATATGACAAAAAGGACATATCAACTTTTGCCATAACGCCACAGTAATATTGTAATATGTACTATTCTCTTTCATCAGTACTTAATTTCTAGGCTTGTTAGTGACAAAACTTAATGAAGTGTACAAAGATTCGCCTTCGTTCCCGTATATTGATTTCATCGTTAAAATCAGTTTTCCGGAGTCATTCTAAAATATACAACGCTGACATCACTTAACAGTCTGACTCCGATGTTAAAAAAAGATATGGTCGCGTAATTCAAGGCGTTCATCTTTCTTTGTATCGTTAGTTAGAGAGAGAGAGTGCTTATATATTTCCACCTGTAGCGAATTGAATTAAATTAAAAATTTCATACTGTCAGCGACTCAAATAATGATGCTGAGGAAGGTTTATCACGAGTATTTTTAGCAGCTGTTTTGTCGACTTCACACTTCAGTAAAAAATCGTTTCAAGATACAATTGTTTTATTAATTAAAGTATATCCCTTTTATAAAAATATTTTATTACACACTTTTTTCAATTCAATTATAACCTCTGCCTCTTTGTAACTATGACGTCACACATTGATATTGTTACGTATGACTATGATATCTACAGCATGTAGAGTAACATTGAATCAATTATTTACACAAAAACGAAGAATCGAAAAAAAATGATTGCTCAAAGGTGCCAAAAAAAATTTTTTTTCATTTTGTTTGAATATATATAAAACCGTTTAGAGATAATAAGTCAAAATCTTAATTTTTAATATATTTTTCTTCGATGTGTAATTGTAGAAAATTGCAAAAAATTCATCACATCGGACACTATATACGTAATAAGTTATTAATAATCGTTTGAATAGTGTTAACTGTCAATTCTTGGTGCTAAGGCATTACGTATTTAAAAAAAAACACGATTTTAGTAGATATTCTAGCTAAGTATAACTTATCATTGAGTCAGACCGATGGTCACCATACTTTAAATTGTTAATCAATTACCTAGTACACGCAGAATTTTATTTAATACAAAAAAATGTGGTTTTCGCACGACTTTATTTATTTATAAGTTATTATCTAAAATTAACTGACAGAATTGGTGATCGTCAACTTGGTGTCTACCGCTCACTAGTTTGCTACTCAAGCTTTCACGGTGAGCCATAGAGGTTTTTGTTTTAAATAAATTCTTTTCACTAAATGAAAACCATCGAAAATAAAATACAAACTTACGCGATAGGTATTATAGTTCTAAATACTGCATTTTTGATTTTAACACAATGAGGTCAAAAAGTTTTGGAATATCATAGTATATGAATTGAATTTTAATTATTCTTTTTCACTAGTTCTTCAAATACAATGTACAACTTTCTAACTAAAAAAACCGTTTATTCTTTGATAATATCCATAACGAAGGTATACTCTTTTCTTACCGTCTACGGCGTAAATATTTCATAACATAGCACTTGTTTTAATTTTTCATCTGTCACGTGTTTCACCTCCAGACGGCACTTAAAAATGTGGCATGTGGAGTGTTGTCAATTATTTAATAATATATTTTGACCAGCGTCTTCTTTTGTATATTTAACAATATAGTAGTAATTTTCTACAAGTATTGTCGCCGCACTGTTTACGCAACGCATGAAAAGTAATCGTTATGGAAATATTTAACCGTCGACGTCCGTGGCGCAGTTGATGGCGTCGATGGCTACGGTTACGGCTGTCTCGGGATCGATTCCCAGTGCGGAAGGTTCTCATAAATTGATCTTTCAGTAGATTTATGAATTTCTGCTCGTAGTCTGAGTGTTTGTGTTGTCTAAAACTCTCTCCCCACCCACCCATTCGATACTCACGGGGCGTAGCAAGAACGATTAGCTAACCACGAGTCTTTCCATCCTTATTCTATTAGATAAAGAAAGGTTGAGCGACTGAGTAACAAACGGTTCACATAAAAAAATTCTGTTGAGATACCTCCATTAGGAGACCATATGCTCCACGTTGGGAGCGGACATGGACAAAAATGATTAACCACTGTCTGGATAATAGTAAATAATTGCATCAAAAATATATACACATTACACAGAATTTGGAAAGGATTGCCATATTAGCTTTGTACTTGGAACAGAATTAAAAGAAAATACAAGAAAACTATATGCCTACGGTTACGGATGTCTCGGGTTCAATTCCCGGTGTGGATGGTTTTCATAGATTGATCTTTCAATCGCTTTCTGTTCGTAGTCTGGGTCCTCCCTCCCACCCATCCCTTCCCAAAGGGGCGTAGCGAGAGCGATTAATTAACCACAGTGGTCCTGTCCTAGCCGTATCCTTCTATCCCTACTCTCTTAGAAAAACAGAGAGGTGGAGCAACTGAGCAACAATCAGTCCTCGTAGAAAAAAAAACCTGTTAATATATCTAAAATAAGAGACCATATGCTCCACATTGGGAGCGGATATGAAAAAAAAATACCCCGAAAAAAAGGCAGATGCTCTTTCAAAAATTTTTAATGTAAAAAACATACATCAATTTACATCAATTACATCAATTTTTTCCATTTTTTCTCTATATCATTCTCGCTTACATGTGGAGCATATTGATTATTAATATTGTCGTATTTTGTAAATAATGTTAAAATGTTGTATTTTTGAGTTTTAGGATAGAAACATATTTTTGTACAGTCCTGTAGTTGGGTGAATCAGAGATTTATATGTCGACCACATATGGAGGGAAACCAGTTTTCTATAATATAGCCATAAGCATGATTTTTAAACTTTGTTTTTTATACTTAAAGTAACATTGACGAATACAAATATATCGAATAATCTAAAACTCTAAGCCTAAAATTAACGAGAGCACCTGTTTTGCTTTTAATCCTTGCAGATATTCAAAATCCCTCTGTACTAATTCAATTATCAACTGATTTATTTATTAACACTCTAATGCCATTCGAGTTCAAATCCTGGAAAGTAATCCGAACATATTAAATTTCCCACTTCAATCTCAATTCGTCGCATTGACTTACGTGCCTTTTGGCCATTTATTACGTTTTATCAGAACACTCCCACACTGGCGGCACGCGATATTTGTCACAATGTTATCATCAGACGAAAAATAATAACATTGCGACTTGCGACTGTTTCCGTGGTGTATTTTACTTTAATGTCGGCGTAGAATAACGTACAAAAATTCAACCAATGCTCCACTAAACAAACATTTTGCTCTTTCCCTACCTTCAATCTAAGTCAGCTTCTTGCATACCTTAAATTCTCTTTTAAATTTGAATGACGGTGAGAATATCCAAGATGTGTTTATATCAGCCAGTTAATAAATGATCAAAAAAAATCATTTCCAAGCTCCTTTTCAATCTATGGGCCAGAATTTTATAAAATTACCCGCACCGAGTACGACATCTTCAGACCCTGCCAGATCCCGAGTCTCAATATCACACTTGATACACGAAGCCCAGATTTATTTTCCTCAGCCCAAAAAAAGTCCGATTTTTGTTTCAATACAATAATTCATTTATACTTTTCGAACAATATATGTTATTATTTCCAACGATATTTCTAACACATGGAAAAGAAATATTCATCTTATCAACAGTATTACCTTATTTCAGACTCATGACCCGAACATAGTATGGAATATTTTTCTGGAAATTAAATTCCTTACTCAGGACCGGTCCGAGCCCGAATCTGAACTGTCTTTACCCGCACGAAGCCGGTTCCGTGCAGTCCTCTAATCTACATACATCATTTTGTTATACTACTAATAAATAAATCATTGTTTTTTCATCTTTGTTAGCTCCCAATGAGGAGCATAATGTATGTACTCGTAATAAACTATCTCAATTGTAGTTGTTTTTACGAAAAATGCTGTTATTTAGTCGCTCTATGGGGTTGGTAAGAATGGAATGATGAGGCTAGGAAAAAACTAACGTTCAGCTAACAGTTTTTGTTACTTTGCTTTGAACAGAAATTTTTAAATCGATTGAAAAATCAGTCGATGAAGCTGTCCGTGCGAGTGTCTGAACCCGTGGACACCGTAACTGAATAGGAAGAACGACTAAGAGCATTGTTCCTTTGGCTATAGGACCGGCAATTCACTGTCCAATTTAATGTCCAAACAAATACAGGCAATATAACTAACCATATAGGACTTTCTCGGCCGCTCAATCTCTATTGCAATACCAGAAACATTTTCTCACAATCAATAATGAATAAATTTTATTAATTTAACAAAATTACAATTAATATTTTCTAGCTAGTTAGGTACATAACTATAATTTATGCCCTGTTCCTCCAAAGAGTTGATTCAATCAAAGCATAGGTTGCACAATCGCTCAAATCCTTTGCCATTTATCAATAAAAATGTTTGCCAAATTTTATACCCAAATAAACACTTTTCATCAATTCAATTGTGTAAATATTTTTGTTTATAATTAAAAATAAAACATTTATCTTTTGCACTCGACTACTCGCCGACAATCTGAGTACAATATTTCCAAATATATTTTTCGTGTTTTTCTTTTCTTCTTAAAACGCTTGCTAGTAATTTTGCAACGTGTGATTTTTGCACCATCGTTGTATCTGAAGATCCTGGAACAGCTATTTTTATTATCAGTGCAATCATTTATATTTTGTTAAAACTAGTGTTTTGATAATACAATCAGTCCCGCTGCCAGATTTTCAATGAAACCAAATGTTCATTAAAATATAAAATACTTTCTTCATAGTTCACATAATTTTCAATAAAATTAATATCATTTATTTTGCTACCTTGATATGGAATGACGCTATAAGAATAACTTTTGTTCTTCGAATGTTTTTTGTTGTGATAATGTCATCGACTTGGTGGAGAACTTACTTATCTCACATTTATAAATTACTGAGATATGGGTATTTGAAAATTTTATATCTTACTTATCACAGATACTTTTTGCGATATCTTCCTTAAGAGTTTCAATAGTTTTCTCACAGCCGTCAATAAAATGAACAGCACTAACTCGTTATTTTTGAGTGAAGGTAAACAGATCTAAGCTGCATGTATCTCTTAATAAACGTACTAAGTGTGTTAGATATGTTGGCAAATAATAAAAAAAATACATTAAAAATATTACTTTTCATCAGCGTGTTTGTCAAATAAAAACGTAATTGAAATGTGTGTGGAATAGGTCAGGACACCGTCAAGGCGACGATTTACAAATAACGTAAAAGAATACGTATCAATTATGATTGATTATTCTGCCATCAATTATCTCTGCGATCTTTCCCTAGAATCAGTTAAGAAATACGACTTCGTTTTCGTTATGCTGTCGACTATGTGAAAATACAACTCTATCAATATGGTCCGGCCTTCAGCTGGTATGTCGGTTAGACAAATTGAGTTTTTCTTTTATTACAGCGATTGAATGACCTTTAGCATGGCATGCCTATCGGGTTGGCATGATTATGACGGATCGCTTGAATACCAGCCGGATTTTTTTACATTTCTCAGCATGTCTAAAACAACAATTACAATTAATTCCCGTAGTAAGTATACTAAGCAAAGCAAACGTCCCTCTAATTTCAGGATAATTATTTTTTCATATAAGATTTCCACTTTATGATTCGATATAAAATTAACATTGATAAGTTCATTATTCTACTGGATGTGCTACCTATTGTTACACGTGTTAACCTCTTTGAGAAGCATCTTCTGACTTAACTCTTTCGTAAGGTTATTAACGTATTTTTTTTTTAATCCATGTCCGCTCCCAATATGGAGCATATGGTCTCATAATGGAGGTATCCTAACAGAATTTTTATACGAGAACTGCTTTTTACTCAGTTGCTCAACCTCTCTTTTTTTCGAAGAGAGTAGGGATAGAAGGATAAGGCTAGGACAGGACTGGTGGTTAGCTAATCGCTCTCGCTACGCCCCGTGAGGATGGGATAGGTGGGAGAGAGAACTCAGACTACGAACAGAAATCCATAAATCGATTGAAAGATCAATCTATGAAAACCGTCCGCACCGGGAATTGAACCCGAGACATCCGTAACCGTAACCAGCGACGCTACCAACTGCGCCACGGACGCCGACAACGGTTAAAGGTATTAACGTATACGTTGGTTATAATTCTTAACTTCAAAATTTAGGGTGAGATTTTTCTTTCTAGTGGACGTGACAAAGGGGTGTTAGAAACAAACAATAACAGAAAAATTACAATAGCACTACCTATAACAAAATTATTTACTTGTGTTTGACGGAGAAAATCCCATGGGAAATTTAATAGCGAGTCGCTGATTCCGTCGGTTTATAAACGTAGCGGAAAATTGGGAGGAATTTTACCATTTACTAGGTGAAGAGTGGAAAAGAACTTATTGCTCGCATTAATTATTACTGTAAAATTGCAGGTAAAGCTATGGAAAATTCTACATAGCGGTATTTCAAATTCAAATAAAGTTTTCACTATATGTAATATAAAATCTAAAATCTAAAATTAAAATTGATTAATCAGTTATTCCACTCGGTTTATCACTAACGTGACACATTTCGCTTCTTTAAGATGCATCTTCAGACTAACCATATCGCAAGGTTATTTATTTCTAAGGTAAACAATGATTCTTATTCTTACATTAAAAATAAAGGGTGGGGTGTGTTTGATTCCATTCTACTATACGTGTGGAGGGGGTAAGACATAAACACTGATAGACTAAATTTAAAATCAATTACTGGTACTTGGAGTTGAAAAACCCAAGGAAAAAAATTTAATAATGGTGAGCCGCCTGTTTTATTTAAAATTTTATTTATCCCCCATTACTGTTAATATTTTTTTGTTTTTTTTTTTATTTTTATTCATGTTAATACCTTTTTTAATTACTCCACGGAGTAATCCTACGTTATGAATTTTATTAAAATTGATAAGTGATAAACCAAGTGGAATAACTAAGTTATCAATTTTAATTTTATATTAAAAATGAACTTCCACAAAGTTACCACCGAATCCATGGAAAATATTAAAATTTTCACTATTTAGTTAAATTGAAAAATAAAACTTTTGTATATAGATATAATTTGCAATAGTATTATAGCTATTTAGTGTAAGTAATTGTGCATTTTTCCGAAAAATATACGTGCTATGAAGGAATCACTAATGTCATAATGTTGATGAATAAACAATTAAATTCTGAAATCGCGTACCGAAATAATATGAATAAATTCTTGATACACTTTCGATGTATTACCAACACAGTTTCACTGATAGGGGTAAAGTGGCGGTAATATAAAGACCCAGCTTCACTTACGTGCTTGCGGGAGATGCTCGTAAATTTTCCCAATCGTGTTATGAAAGCATTCGGATCGCGCAAAAGGCTAGCACGAACTACGACCGACGGGCCAGACGCCCTTGCAACTAACTGCCTTGCCAATAATTCGCGTCAAAACTCTTCGCTCTCTGCTCACGCTAAATGTTTTCGCAACACGCATCTTCAGTATACTGTAATGATGGATGATTCAATTTGGTAAAACATTTTTTATCGGAAGGCTTTATACACGTAGGATGTAATCGTAACCGGAAATATGATATGGACAAAATGGTGCAGACAAAGTGGTACGAACTAAGGCATCCAATCCCTGGCCCCTCTGAATCCCGAGATCCCGGATTTTCCGTAAGTGTAATTTCATGTGTTAAATTGTACATTTGTGTTCATTATTACCTCAATTTGAATATATATATATATATGATTAAATATGTTTCGGTGCATTGGGATGGTTATTTTGTTGATTTAAAATCAGAGTAATTTGCAAAAAATACATAAATATAAAAAAAAAAAGTTTTGATCGAAATAATTTTATTTTTTATTTATTGCATTATTATGGCATATTTTACCAAATTGTATCCAAAAAGAAGAAGTCCTATAATTTGATCATAAAATATTGTTCTCCATTTCGAATTGATTACGAACCACTGTTACGAAATATAAGAATGAGTGAGACTACAATAAATTTATATTAATTTTATAGGTATTATAAGAAAAGTATGTACATAAGCAAACCGATGTAAACGTTGTAGTTATTCAGGTGGCTTTAATTTGATGTCTGAATTATTTTTGAGCATTTAGAGTGAATCCCGAAATCCCGTGATTATCTGAATAACGATCCCGGGATTGAAAGCCCTATTACGAACAAAATGTTATGAATAAAATGGTGTAGACAAAATGTTATGGAATATCTAACTATTCCATTTTCCACTAGGCACAACTTATCTTTTTCCAAAAAACTATTCGTTTCATCGTCATAACCATGTCATGACATGAAAAACGGTAAGCGGACAAGATGGTATGTTTATGGCGGAACAGTGAATGTTCGGTAAAGAATATAGTACCTAAAAATAAAATGTTTGCAAGATATTTCCATTCTTTTATATTGACAATCTACACCATTTTGTTCTCATGCCATGATGCTTCCTAGCACCGTTGAAATTGTTGGCCGAAATATGCGACGGTTGACTTCGCAAAATATTTTAGATTAGTACGCATTCTTGACACATAATACTATCATGAAATGACTAAATATCTTAAGTCCTAAACACTTCGTATATTTCATAAGAATATCCTTATTATAACATGCATTGAGACACCGTTGATGTCAAAATTTAACATTAATTTATCAAATTTCTTCCATCTGTCTTATGTTCATTTATATCTTTATGTAATAATATAACATAACTTCAACTATCAATCGTTGTGTCATCTTCAAATAAATGTAATAATTAATACTATTAATGAAAATATCCACGACATATAATTATAAATAATATTTGTACTATGTACCATATATGTTAGATCATTTTAAAACGAAAAAATTGTACTTGTATATTTTATCAAATGTTTATGATATACAACATACAACTATGGTCCTTTTTTACCCACCATAAAATCAAAAATCTTATTCCAATTTTGGCAGCAAAATACTCCGTCAATTATTTTTATACATGACGGAGTCGATGACGGTGGTTTGCAGTGACGTATTAACAACAAAAACTTTATTCTATGTTTCAAGACTCTAAGGTCCAAAGACTCCAAAGGCTAAGAAAGGTTCTAATACATAGGTGAACGGCACAGACGGTACACCATCAATAGGTACATGAAGTATTTATTTTACTAAAAAGGAGCCGGAAGATTCAAACTAGGCTAGGCTGAGAGACGTCTTTCAAATCTTCTTGAAGATCTCTGGTATAATATGCAAGTAATTTACAAATAATTAGTCCATTTGAACCATAGATATCATATATTTTCTACATACAGAAGATTTCAGTGGAATGGTGATGATTACCTTAAGCATCTTTTTGTTAGCATTTTTGACATGTAATCCTAAAAGTTTATGTGAAAAATGTATAACCTATTTTTTTTTCTTTTTGACCTTTGAAATGATTTGTAATGTTCAGTACGCAAAGTTTTTAAATGTACACACGATTAATCAATTTACTCTTATCTATATCATGTATTATTAAAAACGATTTTTCAAATACAGTAAGTATTATTTTTACATCCGATATGATTAAAGATTGGCCCGCGCATACCGGTAATCGAATTACGATTGTAAGAAAAAAAACATTCTTAAAAGCTCCCAACCAATATCGCAACCAGCTTCGTTTAACATGAAATCAAATTTTTCAAATGACAAAATCTATTATTTCCTTTTATAATGTCTTTGTCTATGACAAGTGCGGGAAACCTGCGAACTTATATCTCTTCAAGTGCTGCCTTTCGACTGAATTTCAGTTTTTCATTATATTGTTCCATTTCATTAGCATAATAATATAATGGGTTTTTAAGCATATCTTGTTATTCTAGTTGAAGATCTTGCACTGTGACCTTATTGATTCTAAGATAAATGAAGAAAACCTTTAATAATAGAAAGGTTCGCCCAACCACCACACCCAAGTGTAGTCGGTAGAGAGATTTTTTATTTTTGTATTCATTGAAATTTCATAATTTGTTTCACACTTTGAATTCACCTGTTCAAAAACAGAAATACAGTAACAAAAGCAATCCGAAGAAATTTTAATATCATAATTGTAACTGATAGGAAAGAATATGTTTTATTGATTATAATTGAAATGATAAAAGTAAAATTACATCATTGTTTGCTGAAGATTACATTATTTTCGGAAATTCGGCGTCGAACGGTCACGGAACTGAACGTGAAAAGTGATTAAGTACAAGATAATACCTCGATCATATCTTTTCTGGGAAACTCTTCGTTCTAATCGTTTTTAAAGAGTCACCTTACCTCTACATATCATTTATACGTTTTTAAAAACAACAAATACATATTAATGTACGTCAGTATCGATGAGCTTTTCACATTACAAAAAAACAATCATTTGATATGACAGGTGACTACGAAATGATAATGTTGTTTTTCATCCATGGAATGACGCATCTCAAAAGATGTTTTTTCAATAATTGGTTATTATTCGCTCAAGTTATTGTCGGCGTCCGTGGCGTCGTTGGCTACAGTTACGGATGTCTCGGGTTCGATTCCCGGAGCGGACGATTTTTATAAATTGATCTTTCAATCGATTTACGGATTTCTGTAGCGAGAGCGATTCGTTAACGACTATTTCTATCCTTCTGCCCCTACTCTCTTCAAAAAAAAAGAGAGGTTGACCAACTGAGTAACAAGCAGTTCTCATAGAAAAATTATGTAGAGATACCTTCATTTAAAGACCATATGCTCCACGTTGGAAGCGGAGATGGAAAAAAATGAATGTTAGAATGAAAGAACTAGAGTTAATGTAAACATCACAGTCATTCATACCCTTTAAACAAAATTTCATAATCGATTGAAAAATCAATTTATGAATTTTAAACTGGAAAACACTTTTTTACCTTTCATTAAATAAATATCTAAATCATTGTCGATATGCCGTAATTATTTACCATTATCTATCAACTATACAAACCTCAACATAATCACATTTCTGATCGATAAAATCATTTATTTTTATATCGATAAGGACAGGAAATGTAAAAATAATAATTAGTTACGAAACATATTTTTAATTTAGAAGTTAATCTTTTTTTGCCTGCGTTAGATTAATAAATCAATCTGTATCGCCAAAGAGAATACGGCCTTGGTATATGACAGTTCTTAAAATATTAACATATCGAAAACAATCGTTTATTTTACTGGTGAAATGTACTAAGAAATACTGGTGGTTATCATTACTGTTGATGGTTTTTGAAAATTCACATATTTCGACTACGGGTTCAACTAAAGCTTGAATAACAACCGGTTCTTTTAAATATTTTTGATGGATTCAGCAATTTAATTTTAATTCATAACTTCGTTATCACACTGATTGTGTCACAATTAATAACATAATCAGTTGAATAACAAAGTTATCAGTTTCAATTTAATTTTAAATTATCTTGAAAACAAAGTCTATTGAGATAATGCATTATGATTGAAATTTGAATTATCCATATTTTTTACATTTCCATGTATTTCGTCACTTACGATTCGGGGTTTTTTGGACAATTCAATTTCGTTATTGAAATTCCATCAAGTACCCTTAGTCGATATCTTTAATTGCAAAAAGATACAGGTGCTCTACCATGGGAATGGACCAGGCGCGTGCCGTACCGTTCTTTCTTTCTCGCTCAATCACATGTAAAGCGAAGGTTGCGAGTGAGATATAAAGGAATGCGGGTGCATGCTCTTGTATCCTACTTGCTCATATACAAGTGAGTTTGTGAGATAGAGATTGATATAACTCCACCGCACGCCGCTGGAATTTATATATTCATAGAAATATTCTATTAATTCAATATTTACTGATTTATTATAATAATAGCCTCATTGTGAGGTAAGTTACAATTATTGGCATGGGTATTAGTGCAGTTTTTGTTGTAATTTCGACGGTGGGAATGGGTTAAATATTGTAAATCAATTTTGTCTCAGACTTAATGCATTCCGCCCATATTTTTCTTGAACCACTTTTACACCTCGATCGTGACTTACAAATCCATAAAAATAATTGAATTTCACACCCGTTATGCGTGCAAGTGTCTCTGGCACTTCAGTTATAAATTCTCTAAAGCAGTGATTACTAACAAGAGGCTAGCAACGACGAATTAAACAATCAAACAAGTAGCAAATTGTGATGTAAGTAGAAGGTGATGTAACTCCAATGAAAAAAAAATATGGATAATGGTGTCTTGGTTATATTTCCAAAATTACAATATTCTGGTTAACTTAGTAAATTATAATATCATACCAGAAGTTTTTAAGACGATCATGGAGGCAGTACTCAATAATTAACCATTCAAAAATAATCTTTAATGGTTTTTTTTGTTATGTTCACTTCTAAATCCCTGCATTTAGACTCCTATTGGTTGTTATTAAGTCAGTCAATATCTCTTTTCCGGAGAAGGAATTGGAGACAGTACGATGAAAGCAGGAAGCGATGAGCTTTTCGTTATCTCATTTTTTGAGTCCTAACATATAAAATTATCTACGCAAACAAAATACAGAATAATGTTAACATGCAGCGAATTATTTGTGATTTATTATACTTTTTTTATAGTCGCGGCGATGGTTTCAGCGATTCGATGCATTTTAATAATTATGGATCTACTAAAGTTAAGTTGTCATGACTTGGACAAGACACAAAAAATAAACTTAAAAATGATAGAGGATGAGACAGTAGATTGATGAAATTCGCTATTTGGAATAAAGACATTCGATTTATGTCAACTAGTATATTTTGAATGATATAGCTTCTTAGTACCAATCTATTTGCGTAATTGCAATGGTACTATGTCTAACATCGGTACTTTTCAGGAGAGCGAAGGAGGATAGCGAGATAGAAGAAAGCGTTATTGACAACTTGACAATAAATAGTATCATATTTTTTTGAAAGTATATTTAAAGTTTTTTGGAGAATTTTATGATCTCCTAATTGAAATTCATATTGTTGTACAAAAGATGAAATTCAAACAAAATTACCAAATTAATCGATCAATAGTTTTTATTCTGTAAAACGGGTCAGGGTTTCAGAGATGCCAATAAACAACAGTTTGGCTGCTTTATAACATTACCTATAAGTCTCACCGTATCGCAGAATTAAAACAGCTCAGCGTGTTGCTTCGACGCGGATGTGAAGAAAAAACGTCATTTCCGAATTCCAAACCAGTATCCTGGCAAATTCTAAGTGGCTTAAATGGATACTTCCTCCTGTTATTCGTTGCTATTTGCTTTATGTAGAACGTCTAGTTTGTCGTTATTATCCACTGAGTAGTGAGAGAAAAAACACTGGTACCTTTTATTACGTAAGTTTGGATGTGGTTTCAGGGCACCCGCCGTGCAATTCGAAAATAAAGGCCCAGAATGGACATTTACATAAAAAAACTTATTTTAACCTATCTTTAAATTTGTATCCATTTGGTTGGGAGAGCACGATGAGTGACTTTCTAAGAAACAATATTAATTAACATAACAATAGAATTCTTCCTACAGAATATTTTTAAGCACCGGATTGGAAGTTTAAATATTAAAAAAAAATATTGTGCGTTTACTTAGCAGCTCTAGATTCAAATCCTAATTGAAACAATCTCTACAAATATATCCTATTCAAGTATAATACGAATAATTATAATTTCGTATAAGAACCCTTCAGTAATAATTACCCATTACCCATTAGGTAATTGGACTTCCAAAAATTGAAAAAAAATCTCCTTCGATTTACATTGTTTCAGATTTACACTGTGATTGTTACACAAGAAAATGGTTGTGTCCATGTTCTATTGATAAACTAAAAGAACCTTGTTAAAGCAATAAAATATTTAAAGATGATCTTTTAGTTAGTATGAATTGATGTATAAGATATTGATAATTATTTGTTTAGGAATATGATTCCAATTATTTAATGCTTGACGCGATTTAAGCGTCGTTAGCATGAAGATGATGATGCAGTTCAAGAGAGATGTCTCCAGTTCGACGGGCGGTGACAGAATGAAAGCAGTATTTTCTGCTTTGTTTATATATACGGTCCTCAACTGCCTGTGTCCTACTTTAGTCATCATGACTTGTCTTTTCAGAGCGTTCAAATTTATCACAGAGTATGCAGAATACGTGATGTATATTGGCCATCGCTTGATTTCGCTGACTGCATTTTCACGTGCGTTAAGAAATAAAATATTATTTGCCAATCATCCTCGTATATATTGCTGACGAATAGTGACACACATAATGTTTCGTAAATCTGCAGCGTCATGTATCATCACTACATTTGTATTACATGTATTATTTTATTTTTTTGTACAAATCTTTCATATTGCCTACAAATGATAGTCACGACTTACGTGGTGTTTTTGAGAAACCAAACAACCGTGTAACTCGAGGGATACGAAAGGGGCAATTCAATATTTTCATAAATTTTATTCAAAACCAGACAGACAGGTATATTTGGCCCATATTACAGTTTCCGTGTTCAAACAACTCCAGAATTAATGTTCCAACCGTGCGAGCCTACAGTTTTATCCGCGCACGTGTAATCGATTGGTTCACTTTTATTGGGGGCGCAACTTTACGGTCTGCTTGGGGTCACGCCACGTAACTGAAATTTTTGGCCTTGTGGGGGTGAATTTTTTAGCTGTTTAATATGACATAATCAAATTCAAAACAGCCGTTAAAGTATTTTTAAGTTTTTTAATTGCTTAATAAAATTTACAATATTGTTTATGCTAAATGATTAACTACGATAATAGCAATATACCTTATTACCTGGTAGGCGACAATATTCAACTTAATCAGTGGTGATGATCACATGGTGCGCGGACCACTTACGGCTCTAGGGTTATTGAAATGTGCCCCACGCTTATTCACTTAACCCTCCAGAGACGAGCGTGACCATATGGTCCCAGTAAACACCATCGCCCATCTATCCCAATATTCGCCTAATCTCTTGCTGAATATCGTTGTCTTTACTCAATTTCGGTTAAAAAGGATATTTACGTCAGTTTTGCACCACTTGTTTCTGCGACAATACCTACTAAAATCACGCACGATTTTCTTTAGTTTTCATTGAAATTTTACGATTTTTTAAAGTAGAAGAGTGAAAACAGGTGCTGTAATATCCTTTTTTAACCTAATTCGCGTGAACGATATTCAGCAAAAGGTGGGGTGAATATTGGGATAAATGGGCGATGGAGTTAATGTGACCATACGATCACACTCGACTGCGGAAGGTTAAGTAAATCAATCACGTGTTTACAAATTATAAATATATTGAATTTGGTGAAAACTGTACTTGTCCTTGGTTTATATGCCTGGCTAATCATGCTAGGATGATAATAAGTATATTTGATATTGAAATTCCATCAAGCACCCTCAGTCGATGTCTTAAATTATATTTGAAAGTACTTATGCTAGCCAATACCACCACTGATACCACATTTATGCGATCAACTCTGATTGATGACCAAGATGATTATGATCAACTAAAAAATACTTAAGACTCGCTTATATCAGTATTTTGAAATGGGTTTTGTCACCTGTGTATAACGATAAATAATAACAAATTTATCTTTCCCGGTTATCTTTTTAATTTGTTTCTTTCCAATTCAATGATTATTTTATATCCAACTATTTATCCAACGATCTAGCTTAAGCTGCTTATAAAACAAGACTTTTATTCAATGACTACCTTATTTGTGTATGCCAATTCTAGTAGTTCATTATTTTAACTTGAGCAAATTTCTTTGGTCAATAATTAATAAACTAAAGAAAAAATGTAATAATGGCAATTATTCATTTTCGTTTTATTTTTTTATTTTTTCCCCATGTCCGCTCGCAATGTGGAGCATATGGTCTCCTAATGGAGGTATCTTAACAGATTTTTTCTACGAGAACTGCTTGTTACGCAGTTGCTCAACCTCTCTTTTTTCGAAGAGATTAAGGATAAAAGGAGTTAAGGATAAAAGATAGGGCTATGACAGGACTAATAGTTAGCTAATCGCTCTCACTACACCCCGTGAGGATGGGATGGGTGGGAGGGAGGACCAGACTACAAACATAAATCCATAAATCGATTGAAAGAACAATCTATGAAAACCGTCCGCACCAGAAATTGAACCCGAGCCATCCGTAACCGCAGCCAGCGACGCTACCAACTGCGCCACGGACGCCGACATATTTCATTTTATACTCATTTTCAAAATTACTACCTTCGATAAAAATATTTTACTGCCAAGGTGAAAATTGTCTTAGGTACATTAAATTTAGCGTCACGTCAAAACCCAAATTTGCATTCAAAGCTTATACCTGTGTGCATATAGTGCAATATTTCCGAAAACGTCGATTTATTGAACAGTATTTTCAGCACACTTTAGTTACGTAATCTGTAGCAAGGGGCGACGCTTACAAAGTTTCGCAATACCCTTTAGTTTCAAGACTTCAGAATCAAGTCTCCCATATAAATTGGAACCACCAATATTTTTGTATGCGTCGTCGAGACGACGGTATTTTGTTTACGTTTATCATGCATTTAACACAAACTTCGTCCTTCATGCTTTTGTTATTCGTTGACCAAATTTGCGATTCTTATCATATCCACATATCCTCCCTGTGTCGTCGACCTGCTTCATTATTTGATGTCCTTTTCATATACGTGATTTATCGTTTTTCATCAAAACCTTCAAGCATCAAAATACTTTAATAATAAATACATCAATGCACTTTTGCAGAATCTGGTATGTGAATCTAATTTTAAGTAAGTTTTTTACCTCTCGACTCGACTACATCGTCTTAGAATAATTAACAGAACGTTTATTTTCAGACATTGTAGAATATTCTGGTAAACAAATTTTTAAAAACTTCATTGAATTAGACAAACTATTTAAAACATATTCGCATACTGAACTTACTCCACCAAAATTCAACAATACATATCTCAAAACCATCAGTGTTTGCGTAGACCGGAACCAAGTATATTGATTCATATAAAATCTATTGTAGGTAGTCTAGTTATGCATTTAACATAAAGTAATCACGTATATAAATCAACACACTCTTCTATGTTGTAATACAGGTAACTTCTATAACACGATTCGAAATGTGTTAGTTCTAGTAGACAAGAATGACAGCAAATTCAATATTGGACCCTTTATAGGTGCATACATTTTAAAAATAAAACACAATTTGTTTGTACTACTTCCACATGTTTATGAGCAGGTTAATGATCAGGATCGATTTCGCTCATCACGAGCATTATCAACTGATAAAAATTCAATCATAACAGGGTAATTTATGTAAAATTGAATGTTAACAATTACATGTTAACATTAACTTTTCAATTACAAAAGTCTTATTTAATTGCTGCGTGGTGAATCCATAATTGAAAAATCTTATTTGAAGTTGTATCACCGGCATTTGGGTTGATCTTAAGTAGTAGGTTTTCATCACGAAGACAACCCAAATAACAAATATGTTAAAGATAATCGTGTTTATTTGAAAATTTCATCAACCTCAACAACTTCGCTTGTTTGGTGAGCACTTTAGAATTTCAAATAGGAAGACCAGGCATTCCGAAGTTTTACTTGTCTCTAAAATCGGTTATGTCCCTTGAAGTTAGCGTTATGCGACATCTGAAACCATCTATTTACCCTGTATCGTCAAATTTTGCATAGAGAAGTTATCTACCTCAGTGCCCCGCGACCTGAGACCGTGAGGATGGGATGGGTGGGCGGGAAGCCTCAGACTACGAACAGAAATCGATAAATCGATTGAAAGATCAATCTATGAAAACCGTCCGCACCGGGAATAGAACGCGAGACATAACCGTAGCCAGCGACGCTACCAACTGCGCCACGGACGCCTACATGTAATAATTAGGTGTCATTAACTTTTAATTTATAATTTTCTTAAATTAATAACTTATATAAACCATAAAATATTATTACTAGGATTTATAAG
This sequence comes from Himalopsyche phryganea, assembly GCA_022494535.1. Classification (NCBI taxonomy): domain Eukaryota; kingdom Metazoa; phylum Arthropoda; class Insecta; order Trichoptera; family Rhyacophilidae; genus Himalopsyche; species Himalopsyche phryganea. The sequence continues at coordinate 1,049,729 of JAGVSL010000109.1, forward strand.
CGAGTGTTAGTACCCCCTGTCATTATTCGTTTAATATGCCTGATTCGAACAATGGGCAGAACACGAGAGTGCTGTATGTTATAAGAACAACTCCATACTTACGCCCTCACACACATCCATCCTCTTTCGTCACATGCGCTTTGGAAAAAGAGAGAGAGAGAGAACGAGAGTGTGTGTGCTGCGTTACGTTCAGACAGAAAAAATAAGACTAACTTAAAAATGTAATTATTACTTTAAAATAAAGGTATGTTAATTATAGTTATTATGGAAACATATTTATTGTTTTAATGATGATGTAAAATTCATTTTAATTCAGATGCGGTCGTTTATCTGCTTTCCTTTACTCTAGTTAGGCTATTTTCCTGATAATTCTACGTCAGGATGATACCAATTATCTTTTTTAAAAATCCTTCATTATAATTTTTATGCACGATATTTGGTCACCTCAATTTCGGAAGTTGATTGTTTAACCCAGCCATTCATGCTCTCAAAGTCAAGTGCAACACTTTCTGGTGGCTCGCTTCACCTTTTATTTTTTTCGTACAGCACTCATTAATTCTTAGAGTGTCCGTCCTGTGTTTTTTTGGCAGCACGTGTCGTCATTAAGAGTCAATTTTATTGCTTTCGGCTGGACTCGTGTCTTGTTAGCCTCATCGTTATGTCCAGATGTTAATTGTCTGCGTTCGTGATTAGAATTAATTCGTATAGGCGGACTCACCGACTCTAACCGTGCATTATTTCGGTGTGAGGTGTGTTACTTTATCCATTTGAATTCAATAAATTATACGAGGTCTTCTCAGCTAAATGTATCACAGATGAAGTATCCGCTATTCCAAACTATTAATAGTATACATTATACTCACCCAAACTGTAAACAGTCACTCAATCGTCACACTCTTACATACATACATACCAGGCGCATGCCGTGCCACTCTGTCTTTCTCGTTCAATCACATGTAAATTGAAGGTTACGAGTGAAATACAAGAGCGTGCGGGCAAATGCTCTTGTATACAACTTTCTCATATACAAGTGAGGTTGTGTGATAGAGATGAAGATAACTCCACAGCACGCCGCTAATACATACATACATTCATACAAACTCTCTCGCAGTCTCCGTAGGGCGGCTACGAGTATTTTAATACATTCATTATTTGTAAGAAAATATAAATAAGAATGCTGTCACGGTCAAATAATATTATATTAGTTTGCTTTCTTAAAACTAACTACACTTTAGTCCTTGAATCATTGAAAATTTAATTTTTTTATCACTCTAATATTTTTTTTCATATGTTAACTTTTAATTGTCGGTGTTGATTACGTAGGTATGTTACAACACGTAGCTATAGAATATTAAAAAGAAATGTATTCTTTAGTATGTAAATATTATACAAATACACATGTGTGGAATAGTTCTTAAGTTTCAATGAAACAAATAGTATGTAACTAACTGATTAAATTACCAGCTCGGTCATATTTTGTTAACAGATAAAGTATCGGGCAAATCGGGATTCCCTCTTCAATGTGATTGTATTATCAATGGAATTTCCGTACAGTTTGGCTTATTCCGAAATAATAATAAACAATAATTATCATTCTACTTATTTTTAATACCTTACTTTGAAAATGTTCTAATTGCACTTGACTATGTTTTAAGATACGAGCGTTTGAAGCTTTGAAGTGAGTTAGCGTATATTTATATATATTTTATTTGTTTTTTTATATAATTTATTTTAGCTGCCTAAAGCCTTTTAAAGCCTGTATATTATAAAATAATGAGTATCTAAACCTTTAATTAGAACTGACAACAACAGTTTGTTTGAAAAGTTTTTATCGGATATTTCAATCTTATCAAACAAAATGTTGTGATAATTGAGATATTTATTAATATTATATATTATCATGACTTGCTGAACCATATAAGCTATCAATAATATTATAATACAACAGAATAAAAATACATATTTACTTTGAATGTTTGAACGAACTCAGCTATCTTTCGTCAATGAGCACATCGATAGAACAATAGAAGTAAAGGGTAAAACACAAACCAACCATCGAGCGAAGAATGTTCGACATGGCGTTAAACCTTTTCAAAAAAACTGTGATGTGTATGGTTTTTCTGTGAGATGATAATAAGCAGTTATATCGATTCATAGAACCGTATAAAACAAATTTATGAAAAACCATGTGTGGATAGAACTACGAAATACTGCTAACTCCCTCATTGAACAATATTTGACTCTGAAATCAACGTGTATGGTATAATGTGGCTAAAACAACATTTTCCAATTAAAAGGTCATTTTAGGCCAAAAAGTCAGTTAGAACCATTTCAAAGTAAGGTAACGAGATGTCACATTTTTACAAATGGGGAAATGTTTGTAAATCACCAATAACAATTTATATAATAATATTTTTTTATCATTGTAAATGTAACGTCCACAAACAATATCACTGTTTTGACTTATTAAAATATGTCCATTCGTATTCATATTACAATTTTCGGTATGAAATATTTTTTACTTATTCCACTGTATAAAATATTGGAAACAATCTTACAGCATACGTAGGTAAAAACGTTTATTATCCAAGTAATGAAGAGATTCACTGATCAATATTTCTTACTTAGTGAACAGGCAATAGACGCTTAAAATAAAAATTTTAAATGAGCTCTGACCGTTCATTGTTTACAGTATTATTTCATTATAGAAAAATGCCATCAAAAAGGATCAAATAAATTTCGTAAAATATACTAGATAACGGTCACACTGAGACTAAAAATGCAAATCACGAGAAAACATTGTCTTTTTAAACCGAAAACAAATTCCTTTCATGATCAATATTTAACCTTATCTACAGAAATTCTTTTGTTTTTTTTATCTTTAAACAAATAACTTTTTAAGTAGCAAAGATGTATGACGCGGCAAGAATCTTGTCTACACGTCTGGTGGTCCAATGTTCAAACTGGGAGATCTTCTACGTCTGTAATTTTGATTTATTATGTTATTATTTACAAAGCAAATTAAACACTACATTCAAATAACATTAACAAGTTTACACAATTTTAAAGCAGGATACTAAATTATTCCGTGTTCTAATTAAAATTCCGTTGCCAGCTGTAAAATGGTATATATCTCAACAAAAAAATTACATTAAATAAGTTGAATACGCATCGATTCGACCTCAGTAAGTCTAATGCCGTAAGTCTTCAAGTGTCTTTTTAAGTCATTGATATACCTAGTTGAATTCGTGATGTTTGTTATATTTATTTAATATCTTGAACTCTCTCCTACAAAATAACAAATTTTGACATACGACTCTATTTTACTGAGTTGCCATATATGTGTAAAATCCTTCCATTGAAGATACAAACAAATACAATACATATCATAAAAATCGTCTATTCTGAGGGAAAAAAGTCTGACACTTGAAAGATATGAGAATAGACCACATATATTACAGAATATTCATTTCGAACGACTTGCAAACCCAAGAATAATTAATAATTTTTTTTTAGAAGAGTAGATAAGCAAGTGATTCGTTACGATTCTAATATTTCCAAGGAGACGAAAGAGTGACTCGTTCGGTTTTAAGATTTGGATTCGTATGGATTAGGTCGACGCATTCCTTCTGCAAAGATATAACGTATAAGAAATGTCGAATTTATTTCTTATCATTAAAATTTCGAACGGTATATTTCTTGAAAAGTTGCTAAAGCCTTCGTCAGTGGCGGACTGGCTCTAAAAATATTGGTTGCGAGCAGTCCAAAATATTGGGCCCCTGCCTTACCATATATACTAATTCCTATTTACTGTACTAATAATTAATTGATAATTACAAAAATTCACATGCTACAAACAGCTAAAACAGACATAGAGAATAAGTTTGTAATCATGATGAGGTATTAGTTCTTTGTGTATATAGTAAGAAAGAATATTTACTTGTATTAATGAAATACTTTATCCTGTATATTTTTTATCATTTATAAAAAGTTATTATTTTTACTGAGGGCCCCTAACATACGGCAGAGCCCACTTGCATCGGGCCGGTCCTCAACTGACCTTCGTCATCTGACACAAAGTACTTTTTTCGTGACTATTTCCTATCACAAATTTTACAATACATTGTTTGCTACGTTTTAAATTCTGAATCAACAGTTTTGGCAGGAAATGTCTGAATAAATTTTATCAGCATTGTTTTATTTCCGATACAGCAATCCAAACATGTTGTTTTTATTTAACAGCTGATTCACCGGCTGGGTTTTCACCAGATAATTTTGTCAATCTTCCAACCACTTTGCACTACACTCATTCTCCACGCCTCGTGCATTTTGGTAATGACAAGGCCCATTAGTCATTCATTTTATTTTCAAAACAAAAATAAATTACATACACTTCGGAATGTGAGCCGTTGTTACAAATATGGGAAGGCAGGCTAATCAATGTGTAATGATCATTAAAATAATTGTATGCGCTGTATGACAGCTTACACGTGATTGAATAATTCATAACAGTATCTCGAGAACGTGTTCATCGTCGTAAAAACTATGATTAGATAAATTATGGGTTCATGTCCAAAAAGACAATTTTACATGAAAGAAAAAACTGAGAAGTATGGAGGTACGCGCAAATCATAGAAGTGCAAGTTGTACTAAAACTGTAATTTAAGTTTCAGATATCGATTGAGAGTGCTAGATGGAATTTCAATATCAAATTTGAATTGTTCAAAGTTTGTACATTTCCATGTCAGTTCGAGTTCATTCGTTAACTCGAATACCTGAAGATCCCTAAAGAAACATGAAAAGAGAAGAAATACATGAAAATTAACAAAATTTTAACACATCAATTTTTTTACTTAAACAACTAGGAATATGGTTGTCTTGTCGATATTCTGCTATTGAAATTATGTATTTTTTTTATCATGTCCGCTCCCAATGTGGAGCATTTGGACTCGTAATGGAGGTATATCTACAGAAGTTTTTCTACGAGAACTGTCTATTCGTAGCCTCAACCCCTCATTTTCGACGAGAGTAGGGATATGAAGATAGTACCAGTGGTTAGCTAATCGCTCTCGCTTCGCTCTGTTTTTAGGATGGGAGGGGTGGGAGGAAATTCCAGGCATCATAAACATTCATGCCTAATAACAGAAATCCATAAATCGATTGAAAAATCAATTTATGAAACTGTCAGCACCGGGATTTGAACCAGAGACATCCGTAACCGAAGTCAATGATGTTGACCACAGCACCACGGACTCGACAAAACTTGCGTATAACATAAGTTCATCATAATGTTTTCAGTTTTTTTTTGTTTTCCTGTGAATAAGTTGTTTTAAAGCTGTCCATTCACAGTTAAGGATACTGAAGCTTGCATCCAAAAGGTTTTTCCGCACTTATTGTAAATATACCAAAAATTAATATACTTATTCTCATAAGTACTCCCTATATAGGTATATAATTTTAAAGTATGCCTATGATAAAAACCCAAATATTTTTTTAGTTTATATCGTTGTACCAGACTGTAGCACTCGGCTACGGTGGGCAGTTATGTATACAAACATCAAAATACTTAATATTATATTATCATAATTATATTCACTCAAATATGAGTAAAATTTTCCGAAGAATGTCTAAGTTTTCGAAAGATTTTATATCAAAACATGCGTACGATTGGTGTGATATGAAAGTATACATGTAATCATTATTCTAATTTATGATGAGTCCGTAATATGTAAAATAACGCAATGAATACGGTTTTCGTAGCGTAAACGTAATCTATCTAGTGGGTGCCACTTAAAGCAGTGCTCCCCAACCGATGTACCGCGGCACACCGGTGCGCCGCGAGGTTATCTCAGGTGTGCCGTACCGTAGTGCGTCCAAAATGAGAAAAAATCAAGTGTTTTTATATTAGAAAAAAATCAAAGCCCTCCGTTTCTCCGTTTAAATTATTCTCGTTGAAACAAATATGAGATTAGTTTATAATATTTAATGGAAAAATTATTGCACATATTAGTGTTTCCAATGATAGTGCAACTGCAATGATGGGGAATAAAATTTCTCGTGTCTAAAACAAAAAACTCTTATCGTAGAAATTGCACATTGCTGAATATATTGGGAAGCATTGATTTTTCCAGTTCAATTATTACAAAAAATGAACGAATTTATCAAAATAAGACAAATTATCAAATGAAGAGCCTCAAATATTCATTGTGTGTCAAAAATATCAATCCCGATTGTTTCACCCAAAACAATGTGTGAAACGATCAACACAATAAATTGACTGTCCCGAGGCAAAGCTTTGGTAAGATTATTTGAACTTTGCTTGAGACTGTTTATTTTTTACTTAACCAAACCATGCCAGAAATCTATCGACTCCTTTAAAAAAATAGTTATATGAACTTGCTACATTTCTGATATCTTTGAATGAATGAATAAATTAAAAAAAAAGAATTGCCGAAATGAAAAGTTATTTACCCGCTTTGACAAATAAATCACAATCTCATACACTGGCTAAGCGAGTTACTATTAGTATCGACGAGACTATTATTGAAAATATTTTTAATTCGACTAAAGAAAAAAAGAGGCAATAATTGTATACACTCATCTTAACTAAGCTAATTTTTAGTAGTTAACATAAAAATAAATTAATAAATTGTAAATTTGGCTTGTGGTGTGCCGCGAAATATCTATGAGTGCTTGGGTGTGCCGTGGGTGAGAAAAGGTTGCGGAGCACTAACTTAAAGCATACATTTCAAATGGCATGCATTACGTTACTAATCATGATTTATCCCGGATGTAACCACATATTTTGCATGCCATTATAGCTGGCTTTAAAACACCTGCTTCTAAAAGCTCAGGTATCTCAGCGAATTACAAATATACAACCCGCTTACGCGAATAGTGAAAGTAGGCAACCAAATTTATTCGCCTCACAGTCTTGACTGATCCAATCCAATGAAATTAATACATTTCTGCTTGATGGAAACGTATTTCTTAATTTTAAAATGGCTGCGCAGACACATAGTTTCATGTCATTGCTTTTTTATTTAAAAGTGCGTTAATTATATACGATCTTAAAGTGGAGTATCCTTATTCATCTTGAGATACCAGCGAATGACTATTATATGTCACTCATGTAAAACTAAATTTAAAAATATATTGCGACAGCCAAATAAATGAAAAGTTAAATACGAAAATTAATAAATGTTCAGTAACTATTTACAAAAGCGATCAGCAAAAAACCATAAGCCGACAATTGATAATTATTTCTGTTTGGTCTCTTGATTGGGTTGAGTTTGGTTGTTATTAAATTACCAAATAAGATTAAATTACATGCCGTTTTCAATTCTTCTAAATAATTTATAAATCAATTTAGTAACTGCCCATCTGACCAGTAGATAATTCCACCCACTCACTCCAAGCAGCTTTAACACGAATTGTGAAAGCTTTGCCACCCTTTCTTGATTATTGATATGTTCTATATTAATTTTAATATGATTTCACCAAGATGAGCAGTGAAAATGCTACATTTAGGCCCAGCTGAAAAAGAAGGTTTTAAACATCTTTCGTTATAAAGTCGACATAAGGAAAATCAATTATGACCATCGTTATTAATACAATCAATTGCTGAGAAGATGTTTAAGTGCAGTGCCCTATCTATCACGTCTGACTAATAATACAAATACATCATCCATGACGGTGCGAGGTACTGTTGATTCGTTAATACACCCCATACTTAGCCCATCCCTCCCCTGTGACAAATTCCGTGCGTCAGCTTTGTCACCCCCTGCAGATGCTTTCAACCAATTTTCGGTCAAAATATTCAACATTTATCCTAAAAATTTAAAGAATAAGTCGTGATCCAGAAAAATATACAATACTTGTATTTTTATATAGTGGCGAAATCTAAAACGACGATCACTTTTTTCTTCACAAGGACCGTATTCTAGTTTACGTCTTATTCTTTGTCCCGTAACTACATTCCAGTGTTGGCATGGCTTCTGCAAGTAAGTGTTTCCATCAAGTTCTGTCCTGAGCAGCTTCATTCCAGCTCCAGACACCGAATATATTTAGGTCTAGCTAGAAAATATCCATCCATTACTTACAACAATGACCCAGGTTTTCATTTAGCGTCCTTATTAAAAACATTTGACAGTTAATTGAAATTGAAAAATATATCGCATAATTTCAAAAGATGTTCATAAAATGTATATTAAATCATAACTGCAAACAAAACAAGTGCTGAATTTATTACTTTGTTATTGATACTCTTAACGCATACATGTATATTTTGGCGAATCCTCTTCGTCCATGTCCTCTCTCTAGCCATCAAACATCTAGTCGTACAAACTATATTATTCCGGCGTACCGTGTAGATGTTATCTGCAAGAGACAACATCGTGTAATCAATGCATCATCTTAATTATAACATATTAAAAAATCCTATTCAATATCAAGAGCGAACACAGAAACAAACATTAAGTATCTATTTCGTAAACCTTCAGTTGAAAAACATAATAAAATGGTTGGTAATCCGATATCTGTATATCGCACTGCGGAATTATCGGATCCAGCAACAAATCTGCGAATGTTCTGACTCCTGTCTGTCACTATTTGTCACAATCATTGTTATTATAACACAAGTGATATAACATTCTGATGATGTTACAGAAATAACATCATGTAACGCATAGCTACGATACAGTGTTAACAATATCATAGTGTATTTGATGCAACATAGAAAAACATTTTAGTATTAAAAATAAATTACAATCTTAGTACTGATTTCTAGAATAGATCATTTCTTAATTCATTCTTCGGAAGTGAGTATTTTCAATTTAATATTGTACTTTAAGCATATATTTTCAAGTTGTATTTACACATATTACGGTGGACAGTCTTGAAAATCTTTTACGCTGAATAAACAAGATGGTTGGAAATGCTCTCTATCTGGATACCGATCCATTTTAAAATACAATTGTTACGATCTGTACAATACAATGATCTGTAATAACGTGAAACCATTACTAACTTTTTCCCTATCGCATAATTTCTTCTTGCACTAATTTTATATTAATAACAACAAATCGAGTCTGAAGATGCTTGAGACGTTGGTAATAAAGCAAGTAGAATAACTAAGTTATCAATTTTAATTTTATATTATAACAAATCGTTTTTACCTGAATTATACAATTTAGATATAAAACTATATGTAATCTTCTATTTCTTTTTGTTGGTAAACCGTATTCAATTGTCATTTTTACAATGTCTACTGCCACTATTATCGATCTCGAAGCCACAGTTTGAAGTCAAACATATATTAAATGATATTGTGTGATAATTATTATTCATTTTAATCAGTTTTTAAGAAAAACAATCACTCTGACAAGTATCTAATCATACCGTGTCGAAACTGTGTAAAAAGAGAATCAGATATACGACTCTTTGCCAGAAACATTTAATTCGTTATTATTATTGATTATGTGTATTGAAATAAACATTGTTGAAAAAAATATTTGTTTTACAATCAAATACGTAAAACAATATTGGCCAGCTACTTTAAAAGCGCCGACAGATTATAAACAACTTAAAAACGAGTTGCATTGTTTATACATGCAATAGCACATTAATTGTAGGGATAACTACTTTATAATTGGTACGAAAATTTATGAATAATTTATTAAATCGGCACCAGAGTGTGCGTCTGAAAAAGGGGTTCAATTATGGAGTAGCTTATGCAAATTTCGATGCGATAATTTGTAATAAATACTAATTACGCGCCCAGTCAACGCTTCGTCGCCCGTTTTCAAAGAGGCACCCGCACTGAAAGTGTTAATTATTGCTTTTATCCATTGGGTAATTTAAACAATTAACACCAAAGAAAGAAACCGGCAGCACACGCGTTAAATTAATATCACGAGCTACATATATTTCGTTATTTCTTCGAGTACATCACGCAAACAGCGCATAATCTCTCTCATAAATTTTATTTTAACCGTAATAGTTTGGATACGGTCCTGTTCCGAAGGAGGAGAACATCTTAAATCACATTAAAATGGTTGTTATTTACAAGCGGCACATATTGTTTGATAACGTGGAGAATTAATTAAATGTATTCGAATTAATTACCTCAACCCGATGTAGATAAATATAAGTTTCCACGATGACCGGACAAATTGTTACAAATTGTACATACGCACAAAGTATTTATACTATGGACAAAGTGGTACGGAAAAATGTAAAATTTAAATTAAATAAACATCTCGCATAACTATACTAGTTCGTTCTCACAACTTTTCCGTATTGTAATATGTAGTTCCTTGCTGGTATTGAAGAATAAAAATAAAATAACAAACCATAAATCATTAAAATGTCTGCAAAAATATCTCTTTTTAAGTATCTAATTTTTGAAAAAATAAATTTGGCAAACAACGCTTACAAGGTATTGCCCTGAAAAATAAAAGAAAAGAGTATATTAATTTCTAACTAGATGAAGAAAATACCACTTTTTTCTAGAAACTTATTTTCTGTTGTTTACTAGTTTAAACTTGACTATAAATGTGATAATTTTGAAAGGTAAAAAGCATTTTCACTCACGTAACGCATTAATTATTGTGTTTTTTCCTCGTTCTCAAAACGAGCTGTAAATAATAAACACATATTATTTTATATTTCGTTTATTAATCTTGTGTAGTTTTCCGATTTCAACGCTTCAGAAAATAAATGGTGTAAATGCTATACTAGAGTAAAAAAAACGTATAAAGTTATTTATTATCCAGGTACTAGTAAGGTCCAAATGTATCAACGAGATAATATAATCAAACAATTAATTTATATTTAACGATAAAATCTCCATTTATTTCTATACATTTTTTTAATACCAATTGACTTCTCCACAACAAATACAAAAAAAATATCTGAATCTTCGTCCTTAAAACATACTGACCTTTTAACAACTTTGGGTAATTTTTCGCCCTTCCTATAATATATATCGTAACATTACTGTACTATGTCAATTCTTAGCAATTTATTTATAAAATGCTTTTACAAAAAGGATTTTCAGAATCAGTTATGACGCTGGGGATGCGTGAAACCTGATCATTATTTTTAAATGTGGAATTAGTACAAAACAATCACACTACGATATACTTTATTAATGTTCATTATGTGTTTTTTATATCTAAATAATCAATAATAAATCTTAAAACCGTTATTATTCTGAACTACTATGAACTTTCTATGTAAACTAACTAACGCATGATTGGACGTGGTGATGTAGCGGCCCTTTGTATGTTCTTTAAAAAAATCTTTCAGTTATAAATCAAAAAAATCCAACACAACACGGTAATAATTCATCTCGTATCATCTTCGATTGTTAGCAATCGATTTTGATTTATTGTCCAGCGTCATATTGACCTCTCAAATGGGGGAAAGTAAAGTTTAGTTCCCATCATTGGTTCATTCAACCATCTCTTTGCACATAAATCAATGGATTTTTTGAGGTCCAGTGAAATTTCATCACAAAAAAAATTTGCCCGCGTAATTTTTTATGATTTATCACATATTATAATGATTGGTTTTCAACGCGCATTCTCTTGATTCATCTTGATTTCGTTGTTTTTAGAAAACAATAAACAAGAAACCATTTATTTTCTACTCACATTAAGAATCAATATATTTATTTCATAACATTTGTGATATCTCTCCAATATTTACCTGAAACTAAAACCAGTTTTTCCATTCGTTCACCGTATTCTTATACTATAATTTATATCTGAAGTTATTTAGTTAAAATGTCTCCATATTGCAACACAGATTTAGTTAAAAAAAAAAACAAATAAAAAACATCACTTATTCAATACTACTCGCACCTATGTGATAGACAAGTTGTTTGAAAAGTTGGGTACATGGATGTATAAATCCGTGATGTTTTGCCAGTAAACAGACTATTATGACAACAAAAGAAAATTATCGGTAGTGCTATGCACAATCAAATCGTAATATTTATTTAAAGATTTGAATAAACTAGCTAAATCGATGTTTGGAAATATAACGGAATACATAACGGCTAACGGTTATTTCTTGCATTCTACTCAAATCAGTAAAACTATCGTTAGTTCAAACTTCAAACTAATTGAATGCAGGAAAATGCTTCCATTACTATTTTTTTCAGATAAAAATAAATATACATGTAAGCTGTTTATAAAACATATGATGTGTCAAAATAATCTGTAATTTATGTCGACGCCTATTCATTATAACTACATACAATTTTCACTCTAATCACATATTTACGCCTATATTAAAATCATTTTAGAATTCAGTGGATTTTTTCTATATGAGAGGTACACAATCAAAATCCTTTGAAGAACACTACCATAGATGACAAACCGTCATTAATAGCTTGATATAAATTATTGTAGTAACTCCGTAACCTATGGACTATGTAACTTCTATAAGCTTCTCTAGTGATTATCGATTATTTTATCAATATTAATCAATTATGTTATTTGTATAGAGCCCCTCTATGTGGAAACGACTTTCATTTGTCACCCGTATACTAACGGTTAATTGGGCAGAATCAATACATCTAACAACACAAAAGTAATGGAAAAGTACACCAGCATAGTTCGTCTTATTGATGAATCGTAATATAATAAAACTTAACTGAAACCAATATATATTGTACTGATACAAGAAATAAACATCAAATGTATCGAAATACAATGGTAAATTTCACGTTATACGTTTATATGACACAATTTTTGTCACACACACTTATCGAGTTTTCACGGCAAAGAGATTCATCTGTAAATACATATTTCGATATTTTTTGAAAAGTATTGCATGTTTTTGCAACCACTCCTCACTTCCAATAGAAAAAAAAGTCTAATTTTATAAATATTTGTTTTTTACAATTGCCAATATTTTCGTAACAATAGTTACATTAACCCTTACAGCACGAGACGTTTTCGCACGAATTTATTTTCAGTTAATTGATCTGTTAAAACGCTCACTATGGCTAAAAATAGATCAACAGTAAAAAATGGAGAATTATTTGAAATAGTATGTAATTAAACTAAACTCATCACATCCTCACTAAAATAAATCGAAGAACAAGAAGAGGCTGAAAAATATTTGATCTACGACTTTGCAAGTAAAATGACTGCGGCCAATCTTCGTATGCACCGCCAACACGCACACAAGCAAGCGCGTAGCCGTATAAGTATGTGTAATACATAGGGCTGACGATTAATGATGCGTATCGGCAATTCAATTCTGAAATTCGAAAGATTGAATATTGAGAGCTCTTTTCAAAAATATATTTCTTTATGTTCTTGACATTTTCATCATCTGTTGCCTAATTTCTCTACCTGAAGGTTTGAACTATTTTTTAAAGTATATATCCACAAATGTTTCTTTCCAGTTTTGCCGGAAATACGAGATAAAGTCATGGGCATGTATACAGCCCCAGCGCGTTTATCGGGTTAATAGTATATACTGTTATTTCCCCGATAGTAGTAATTAGTATGATCTTTAGCAGTATTTCGATATATTTCTATCATAACACGCTTGCTTAATCATTGTAAAGCTATCAAAACATTTTATTGTTTATAACAATAGTAGTTCATAAGAAGATTAACAAGATATGTATTGAAGCATGGCCATTTATACTTTTACAATCTAAATGTCAAATTATTTTTTCCCATAACTTGTAACAATGAGTTTTATCTAGATTTGATGAAACATATTTTACGTTTCCTCAGTTAGTATCGAATCATTACACTAACCGGAAAAATATGTATAATAGGAAAACCGTTAAAAAAAATACGTTTTTATTAATACTAAGGTATAAAATTATTAATTATATCACTTGTTATTATGTCCAGTTGTTGTTAAACTTTATATATTACATGTTTCGTTTCTTTGATTAGCATATTCACATTTAATTGACTTCTAATTTTGTATCATTATCGTACAAGTCGGTACCTTGGTATCCACCGAAAATATTTTAATATTTATTGTATACATTTATACCGTTTTTAAATGTAATTAAGTTAATTATAATATATTAATGCAACAGTTTGCCTAGACCTGTACTACAGTGCTAATAACGTAAAAATAGCTCATTATTTAGATCCCCAAGAATTATAAAACATAGTTAATAACTATTTTACGACATCGTCAGAACTAGTAGTTCTGATGATGGCGTGAAACCAAAATAATTATCAACCATATTTTAATGTTCTAGTGGAACTAATTACTGTTCTTCTGTTACCTTATTATAATGAAGCTTTACCAAACACATGCATTCAATCTAAATCTTTTAATGTAATAAGGTTATTAACTGTCCATGTTTTTATATATTTTTTTATCCTGCATCACTTATTGAGATATCATACGTGCTTTGGTTATTAATTAAGTGAAAAACATATCCTTCAAAAAGAGAAAAACATAATCAAAACATAACGTCGGCCTCTGTGGTAAGTGTTTGTCCTCGCGATCAGGTGGGTCCTGATTCAATTCCCAGCAAGGTCAATATCAAATATAGATTTTTTCAATTTAAATTTATGATCTTGGACATGAATAACTCTTTAAAATTCTCATCGAGTTTATCTCGTATGATGTTCTACTTTTCAAAATATTGGATGTCAGCTGTAATGCCAGATATATTTTTTTTAAAAATTTAAATATATAAAAAATTAAATTAATGTAATAAAAGAGTCAATTTTAATTCACATTGTGTAAAACAATATCTTATTTTTTAACGATATATTTTTACCAGATTTCTTGGAATATCGGTAGTAGCTTGGGTTATCGCAATAACGATTTATCAAAACATCTTTTGACATATTCACTAAAAATAATATTTTATACATATTTACATACGTCTTACTTCATAAAGCTTTTCCATATTTATTTCATCGGAATATTGAATTTGACTAATACTGACATTTAATAATCAGTAACGAAGAACAATTTTTATAATTTATTATTCCTCGATAATAACATAAGTGTGTACTGATTTTAGTATGGTTTTCTTAATTAAAACATGCAATAAATTATTATTATTATTATTGGTTTCAGCTTGTTTTATCTCAATTTAAAAAAGTGCGTTTTTAACAAAAATATACGATAAATAATAGAGGCTTAAAATGTTTGATAATTTTAGTCGTTATGTTAGCTCTTGTTGTTCTGTGTGTTAAACAAACACATGAATTAATATTCAAGCTTTAACAGACGTTAAAGAAAAGCGATAGCGTAAAGCCATCATCTCTTTTTTTGAATTTTCTAGACAAGGTTATTTACTATTTTTTCTCATTAATTGGTGACAGAATACAGAAACTATTCGTATACAATTAAAACATACAGCAATATGAAAGAAGCCTTATGATTGAACAAAAATGATTGATTTGTAGAACGAAACATATAACTAAATTTGTTTTAATTTGTATTTCGTCTGTCCTCCAAAGTATCTTTTATATTCTTGTTCTAAAACAACAATAAATTGAAGACTTACCCGCGTCATTACACATACCTATCTAGTTTAATGTATGGAAGTATTTACCGATATGTTGAGCGTTAATATCTTTAATGAATTTGACCCCAGCTGAGCACTAACCTACCTGTTTATTCCTTAATTATATCAGGTGGTATCTAAATATATGAATAATAACACGTAAATTTTACGCTAAGATTCTAATCAACGTGAGTTTTATCGTAGCCACCTACTATGAAAGTATTTGCATATTTTTTAAATAAATTGAGCCGGTCATCGAACTTGAATATTAATTTATGGTTATATACAACGGATCGTCAAGCCCTTTTCGGAATTTTATTTCATTTTCAGTATGGCCAGTATATTTTCTTTTACTTTTAACTATGTAGATCATCATGAGCGTTTTCTGGCGATATATTTATCTATTTATTATTTCATATATTTATGACCTGCCTGGCGCGTTTGGGTAAAATGACCATCCACAGTTACCCTTTTGCCGTCATTTGCATTTACCGTTGTTTTGCGATAGCCATCACGATTACTGGATAATGCCTTCACATATGATACATTGAGTTAATAACCATCCCAGCGACACATACAATAGATTCAATTTTGTTTGTAAAACGTTTTTTACAGACGCCGGATGATGCGCATTGATCGCCGCAATATTTTAATGTCGCAATAATAAATTTCCAAATTCATTAATTGTGTCGAACATCTTGTCAACTGGATTTATAAATTAATTTCTTAGTTAATTAACCAGTGAATGAGCGATAAGTATTTTTTCTACGCACTTAAATAATTGCGATAAGCTGATTAACTAACATGTCATAACAATATCTCTGGTGTCACAATATTCGCAACATGTACTATTATTTCAAAATTTGTAACTACAGATTTTATTCATTTAAATTTAAATTTTCCAAAACGATCATCGTTTTATTATATTATTATGTGAGAATTCCCAGTCGAAGAGGGACGAATGCTTGGTTTTCACCATCCTGGACGTATAGGATCTCAATCAAAACACCACTTTCGGTCACACATCAAAAGTCCGGTTAATCCCTTATTTATTGAAGAAATAGTGGTTTAATACACAAAAATTACCATTACAACATGAAATTGAGTCTACATTTACGTTTATTTAACACATGAATTTACATTTCAGTTATAATACAATTGACACAACAAACGAATTTAAAACAACGAACATGACGTCGTCGCGACCGACGCCATCTTCGTCGGTCGCCGGTTCCTCATGACAGACTGCCTTCAGAATTAAAATTAAAATTAAAATTGTAGGCCCCCTCCGTTTTTTCAAAAGCTAGCGACTGTTGTCAGGCAGACGAGGCGATTAACCAGTCGGATACCAGCCACTTTCTCTTTAACGACCCTAAATCGGTCAGGCCAGGTAACGTTATTTAGAAATTATTCTTAGGATTGCGATATTAAAAGTGTTCGAATGCCGTTCTGGATCATTCCGACCTTCCAAGAAACAAATAAATGTTCGCAAAAATATCAGGGCGTGTCATATGCTTTTACTGCAAATTGTCCGAAAACTCTACGACAAAATTAGAAAATGATAATATATATGTTTGGTTCTCAATTGTGATCATTTGAATTTGAATTTTTTCCTTTCATTGTATTCATTCATGTACAAAATAATGCATATAAATTGTTGATTACATATATATATATATATATAATTGAAGTTGTTTTACCCTTTCCACCAAGAATCGATAGTCAACCCGTGAAAAGTTTTTAGCTGAAGTTTCTTGTTCGGAGCGTTGCGATATGAAAAGGTTACCCACCGCTGTTATTGAGGCATATTTTTCTTAATTTTTATCTGTTTTTATTCGGCAAAAAAATGATCAATTTTGAACGAAGCAAACACTTACTTCAACTAAATAGTTACGTAATTTTTTCCACCTGTGATATTGAGAAGCCGGCGAAAAGCGTTTTATTACACGGAGATAGCCACTTAGCAGGTTGCGTGTGCTTTTATTTACGAGTCGCTGACCACCGTCGGCAGCCTCCTTCACACAGCACCGACCTGCCGTAGGTTGAGGACCCGTCCTCGAGGCTGTTTATTCTCCACAATTCCTCACGTGCATAATAAACAAAGAGCGAGCCTTTGCGCAGCCACTACCGAGTCGTCAACAATCTTTGCATTTATTTAGGGAGCGATCGTTCATCTATTTTGACAGATTCAATTTTCAAAATACAAATGGAAAATATTGTTCGAACTAGTTCACCTAATGAATAAAATATACGTTCACAATTAATGAAGATTTTCACTCGTTCAGTGCGTATAACTCAATCGCTGAGTTGGACCATTCAGTGCAGCCTCAAGTTCAATTCACGCCTTGTGTTCTTTAATTACTTCATTATATTTGTTTCAAATTGTGTCAGCATACCTATAAGAATTCAGTTTCGATAAAAATGTAGTCCGCACTGCACCATGAGTGTCGATTATACCTAAGGAAATTGTTAATGTAAGAATATGTTAAGAGTTTTGATTAAATCTTTACTTTGTAGATCGGGATTTATTTGTACTGTACATCTATTATACATAGTCATATTAGGTGTTTATAACAGTTGGTATTGTTTCGCCTTATTCGCCTCTTGATCAAAATATGCACCAGCTCCAACCTATCAAACGTGTAGTTAACATGTTCTGGCCCTGGTTAAAAATACTTACTTTGAAATTTATAAAGGTAAATATGTAAGATGGTACCTATTTAATAAAATCGTCATATCCAACACAAAAGATAAAATGTCAAAACCGGCTAATCAACAGGATTGACGAAAAAAATATTATGACCATGGCCCCATGAACATTACGTCACTAAAATCAATGCGATATCAATGGAAAACATGACCAATACAGAAGAAAAAAACTAAGTTCTAATTCAAACACTAGAATATTATGGAGAGAGATATCGAAATATGTAATAGACGGTCTGAAAAGAAAGAAAAAGTCAATCGTTTGAAAATAGCTTGACGAGACGATTTTATATCCTAATTATTTAAACATTGCATATTTGTTTTCAAATATGTGATAAAAAAACATTGATATAAAGGAAGGATTCAATAGACAAAACTACAAAACACCGCGTTATTAATATATAATGTATTTCTAAATTCAAGACTCATCGCTTTTAAATAATGTTTTGCTCATCTGCAGCAGTTTTAACGCGTGACGGTCTATAATTTTACGTGCGCTAAGCCACGCTCAGCCGTGTGCATTTAATTTATTTTTTCGTATAATCGTATTGCCGTAATCCTGTGGAAAAGGTTTAATTTGACGCAAATATAAAATGCATCTTTTTTGTATATGTGAACAACATACTGTAATATATTATATTTTCGGTGTTTATGGTCACCGTCCGCTCATAAAATCGTTGTTTTATTGTATAATTATACATTTTAAGACACCACTGGTTTATTTAAAATTTCAGTATATTTGAGATTATTAATATTCAGTAATTGCACTTAATAAGCTGAAGTCAAAACATCAGTTATTCCAGACGTTGCTCGCAGACTGTCTGTTTAGCATCAGCTAAAATCACATAGGTCATCGACACCGGTTCCCCACATACCCATTCAACTTGTTCGCGGCCTTGGTGGATCGCGAGCTGCTTAAAAAAATAATAACAATAATGAAATCATTCATGAGATCGCTGGGTGAGTGAAGAGTATCATCATCTCCCCCCACCCCCCACACGCTATTCCTCCTTATCAACGCCCCGCCCCACCGGCCAAAACAAATTGACACTTTGGGCCCCATATGGCCAGATTCACCTGAAGATTACTAGTATCGCAATGTGACCCTTACATTTATCGCAGTATTTATATTATGACATATACATCATCAGTTTTCTTATGACATATGTTTTGATTATTGAGCAATTATCATGTTTACTGGAATTTCACTAAAATTTTAACATCATTCCCAATGTATGGCAAATGGACTCATAATGTAATAGTTGCCAGTAGTTGCTTTTAACGAGAGCCACTTATAAGTCAGTCACTTCAACCATCTCTTCATGGAAGGTACGTAAAAATGGATATTCTTAGAAAAGAACTTTTAGTATGCTGACATCCTTTCAAATACAAATCACGTGGATTCAAAACTTTGAAACGGTTAAGAAAACTACGCCTTCTTTCCTATCCCCATCATTATATCCTTACCTCGTTGAAAAGTAAGCTGAATTGATGATTAACAACAGTTTTTTGTTAAAACAGATTCTTTTGAAATACTCCAGAATCCACATTTAAAACATATGTTTAAAAAATAATTTTGAAACATATTATTTATCAGTGATAACATTGTCATTTGATAAAAATCGGATATTAATAAAAATACTACGAAATTTTAAATTATAATTATATTCAAATTTCTAATTACCAAATTCATTGAAAATTGAAGGACAACCGGATACTTACAAGGCATTTCTTGGTACAGCGATTCGCATGCCAGAGTTGTCTTTGGCAGTTTCTCGGGGGCATATCACCTCAAAGAAATACATAAATTAATGAGGCTTTGATCTGTCCTGATGTAGATCTGCGTCATATTATTTTATGTCGAAGTATTATTAGCTTTTCCATCATTGATCTCACTGTTTAGTATGCGCATTGGTAGCTCACATAAATGGATATTCCTTCAATAAATATTCTGAAAAAAAATGAAGTATGCTAATGCACGTGTCTTGCATATCATTATCGCATTTTAATCCTACAATAACGTTCTTTTATATCGTGAGAGAAATTTTATGAAAAAGAACGATCACCTGTCAATCCTTATTTTTTTAAGTTGTATTTTTTCTCTCCGATCTCGCTTTATCCGGAATTGTTTTTTTATCGCTGTATTACATTTTATAACTGCCCAATTTTAGATCGAATAAAACGTAATATTTGAATCACATAATTGATCCTCATTTGTTTTTAATATTTACTTGTCATTTGTCTACTATTTTTAAGGGGGTGTCAGACATAACTGTATCGAATAATTATGTGCCGCGACTCAAAAGATGACGATGTTCATTTTCTATAATTATACGCCCTTCATTTACTATCAGTAACATGTAAAGCAATATGTACAGTTATTAAAGTTATCATAAAAAAATCTCGATAAAACGGACTACTGTAAAAGAAACTTTACTAATCGTAGTTTTAAAAAGTATATACAGCCACACGACGCTTCGAGGACTCCATATCACCCACCAATCACTTTGCTTGCTCCCATGACATGCCAGTATCTTTCAATTCCGTCGAGTACATCCTTCAGACAGTACCCAACGTTCGTTCAGGACACTGGAACCCCACCGGTAGGAAGAAGAGACAAACAAGTTGAAATTCTCTGCAGGCATACCCAGCCCGTCACCGCCTCATCTCCAATATCCAATATCAACGATCAGTTTACGGTTTTTATAAGTCTTCATCAGTGCTCTAATTCGTTACCGTTAAGCAGCATTAGCAAGATGCAAACGTTGAACAAATGGCGTTTGGCTTTAATCGTGTATAGCTCCGTGTTCGCATTGAGTTAAATATGTCCCCAATATGTTAACAATCTAAGTCATATAAAATCATTTAATTCATATAAACAATTTTATGTAAACTTGGTTCATTGTAGACTAATTGGCATCATAATATATACATGAAATTGGTTTTTCTTTCATTGTGTGTTCCATGTATAATTATATTAATGGGTCCAACATAAAATCGTTCCTTTTTTCAAATGAAAATAAACCCCAATACATATATTGTAAATGCCAATTTCTGCCCTTGCGAACAATAAAATGGCGTGACACCTCTCACGCGACTTTCGTCTATCGGATTCGCGGTAAATACAAAAAAAAAACAGGTTATATAATTTAGTTATAATTAGGTAAGCCGAAGAAGTTTGAGGCCCCATTTATTTCCGACGCTTCGTTATTTTTACGCGATTTGCCGACTTTTTGGGCGGTCAATGCCCCGCGACGCTAAGTGCGTAGTAGTATCGTAGCGAGTGCAGTACCCTCCCCCCCCCTCATCAGTTTTTTTTGTTTTTCCTTCGCCCCACGTTATTATGGCTGGAATCGCGCAATGCGATATGAGTACTGCTAACTTGAAAGCACAAAATTATTTACTTACCTATTTATTCTGTTGCGGCCAGTTATCTTTGCAGACATTAAGAGCCAGGTGTTCTTAAACCTTCTATATAAAAACAGATAAAAATATTATTAATCTAAAATGAAGTTTCACGGATTATTTAATTTTATATAATTTAATCAAGATTTTTTTGATATCTGTTCATTGATATACTAAATATGTTTAATAAAAGTTCCACTGTTTTTCAGTTTTACCCCTTCATAAAAACTGTCAATCGTAGCTTATATATTTAGTAGCGTTGTTGCAGTTGTCAAAAATCGCCTTCAAGCATTTTTGTTACTGTTTTCTGTTTTAATTTATTAATAATTTCATTTCAACAGCATATACTTTATGACAATTATTTAACACATTTTAATCATTGTTATACATATTTTAATCATAGTTAGTTTTCCCGCTACAATTTTAGCTTCAATTATTCGCTAGAGGTAGCAACGCAGTGGCACACTCTTACAAATTTTGATCACGAAGTTATGTTTAAAAGATCAATAAATGGGTTGAGCTGAGCGACCATCCCTTCTTTCCACGTCGGAGTTGACTTAGGAGCGTATGGTGAATTTGGAGTCGTAGTTTTTAGGTAACGCACGCAGCACTCCAAGGCTGGATAAAACATTTATTGAATTTTAAAAATCCTACATTAAATAATCACATAACAAACAGCTGGTTAAAACATTACAGGACAATATTTATTCCATTCAACTAAAAATTATTCAATTATAAAAAAAATATACATATATATATATATATTTATTAGCTTTTTTAAATTTAAATGAGGTATTATATATCTCGCATATACCATTTGGTCGTTACCCATTATCGTCGTTATTCATACCGTCATATCCAAATCATTTTGTCGAATTGGATATAAACGTTGAAAATATGTTACAGTGACTGCGTAATAAACAACGTAATTTAAATGTGAGACCAGATAGCCAAACTTACTTAACTCAATTACAACAAATGTGCCTATCGAAGTGTTGTTCCTGCGATGGATAGGGTCGACGGCCGTTAGGCGCCTGCGATGTTCTATACGACGCCATCCGTCGCTACAACGCAACGCTTGCAGGTCCTTGGCGTTGCGGACGCAACAGCAAATCTACTCACCACCTTTGTTGTCTCGCGGTTTTAAGAAATCAATCTGCAAAAATAGAAAGGATTATGTGCATATCGTGGCTGTATTTATATACTCTCAAAAAGTGTCTGGCACTATAAATATCTGCCTTTGGTGCTTGCTAAAATAACGATGGTGTAGCAAGTGAGTAAGTAATTTTTATTAGCAAATGTAGCTACTTATACGAGTCACTGAGTCGCTAAGCACGCTCCTGGCGATTTTTCAATAAAATAAGTTTTTAATGTAAGTATGTGCTATATCCATAGATCTATCAGTTGTCTAAAATTCCTTCCTATTTAGTCCCCTCTTCAAAATTCAATAATTTTCCAAACTTAAAAATATCGTTTTTTTTATACGATTTTGATCCTCGTTGAACACGGTTGACGCGCTCCGAGAAAACGTGTAAAAGAATATTTTACTTTTCGTAATACACCGAAAGACACAAAATAGCTTATATTATACATAAAACTATCTGCCCATAACAGTTTTTCGTGATTTACTCTAAAAACCTTCGGCAGTGTGTTTAGCGACTCAGCGACTCATATAATACAAATATTATGTCAAAATTATATATTTCTTCGAATTGAAATATTTTTTTTTTTTTACTTTTTAATAAATACCATCATTTTCTTTAAATCACATCCGCTCCTTATTCGGAGCATATGGCCATCACGCGGTTCCTCCAAGCTTCTCTGTCCCCTGCCAGTCTCCTCGTTTCCTCCCAGGTCGTCCCAGCGTCCCGTAGCTCCCCAGTATACGGTTGCCCTGTGCCTTGGTGAGGTGCCATGACTCACAACTGTAAAAAAGCACCGTCAGAATGCACGTGTTGAATAGGTGGCACTTGGTTCTGACCGAGTACAACCACACATACCATCCTTACAACCACTATAAGGAATTTATTTTATTTTCACTTAGTTAATGGGTTTTAAAGACCAAACAATCGCAATCTTAAAACTCCACTTACTGATTTTTTTAAATTTCAACTATTTTTCGAAACATTAATATCAGTTCTTCGTGGTATTTTCTCGGTCACACATCATTCTGAAACAATATGGATGTCTGTGATGATTTCATCTCATCCCACTCATTCTATCCGATCCTAAAAATTGCTAATAGAGTCAGTGATTAGCTAATTGCTAAGAAGTTCCTTAGCCCATCCTTTCATCCTTACTCTTTCTAAAAATACAAGTTGAGTGACCTGCCAGTTCTTCTAAAACACATTGTGTTGAAATACTTCACATTATTTGCGATCGTTATAAATAATTAACCGAAATCGTTTCCTCAAATTCTCACAATGAGCTGATCGATGACGTGATCATTATCAAGCTCTCATTCTGAGACGTATTTTACATAAATGAAACAGTTAGTTTGCAATAATATGACTTTAAAACAATGGTTGTTTTGTCGCTTCAACCTCTACCAACTCTAACTCTGATTTTAACAATTAAAACCGGATTAAAATCAGATTTATTTCATGTGCGTAATTCTTCTAATACATAAGAATAGTCACAATTAGTGTATTTATAAGTATCTTTATTCTATTG
Organism: Himalopsyche phryganea; assembly: GCA_022494535.1. NCBI lineage: Eukaryota > Metazoa > Arthropoda > Insecta > Trichoptera > Rhyacophilidae > Himalopsyche > Himalopsyche phryganea. Next base: position 1,074,030 of record JAGVSL010000109.1, read on the forward strand.
TATTGACGAAGGTTTATATTTTAAAAAAACCCAGACCCAGACATCATAGCACTAGTTAAAATACAATTGAGCCCATATGCCGAAAAACAGCGTTAGTCTTTATTTGATTTTTTTTGTAAACACATTTATTCAGTAAAAGACTTTTTGATCATGAAACCGTGTTCTCTATAAAATTACACAACTCATCTTAATTCATCAAAGATAAATATTTTCGATAAAAGGTATTTCCACAACAGCCAATTGGTATTATCCCTGAACTAAGTTTTTGGGACAACACTGTTTTTCTGTATATGGGCTCAATTCTAAATATAGTGGTGACCAAATGGAGGAGAAAAAATGGTATAGAAAGATATGAATGAAATTTTAAATTTAAGATTTTAAATTATTATATCATTAAGTTCTGACGCTATTTCTTCATTACCGTTTTGTCTTTGCACCATGTGCTCGTGAGTCAAATTCAACACCACTAGAACGCATCTCAAAAAGAATTCATACACGATCTTTTAATATATCGTCAAATTAAAAAAATGTAAACTAAGGAAGCACCGTATATCATATTTTTTTTAAACTCAACGAGTCGTAACGAAGATACAGTACAGAGTCATGAGGAATATATTTATTAATTTCTCGTCTCACACTTTAGAGAAATATGAACAGTTGGACGCGCAATCTCGTTAAATTGAATCTTCAAAACATTTCCACTATTAAATTCTGCCATTTTTATGCTGCATTTATTTGCACAGCAGTAACATCATTTTTTATAATTTTCAATTAAAAATCCGCCCCGTGATTGTATCTCTGGTGCCACTATCTGCATTCATATGCTAGTCGGTGCGTTATACTATGTAATTTTTATTAATTTTAATTGGTGCATTGTAATCCTCATTCATTGACGTCCAGTTGAAAGGAGGAGATAAATTGAATGGTATTTCGAGTTTTATTCAATATCATATACCTTGTTTCAGTTTTTTAAACGACGTTGAGCGTTTTTTTTTTCATTTTTGAAAATACTATATCAAGATGATAATCATAATAATCACTCTAACTACTTTATATAGCGTTATTTGACGGAGTCATGGCAAATAAAAATGCTGTGTAACACCTTCTAAAGGTAACAGATAAATCAGACATGTTCGTAACACCATAAAATATTAAAAACCAATAAACATTGGTTCTATGTTTCCAGTAAGTTCTATTCGATAAAAAATCATTAAAGGTGGACAATTTAAATGATATTTTTTAAATGAAACAGCGATGCACAAATTAAATAATTTGTGCAGCCGGTAATATTTTTTTTAACATTTCTATTTACCTCTTGATTCATGATCCAGAATTTTGAATAAAATACATATTAGTCAAATTATTACATAAAATTAGACAATAACACAGCTATACTACATTTCTATCGAATAGTTTCTTTGTGTTTAGATCTTACAAACGCTTCACCGATTTGAATTCTGAATGCAACAATCATATAATATTCTTCGCTCTATTAAATGATAAAGGTGTACAGACAACTGATCGAAGAAAATCGAACGAGGAGTATTGCTTGTATCGATTATTATGAATTCTACTTCAATCACAACTTATCCCACTTAACCCCATAGTTATAAATATATAAATAATCATGATTATAAATTATGAGATACGCCACTGTTATGTCATGCATGCATTATTTAAACATAGCATTTAATTGTTCAAATCAGCAATAATTTGTTTTAGTACAAATGAGTGTTTTTATTAATATTTGTTTTATTTACTATTTTTTTGTTGCATTACTGAAATTTATTAAGAAAAATATTTCTCTCACGAAGAAAATAATTATATGGTACCGTTTTTTCACTCATTCAATTTTCAATGGCCGAATTCGGAAGAATAGGGAGCGGTTATGGTTGTCAATGTCAAACGCAGTAGATACCAATACAAATTACCCCAGCCATGATTTGATCTGTATGCCTTCATGCACTAGTAAATACTAACAGGCGTAGCAAATTTTTCTAGAATAAAATCTTTCTGCAGGTTCTGTTGATTTCTATACTTGCAAACATTTAAATACTACACATTAAATGATAGAAAGATCTATGAAAATCTATCTCTTGCAATGTTAGCCAAAACCTCTTAATGGTGAGCATCTATAATATGGCTCTTCAGAACTCTGAATTCAACCGACTATAATCAATGCGCTGCCTAAGTAAAAGTCATCAGCTGGTTCCGACACCAGATAACAATTTCCACATTTCATTACCGAACATTCTGTGAACTCTTTTAAGGTGTTAACTGTCCATTCTTGGTGGAAAGATATTATTTTTAAAAAAATAAAACACAATTCATTTGTACTACTTCCACATATTTATAATGATCAGGACCGGTTTTATCATCAGTTGATAATGCTCGTGATGAGCGAAACCGGTTCTGATTATTATAAATATGTGAAAGTAGTACAAATGAATTGTGTTTTATATTTTAAAATATTCTGTGATCTATTTAGAAATTGTCTCTAAATGTCAATCTGTGAACTATTTACAAAAATTGGTCTCTCTGTCCGTAATTTATGAATTATGTAAAACATTTTACATTTGCAACAAGAATTATAAACGCAAAATAAATATGAAATAAACACGCTCTCGATTTTGTGCCTTCTATTTCACTTATTATAGTATATTCCAAAAGGAATACGATGTCATAGAATTGAGAAGTTGACAACTAGGAATGCTCGGGGTGCCGGCTTCCAGGATTGGCGCTACTGTTTATTTATCATTCAACAATGGGAAGAAATAATTTTAGTATATATAAGCAGTAATGTCGATTTGAAAGATCGAACTTTCCTACAGTAATAGCAGTACAGCAAACTCTCACCTGACTCTTCCAATATCGCATCTCCGCGCTTGGGAAGTAATAAATAACATCTCCGCAATTTCTCTCGGCGGGATCAACATCCTCAGATGTAAACAAAAACAATTGCACGCTGCGGAATTGAAATTATGTCGTGCTAGCTTCAAAAGACAATATGCAACCGGAACGAATTCTGTCCGTGATCACATGCATACATATAAACGAACTTTCAAATTGTTTCATGTATGCTACTTTCAACTATTAAGTAGATAATAATATAATAAAATAATATCAAAAGTAGTTTATTATGTGGCTGGTTTTGGCTATTTTAAATTAATTTCAAAAAGTTACTTCTAGTTACAATCCAATTTCAGAAACAATTGTACATAAAGAGAGCCTCGTGAGATTCTGCAACAGAGACAATTTACGACAGAAGATCTTTAATGACTTTTTTACCAACATATTAATATATTATCATGCTTTGGATACAACCTAGCCAGTTGGGATTTGGAAACGTTCTCGGTTGATTAAAGCATTCATTACAATACTATTCAACATAACTTTTCACTCACCCCTATTTTTTTCAAGCATAATTATTCAATAAATTATAAATATTCTTCTAAGCCTAGCCGTACGTTCTGAAATTGACTTCTGACTACGACGTACCATTTGTCTGGGGAAATCGAAGAAAGCCTCCCCTCTCCAGCCGGGAGATGTCTTTGCGGTCACCGTTCTCGGGCTTGCTGAACATGCTGATAGGTTGTGAACTGTGCTTTTTTTATTTTTCCAATAAAATCAGGACAATAAACTGCGTTCTTTCATCACCTGAGGATATTTTTATTGAACATTAATAATTTATTAGATAATATAACGATACAATTGTATACCATGTACTATAAAATTTACATTTACATATCTATCATTTTGATATCGCATATCTTCTGTATTCTATATCAGTGCTCCGCAACCTTTTATCACCCACGGCACAACTAAGCGCTGCTCAAAAATTCACGGCACACCGCAAGAACAAATGTATAATTTTCATAAACAATGTCTTGTTTTTTTATCTCATCAATTTAAAACAGTAAGCATATGTTTAAAGATTATGACCAATCAAACCCATTTAATTAGACTAGTCAGGTGGTTTTTAACCTTTTCAAGGTGATGGAACACTCTTGATGATAAAATTCTTGGAAGAAAAAAATAAAAAACCAATATATACTTACATATTTTTGAAACTTACAGATAAGAAAAATGACGAGATGTAACTAAAAAAATAATGAAACTTCACGTCATACAATAGACTTCATACAAAAAATTATCAACGTCAACTGAGCTATCGGTTTTTGTTTATTTCAGTAATATTAGGTATAATATGATGTGGTACTGCTTATTTCTTCGGTCATATTTATTTTGTAGTTTTTATGTAAGTAAATTTTGATTTTTTGAACTTTTTTTCGGACGCATTGCGCCGCGACACACTCAACATCGTCTTGCGGCACACCGGTTGCAGAGCAGTGTTCTATATGTTGACCTTTCTATAATACAAAGATGTTATTAAACAAAAAGAGGTTACCATTATTTATTTATCAGTCATGGAAATTGTTCAATTAACATTTAATATTTCACGTTTAATGTTTTTTTCCTTTCACAAGAACTTAAAAAAAACTTAATTAGTTTTTGAATAATTTTCTTAAAAATGATGAAATACGATTAAAATTTAACATAGAATACTTCCCTAGGTGATATAGTAAAAAGTATAATTTATGTCGCAGTGAAAATCAACCAACGATTATCTTCAATTTTTGAGTTACTTCTTATCATACTTAGGGGAAACAAGGCTAGTTTAACACTTTGTTTTTAATTTATTTTCAAAATAACGTAATTTATAACGCATCACTGACGATAAAAGATCTAATGATTGAAGTTATAACAAGTTGATCAGTTGCCATTCATAAAAAAATACTGTTATTCATTTATGATTATGTAAAGTAAACTCAATGTTTGTTATGTGTGTTTTTTTAAAAAGAATTCGGTGGTAACTTTGTGTGACGTTATTGTTAATATTACAATTAATTTATCAACTTTGTTATTCTAGTGGTTGGGTTATTCGGTATGACACGTGTTTCGCCTAGTAGACTTTTAACGGAGAAAATCTTGAGTTAAACGTTAAATCAGGGGTGACTAATCTGTCTCAAGTGTGGCCTTTTGACTGAAATAAACACATACAAAAATAAATAAACTTCATTGTTTTCCTTCTTCTATGATTCTTAAATGCAGCGTTATTTGATTTTAAGATGTATGAATGCGGCCTTCCGTCAGTAAAAGGTTCGTCACCCCTGCGTTAAATTGTCACAAATATTTTTATCATATTTTTTTTTAAATAATGAATTTACAGAACTACCTCTATCAGAAAATGCAATACGTGAGTTGTTCAAAAAACTAGTAATGTATCCTATGTTATCTGAAATAAAATATTTAACTTTTTTAATTATATTTAGACGTTTTTTAAATCGTTAAAATTTTTTTAAGTCAGGAACCTTAAATTGAATGCTTAAATTCCACCTGTTTCAACTAGCCTTGTATCCCCCCGCACACACGTGGTCATTAAATATTCTGTAATGTGTATGTAAAATTCACAAAATTATAAAACGGAATAGCCTGATAGAAACTATCATTGGCTACATTATTCGTATTATTATTTATTGTCATAATAATAATTGAGGGCATTCAGGTGTATTATCCATCTTCGAAGATAATATCATATCACTGTATCTCAAACTCTTACACTATCATTTAAGTTTAAGTTTTTAAATGTTGAGTGATTGTTTCTTCCTTTGGTGCATTTTACGAAAGAGTTGGCACTGTTTAAAAAATGTATTTCTAAAATTGGGTTTTTCTTAGTTTATTCATAAGATCGTATTCAAAGTAATATAAAAAAATGCCATTTATTTTAGTTTAAGCATGTTATTGTTAAATTGATTTATTTATTTGATGAATTTGATGAATGGTGCAGTTGGTAGCGTCGCTGGCTACGGTTATGGTAGTCCTCCCTCTCACCCATTCCATCCTCACGGGACGTAGCGAGAGCGATTAGCTAACCACTAGTCCTCTCATAGCCCTTCTTCTATCCTTACTCTCTTCGAAAAAAGAGAAGTTGTGTAACAAGCAGTTCTCATAAAAAAGTATGTTAAGATACCTCCATTAGGAGATCATATATGCTCCACATTGGGAGCGGACATTCAAAAAAGTCGATTGATGGATGATAAAATTTCCTTCCTCCCATAAGATCTTAAAAAAGGTGCGTGTTATTCCCATCCTAGCACAATCCTGATATGTATTCTTTTTCGAAAAAGAGAGATTGAGCAACTGAGTAACAAGCAAGCAGTTCTCGTAGAAAAACTTCTGTTGAGGTTAAGCTCCACTAGGAGTTTATATTATCCATATTGGAAGCAGATATGCTAAACGAAAGTAGCGAAAGAATAATGATAAGTATATGAAGTATGCGTACGGTGGAAAAGAGTTTTCAAAAAAGTGTAAAGTGCTATTAGCAACTTTGAATATACAATTTGACTAAACTTTGAAATTAGTAATTAAGTATTTTCATTACAGATACCAAAAAATATTGAGAATTTACGTGCAATGTGCAATGTGGATTGTGTTATTTTAAATAATTTATTTCCATGCAAAAATGTGACTCATCGACTTAAAATAATATACCTACATAATGAAGAATCATTTCCGCTTAAAAATATTCATTCTTTTGACCGATACCTACTCCTTATTTGAAATGCCACACTTTTCATTGAAATAGAGAAATCAGAAAATACTTTAGATGCAGTAATAAATAAATCTTGTCTGTTATATAATCGAGTCATTTCACAAGCCATATATACATATATTATAATATTTCAAAACTATGTTTTTCCGTTGTAAGCACATGATATTACCACACTTTTGGGGAATCTTTGGTTCGTCACAGCAGACAGCCGCGCTCCCTAATATATTATGAGAAACATCGATAACAGCCATTGTGTGCAGGGCTTAGTCAGTTTGTGTGATCGCAGCGTACGTACGTCCATCAAATAATCACCAATTACAGGTCGTAAAATGAAACTATCAAAGCCGCATTATTCAATTTGAAAATACCCAAATTGCAGTCTTCCCACATCTACGCACAGAATGGAAGTGTCCCACAGCCCATGAGCGTAACAAAATTGAATGTTCTATTACACATTATATTTACTTCTATGTTGCAGGGATGCATGTTTTTATTACCTGTAAAAATAGGTTGGATTATAGTTTTACATTAGCATTTTACAATAAAATACATCTTCATTGGAGGGAGTAATTTCAATTTAATCGTAACTCATTTCAATAATTGAACACAAAACTTAAATTTGAATTGTTGAGATTTTGTACATTTCCATGTATTTCGTCACTAATGATTCGGATTTCGCCTTTCGGCATCTTCAGGTATTCGAGCACACAAATGAACTCAAATTGACGATCAATGTTTGACAAAACTTAAGTTTTGTAATTGAGAAATAAGCCCGATTAACTCTTAAATTACATTATGTAACTTATTTAAATGTCTTTTGTGTAAACCATGTCCACGCATGTGGATTATATGAACTCAAAATGGAGCATTTCAAATCACTTTTTTCAAAGAGAGTTTAACGATGTTAAGTGTCAATTCTTGTTAGAAAGGCATTATATTTATAAAAATAAAACAATTTTTTGTACTGATTTAATATAAACCCATCGCGAGCATTTTTGAACTCATGATTAGTTGATGAGCAGAGAAGTTGTGAGCTAATTTTCCACTTTCTACGCACCGTTCTCAAGATCGGATATGGTCGGTGAGATGGAATGAAAACATCACCAACACCAATGCATTAGATTGAATCCATAAATCGGTTAAAAATAAAACCCTTGGTTGCACAACCGAATATAAATCGGCGCTGCCATCTGATACACATGAATTTTGCGAGACGTGCTCCGATGATTCATAAAAACGGCTTTACCGAAAATTGAAATCCTAAAATTTAAGTTTCTATTCTCGAGCGAGCCAAAGACCTAACTATCTATATTTTGTTGAAATCGCGGAACTGTATAGTATGTAAAAAATCGATTTTTATTAATATTTCCATATAAACATTACAAATTAAACACGTTATTATATCTAAATTTGTAAACAGTTGATTCATCGTATAACAAATTGTTCAGTAGACTGTAAAAAATACTCATAAAATCACTGATGAGTATTACCGTGGGAAGCAAATATTGTGTATTATTAACGATGACAGCTGTTTCCACATCCCAGGCATCATCAGAAGTGTCTATAATATGTGACTCTATCGACAGCCGTTTAAATGTTTAATAAAATCACGAAACGTCATCTCGTTTTGCTGTTCACATGTTATTATTGCTAATCTACAGGCAAACTGTGAAATGTTGCATTTAAAACTGGACTTTGTGATCACTTAGTGTTAAATCAGTGAAATCGTCGTAACAACGCACACTGTGTTGAAGTTGCATTGCTGTTGGTTGTTGCAATAGTAACCCAAAATATGCAATAATATAATTGTCACAAATGCGATACCAAAATCTCTTCTTTATCAAAATTTTGCTTCAAATTACCGTGTTACTTCACTCAAAAGATTGAGCGGAAAATTAAACAAATCAAAAGATTCAACCGAAAATGGCCATATCGAAAAAGAAATAAGAGATAGAAAAAATATTAAATAAAACTCGAAATACCCCTTACGACTTTACATCATCCTGCTCTGTCTTCTTTAAAATGAGATCCAATCATTAACTCATTTTCGTATTTTTTGAGGGTTACGTCAATTGGCCAAAATACAGTCGATATTGTGTTTACAAAGATCACTAAGTATGAGTTTAACAAAAAAATCTTTACCTAATAAAACAGAGAGGTCTAAGACATTCTTTCGTTTTGTGAATAACGTCTGGAAATAGTTTTTTTATTATTTTTAACAGATTACAAAAGCGGTAAGTAATATGATATCGCTGGATTTCATTATGAATTCGCATGGTTAACATTCATGATTTTAATAAAATATTTGAAAAATTCAATGGACAATATATGCATTCAATCTTACGCATACCATTACCGTTTTCAGTACCATCAATAAACTGGACTTATTTTTTACAACCATATCTGGTTTGTAGTCAGTCGCTCAACTGGTCCTTTCAGAGTGGGTAAGTATAGAATGATGTGATTAATAAAGAAATAGTAATTAGCGTCCCGCTTTCATAATCGGATAAGGGTGGGTGGGAGAGTATGAAAACATCAAAGAAATCTATGCATTTTGAAACAAATCAATTATATGGTTTGAAATATCAATGTACTCCCAATGTGCCCGCCACCGCAATTAGGTTATGAATCACTGGTCGAGATGGATGAATTTTTCGTTTGTGACAAGTTTCGATCTTATTTAAGAATCAACAGCAATAATGCAGATTAGAGTTAAAAAAACTTCTACGAAAATTCCACAACAATTTTGACATACCTATTATTAATAGAAAAGCACGACTAGACAGCGTGGTGTCACTATGCCATTAGAAAATATCACTTACTCCTACTCTTCACGGTGCTTCCTATTTTAAAATAATAATGTAGACTCTTTACTTGGCATTGAATTAAGTCATTTGCCCATTTTTTAACTGGGTTAATTAAAATATGACCCATTTTTCAGTTAGTAAGATGAAGATTTCTAAAAAAAACTCGTCTCGCCGTTTTTAATTTTATCTCATTATATCGGGCTCTCATCTCGTCTTCAAAGCGTACACGCCACTCACTGTTTTTAGTTTTTAACCTGTTTATTCATTTTATATCGTTTCTTTCATATTTTTAATTTTCCACTGACATTGAACGCTAATAAAGTTTATGTAGTTCCCACATTTAAAAGAATACATAATATGAAAATTGACGTTGTCTTCCTTAAAGTATCAGCAGAAATTAATTCACGTTTGGATAAAGACCACCCGACAGAACCTTCACTTTCACCACCGTTTTTATACATTTGAGTTGTAATATAAATATAATAGAAAAAAAAATCATTATCTCCTCTTAATACTAACTTAATTATTTAGCAAAATATATCCATTTTTGGCGATATATTATTCGTATTTTTTTGTTTCTATTTTATTTTTATACTTAGTATAGCACCATCAACACATTAATCGACGCAAGTAGATCGCTTTTGATTTTTTACAATGATTATTTTTTTTTTTAAATACATGTCACGAAATATTACCATAGAATGTAACATGTCTAATAAATGAAAAATTTATTTGAATGTATTGATTCTTTCAATTAAGAAAAAAATACACTTGAATTATTACAAATATATTTAATAAGTCACTTTTATATAACGATAAAATAACATACTTAATTCCTGTAGAAAACATACAAGTAAGACGGGGAATAAAATTGAATGAATTGGTTTTATAAACATTACTACGCTAATTTTCCATGCATAAATAAATATAATATGTCGTAATACAACTGAACACAACAAATTGAAATATGTATCAATATAAATAAAAATACGTTTGAAAACAAAAACTAAGCCCAACAAAATACGATATGATCAAGTCATAAAGATTTATACAAGAATACTCATATTTTGGCTTTAATGTTTTATGTTAATCTGATTTAACCGTCATCAATTATAAGAGCTTCACTTTTAATAACGCTCTTTACATGTGAATTTCGTAATTAAATTCATAAGTCAACAACCCAAAAAGGGTTGCGTCAATGTCACCTATTATACAAAATGATCTTTTTATCCCAAGCACTAGTCTACTAGTCAAGCGTGGCATAGACAATGAATAAGTGGGTAAAACATTCTAGGGTATCTAGGGAGGTCCCGTATCGGGAGATCACCTTCAATTGTCGCTCCCCGCTTTTCGCCGTCTGTCTGCCAGGGCAACAGACGAGCCTACCGTCCCACCCCCTCGCGGCTGGAAAATATTTACCATCACTGAGTTGGCACAAACAGTGCTGATTTTATTTCAGTCTGGGGCTTAATTATCGAGTGGTTAGAGGAATCTGATTTAATCATAAACAAATGTGAAAACAATTTAGGCCGCGCATCACTTTATCGCACAATTCCCCATCACCCACATATCTTGTTCGATTACTTCATTAATTACGTAAACTCGTGCCACTGTGGTTCATATTGTATTACGTCTTGTAAACGAAATAAATCAACTTTCAATGAATACAAATATTGAATAAAAACTCTTCAGAATGTAAGCATAAATATTTCAACCAATCATGGGTACATTTTATACCCTTCTCGGTGACATTTACTCTTGGACAATTACGCTTATCTCACGAATCACCTTCTATAATGGAAAAAATCTACTTAGTAAATGTAATATTATGGTTATGTAATACTATTATTTAAGTTTAATTAAAACGCTCTTTGGAAAAATATTAAAACACATTTTTAATTAATAATAACTGGATTGATTTCGCTCATTCGAGTTGACAATACTCACTAACTAAGCGAATGCTAAGTGCTAGTTTTTTAATAGTTTCATTACATATTATGTAACGCCATATTTTTAAATACGTTACGTCAAATTATTATGTTATTTCTATCATAGATATAGATGTTAAAATCATGCCTGCATGTTCTCTGTGAGATTTTCACCTTTTTTTTCTTTATTTGAAATGCTGGATAATTTTCATTTTTAACATATGTTTTCATTTGGTGTATAAGTTCTAGCAAAAGTCATTATTCGAGCATGGAGTGATTAGTAAAATCATATAAATAGCTCTCCGATACGATGTCCCGACATCCCGTTAGAATCCGTATCGTGCAGCTAGTAAAATATTATATTATTTATAATATCCAAAAGCTTTCTGACATGCATGTTGTTTTTCTTTGTTTTCGTTAATTCAAGTAAATATGGAATGCTTGAACCGAATTACGAGAAGCAAAGGCGTAAGTCTGGGCCCTTAGTCCTTCGAACCGGGGCGGTGCGGTGACCTCAAAGTCGAACAGCAGCTGTCGGTTGTAGACTCGTCCTTACGCGCCAGGGGTGAAAAAAAAATCTCTTACGAAACAGCCGTCGAGGGCAAGCGTAAGGCACGAGTGTAAAATTGTACCGGCGGGAAAGTTACATAAGGCTCCGCTGCTCAAACTTTGAAACCTATATACTAGCTAGAGCAGCGATTGTCAACCTTTCATATCTCACGAATCACTCCCAATTTTCAATCTCGCCGGCCACTAACAAAAAAATACAAGAATGTATAAAATAATGATCATAAAAGTAACATGTTTTTATCATCAAATGGTATGTACACTTTATTAATTATAATTGATTAGTAAGAGCCATATTTGTTGCTGTGTGTTTTGAAATAAGTTTACGGATTCTTGGCTTAGCTACGTTACTGCAACAGCTTTTCGGACCACCAAAATGCTCTCCCGGACCACCGGTTGAACACCGCTGAGCTAGAGGTCTACTCCAGGTTACCACATTGCTCTTATGGTGGGTCCAAATCTGAGCATTTGTGCGCGCTATGAGTCATTGCTCAGGTGTGGCTATGCCCACATACTCCACACCTGAACAAATCATGTCTGATAGCATGCACAAATGGTCAGATGTGGACCCACCATCAGGGAACTTCGTATTTGAAATATGTTTCATATAAAAGAGGTATGAATGCATACTGCTGACATTCGATGCACGGTTTGCATCAAAAAAATCAGTAACTACATACCCACTCTCATTTTTGTATATCAACTTTGATGTAATGTACGATCACAAATTGGTTTCCTACCAAAACCCGTTGTGTATATGCTATTAGCTTTGCTGTATTTATTTCTAAGATTTCTTGATAAAATAATTTATTGTCTCCCATGTTTTGATGCAATGTTTCAAAAAAATATTTTGTTGAAATATTGATACTTATTACAATGATGTTTGATTTTTGCGTCATTAATATCAAATCTGTACTAGAATTTATTCATATCACCATGAATATAATTCTTCTTTTTTTTGTATGAGCGATGTAAACTAACTGTCAGTTCTAGTTCATCAGTGCCCTTGAATGCCTGATGTTTTTGAAAGGTGAAACACGGGTCGTTGGAGACAGTGAACGATTCAAACTTGTATATTGTAAAACTTATTATGTTGTAGAGGCCTGCACGTGCCCGGGCTTGGCCCGTGGGCCGGGCTCGGGCGGGTAGAGACAATTGATATTCGGGTTCGGACCGGGCCCGGGTAAGGGTGTGTTCTTCCGAAAAATATTTCTAACTAAGTTCGGATCATGAGTATTCTTGATAACTAAATACTGTTGATAACAAAAAGGCAATAAATAAAATAATTTATTACGTTTCGAATAGCATTGGACACAATAGAGTCTTTTATTTGATAAGTATGGAGTCATCATTTTACAATAGTAAGTTTAAATAGTTCTTAAATGAATAAAGTGTGAAATTCAGTATCTGCTTTCTATTCGTTTTAGATAGTCGACTGTTCCTTGTGCCGAAAAATTCATTATAGAAAAATATGAAAAATTCGTTAAAAATGAGTTTTAACGATATAAATAAAATGTTGAAAAGTGGTAACTGTGGTAATGTGTGGAAATCATTTCGTCAAATAATAGATTTTTCTACATGTGAAAATCTTGGGTAAGTACGTTAATCAATTTTATGCTTCTGTATTTTTTTTTTAAATCGGGTTTTTTTCGGGACGACATATATAAATTGACAAACAAACAAACATTCATTTTTATGTATATATAGATGTGTGAAAAGATTTATTATGACACTATTATATATTATGCTTTTCAAATATTTTATTTTATACATCTTAGTTTGACATTTTTCTTTTCGTAGTACCTTAATCTAGTATAACAAGCTTTAACTTTAGCACATTAAGTCTTCTTTGAAACGTTTGGTAGATATTAATTTTATTCGTTTACTCAAGATATTAAATTTCCAGTGATTTCAAAAAAATATTTCACAGGCGAGCTATATAAATAATAACATTGAAAAATCTAAGCCCGATTAAGAAGTTTTGTAAGTAACTAAACGACTTATGAAATAAAGGATAAAATAAACCCTCAAAGATTTCGAACCATTACTATTTATTTCGTAAAAATAATTATTGGATTCCCCAAATTTTGATATATTGAAATAAATACTCATTTACAAAAAATTAAATTAAAATATGATGTTTAATATTAGCCTTTGATAGAGTTTTTTTACCATGTTCGCTCCGAATGTGGAGCATATGGCCTCCTAATGGATGTATCTCAACATAAGTTTTTCTACGAGAACTGCTTGTTACTCAGTTGCTCAACTTCTCTTTTTCGAAAAGAGTTTGGATAGAAGTATAAGGATAGGACAGGACTAGTGGTTAGCTAATCGCTCTTGCTACGCCCCATTTTAAAGATTGGATGGGTGGGAGGGAATATTAATCATCACAAATATCCACGCCTACAAATACCAACAGAAATTTACAAATCAATTTATTAAACTTTCCGCACCGGAACTTGAACCCGGGATATCTCTCGTAGATGCTCGATTTGGAAACCATGTGCTCCTTATTGAGAGCGGACAAAGTTAGAAAATATTCCATGCCTACCAATAATCCCAATTTGGCTTAGAGAACTTATGTATTAATTGGTGATTCCATATAAATCTATAATGAAAGTGTTTATCATAAAACTCCTTTTCAGATTATAACTCCAAAGAATAAATTAATTTAAAATTTACGATGAGAAGCCTTTCTCGGTTGAAACCCCTGAATTCAATTTCATTTCAATTGCACTCGAATCAGTAAAAATGATGAAAATGAAATTTATTATTTACTTTCAAACATCAAAGCCGTTTTACAAACTGTGAAATAACACGTGAAAATAATTTCACTTAAATCCCTTGACCGCTATTTTGCTCTCGGTACTACGTACGGAGAAATAAAATTAGCCGGGAGTCTCAAGGCCGGCCGTAGCTCCTCGCGGCCCCATCCTCCACCCCAGGAGATCCGCAGACGTCTGGGGGGAGTCTGGCGCCCCCCACCGTTCAGGGATCCCCCCATACAACATTGTAGTACTGTTACACACAGTCTGTCAAAAGTGACTCAATCGCTGCTTCTCGCATTTTCTCATTCATATTATTGTTATTATTCAAATTGGTTGGATAATGACGAGACTATCAGGCGACTGGAGCTTTTATTCAAAATACCATATTTTACATGATTATACTTTGTATTTTTTTACATTAGTCATAAATGATCTCTTTGTCTTCCAGACTAGACACGTTATTAAATACAATAGTTACCCAAATACAACACGATGTTCCTAACCAATTGTATTATTTTGTAGAAATCAAACAAATAATATTTTGGGTATAGTTTAAAAAAATGAGAAGTGTATGTACAGAGTTTCTAACAAAGTACTTCTTGCGGTGTATTCATAATAATAGCTGTTTGGCGCGTTTGAGTATACTGACAGCCCACAGTTGCATACTTGTCAACATTTGTATTCATCCTTTTTTCCGTACTTATCTTGTAATTAAGGCATGTATTTAAAAATAATTTTTCATCATGTTTTATAATGTTTTAAAATTATTTTATATATATATATATATATATATATATGTCGAGTTAAATTCGAGGCCGTAATGTATTGGAGAGAAATGGTACATCCTACTGTGTTATTTTTCTATGTACATGCATTTCATAATTTACCCTTACGACAATAAAAATTAAATTCTGATAAGTCATAAGCCATTTAAAGGAATATTTATACAAGGAATCAAAGAAATGTTTTGGATATAATTCTTATCCATTTCCCAGAAATACAGCACCTTCCATGAATCTAATAGTAAACAGATTCCACCACTATGCCATTGTTAGGAATTTAACAATATACTTAGGTTACTTAGGTACTGTAATGTTTTTAGAGCATCATATATTGATATTTAACCATAGCGAATGACGAATGGCGATCGATAATTTATTTGTATTCATTTTTATTTTTTTATAGTATCTCATATCGACTTGTAGTTCGGAGAGTTAATCTGTAAACTGTATTTTGATACTTCTATGTCACCGTAATTTACTGGTATTAGTAAGTATCCTATGATATGTTAATAAACTTTTGGCTTAACGGCTATTTCCCGATTTACAGAGCTTTTACTACTTATCTGTCTTCTGTAGCTATCTCAACAACAGTGCAAACAATGTGAGATCTTTGGAAAAGATACTTACACAAGAGCTTTTAAAAGCTTTGGCGCACTTTAGAATCCAAATGGAAAAATATCGATTGCATATAATTCATTATTATCAACCACATTTTAACTTGCATTTTTTAAATGAATTGTGTATTTGATTTGAAGCAAACAAAAATCTGTGTAATGTGACGTGATGCTGAATTAGCAAACAATTCTATATTATATCAATTGTTAAAAAAAAATATATGACATTGCTGCTTAAAATAGCCAAGGCGCCAGACTAATTAACTGGGAGTGATCTTAGACATATCTCTTCGCTAGGATAGAGCTGTTACCACTATACTACAGAGACCGACGATTATATCATTTTATGAAAATAAATAAAACAGTTTAATTAAGTATGACTTTTTATATACTTCTGGTCACGATCGACCATGAAATGCTCCACTGGTAACTTGTAGATAACTGACGAAGTTCTGGATATTGCCATCAAGATTAAAACTATAAATAATTTATTAAAATATGTGCAATTTAATCATTTGTATTATATGTGAATGTAATAATCTCGCTATCAAAATAAACCATTTACTTTCATAAATGGTTATATTTCGTTAAAAACTGACCAATTAACATTCCCTGATAAGAAACCGATAAACCAGAGTTATATCATTGGAAACTCATCTCCCGTAATGGATACTGTCCATTTAGTGATAAGGTGGGTCCCGTCGCCGGCGTAAGTATAACGTCACTGGCAGGTCTATTTCCAGAAATTGCTACGCCCTCAAACTGATTGAAAGCGAATTAAGTCAACCAAGTCTATCTCGGGGATTTATTTTGTACTTATTTCACTCCCAGTGGGTTAATATTGCTATTGATTTGATAATATAGATAACCTACGTACTTTTTTTAAACAAAATATCCATGTTTAATGTGTGGAATCAAAAAGGATTATCCGGCTAACTTTAGTAATGATAAAAAATATGAGAAGACCCGAATCGAAGAGAGGCGAGTGGCTGGTTATCGACGTCCTGGAAGGGCTGGGATCTCAAACAAACACCATTTCAAATCCGGTTTAACACTTATTTATTTTAATCGAAGATGCAGTGGCTTAATACACAAAAATAATCTTGACACATAAAATTGAATCTACATTTACATTTACTTAACAACTGAATTTACTTCAAGTTATAATGGAAGTAACACGACAAACGATTTTAAATTAAGTCCAATTTCAAAACAAATACAAACAATCCACAACGTCAATGGTGCCGACCACACTGGCCGGCAGCTCCCCTCCACTCGAATGCTGGTAATCGACTACTAACACATAAAATCTAAAGGACTCACGCACCGTCGAAGCCACCCCTTTCCGTCAAAAATGGACTGCTATTGACAGAGCGCCCCTCACTACAAGCGTTGGGTCTATTTCTCGGAATCATTGTCATTAACGCTGTTATTTCAAACGAATGATATTGAAACAATATTTTTAATTGCCACTAGGAATGTAAATTCATGTGTATTCTCAATATAAATTCCAGTTTCTAGCTTTTATCCACCATCAAAACATATTTACTAACCGTAAAAAATATTCGAAATGACAAGTAAAACGTAATTTTTCATCGAATATAAATTGACGTACTTATACCATGTATGATTGAGAAATAAATTTAATATAATTCATTCCGATAAGCAACATTAATCTTAAACAATAACGATAATTGGCTTGAAATACCGAGAAAGTATTTTTGTAATATTCAGGAAATAATAGTAAATACAATGCTTATCAGAGTGCAAATATCTCGATGATTCACAATGCTATCACTGAAATTACTTCAATCAGTGCGCCCCTCGTCGTTTATATTGGTATTGTAGTAGATACTCTTACTAACAAACCACCCCAAAGTAATATCGTGCACCTAATCCAATAGACCGCAAATAATCCAGGGAACACATCCCTAACTTGATCGCCGAGCTTGCATCCCTCTCTACGCTGGCAAAGCTTCAATATAAGTTATTTCATATTACCTCAATAAACGAGCGACTGTTTCGATTTTACTTTGCGTCTTGGCATTGCAATATTGAAATATTAAATTACTTACATATTTATGAATACAATCGCGTATGACGATTACAAAAATAAAAAAAGGTATCTAGCTACCCAAAAGCAACGGTGAGATAAAATGATTTTGAGATAAGTATGGCAATGGATTGCTGTAAGCTAAATCTGTATATACAATAATAAAACACAGATTTATATATATACTTAAATTTTATCACCGCATTAAAAATAAAACCTCAACTTCACATTTTTTTATTACCGTGAACTTCAAAGTATCAGTGAGATAAGTGAAGTCAGTAGATACAAATAATTATATACAAAAAAAACTCTTACATACTATTATCCTCTATCATAATAAACTGTAAAAAGAACTAAATAAAACTGTAATAAACGATTTCAAAAGTATGAAACAATTTGTTCAATTATCTCGAAACCAGTGTTTTAAATTTATCTAACTGTTGCTTTCAGGTAGCGATCTGTCCGTCACACAAAAACTCTTAAACAGTCAAACCTGGCGCCATTTTCGGTTCACTGGATCTTTCTCTCCACTATTAATGAGTTAAAGAAGCTAAAATAATTTGGTAAATTTCAGCCATGGTAGTAGTAGAGCCAATGATGCCATAATTTGATTTATCAAGATTGTCTTTCATTGTTAAAAAAAATGTGTTAGATATATTAATTTAGAAAATAGTAAAGTAAATCGAAAAGACAATTTTGTGTTTGGAAAAATATTCTTATCACGGTGTTGCTCAAATGAAATTGGGCCAAAAAATAATATATTAAATGTGATAATTAGAAACTGTGCCTCCCATCGTGCATTTGTTTTGTCATTGTCAATACAACAGACATTTGCGATAATATTGCTCTACTTTTCAAATATGAGATTTTTTACCTTCTCTGTTGAACATTTTTATACGAAAATGTTGATTGTTATATCTGTTTCTTGACTGAGTAAAATTATTGTATTAAAATAATGAAATCGTATTGTTTATATTTGTTCGATTCACATGAGGCAATGCGAATACAAATAATTTTTAGGTAAGAGAGGAAGTATAATATAGGCTTATATATTCATATATTGATATAGTAATCAACAGCAGCAGTGATAAATATTGAGAAATCTTTCATAATGTGTACAATTTTAATTTTCTAAATGAACAATTAGATACTGTATAAAGTCGTGTGACATAAATTTCAATGTTTTTTTAAGTGTATAACAAGCTTAATACGGGCTCATCGAATGCAGAGAGAATCTATCTCTCCCCTTCAAAGTCGATGAAGGAATTTAGCAACAGACATTTGCAACAGTTGGCCCGTTATTAGCCGCGTCTGTTTACCCCGCTAGCTCAGACACTGAACTCGTCTGGACATTTTTATTCAAACGTAAATAATATTCATCGTAATAGTAAATTTTCGATCAACGACTTACAAAGTATTTAACTTGAACTGTAATAAAATCGATTAGGGTGACTGCTATAGTAATTGGACACTTAAGGAAGTACTTTTCTTTAACAGTGTATAAGTAAAAAAAAAATAAGTATGTAGGAAACATGTAAGATATGTAGAGATGAGGAATTCAATGAGCTTCAAGGAAATGAACACAACAGTAATAAAAACAAAAGTTTTAGACTTAAACATAGTAATTGGACGCATTTACTTTTTAGATTAGTTGTTGTACCACTATTTAAATCTCAATGAAGATTGACAGCTTGTAGTCTCTCACGCTTTCCTTTCCATATCTACATTTTTATTGTTTTAGCAAAGTCACATTTTCTACTATGCTCCTACACCTAGCCTCTCGTCACAAATCTCCAAGTTATATTTATATGTGTTATAAATGATTGCACTTTGTGTTAGATAGTATTCACTTGGTACACTTGAACTTTTTATTGCAATAGTTTGCATATGGATTAGATAGTACTAACTTAATACACTCAATCTTTGATATTAATAGTTTCCACTTAGTCACGGATTCTTTTAACAAAGTGAGTTAAGTTGTAGCAGGTTATGTTAGGGTTGGTCTGGTTTAGTTTGTGTAATATATTTTTTAATGAAATGTCATTTTTATTACAGCTTCGTCCATTTATCGATTTCAAAGTATGAGTATTTATATTGAGTGAAAACTGTTTTATCTATGTGAAAATATTTTTTCGTATGTTTAATATATTTCTTAAATGTAAAATATATTTTATTATGTGGGATCACTTTATTTTTAGTGAAAGAATTTGTTTTTTGTGGAATGTATTTGTTATAAGTGAAAACTATTTTTATGAAAGTCAATATGATCTAAATAAAAGTGCAATTAATTGTAAGCGTATTTATATTAGGCTGCCTTTTCTCCCAAGGTGGTGATGTCATATTATTATAGGAACGTCCCCTTAAGATTTTAGAATCATCGATAGTAGATTATGTATTTATATCGCGTAAATAAAATATTCATAGCAAGCAACTGGTCAAAATTTCTGAATAATCTTTGGAATGACCGATCCAATTGCACAATGATAATACATTAAGTTTATTGAAATATCGAATATTACTCTGAACATAATTTACAAGCACAAAAGCTTGTGCCTTTGATTGACGATTCATCATGTGAATTCTTTCTGATTTAATTTCTGTCTAGACGTAAGAATGCGAAACATTTTTTGTTGTTGACAGACTGCTCATTGCCAGTACTTATAATTTTAACAATTTTCTTCATTGATTAAATTTCATTTTCCACAGGTCAATATTTAAGTGGTTAATCTTGATTTTAAAATATATTAACGTCATAATATACATGAATGAAATTTTGTTTATTAAGTATGTAATAATCGGTGCAAGTAAGAGGCTGTGGGTTGTCACTTAACCCAAACGTGTCAGACAGGTCTTGCTATAACTAGAATAAGATAAGTGAGAGAAGAAACAATGCTGCGTATTATTTTTAATTGACCACAAATATAATGCGATTGTTTTTTACAACAACAAAAATCTTTTAATTATTAAATATAGCGTTATATTCATTCTAACAAGTATGGAATTTATGTTAACATTAATTCCACAGCTTCTTTTTTACTGGAACTGAAATGCAGATCGACATATATGTGAGAGTGCCTCTAAAAATAAGTAGTATCGACAATGCATTTGCAAACGCTTTCTGGGTATTATTAACATGTGCTTGATGACAGAATTCTAGATTCGATATCTCGGCCAGAAGGATGGTGTACCTTCGTCCCTTAGAATCCTTTGGCAAATACATGGCAGTGAAAAATTATTGTCGCAATGAAAATCTTTTAATTTTTTATTTGGCACTTATCACACGTTAAAAGGAAAGCAGATATTAAAACAATATTCTGATACAATGATAACATAAAATATTACATAAGGTTTATGAAAAAAAAACAGAAAAGGAATTAAATAAAAAAAGAGTTAAATAGGTACAAACAGAGACATTCCAGCTCGTGTATGACATAACAAGTGGTGTTGATTGTCAAATTCTAATTGGAAAATTTTAAGGAGAAAATGTACTATTGTCACGCACCCAATGATTCCGACAGATATGTCAGTTGAATTCAAACGTCCGCAGTTTTCAGTTTTGCAATGACTATCAACAAACCACATGGATAATCGCTACAAGTGTGTGGACAAAAGATGGAAAATCCATGTTTCTCACATAGACAGCTGTATGCGGCCTGCTCACGCCTCGTAAAACCTTCTGATTTATTCGTGTACGTACCAGATTAACAGAAAACAAAAAATGTTGTATCAATGAACAGAATTAAAACACAAACATTTTCTTTCTTTGAGCGGTATTGCAGCGCATGCCGAGTACGCCCTAGTTTTTTTTAACAAAACACATTATTATTCATGGAGTATAATTAAGATTTATTTAATCTTCAAAAAGAGCTTTTGTTCCCAATCGTCTTAGATAATAATTATAAATAAATTTGAATGTCAATATAACAAGCAAATAAAATAAATATATCATTGAGCGTATGCTTGTCTAGACTTCGATTAAATACAGCTTTGTATATACAATGAATGTAGGTACATTCACTATTTTTTAATTGCCTGTGGTTTCTTCACTCTATATTAATTTCCTTTGCATATAAAGATAACGTTTCCGCCAGTAAACGTTTAAAAAATCTTCAATATGCGTTTAATGGCTCGGATAATCATATTATTTATTATAATTAACATAAAAAATAGCACGCCTATTTTATTTTCTTTCCGTCTTGCATAAATATACATTTATTATTGTTGTTATAGTTTGTTTAAACTTTCAAATTTACTTTTTAAATTTAATTGAATTTTGTATTAACAAAGGGAATTACATAAGAATAAATATAATTTAAGACATCGACTGAGGGTGCTTGATGGAATTTCAATATTAAATTTGGATTATTGAGATTTTGTACACTTCCATGTATTTTGTCACTAACGACCCGGGTTTCGCCTTTCGGCATCTTCAGGCATTCGAGCACACGAATGGACTCGAACTGAGAGACAGTAAACAGTGTCTAACGCTTATATAGAAGATACAAATGCGACAAATATCATTTACGAGGCAATACATTATACGTCTGAGAGCCACACCGATACCTGAGTTAAAATATCGGAAATCACCCTAATCCTTATTTTGTAAACACCATATTAACAGAGAAATGATATTTGTCGCATTTGTATCTTCTATATAAGCGTTAGACACTGTTTACTGTCTCTCAGTTCGAGTCCATTCGTGTGCTCGAATGCCTGAAGATGCCGAAAGGCGAAACCTGGGTCGTTAGTGAGAAAATACATGGAAGTGTACAAAATCTCAATAATCCAAATTTAAGAATAAATAGTTTAAAAAAATTCAAAAAATTAGAATATAATTTAAGACAGAGTATTTTCATGTATGTCAGTTCGAGTCCATTCGTGAGCTCGAATGCCTGAAGATGCCGAAACGCGAAACCCGGGTCGTTAGTGACAAAATACATGGAAGTGTACAAAATCTGAATAATCCAAATTTTATACATATTATATTAGTTATACCAAAATGTTCCTTATTTCAAACTCTACCGTATGGCAGAGCACTTTTATTTTTATAAATTATACTTTTACTTAAAAACAGTTTTATACAAACAAACTAAATGAAAAAGGTATAGCATTTCAAACATTTGACAAACTTCAAAGTCCAATTACTCAAAACTAGTATTTTTTAGTTAGTGTCTTCTTTCAGAACAACAAGGATATCATCTGAGTTAAATTAATTTTGAACGTTTACATAAAAATAATCATTTCATACTGTATCAGTATATAAGCACGATACTGTCATTCAGCTGCCTTGTCTGTTTAGTACCGTTGGAAAAGTAAAGCCATTTATGTTACTATAAATACGCGTCTCGCATCTTCTTAACTAAGATAACCCTACTGACGAGAAAAACCAATAGCTTTTGGGGAATT
Source organism: Himalopsyche phryganea (assembly GCA_022494535.1). Taxonomy (NCBI): domain Eukaryota; kingdom Metazoa; phylum Arthropoda; class Insecta; order Trichoptera; family Rhyacophilidae; genus Himalopsyche; species Himalopsyche phryganea. The sequence continues at coordinate 1,097,568 of JAGVSL010000109.1, forward strand.
ATTAACCGTCATTCATGCAACGGAAATAGTCAGTATTTATTTACATGTTTGTTTATCACTTTGATATTCAATTCATCTCGCCTTATTAAAACCGCCATGTCTGTGAGTTGTGAGGTATGAGTTTTTCACGATCTAGACAAAAGAACCGGTCTGAAACGGAAGTACTCTTCACCGATCTCTTTAATACGCAGCTTGGTGTTTCGTTCCCTGATGCGTAGATCTCTAAACAACCTTTGTCTCCGACCGCCGTCTGGGGCAGATATCTCAAACAATTTTGATCCAATTAATGAATAAATAATTCTGAATTTACAAATATGATAATAAAGCGATACATATTTTATAAATTAAGGACGGCACCAAGATTTTTTTGAAATATCGTAATAACATAAAGTGTAAAATCACTGATTTAAACAATAGAATTTATAATATTAAAACGATATATGTAATATTGTGTAAATAATTCTAAAATATGTTTTGATTTATAAGTATTATATTAAATTGAAGGTGTGTCTACTCGAGTGCCTGACCGCTGATCTAGACTCGCTGCGCTGTTTAGAAAAGGCAAAACTATACGCGTAATTTTGCGCTGCGTTATATTATACATTATTATGTTAGGGTAAAAGTCCACGCACACGTTGTCTTTTTCCACGAGCGTGTAAGAGTGTCTGTCAGTCTGGTGTGCCCCAAATAGCTCCGACCAACAATAATAACACGACTAGAAGCGAGAGTAAGTAGTGGTGATGGTGAATGCCCTTCGACGAGACGAAATTTCAGGTCGACCATTGTCTGATCCGGCCGAGTTCATCGGGCAGACTGAACCCGAATCTCTTCTCAGGTAATAAATCCCGCGAATCCGCGCGCCTTTTACAAAACTCGGCCGTGTTTTGTTTCGGTCGTTTTTTGTTTGTTGTTGTTTCTTCGCCGGCGATCTGCTTTTGAAATATTTTTGTTCGTTTTTCAAAAAATATAAACACGCCATGCTTTGCGAAGTTCGCCGGGTGATTGGATTGCTTATTTTTTATTTGCTGTTACGCTTCTTCAGTGCGAGATCAATATGCACCGGTTTTATTTGCATATATGCTCGCTTAAAACTGACACACATTGCTCCAACCTCGCATATAAGACAATTATCGCCAATTCAAATTCGTTTTCCGTTATTTATTATCCCCTGCTAGTTATTCATAAACGAATTTACATTGAAAATTGAAACCTACAGGAACGCAAACATACTCAGTGCCGTAGTTCCAATTTCATTGTTTTAAATAATTAATATTGACTCTAATTACCAAATATCAAGTGCACCTCGACATGTCAAAGTAGTTTACTCTATTTCGTACCAATCGAACTGTATCTTGCCTCAGTGTTGCGACAGTACGCCGTGCCGATACGGGATAGATAAGAAGTGAAACGGCTGTATAATATAAACATACAAAAATGCAAAAAAGTGGAATCATAAAAAATGCAAATATATTTAAGGTGTTTACTGTCAATTATTAGTGGAAACTCATTACATTTAAAAAATAAAAAGCAGTTTGTTTTTTAATACTTTCACATGCTCGTTGCGAGCATTATCAACTGATTTGAGAGACCGGTTCTGACCATAATAAATATGTGGAAGTACTACAAAACAAATTGTGTTTTATTTTTAAAATATTTAAATTGCTATGCGGACCGCAAAAAATGAACCACTGGTGGTCCGCAGAACACCGGTTGGCGACCTATGATATAGTGTAGTTATTAATACCAATTCTTTTACTTTATTCTTCATTACATGTGTTAATTTTCACAGTTAATAAAACTATTAGGATGTTCATTGATTCAATTTTACAAGGGGCGTCGATGAAACGTATTTTTTTCCATTATCTATTATAGCCCCCTTTCTATGAGAACAATTAATATTAATTGACGCTTTAATTACTTACCGCTATTTTTTTATCGTTCCATCGGATTATGTACCCTTTCTTTTTTGTAATTAATACCTAATTGACAAAAAACCGGCTGAATAAGCCAATAACGCCACTTAAAAATAATAAAACAATTCTTCGTAATAAATTTTATGGATTAAACTTTTGTTACATCATATGTATTATATTATTTAAATAATAATTTGATAAAGATTCACGTCGTCCAAACTGGAATGCCAATATTTTTATGTGTCTCATATTTTCCGCATGGTCAGTATGTATGCGGCCATATACTACAAACAAATTGATCAATAGTTTAATTATATTATATTACCATTAATTTAAATAAATTCTAACCTTAACCAGAGTGAGTTCAGACTAGTACTATTTTTGATGTATTTAAGTAAATTTTATCGGAACTTATTCGGTTAACTACCTTACCAATTCATCACATTGTAAAAGCAATTAATTTGTATTTTTTGTAATGTTTCGCTGTATTACATGGCTTACAAAAATGCGTAGACTTATGGTTTACTGACTGCTTTTATATATAACTACTGACCATTTATTGATATAGTTTTAGCATTTAGTAGGTGATGTTATGGTAGGCCACCAGAGTGTCACACTCGATTTCAGTGGAACTCTCAAGCAATCAATGGCGGATGTTCGTCATGTGTATTCAATTCTCTAGTCTTTATTATTACTCATAGCTAATAAGGCAAGCTAATTACTTCTAATAAAACAATGTAAGTAATTTCCATATCAAAATCAATTGCGATTGCATAAAACTTAAATTAGTATTGTCGCCTCATTAAAAAGTTATCGGAGAAAAGAAAAAAACTACCAGAGTTACTGCGAATTATTAAATGTGCTTATTTTCTTTTAAAATATAGCTTCAAATGTACGTACATACTTACAAATATTTAATACGCAGTTTTTTTTGTATACAATACATATGATTAAGATTGTTATAATGTGTACTTAAATATAAATGGCACGCGCTACGCCTGAAAAACAAAAATTGGCTTATTTTGGTACACCGATCAATTCCTATTTGCCATCCCTGATGTAGACTTTGCCATGGATTTTCTCATTTTTCCAGTGACGTCATTTATTTACGTTTACAGTTCACAATTGTTTTCTTAGTCACCCGATTCCACGAAAATCGTCTGATTCCCAAATTTTCTCAAATGCCACCAAAGCTAGACTTTTGGATTACACGGTGACTCATTTGAAAATACACTAAGCATTTTGGGGAATCAACTTATACGCATTACATAGTATATTAAATGCAAAATGAATATGAAGTAAATATCAATTTTATAATTCTTTAAATACACATTTTGTATTATAATTTACGAACCAATTATTCAATCAAATATAAATAAATCGATCGACATTACGAATTGCCAGTCAACATTGTGTCTTCGTGACATAAAGAATAATTGATTTTATGAGTAAGTGCCAAATTATATCCATCGCGAAAAGTACTATACATAAAACTTGATGAATGTTTAAATTGTGTTTATTTTGTTGACATAATCAAATATTTAGTATATCCATATATAAATATTATTGTTTCCAGCAAAGTTAATCCATTCAGCATTTGACAGACTACATACAAAAAAGTAAAAAGAATTTTGAATCTCAATAATCTTTCATCGTAGCGTTCATAATCATATTAAACACAAACATTGTGAATATGAGATTTTTTTAATAAATTGAAAAAAATTTGGTCTTATAATTACGTTATAGTTTAGTATAGGTATGTATGGACTGGAAAACTGGAAAATATTGTTGTTATGTCATAAGAAACCAACAACATTTCGAAATTTGATTATTGCAAATTTTAATGTATTAGTATAAAAATTCCACATTTTTCAGAATTCCAGAATTCGAAAAGAAAACGTTATTTAGAAATGGCATTTGAATATAAATTGAGTCTCATAGTTTTTGAGTTACGTGCTTTGCACACCGGGGTGACGATATCTAACAGTTGCACAGCAAGGGAGTATCAGACGAGACATGAACTTCGTTAACCCCCGATCGAGAGGGTAAGGAACCCGTCTGTCTGTCTGTCTGCCTCACATTGCTACTTGCTACCCCCTGCGATCCGATTGTCGTTTGGCTGTGCTGACCCCAGTAGCTAGTTTAGCCCTCGTAACTCGTAGCAGTGGCGAGAACACTCCCTGCTACCCCAATAATTATTGTAGACTCGCGGTAAGGAGAGGCTAAATCCGACTGTCATGGTCGCATGAGTCATATGAATTTGAATGAATTAATTCATACATTCATTGATCTATAAAATTAATCCTTCATAGAAGGGTACTTTCAATTGATACTCTTACTTTTATTATTTAATTAATTATTTCGAGAAATATTCTGAAGTGGAATATATGTGAAGAAAAATATTGGATTACACAGCTTTATAGTACACATATATTTTTTTCATAATGGCTTGTTTTCTTCAACATAATTAATTTATACTTTTCCCAACACCTTTCCAACAAAATAAAACGTTTTTATTGGGCTCTATGACGATAATAATTAAAAATTAAATCAAGAGAAAATCGCATCAATACATTCACATTTTTTTATATAGAACTACCATCCAAAATTATAGTTAAATAGAAAAACAAGTATGTGGATATAAATAATATATTACAAGAATCTTTCGTACAATATCAATATATCATAGTATTGTTTCATGAGTGACTATATATTGTATACACGCATTTCCATTGATTATTTATTTGGAAAAACAATTTTTCATCTTGTTACAATTCTACTTGGAGTTTTCCAATGAATATTTTGTTTTCATTTTTATCTATAAAACGAATCACCAGAATGTGCTTGTACTAACATAATATTGTAATTCCTAATTCTGTTTTTGTAAGAATTCCTTTAACACTGTTTCAATCTTTCATTTTTCTACGTTCACTATATCATTTTTACACGCATTATTTTGTACCGCTGTATTAAATGTATCGTGTACTCATTACTCCTCTTACAGCCAGCAATCATTACTAGACATAAAATCCATTATTTTCACATTCAATAAAACTTATCTAAATCAATACCACAATTTGATACGAGAAGAGTGTTTCTTCTAGCGATGTGTTGAGCCGCCGGAATTCCGAATGATATCTACAAGGAAATACTCGAAATGTTCACATCACCATTTCTCATCACCCAAATGTCATAAATGGCGCGTATTACTTCTTTTTTGCCATATGTGAATGCGAGAATTCCCCTTTTTGCGGTGATGTTACCATACCATCTTATATTCTGACTCTACGACCCTCCCATTTGAAATAATAAACTGCTCTCCATACAGTTTGTCGTGAATACAACGACATGCTATCTGCCCGCAATTGTGTCACATAGAAAGAATAGTTTTTCAACTCGAGCCTACCAGATGTGGCACTGACTTGTTAATTTTCGATTGAGACAGTAATACGTAAAAATTTATAGAAATAAGTCATACATACGTTTACAAAAATTATAGTTTCTTTTCGACTTACGACATGGCGACGATCTGCGACTCAGGATGTTGTTGGTAAACTGAATGTAAAACATTAAAATAATTTACATACGTGAACTTTCGATACATACTTGGCGACCCTTGAAAGCTTTTTGGAAAAAAGCGTTTTAAGTGCAATACAATATTAATTAGGTAGTTATTTAATATAAAATAAAGATTTACAAAATTTCACAAATATTTGGCTTACGACAGCAAAAGTAGTCCTCACTACGACTACCCAATAAATTCCACCTATGCCTCAGTTCTTTTTATATTTAGGTTAGTTAAATATATTCATTCATAATTCGACGGTGTTTTGACTAATTGACCTAAATCTCAAAATCGTAAATGTTCAGGAGAGAGTAAAAACTGTTTTTATCGAAAACATTATACGGTGAGTTGCGTTATTAATATTTGAAATGCACTCATGTAAATTCTCATGTTTGCAGATACGGGATTATATGTAGGGAGTGTCGATATAATAGTGGCTTACATCTAGTGGCCGGGTCAGAATTAATAAACCTAAAACCAATGTAAATCATGTCTCCCTTCGAAAAGTGGTCAATTTATTTTTCTAATTTACATCTAATTTACGAGACCGGTTGTGCTGTCTTTAAAATGAGATCTCATCATTTTCGTATTTTAAGACATCCTTGATGGAATTTTTACTGAGGGTTATATCAATTGTACAAAACGTTGATATTATATTCATTTAAAACGTAATTTTAGGATCAACACTATATGAATAAAACGTCATCTATAATTTCAACTTTGTTTTTACAAATGTATATCTAATTCTTTTATGTTTCCAATATTATCCAACATCCAACACCTATAAAAATAAAAATGAAAAAAAGATACGTTTAGCTTATTTTTTGTTACTTGTATTTTTTTATTAGCTGTCATTTTACTTAGTAAGGCAGTATACTCCGAGCGCTGTTAGTTCACTCACTGAAAAGTCGGCATAATAGGTTTACCCATTAAGGCCATGAGAGTGAAACAAAAACATGAATGCCCATGCTTTTAATTTGTTTTGTCATTTGTCCCACTTTTTTCGCTGATTCAACAGTAACACACAGCAGTCAACATCTCACTACTAAACAAGATATAGGATCGCGTTAACAATAAAATTATTCACTTATCGTCATTGTTCTGGAAGAAGACACTAACTGAAAAATACTAGTTTTGAGTAATTGGACTTTGAAGTTTTTCAAAACTTTTTCATTTAGTTGTTTCTACAAAACTGTTTTTAAGTAAAAGTATAATTTTAAAAAAACAATTTGGTTCTTCCATACGGTAGAGTTTGAAATAAGGAACATTTTGGTATAACTAATTCAATATATAATTTTTTCGATTTAGTGTTTTCTTCCAGAACAGCGACGATATATTATATCAAGTAACACCACACCACCCATGTACATATTAATTCAATTTGATATTTTAGGACATTAACAGATCGTATAAATGCCTACAAATATAAATATTGAGTAATAAAACATGTATGTGGTTCATTATCTATTATTTCAAACAACTAGTTAATCAAGTATTATTATATTCCATCAAGGGTTAAAGAATTTTTAAAACTCCCTGAGAGATAATTTACTAAACAAATAATACACGACCGGTAGTCATGTAAAAGGGTTCGGTGGTCAATTATATTTCTCGTAATCGCCAGAATTCGTCCCTAGATTCTCGTTTCTTCTGACATTACATTCGGCCGTAATCCGCGGGTGGGTTGCGTGAGCAAAAAAATCGCAAGAAAAAACGACCGTAATGTCCCCACGTGAGGCAACAGTCCTCGCAATTTTCGCATATATCCAGCAGGCACGCTCTAAGCTCCCCGGGGACAGCTCCGATGGGACCACACCCGGACACTGCCCTCTTGTCTAATGGAGAGGGGAGATGATTTGTTGTCATCAGATATGTATGAAAATTATGACGAAAACTTTTAGGCTTAGCAATTTTCCATTGCAGTAATATAATATATAGTGCACACATAAATAATTCCCAAACATTTTCGTAGTACATACATACATACACAGATTAAGATATATAACAGTAAGGTGACAGATTTTTTGAACCGGAGCCACCGGTCTCCTACTCAAATCAAATCTATCTTCAATCGAATCAATTCAAAACAATTAAATTGATTTTATATTGAATACATTTGTAAACATCAATTAAGAGTGTGCATAGAGTATTAATTTTCATTCAAATCATGCAGCAAAAGATACCTTTCAAATGTATCGAATCGTTTCATTGTATTCAATGTTGGGTCAGCCAGCAGGAGCCCACTACTCGATATACCTTAACACAACAGCGTTACCTGCTCTCAAATGTCTGGCAAGATTGTCTCAGGAGCAATTATTCTTGGCTTGGTTTCTTTCTCTTAACTTTAGAGCAGTGATTCCCAAAGTGTTGCCACGGACCCCCAGTGGTCCTTGTGACCGCTGAGGGGGTCTGTGGCAAATTAAAAATAATTTGGGGGGTGTGTGGACAACGTCAGGGGGTCCTTGAAAGGTTTAATATAAAAAAAAGTTTACACATTTCCATCATTAAGAAAGTTGAAATAAATAGCAATAAACAAATTGGTAGCAATTTGTTTGGTGTTGGACCCCTTTTCAAGCAGACTCACAAACTCAGAGTATCCATACTAAAAGGGAGCAATTTATTGAATAATCCACAAATGAGGAGCGGAAAACATTGTTTGTACAAGGATACCACAAACTCTGGTTACAAAAACAGATACCAATTTTATATCCTCCATTACGGGTCGCTGTACAGAAGCTGTTGATTGCTTTCCCGTATTCCTATTTAGTGGAACTTGCATTTAGTGCAGTGATGAACCTCATCATATTTTAAATATCATTTTTTTTTATTTTTACATCACCATTTACAATTCAAGACATCACAATTTAATTTATTATATTATATTTTGTTGTTACGTATTTTTACTTGCGGGTTCATGGTCAGTTCTTGCGTTAAGAAGGGGTCCATGGGCATAATAAGTTTTTGATCCACTGCTTTAGAGCATAGAGATCATGGCAATAGAGTCTGCTACGGTAATGACAGTTTTTATTGGAAAAATTCTATCCGGATGTCGATTAATATAAAATTAAAATGATAACATTGTTATCCCACCGGTTATGCTATACGTTTTTCATGTCTTTTAGAAGCATCATCGAATTCACTCTATTGTTAGATAACCTAGACATTGATTCTATTTCTTCACTTATAAGTGATAAATTAAGAGTCTGAGCTTTTCTTTTACCCGATGTCTACTTCTCTAGAAGAATTAGATACAAACAATAGCAGTATATACTTACCATATTAATTACGTACATTAGGGAAAATCCCATAAGAAATAATTTTACTACTGGAAAGCCACGCGTATTATTAAAAAATCTTTTTACTTGTAATTGATTTCTATTTTATTTTAAAGAGCTTCTAAAATATCCCACTATAGAAAGATGTAAAAATGTTTCTTAGAAAATTATTGAGGAGTTTTCAAATGACTTTATTCACAGTTTTTGTTATTAAATTCATACTAACACGTCAATCCTTACTCTTAACTTAATGTAGATGCTGGTTTTTCCAAAGAATAGTGATATTGCTCATTGTTTTTCAAGAAATTCCACTTAGTTGCTTTTTCAAGTCGCAGTTCGTATAAATCTCGGGAAAACGCAGAAGGCAATAATAATAATTACACTAACCTCTATGAAACGATGACTCTCAAAACATGAGGCAAATTAATACGCAATTTTTCATTTTTTCTTTGTGCGCCATTTTGGCTTCTTGCCTAGACGTTCGGGAATGAAAATTTGTGTCACTATTATACGGACAACTTTACTCATCTGAATATGTTCTCAATTCTCTTTGACATTGGATTTGGCTTCAGAATTTTGGCATACACTTATGCTCCATTTTATCATAGTATTTTTCCATTAATTTTCTAACAAATATTATGCATTATTTCGACGTTTCTCTATGTTACAATAACATCTGAAATGTTCATATTTTTCGTTTAATAAATTGCGATTGTTCCATTAACAATCGGGACCGTTAATCATTTGTGGCATAAAAGATTATAATAATCAATTATTATCACTTGAAGACACAAGTCGATGAAGAAGTTATGTTACAAAATGAATGTTTTCAATAAATTAAGGTCAAAGCTTTTTGGTGTATTTTTTTACATTTGAGGGCAATTTATTCAACTTGTGATGTGTTTAAGTGGTAACTTAGGATCATAAAACCAGTTCTCGTAGAAAAACTTCTGTTGAGATACCTCCATTAGCAGTGGCGGACTGGCCATACAAGCCAGGTTGGCCGATAGCAAGTGTACCGTGATGTATGCTAGGGGCCCTCAGTAAAATCAAAGAACTATTTAACTATTTAATTTTACGTGTTTAAAAATATACAGGATAAATCACTTTGGGTATTTCATTAATACAAATAAATATGTTTTTTTTTACGATATACATAATGAATTAATACCTCATCATGATTAAAAATTTATTATCTATGCCTATTTTAGCTGTTGATAACATGTGAATTTTTGTAAATAACAATTAATTATTAAATTTGGATTATTGAGATTTTGTACACTTCCATGTATTTTGTCACTAACGACCCGGGTTTCGCCTTTCGGCATCTTCAGGCATTCGAGCACACGAATGGACTCGAACTGAGAGACAGTAAACAGTTTCTAACGCTTATATAGAAGATACAAATGCGACAAATATCATTTACGAGGAAATACATTATACGTCTGAGAGCCACACCGATACCTGAGTTAAAATTTCGGAAATCGTCGTAATCCTTATTTTGTAAACACCATATTACCAGAGTGGCGATTGCCGAAGGCGGTTGCCGCTTTTCAACTTCTTTTAGAAATACCAGTGATTTTACAATTATAATAGTATTGTGGGTTTTGACGGGATGTAATTCGACGAATGGGTAAATATATACAATCATTCCACATTTAGTGAAATCTGTTAGGTGTTTCAACGTATCGGATATAATAGCGGAGAATTAGGAAGGTTCAGTTGCTCATTCAAGATTGGTAGGGAGTATAACTGGCCTCTATTAATTTCTAAAATTTCCTGATAAAATAATTTATGATCCCCCATGTTTTTATGCAACAGTTTAACCCCATCATCCGCATTAAACGTATGGATAAGTGATTTGAATCTAAAGGCAGCTAAATGTTCTGATACCCTTATAATGTACGTGTGGTTTTACCCACATAGAAATGTTGGCAATCATTTTGTAATTTAAAGTTTACTCTATCTTTATTTAATAAGTTGCTAGAGAGTTTTTGCAATAGAACGCCGGTCTAACACTATGTTGTTTTTAATTTTTAAAGTATTTAAAAACCTAAATAACTTATTCTATGCCAGATTCTAGGGCAGTCTATGTCTTTAGGCAAGTTCAGAAAATGCATCTTTTCTGCTAAACGTTGTTTTTGATACAAGACTATCTATAAGGACGCCTCATAGCCATTATTAATGGCAATTTGTTTAATAATGTTTAGTTCGTTTTCAAAATTAAATTTATTTAGAGTATAGTGACTAATCTGTGAACCTGAGAATGGGCAGCCAATTTATATGAAGGATGGTCTGACTTAAAATGGATCGTGGCTTCACGATCACGCTTCACGTGAAACCGATCCATTTTAAGTCAGACCATCCTTTCTCATATAAATTGGCTGCTTTCCATTCTCAGGTTCACAGATTAGTCACTATACCTCTAAATAAATTTAATTTTGAAAACGAACTAAACAGCTAATAATGGCTATGAGGCGTCTCTTATAGATAGTCTTGTATCAAAAACAACGTAAATTAGCAGAAAAGATGCTATATTTCGGGAACTTGTCTAAAGACATAGACCGCCCTAGAATCTGGCATAGAATAAGTTATTTAGGTTGCACAAGCTTTTAAAATTAAAAAACAACTCGCTGATAGTGTTAGACCGGCGTTCTATTGCAAAAACTCTCTAGGCAAATTACTTATTAACAATAAAGATAGAGTAAACTTTAAGAACAAATCTGGTATTTATAAATTACAATGCAATGATTGCCAACATTTCTATGTGGGTAAAACCACACGTACATTAGATATAAGGGTATCAGAACATTTAGCTGCCTTTAGATTAAAAAAGAAACTTCGACATTCGTCACTTGCTAATGGAGAACCATACGTTTAATGCGGATGATGGGGTTAAACTGTTGCATAAAAACATGGGGGATCATAAATTATTTTATCAGGAAATTTTAGAAATTAATAGAGGCCAGTTATACTCCTTACCAATCTTGAATGAGCAACTGAACCTTCCTAATTCTCCGCTATTATATCCGATACGTTGAAACACCTAACAGATTTCACTAAATGTGGAATGATTGTATATATTTACCCATTCGTCGAATTACATCCCGTCAAAACCCACAATACTATTATAATTGTAAAATCACTGGTATTTCTAAAAGAAGTTGAAAAGCGGCAACCGCCTTCGGCAACCGCCTTCGGCAATCGCCACTCTGGTAATATGGTGTTTACAAAATAAGGATTACGACGATTTCCGAAATTTTAACTCAGGTATCGGTGTGGCTCTCAGACGTATAATGTATTTCCTCGTAAATGATATTTGTCGCATTTGTATCTTCTATATAAGCGTTAGAAACTGTTTACTGTCTCTCAGTTCGAGTCCATTCGTGTGCTCGAATGCCTGAAGATGCCGAAAGGCGAAACCCGGGTCGTTAGTGACAAAATACATGGAAGTGTACAAAATCTCAATAATCCAAATTTAATATTGAAATTCCATCAAGCACCCTCAGTCGATGTCTTAAATTAAATTAATTATTAGTACAGTACATAGGAATTATTATATAGGGTAGGGGCCCTTATCATTTTTTGGATGGGCCCCCATTGACTCCTGACATGCAATATTTTTAGAGCCGGTCTACCACTGTCCATTAGAGGCCATATGATCCACGTCAGGAGCGGACATGGCTTTAAAAAAATATATTGTGAACGTGGTTAGCACTGTTCGTAATTCAAAGACTTGCGTTCTGCTTAATTATACATGTAAATAAATAGTTATGATTACCGAGAAATTCGCAGAAGTTAGTAATAGTGAGCACTTCGGTAACCTCCTTTGTACACCACCTATGTAATTATAAAATGATATCCTTCTCGGTATATTGGACATGTTTACTTTTATCTCAGTAATAACAACACCAATCATCTCGTAAATCCAATAGCTGCGGTTTTCCGTTTTGATTCTAGGCATTTTTCCCCATAAACGCCTACGTCTAAAAGTATTTCCAATTCACATTATTGCTTTATGATTTATGATTCCGCGAGTTCCTCGAAGCGGCTTCATCCTAAAATGATACTTTGTGAGAATATATATCGTATGCCAAATTATTGTACCAAATTGGCCAATTTCATATTCCGAATAATGTATGCATGAAAGTAAAGCTGACGGCATGGCAACAGTTATAAAATATATATAAATAAAAAAGCGTAGTTTATAAGGTCTCATACAGAGAGCGAGTAGAATTCAATTCTTAGAAGTTTTACGATTATCTATACTAGAGAAAATCCGTTTACTTAAGTGCAAGCCTCAACCTCCAAGCTCATAAGATACTCCTGGTTAAAAAAAAGAAAAATTGTTAATTAATGTTTGCTATTGTCAATTGTCGGCGTCCGTGCCGCAGTTGGTTTCGTCGCTGGCTACCGTTACGGATGTCTCGGGTTCAATTCCCGGTGCGGACGGTTTTCATAGATTGATCTTTCAATCGATTTATGAATTTCTGTTCGTAGTCTGAGTTCTCTCTCCCACCTATCCCATCCTCACGGGGCGTAGCGAGAGCGATTAGCTAACCACTAGTCCTGTCCTAGCCTTATCCTTCTATCCCTATTCTCTTCGAAAAAAAGAGAGGTTGAGCAACTGAGTAAAAAGCAGTTCTCGTAGAAAAATTCTGTTAGGATACCTCCATTATGAGACCATATGCTCCATATTGGGAGCGGACATGGAAAAAAAAAATTGTCAATATTAAATATTGATAGTATCAATTTAACATTTGACGCACATCTTATGTTTTACAGAACTATATAATACTGAAAAATTAAACTTCTTAAAGATAGAATTATAAATATACAATAATATAATTTGAATACTCTTACTTATTATATGAAATAGATACCGAAAATAATTTTATCATATACTTTGTATATCGACGGTGTTTTGGCCAATTGATGTATCCTTCAAATCATCTCATTTTAAAGACGACAGAGCAGGTCTCGGCCAAATGATGAAAATTATAAAAATAAATTGACCACTTTTTGGAAGGGAAACATCATTTTATATTGGCTTTAGATTTAAAAAATTTTACCCGACCACTTGATGTAAGACACTATTATATCGAAAATCTCCCACGTATAGTCTCGTATCTGCAAACATGTGAATTTACAGGAGTGCATTTCAAAGATTCATAACGCAACTCACCGTACAATGCTTGCGTTAAAAACAGTTTTTACTCTCTCCTGAAACTCCTCCTTTTGACTCAAGGTGATTGGTGAATTTTCAATTTAAAATTTTAATTTATCGTATTATGTACATGTGTATTTTTTGCGACGACTAGGTTTTTCCATTTTTTATCATCAAGAATTACAAAAATTGGATCATATCACACTAAAAATCTTCAAGCGTGAAAGAGCCCATTAAATCATAGCGGATTTCTTTTTTTTGTATATATAATATACATTATATTCCTGGGCTAGCCACCCTTTTTGAATATGTCTAGGAAGCCGCGTAGCACTTACTTACTAGCTAGTTGATTTATAGCGTCTGAAAGCCAAAATATTTTCTCGATACATCGTCTATTATTCTTTCATCCGTTCTCTCGCTTATTCTAGTGCCTGGCTACTTATATTTTCACCCTGCGCCCATTGCGTCTGGTCGCGCCTGATAACAAAATTAACGATTACTCAGTTAACAGGATTCCAGTTGCCATGTCACGTTTTTCTGTAAAATACAATAAATCTCTTAAAGCGTATTCACGTCAGACTAAGAAAGTATTTATCATCTTAGCCAAGTTATTTGGAACATTAAATTTATTGTAAAACATTATAATATGAAAAAGTTCTGTATCGTACATATTCCACAAGTGTAATTTTATAAATATTCAGGAACTTAGTTCGTACGAAAATATCATACATTTCTTGTAGCAAATTTGGATTATTGAGATTTTGTACACTTCCATGTATTTTGTCACTAACGACCCGGGTTTCGCCTTTTGGCATCTTCGGGCATTCGAGCGCACGAATGGCATCGAACTGACAAACAGTAAACAGTGTCTAACGTTTATATAGAAGATAAAATATTATACGTCTAGGATAATCGCCTTAAACAACACGATATTTTATCACTAATTTACTGTAGAGTTCAGTCAATCTTGCTGTACTAGCAATATTGATATAATTTAAGACATCGATTGAGGGTGCTTGATGGAATTTCAACCGCTCTAACGCCTGAAGATGTCGAAAGGCGAAACCAGAGGTCGTTAGTGACAAAATACATGGAAGTGTACAAAATCTCAATAATCCAAATTTGATATTGAAATTCCATCAAGCACCCTCAGTCGATGTCTTAAATTATTTCTTGTAGCAATATGTAGATTATGTTCGTAAGACGAATACAGTGACATAGTTAAACTTTTACAGCCATTTGCCGGAAATGAATTCTATATAATAGAGTAATCAATTATAATCTAATGGATGTGGCTACAGCTTCGCGTGTACTTACCATTTCATATATTACTGACAACGTACACCATTATGCTTCATTTTTACCAACAGCATAAGGTAAGTATTTATAAAAATAAAACACAGCTCTTGCATTCATTCCACAATTTATTGTAATGGTCCGCTGAAACTGTTCCTGAAAAATCATGGAATTTGTACATGAAAATGTTGTGCTATTTTTATAAATATAATGTCTTTTCACCAAGAATTGACAGTGGACACCTCAAAACAAAACATATATTTATAAATAAATCTGTTTTATTTCCCTAAATTGTAGCCAAGCAAAACAAAATATTAAAATACTTGCTACGATGCTCAACGTGCTACGTCGATGTTGCACTTTGAAAGTTTAAGGTAGACTTCGAAGTCTTGCGAAGGAAAAGCATCGCAGCTTTGCAGCCGAAGAAACACTCTAAGCGCATACATTTTATGACTGCTACACATAACACATTATTTTATACATACTGAATAAAGCTGTTTCGGAAAAAATAACTCATTTGCCTGTTCTACGAAACATTTCATGGAGAAACTACAATTCCATTATATTATATTATAATACTACAATAAAGCACACAGATTCTAAATTACTTTTGTTTATTTTGTGTCATTTTACTGACAGTAACTAAACAGTAAGTGTCGTTTACATAAAAAAAGAAAATAAGGTAATATTACCACTCTAGGAGCAAACTATTTTGATTGATATTGATGTGAATTTATTTTAATACTGATTTGATAATAATGACGAATAATCTCGGAAAAATATTTACATAAATTATTAAAAATTGTTTTTATGTAGTTTTACAAAACCCGGGTCGTGAGTGACAAATCTTACAGAAGTGTAAAAAATTTAATCGATAAAAATTTCATACAGAAGTTCCATCAAGCCCCTTCAGTCGATATCTACAATTATTTATTACTGTCTATCGTTTTGTATTTGGGGACTCAGTTCGAGTCCATTCGTGCGCTCGAATGCCTGAAGATGCCGAAATGCGAAACCCGGGTCGTTAGTGACAAAATACATGGAAGTGTACAAAATCTCAATATCTCAATTTTTTATTTTTTTGTTTATTTAAAACGAAAATTTATGAAAATTCGTCGATACTACGTTTTGTATGACTAATTGCTAAGTATGACAAAAGAGTAGATTTAACTCGATAAGTTAAGTATCATACAGTTAACATAGTTTAGTTAAATGTCTGCTCCCAATAGTCCCAATGTAGAGCATATTAATAAGTAATGGAGCATTGCGAATGAATGTGTTATAAACGATAACTAGTTGTACGTCAGTTACCTAGCTTTTCTTTTCGAAATGTGTAAGGATATATGAATTGTGTTAGGAAAACATTACTCTCACCTCGTTTTTACGTCAGGATACGTTAAAAAGTAATATAATCATCACATGCATCCATGCATTTGGAATCTTTGGACAAAAATCGAATAAAATGTAAATGTACCAATGTTTCTGTTAAAAAAGTTGACCGCGTAACTAATTAGGATAAAAACCGATACATAAAACAATTTCAATTATATTTAAAGATATACTTGTATTTTTATTTTCATTTTTAAACTATTTACACACCCAAATGTACTGCGAACCAACTGTGTGATTCCTCCATTGGCACAGAGCGACGATTAGAATCTATTTAAATACCAAGACTGCCACTTTAATAGAAATATATCATTCGGCAGTCACTTTGTCTCTCATATCACCAATAAAGCATTTATCAGTATAATTATCACGCGAGAATTTTTATTTTTAAAACAGTCTAAGAATATGTCTACCTCACGAAAATAGTCCCCCTTGTAAAAAAAACCGTGAGACTCTGGCACATTTGTCATCGCTTTTCGCCAGGTCTGTGTAAACATTCGATACCCGATACTGCGATACAATATATTAAAATTAAAAGCTTCAATGTTTTTTGACATCGCACATTTTTTTAATTTTAAAACCCGTCAGGGGCTCGAAGATTTATCGCGCCGAATTTCATTATGAAACGATGTAAGTTATTACGGAATCGCTTAAATATAGCCAATCAATACACTAGAGCAGTAGTCGTCAACCTTTTTATACCTACCGCCCATTTTTGCATACTTTTTATAACAACGAATAGCCACAAGCGCATTTCTTCTTTTGAGACATAGGTACGCTATTTTTACACAATTTATTTGATACACTATATGACACAATTTCACTAGTGACGATTACTCTCACTAATCTAAGTAGCTACTGTGTTTACAAACAAACAAGTCGAAAGTCGTCTGCTAGGCCAGAACAGAATTGTTTTATTCGGATAGGTATAAGCATCAATATGTACCCCTACCCTCGGCCGTCGGGTTAGCGTAGCAAACTGTCTTCAAAATGTCATCAAGAAAACTTACCTCCGAGTCAAGTTTAACAGATGGTTTCGATGAAAAGCTAGAAAAAAAATTACCCACCGTTCACCATGACAATATTAACCGCCCAGTAGTGGGCGGTATGGACCAGGTTGATGACCAGCGCACGGTGTTTGGTAAAAAAAAAATTAAAAAAACTAACATATTCGTGTAGGCCTAAAAAAAGCTAAAATTATACATTTTTCAATATTTATCTCTTTCATAAAGAAGTATGATCATAAATATTCTTCCAGGCTACTCAGTGTTGTACCCGCCAACACCTGCTAATATTGACACTACGTCGTACTGGGCATATCACTGAAAATGTAATCTGAAATTTATGAATCGATTTGTAGTACCATATACAGAAGACCTCCCTATAACACGATTTCTGACAAGTCGTTTTTCATTAAAATTTGCGACTGATCCTTGATTACACGTTAAAATAGTAGTATGGTAGCCGCAATAGCCCACTTCCAGAGCTTGTCCTCTATCAACTGTGTTATCTGGGAGTCTGCTGTATTATTTTTACAATATATTCTTTGCTTAATTTTCTGAATGGTACAAATAATCATCATTGATTTTATGAAAACTGGTATTACCGACTAATTTGTCCGTAACGACGATGACATAATTGTTTTGAGAAAATCATTAATACAATATTCATATTATTTTATATAGATAACAAATTAACTAAGGTATTTCATAACAACTGATTGATTTGATTCTTGTCACGATATTTCTTTATTGTATCTCTGGGAAATTATGTGATTATTTTGCCTTGTTTTCCCGGTACATGTTGCCGAGATACACGTTGCCACAACATATGACTTGTTGGTATTGTCAGAATTTTCTCGTCCATGCCGACTCCGTCTGTCACAATACAGCTTTTAAAAGCTCATTCCATTGACATTTACACGTCGCCTAGAGATTTTCGTTAGTGTCATGTTGTATTGTTTGACGGAATTCATCTGATATAATAATTGATTAATTAGATATGTAACGAAATTTCATTAGAAAACTATTTATAAAATTAAAAAATAGATCCTATATTTTTTTTATATTCTTATATAAAGGTTTTTCGAGAGACTTTGAATGTAATGAATAAATAAAACAACTATGTACGGCCCTCAAATTAACGAACATAGGTGTTAGATTTTTTAATGATATCCGCTTCTAGCTTGGAGCATTTAAACTTCTAATAGAGCATTTCAAGTAGGAATCTATTCAACAAGAACTAGTTTAAAGTAAGTCACCCAATTTTCTTTAGGGAGGATAAGGATAGAAACATAAGGTTAAAAAGAAGACTGTTTATTAGCTAATCACTCTATCTATTATTCATCTGGTTTCATCAATGTACGGTAATTTCCATTCGAAACCGATAAATTTTTTAATGGTTCCTTTAACACTGTTAGTATTCAGTGGACGTGATATGGATATTCAAGATATAGCATGTATCGTGAGAGATAATTTTATCCAATAAAAAAAGTTTTGTTGAGCATTATTCATTCACCCGCAATTTGATATCAGTTGATGATGATGGTAAAATTATTAAGCGAGATAACCGCAATAAATGGACCATAAAACTTGTTTACACATTAATACAAGAGTTTTTCATAAAGTTTAATAGCTGAGCGCTTACAACTTTCCCGACTAAAGAGCCATCAAATAAAATTATAACAGACCGTTCAAAATAGCCTTCCCCTTTGAAATATACGGATAGTAATATATACTTTAACGACTTCTACGAAACTTTATATCTTATGCAGTCCTTCCAGGAGGCATTCCACTGTTTTAATTGGTTCGTCCTTTAGGGTTAACGGTCGACCGTTTCGGGTTATTCGAGATGCATCTCGAATAGTTGAGCAATCGATCGTCCATAATTTTCAAACCGGAAAATATATCCTCACATTGTTAGATACTGATATTTTAAAAAATACATTTGTTTCAATAATTCTTTGGCTTATAAATGATAAAATGAAGAGCGTGATTTTTCTTTATTCTAAATGCGGGAAGGAGTTAGACAATTATAATATTAATTACTGGTTTTTGGAGGTGAAAATTCCATCGGAAATAATATTCAATAGCGGAGAGCCTCCCGTCCTCACGCCACGTCCAGCATCAACATACATAACACACCAAGAGTTCCCGAAGTAAAATACGTTGTTTTTTTATTTTCATACGAAAATAGTATTATCGGCTTGGCACAAGTATAATGACAATGCACCATGCACCCTTATGTGCGACTCACATTACGTAACGTTGGTTACGATCAGCGTGACGCCTTACTACTAGTAACGCTCGAAGCGAAATTTTGAGTGTGGATCTGGACTAATTAACTAGACTGGATAATGAAAAGACAAATAAGATTTTTATACCAAAACTTGGAAGAATTCACACTATTAAATAACACTAGTTTTTTGACGATAATGTTGTCTCGGATATCATTGTCGGAGACGAACCGAACAGAATATGTATCTAAAATCGATAAAGTAGAGTAGTGTTGTCTGAAAGAATGTGAAATTGTCAATGAAAGCGGTATGTCCTCCGACAATCGTAATTCTGAGCGGTAAGAATAGTTATAACATCCCAGAAGCAAATTAAGAGTCCATAAGAGTATAAATATCATATATTTCTATCAATAACCCTACTTTGAAAAGTTAAACAATAATACAATGCTGTTGTTCCGATAAAGAACTGCAGGCGCCCAATTATGAAGGCGGTATCTTATGTCTGCTATTTCAAAACAGAAGAGTTATTTGCTGTTTAGTTTGACAGTCTTGGCCCTAACTTTTTCTCAAGTCTGCCGACTGTCTGCAAATTTACTACTTCACGAAATAACCTTTATCTAGGATACGAGACTGGATTCAAATGAGAACAGTCGTCATAATAATAGTAAGTGAGAAAGCTAGGTCAAAGTGGGGGTGAATTATTGGTTATCAGCATCCAGGATACGCAGTAGCATATGAATATAAACGCCATTTCGATCTGATTTATCTATTTTATTGGATATTAAAGAGCCCCAATGAATACCCTCGACTGCTGGACGGCCCTGGAGTAGATTGAAAGAGACCATAAAAGGGGTGCAGAAAGGTTGGGTGCCAGCGACGGAAGATAGAGAAATCTCGTGATATATCTTATGACATAGAGACAGTTGTAGCATTCACTATTCCTGTCCTAGCCCTATCCTTGTATCCCTATTCCCTTCGAAAATGGGAGATTGAGCAACTGAGTAGGAAACAATTCTCGTAAAAAACTTTCGTTGAGATACCTCCATTAGGAGGCCATGTGCTCCACATTGGGAGCGAACATGGTAAAAAACAAGAAAAATGTTATTATACGCATAAAACCTAGAATTACGCACTCGCAATGCGGAGCATAGAGGCTCCTCTAGAACTAGTTGTGGTACAACTTTGGATTGGATTATGGTAAATTGATTGAAAAATCAATGTATTAAAGTTACCATTCGGAAAATTGCCAAGCCACGGTCGCAGAACCACGTACAAAGAAACACTAAGAGCACCACTCAGCTACGGGACCTGTTAATTATCAATGTGGCTTTTTTTCTTTGTTTTTCATACAATACATAGGGTTCGTAAGTATGGAACAATTTTCATGACGATTTGTTGATCGGGGTTTCCGCCCCCTAGATCAGGTTAATCAAGCGGGCCGCCATAGTGTGACGTCATCGGTTGTTTTTTGTTTGTGCAGTGTCGCTGTTGTGTGACGGTAACTGGTTTTGATTTGGCAGAACTGAGGTCACAAAATCAAATATTTGCGGACCGATTTGATTGACTGCCGGTCGCGGCCCGAGCGACGGGCTTGATCGCCTGCCATCCCACATCACAATAATAATATCATCGCGTCGACTAACTCTTTGGCCGGCTATGTTGATGTGCTGTAAACAAAAACAAAATAATAGCCTGCGTAGTTAGACGCTATACATACAGCAAATCGAATTGACCTTCAGAACAATGTTGAAATTATTGGATATTTCAAAGATTGTATTTGAATTAATGAAATATACACAGTACAAAGTGCCATAATAGTAAAATCGTGATAATGGGTTTTGAATCAAGAATTCAATTTATGTGAAAATTTATGTAAATCTAAAAAAATGTGTCTGCTCCTAGTCTTGATGAAAACAAAGGATCATTTTACACTGGACATCAAAGTAATAAGAATTTAAAAGAACATTTCTTATCTTGTAAGCATTTTATCTTTTCCTTTCAATCGTGCTTCGAATAAAAAGTTCGACTTATATTTGAGCTAATACGGTATTTAGATTTCAAAATACACATCGTATCAAAAAGGTCATTCAAAATATTGTAATTTATAAATAAATTCTCTGACTTCTACAATAGAGAACTTCATGTCCAGAAAGGATTTAGTAAAATAAATCTGTAGCATCAAATCGTCAGTTTGATTAAAATGATTACTATAAAATTAAAATTGATAATTTAGTTATTCCACTGGTTGTGTTGATAAATGTGACACGTATTTCTTTTCTTTACTGAGCATCTGTAGACTGAATGATTATTTATTTCTTAGGTAAACAATGATTCTAATTCTCAACATTAAAATGAAGGGTGAGTTGTGTTTGTTTCCTTCTACTGGAGTGGGAAGGGAGTAAGACACAAACGATGATAGTAGTAATTACAAAATTAATTATAGTGTTTGTAGGTGAAAATCCCAAGGGAAATGAATTTAATAATGATGGGCCACCTGTCCTATTTAAAATGTTATTTACTAATAATCGATTACTGTTGATAGTTTTATTAATTTGTAAAAACTCTAAGCTATTCATTTTAATAACTTTTTATTTACTCGTTGGACTATTTCTAGGTTATTATTTTTATTGAAAGTATAATCATTTTCAATCAAATGATTAGCAAACTCTAAAAACTTATTACTATTGAGACATCTTATATGACCTTTAATTCTAATATTAAAGTTTCTACTCGGCTGTCCTACATAATAAGCTTGACAGTAAAACAATTAGCGAATCAGTAAAATATTCACTACGAACAGCACGCACTTCAATTTTCGTAATGAAAAAAACGTCATGAATTGACGAAATTATATATCCGGTTATGCAGAAGCATATTTTTTTAAATAAAAATGTTACACCGTTTGAGTTACAATTTTTTACGCCATATGTATTCTCAAGTTTCTTTTTTGTACATTTTCAGGAATCCAGATACCTACAAGTATTACGGACATTTTCAGTTGTCGCTAAATATTTTGTGATTTCAGTGAAATATTCTTGTTATCGGATATCTTTGATCTCCGTGGACAAGGGTTTTTGCTATGCGTTTGAAACGGCATCAAATTTCCACGAAATTTTCCACCAATAATTTTATTTCATGTTTGGTTTTTTTCGATTTTCAGTTTCAACAGCTTATATACCTACATTTATTATAATGCAGATCTGTAATTAATTTCTCTCTGTATAATCAGTCTTTTTTTTGTTCTCACATAAAAATTCTCGATTTTTTTCTCATTTTGGACGCGCTGTGCCGCGGCACACCTGGGATCGTCCCACGGCGCACCGGTGTGCCGCCACACAATGGTTGCGGAGCACTGCAGTTAACTATTAAAAATATCTGAAAATAACTGTTGAAAACTCAGTGCTATATATACTTGAAAACCATACACGAAAAAAATGCTTTTGTTGAAATAAATACTCTGAGAATGCAATTATTTAAAAAAGCTGGTGGTTTATGAGATTTAAGTGACGGTAGACGATTACCGATTTTCGCTATGTAAGAAAACCCCTACTATTTCCTACGTGACGAAATAAACGATTTTTGTATGACATATTTTAAAAATATTAACTATTCTTCGTATAATAAACATCACCTACTTAATTCTGGGAAGGGGTCAGAAGGGCCAGCTACCTTAGGTCTCACAATCTCTCTCCCTCTGAAGCTTTCAGTTAGTTAACTTTCTAGAAGTGTTATCCAATCTAAAGTGAGACAAACTTTAAAGAAAATAAATCTTAAGTATGTATGCTCCACAAATAAAAAAAATGTTAAATGATAATGTTCTTGTAGTTTTGACATTTGAATGCAATTGGGCCCCAAAAATATGAACTAAATTTATTTTTTTAGATAAGGTGCTAATCGAGAAGAATAATGGACTACTCCACTAAGGCTGAACAGGCCCTACATGTAAGTCAATTTTCTTAATAATACTCCATCTTTTAATTCTGCTGATGACCGTCCATTTGTTGTACTCGACATAGAGTTAACAGATAAAAATTTGTGAATGGAGAATAAACTAATTCAAATGGAAGACATTGTGTTTGATTTAGAACGAACATCGATTGACTAAGTTAATGATATTACCAAAAAGCTTCAAGTAAATTAAGTGTTATAATTATTTATATTAGTAGTGTAATGTAAATGTTTAAGATACATTTGTAGACCAATTTGAAACAGAGGACCGAATAATGAATGGAGCAAATTATTCTAAAGTCGAATTGGTGGATATGTTCTCTTTTTGGATAACATCTGGTAGCCTTAGCTCAATATAAATAGAGATGTATCAATGAACAGAGAATCTGGTCATTTTTTCATATAAAACTTCATTTGTATCACCGAATTATAGGTGCATTTTAAATCGGGGGTAATGACTGTTGCAGGTTATCGGACGTTCCTTGAATGGCGGACACAAAAAAAACACAATATGCATAATGCTTACATGTTGCATAAAATCGGCGCCCCCCGACTCGAGTTTGGTCGTCTCGCTGTTTTTTCGCTGTCTAGGCCGCGCGGCCAGTTCGTTCACCGGCCTTTGTCCGGCTGTGTCCTTTTTTTGCTCCACTGCGCGGCGTTAGAACTTGGAACGCGTCGCGGGCCCCGTAATTATTACGCTCACCATACGTCGTCCGTTTTTTTTTTAATTGAGAGCAAAACAATATTTTTCCCGTCTGTACTACTAACCTTTAGGCTACTCAATATTTTCGCCCCATTATTCATTTAATCATTTGAACGGTATTAACTGTTAACTGGTACTTTCCGGATCTGTAGCCGATTGGTCAACGTCGTTGGTTTTAGATGTCTCTCACAACTGGTGGGATTCCGCCATCCTGGATTATTCGTATGGTATACTCGTTCAGTTCAGAACAGTATGCGAGTGTGACTTGGAATCTTGACGATGCAGCGTGGTGCCACCCCAAAGAGAAATGTTCCACATGGTAAAAGAGAATGTTTTTTTTATTTTTTTTTGAATTTAATACTCACTGAGTAAATTCATCTCTTTTAATATAGTTTAATATAATTCCATTTCATAAAACTGATTACGTGTGTCTTAACATGTGATTAAAAATTCGTACTTCACAAAAATCACTATTTTTTATCAAATTAAAAAAAGGTCACATTTCAAATTAATAATTCTGGCTGAGGTCGGAATTGGTTAAGGAACACCACGCCGCTTTTGGCAATAATCAGTAGTCTGTAGACATAACAAGCCCATTTCTACCTCCGTGAACCTGTATTTAATTTCATCAATTTTCACAGTGCAGTTTTCGAGAAAAAGACTAATAATTGTCTTTTTTTCAAAATACGGACATTCTGACACACAACTCAGTTGTAGTATGTTCCTTGTTTTTTAAAGATTTGGGATCTTGAACAACATCCGGATCAAATTGTTCTACTAGGCTACTTTTTTGGCTAAGATTACTAACAATAAAATAATTTATGATGTCGAATGGCGGTATGTTACTCATTTGAACTCTAGTGACTAAAATATCTTCAAACGTATAAGATAGTTACTTTTAGATACACATGGCTTACTTAGTTAGCTTATCTATTAACCAATTCAGACAGTCCACTTCTTACCCTCTTCCGATTTATGGTTTGTTGTGATTGCAAAGCGATCTCAAGACTTAGAAGTGACAGCTCTTTGAGAACGTATCGCTTTCGTAGGCAGCTGAACAAAGTAAGCAAAAAGATGGCGTTGCCCGAAATTAGGATGAACAAACTCGAGAGACCGCGTGCTGTCTGCAGTCTCAGAAGATTCATATTTGATGCCATCGACCAACAGTGGCGTGCGGGTTTATTGAACTGGGATGCAATGCGTCCAAATCTTTTCGCTCTCTAACCGTTGGTTTTTAAAAAAATAACGCCGTTTCATAAAACTATTCATCTAATAATTTCAAATGAGATATAAAGTATATTTTATTATGCGTCGTATATTGACCGTTAAAAATATGAGAATTATCAATAAGGAATCTCAATATAAAATGTATTACTATTTCTATTATTTATTTGTATTGTATTACTATTTCCTAGTGCGATGTATGTGGACTTCAAGTGGATTTTTTACAGCTGTTTAAAGCGATCTAGTTGTTAGTCAATCGAATCAAATAACTAAGACCTTCTAGTAAGTTATTCGCTCTTTTCATACCATGTTCATTTTCATCCGGTCCCAATATGGCGCATATGGACTCCTAACGGAGGTATCTCAACAGAAGCTCTCTACGAGAACTGCTTGTTACTCAGTTTCTCTACATCTATTTTACGAAGAGAATATGGATAGAAGGATAGGGCTAGGTCAGGACTAGTGGTTAGCTAATCGCTCTTGCCACGCTCCGTTTTTAGGATAGGATGGGTGCGAGGGAATTTTAGACATCACAAACATTCATACTTACGAAGGGAAATTCAAAAATTGGTTGAAAAATTAATTCATAAAACTGTCCGTACCAAGACTTGAACCCGAGACAACCGTACCCAACGACATTAACCACTGCACCACGGGGCACCGTTTTTTTAATGATTAGATATGTGGGTGGGAAAGAATTCAAGCACCCACACCTCTGAATACAAATCGATTAAAAAATCAAAATGTAAAAAGTGTCCAGGATTCAAATCAGTGACCCCGCGATAGAATGGGAAGAATTCTCAAAATCTTTACCAATATTGAATTCCGTTGTATCTTTTCAAGTAAGAAAAACAATATACCCTTCTACAAGAAAATTCATCACCCAAATGTGTTTGACATTTGTCTCAAATATGCCAAGTAGCCAAACTAATCTTTAAGTTATGATATTGTTAGCATATGTATCAATATTTATGAAGGAAAAAAGATAAGGGAAAACATGATTATATTGAATTAAATCCCTGAGTCGCTAAACACGCTCCCGAAGGTTTTTAGAGCTTTGAGTAAATCACGAAAAACTGTCATGGGCAGTATGATAGTTTTAAGTATAATTTAAGTTATTTTGTGTATAACTAAAAGTAAAACATTCTTTAACACTGCCGTTTTTTCGGAGCGCGCCGACTTGTAAAACGAGGATCGAGATCGTCTAAAAAATGTTATTTTTCAGTTTTGAAAAATTTTGAATTTCGAACAGGGGACGAAATAGGAAGGCATTTTAGACTTGTAACTGGAAAATTGATAGAGCACATAAGTGCATTAAAAAATCACCAGGAGCGTGCTTAGCGACTCAAAAATCTATTTTATTCATTTTAATAGTGTGAATGGGTATTATGAATTTATTTTACACCGAAACGTAGGTATTTCGCAATTCAAATAGGCGATATTTTTTAATAAGAAAAAATCTTCTTTCTTCGTTATTCTACTTTATGTGTCAGTGTTATTATTCTCATATAAAAACCTTCATACCATCATCACAAATGTTGTCAACGTGACTTGTTAATTTCACCGTTGTCACTTTATTATTTGACACAAAGACCCCTTTTTAAAAATAACTCGACTACGCGACTGCCCACGCGCATTGTGTGCATTTGGATTAAATAGGTATTTGTGTTCCGCACACTGTCTTATTTATGGGTTTATTGGTGGGTGTGCGGGACGTCGTCGTATCTCACTCTTGATTTTTCAATGTTATTTATGTTTTTTGTCAGAATCCCGTGACCGTATTTACACTCGGGAGCTTTTACATTTGTGTGCGTGTAAAGCTCTTATGTAGTAGTGCGGAATGCAAACCATACATTTTTTAGTTGTAGCCTCGGGGAAATAAATGTTCATAGGCTGAAATATTACGAGTAAGCCCTCGTCCAT
Source organism: Himalopsyche phryganea (assembly GCA_022494535.1). Classification (NCBI taxonomy): domain Eukaryota; kingdom Metazoa; phylum Arthropoda; class Insecta; order Trichoptera; family Rhyacophilidae; genus Himalopsyche; species Himalopsyche phryganea. Next base: position 1,125,206 of record JAGVSL010000109.1, read on the forward strand.
ACGAAGCGATTTACGTCGAACATTCGTTTAACAAACAACGATCGGGAATCGTTTCATCCAGGCAAGGGTTAAATATCATTTCTATGATTTTTAAGTTATAGTTATCAATCTTCTGCTGGATGAATGCCTTTATCATCGACTTCCTGACTACACTTATAATCAGAATAATTAGATAAAGATCGCAAAATACATTCAACACTACTTCAACGGCGGATTCTTCTTCTAATAGACCATTTCAACAGGATTTGATTTTTACGATAACTAGATGTTATTCAGTCGCTCAATTTTTTTTCTTTTAAAGCGAATAATTAAGGAAGAATCGGGCTATCAAAAGACGTATTGTTAATTTAAATCCCTCTATATTCCCAGATTGAAGAATCAAATTGTTGAAGCCTGAAAGGGAATAATAAATCAACGTCTTTGAACAAAAAAATCTCTAAATCGATGTAAAAAGTCTATTCAGGAAAGTGTCTGTTCAAGGATGTGATCCTGTGGCCACTGCAACTCTTCTTTTTCCGTACATTATTTCAAAATCTCTGGTTATCCTGTGGTTACAAAAACGCTGTAAGATAGTTAACTTGAACTATGCACATCCTGTGGTGTTTTTATGCGCTTCTTTTTTTTACAAGTGTGCGTGAATTTGTGTCTATCCATAATGCAGCTGCCGTTTGTTCATTGTTGCTTTTTGTGTTGATTTTTTTGTTACTCTCGTTTTTGTCAATTTTATTGTTATTCTTCCCCCTTAATTCTAAACATTAGCCAGAAATGGGTGGACCTTTGTCGAATATAAAAAAATGAATTCATATAAACTAGAATAAGGACTTATTTCATATCCTAGGTAACGCGCCGAAGAACTTCTATTTCATATATTAATTTTATCGAAAACACTTGGTATTATTTTAACTTTCTATTACATATTATGATTTCGTCACGCGTATAGTTTTATTGGTAATGTTTATCTATATATATACAAAAATGAATGTTTCTATGCATTCCTATACCATTCATCTGATTTCGATGAAACTTTGGTGAGTTGTTGTGCGCACACCCTTGAAGGTTTCTGAAAAAAATCTTAAAGTACAAATAGTGACATCTCGGAAAAACTTCTGAATTTATTCGTCTACGCACCAGACGGAAAACAAAAAATACTGTGTATCCAAAAGCACTTCAAGAAACAGAATACAAACAATCTCATTCTTTGAGTGTCATCACACGCATGCCAGGTACTCGCTAATATTGTATCAATATTTCGTAATATATAATTTCAATAATTCATAAACATGAACTTTTATACCAAGTTTTCCCATGTTTTATGTACGTCATTCCCGCCATTATCCGTTATAATTCCTTTCTCTTCTTACATGCTGTAAAACGCCGCGTTCAATCATTACAATCACAATCAGGGACGGCTCTTGTAAAGGAGCAAAGGGTGCAATGCACTCCAATAAGTCCCATCAAAATATTCCATTAATAAACGATATTCAAATATAATAATTATACCAATTCACTAATTTTAAATTTTCCTCGTGTTTCCCATAGGAAAATATTGCAGGAAACGATGATCAATAAACACGACTAGCAAACGTATTCTGCGTCGATTCAGAATACGCATGAAAGTCAGTCGACGACGCGGTAGGAGCATAAATTCTTTTGCACTCCTTAGACGTCAGAAATGTTCTATGTATTTTGACATATTTGTGACGTTGCACTAGTATGAAGTACGCTTCAGTTGCATTTTGTATGGACTGTTTTTGAGCACTGATCCCTCTGGCGGAAATTCCCGAACGTACCCGAAAGCGATTTGACGTTTGAGTTTACAAACCTGTAACAGTCATTTGTAAGAATGTAAAAGAGCAGTGGAACAAGCTTAGTAAGCCATCTAATTTCGATATGATTCTTTAACTACACGCTCTTCAATAAGAATAATATTTACCTACAATTATAACTTTTGGAGTGATGAATACAATTTATAAAATTATAACTATGATTGTGTATAATACCGAGTAGATATAATTGAATATTTAAAATAGGATAGTTTCGAGTATTTTACCTGGCTGGCCTTACCTATTCCATAATATTCAACTGTGTACCTGGTTCAGTTTCGTAATACACCTTCCTCTAATATTTTTATATTCTCCAATATTGAATTCTACAAATTACTTTCCCCAAAAAAATACTTATGCGAACAATTTCCGGTTTAATACTGAATTATTCCAATTGCAGACATTAATATGGTAACCTTAACATACGATTTCATGGAGGAATTTAAACTTAAATTGAACTAACTGGTTTATACAGCAGAGAAGATTTTTACGATGTCGTTGGAGCCCTGTCTATACTTCAACTCTTCACGAATAAAAATACATATAGTATTTAGCTAAATCGTTAAGCCATTACAAATAATTTATACAATATCGATGACGTCGAAAGTGAGTGTTTAAAATTTAAAAATGATCAATTCATTTTGAGAAATACCACGGCTAAAGACAGACAAGGTTTCCCAAACTATCATCCGCGACAACCTGGAATGGTTATGCTAGGGCTGCAACAAATTTAGACGTACTCAAATTCATATTGATATTACCTACCAAAAAAAGAAGAAAGGTGGTCCGTCGAAATTAATCCGCAGGGAAGGTTTGGGAAACCCTGGTGAAGAGAAACAGTTGATATCGCCAATATCAGATTTATATTTTCGTATATGTCTAATAGTACTTTCAAAATCCAATATGTGGAGGATGGATTTCTTACATAAATATGTGAATCTTTTTTTGCACTCGCTAATATTCCTGTCACCGGCCGCCACTGATCACAATTCATAATTTATCATATTTAACGGAATAACACAGAAGACGTCAATATTGTGAATAGTGGAAGAACTTCAATCAACAGAAAAATTCAACTATGACATAGAATGTTCATAAGAAAAAATAAAAATAGAGATATATAACGTAAACATCTATTTCCATTTAAATTTTCACTAGTGCCAAGACTGCCAAAAACCTCATTAATACATCTTCAGTGTCTTTAAATTAGTTCTTACCGTACCAAATGTCATCCAAATCGTTATATCGCTTAACAATAAACCAATGGAAGTCAACATTTGCGTTGTTATAACCGATATCTTTATATCCGAATTCGATATTATGGACTTTAAACATTTTTGCACAGCCGAATTTTTATAAATAAATAGCGAATAAATAGTCATAATATTTTACTTCATAATTGTCACAAGAAACCTAAAATGTCTTCATTTTATCATTACATCTGACATTTTTCGTAATCAACTTAAAATTATGTCTTAACTTTGCGATTACTGCCAGACTGTTCTGTACATTGTGACAAATCTGTCACAATTAAAGTGAAATATCATGCTTAATTTTTTTTTAAGAAATTTAATATTGTGTATTTTTTGTCCAACATGTTAGTCATGTGTACTTTTTCTTCAATTTACGCGTTTATATGGAGTGCATACAGAATAATTATCTTGATCGTGACAAAGTAGTATTTGTTTCACACGTATTAGAGCAGTGATGCACAACCTATTTAACTGTACTCTGGATTTATCTACTTTCCATTTGTTCGCGGGACGCAGAGGATAAACGTTTTGCGGATACTGATATACTCTCTCTATTTAAGATATACATACATGTATATTGTAAATTTAATAATTACAACTACTCCAGTCATTTAGGATATCGTTATGTATTCAGCACTAGTAAAATCGCTGACTCTGTATGCAGACAGCAAGCATTTTGGCGTCAGCTTAAGATTTGTGGTTGCTGCTCTCAGTATAACACTGAGATTATCATTTTTCAAGTCCGAATAAAAAAATACTTACTCACAAATGTAACTTTTTGCGAAAAGACTTCCCAGACCCAGCCTTCTTACGTTGGGTGGAAAATAGTTATCACTTTAGTCAAATTTAGTATTTAGTTGATGAGCGTGGGCCGTGAGTAGTGCATCACTGCATAAAATCAACCAATTTTTTTTAATCCTATGTTTTCCATCGTTAAATAAGTAACGATATTTACCTTATGTGAATATGCTGCCGTTTTCAAATTACTATCATTTGTCATTGATATTACATATAATATGCGGTAAATTGCTTGAAAATACAAAACAATGTGTTTGTTCATCTTGGAGAAGAAAATAAATGTTGTGAGCACGTTGTTATTGTAAATTGTTTTTAGGGAAACGAAGTTTTGTTCTACGCCTGTAGACTTGACTGTCCATCATTGATCATGCATGACTCTTGTTTCTTGTTATAATATTATTATTTATGTTTGATCAGTGAATTGTGACGAAGAAAATGAAAAAAAATACATACAGATTGTGGAATGTAAACAATCACCGTAAAAAATGTACGAGTCATTGTAAGAAAAACTGAAACTGTGGCTTTTTTATACAGCGGCAATTTACAACCGGAACAATTTTTGAGCAATTTCAATGAAAAAAATAGTCGCATTTAAACATCATTAACTACAGATTCCCAACTTTCATAATTTTAGTGCGTTAGACACTTGATCAGGAGTGGAGAACCTGCAAATGTTGGAAGGCTGCATTAATTTATCTTTAATTAAATAAGGTCAACTTAAAAAATCTTCACTGTATTATTTTGTAAGAAAAATGGTTTACTCCAAAAAGGCCGCGCATGTGAACTTACTGAGGTTCCCCATCCGTGCGTTTGAACATAATATTTGTACAACTTATATAATAATAAGCAATATCTTCCAAAAAGTGCACCGTAAAACACGGTGAATATGAATGATGTGGTGACAATGAACAGTTCACAGGAAACGATTCTAAGAGTGTTACAATTGCTAAAATGTGTCTGGTTGCATTCTAATATGTATAACAGTGCTCCGAGCCTTTTCTCACCAACGGCACAACTAAGCTTTCATTAGTATTTCATGGCACACCAACAAAATATGTCAATTTCATAAAATAAACTTCCATTAATGCTTCCTAATATACGCAGCAATGTGTAATTTGTACGGTAGGTTTTTTTTTCGTTTTACACGCGAAACAACCACCATTTTATTCGCCACCATTGCAGTTGCACTATACACACCAATACAAAAATTATTCCATTAAATAAAAAAAGAAAGGAATTTCTTTCAAGCAAGCGAATGGCTTTATTTTTTTTCAAGAATAAAAATACTCGATTTTTTTTGAACGCACAGCGCCACGGCACACCTGGGATTGTCTTTGCGGGGCACCAATATATTTACGGTATTTAACCAATAATTATTTATTTAGGATAACCCGACAGGACAGGAAAGTTGACCGTTTGTTATTCATCGGGCATGCAAAAGTGTGTTGTAATCCGCATGTTTTACATGTCTGATGATTTAATATTCCTATTCACCCCTTTCTCGTTCTTATTGACCCCGTTTCGCTGGTAAATAGGAACAGACCATAATTTTGGAAAATATCCATAAGCAAATTTAGCCTTTCAGTCATCTTTCATAGGGCTTAAATTGAATTTGAAATCTGAAAACGTTCCTATCGACCCTGTTTTACGGTACTATATTTCTGCAGACCAATGTGACATGTGCATCAATGTTTGCTTCTACCTTCTACCGTACACTCCGATTTCAGAATCCACAATTTGATATTTTGAATTAAGTATTATGCATATTTAATTATTTAATATAATACGTAAAGTAACATGAACTTGTATTTGACGACATGGAATTTCAACCCTTCTTACATTAGCGATTCGATTACCTTTTAAATGGCGGAGAGAATGTCCCGCTAAGCTAATATGTATGTTCTACGTACATGTGGTAAACGATTCTAAATGATATAATCTTTTTGCCGAACGAATCACTTCTCGCCACTATGTAAAAGTTAGGATCGACACGAATTACTTGCTTTCCTTCTTTTGTGAAGAATCGAATAATAAATGACTCATGATGAATCTAAACAAATTTGGACTGCGAGTCATTTCGCTTGTTTTCACAGTGTTACGAATCGAAGATAAATTCAAGAAGGCAATCGATTCGATTTACACCTAAGACTATTTCCCTTGTCTTATTCGTATAAAACGTAATACAAATTCTCAAGTCTTCGTAACATTTTCAATAAGGCTTCAATACTACACTCCAGTTGGACATCTTTAGAAGTAGACATAGATTAGAAATAAAATTATCAAATCATTTATAAGCCCTTTCATTGTGTTATAAAATATTTGTTTTGTACCAATATTTCAGTATTAATAGTTAAAAAACGGACCAAGACTTGTTTTTAAACAGCAATAATTGTTGTAGATAAGTTATCATAACATCTGGTTACTCAGTTCACTTATTTTGTTTATTATCCACATAATTTTTAGCTTGATTTATCAATATTTCTACAGAACTTCTTATCTTATCTACATCTTCATTTATGATAAAATGCTAATAAAGCATATTTAATCAACTCAAATACCGATATTACCGGGTTCTACATATCGACTGCCAACGTATAAATCACGTAAGTGTCACATACCTGATTATACGTATTTTGCATACGTGCTACGCACTCAGTCCAATTTCTTATCTGTAATATCTCAAAAACTGTAAACTTTTGAGCAAAACTCTCTAGTAAATAAGAACTTAGATTTCAAATAATAACACTGTCCCAATTTCTAAGAAGATAGATGCAGCGGTTACTTTGCAACTGGGTTTTGAATCTTTGAGACGCTCTCCTGTAAAATGTTGTTTGTGGATACGGGATTATACTGAGGGAGTGTCGATATTGACTCGATAACAAAAGGCCCTTATCAAACATTTGCCCTACTTATTTGGGTAATTTGTATTTACTTATCTATATATATGAAAATGAATGTTTGTTTGTTTGTCCTCTATGCATTCCTTTACCATTCATCTGATTTCGATGAATTTTTGTTGAGTTGTTGTGCGCACACCCGTGTAGGTTTCGGAAGAAAAACAAATAAAATCTAAAAAAAGAATCAAATACATACAGACAACGACATCTAGGAAAAATTTCTGATTTATTCGTATACGCAACAAACAGAAAAAATATTGTGTATCTAAAATAGAAGGCTGCACTTCTATTTCGCGAGCGGGTAAAGACAATTCAGATTCGGGCTCTTAAGAAAAATATTTCGTACTATGTTCGGGTCATGACTCATGACTCAGCCATGAGGCAATAGTATTCATAACTTAAATTATTTATTAGCATGAACTATGAATATCGTTGGAAATATGGAAACAATGACATACGTTGTTTGAAAATTATAAATGAATTACTATTTATATTTTAAAAAATTAGTTCGGGCAACAAGTGTGGTATTGATATTCGGGCACGGGCTGGGCCGAACCTGAAGATGACAGGTCGGACCGGGTAATTTTATGAAATTTCGGCCCGTGCAGACCTCTAATCCAAAAGCACGTCAATAAATAATAAACCCTTTCTTTCTTTGCGTGGCATTGCAACGTACGAAGGGTACTCAATAGTTAATAATAAATATCTATTATTTCTTTATCTATAAGAGTGAGACTCAAATTCAGATATCCCACTGGAATAATAAACACTAAGGATTAGTAATTGTGACGTGTTGCTTAATTTGAATGGCGATATATTTTATCGCGATCTTAAAGCGGTGAATGAAACGTAAAAACGACAACTACACACTGTAATTGATAAATTTTGATAATGATAAACTTGCTATCAATCTGACACTTGCCACTTTTGGCAGATCCGATTGATCGAGGGAGTGACACAGGTTGCCCAGTTTGCGGTACTCTAAATGTCACTCAATTACTTCTTTGTATTTTTCAACATGAACACTTCTATGTTAAAACATGACCTTTTATTGACATTTGATTAAGCATTTGAAGTTTTCTTTTATCTTCTTCACAAATTTGAGGATTTGTTTTTTCACTGCTTGAAAAAATTTTATACCTGTCACTTTTTCCTGCCGGTTTTGTAGGCGAATAGTCAGGCTCTTCGGATTGCCGAGTATCTGATTCAGATAAATGTTTGTAAACATTCATACATTGACTCTTCAATCAAGTTACGAATAATGATTTGTATCCAAAGGCATGGGTGGTGTGTAATTTAATAAATGAACGACAGACAACACCCTCCGCCCCCATCATCGAGTAGATATCTAGATTTTTATATTACAGTAGATCGATGAATAGAGGTATAATATTATTTTATAGAGTCACCAACTACGAACGTATTTAGCCAGTTTACAAAAAACTATACACATTTTGTTCGATTGTTATTTTCTGACACAAAAAAACGACTTTATATAAATATAGATAAAACTAATATATTTAAACATAATTTGCATTCGTAAACCACCCACCCACTCATGTATTTTTTGCATTTAATATAATACTATATTTTTTCTAGAGTCATATTTGATACGATGACCTTTATGTTTGCCGCGATAATATATTAATTGATTTATAACGATATGACGGAAAACATTTAACTTTCATTATTATTTATTAAATAATCCGTGATTTTGTTTTGCATACACCATCATGTGCGGTCGATGTTGTTATTGTTGTTGTAACCAAAACAAATATCCGGTAAAAATATCTAGAAAACTCGATTTCATTTGCATAATATTAATTACAAATCAAAAAAGTGCACTTTTCAATGATTTTTCGTGTTATATGATGTTTTTGAAATAACTTTTTATAATTAAAAATAATTTCTTAATAAATACATGACTTCTGACTGGAAAAACTCTAAACGAAATCAGAGCTCTTATTTGTTTTCATAATGCACAATGGCATTATGTTGCAAAATTATCTGTGTTAATTCTACACATTTAATTTTTGTTTATAAAAAAAACAGTAATCGATATGGAACATAATGTCGCTGTTAAAAATACTAGTTTTGAGTAATTGGACTTTGAAGTTTTTCAAATATTCGAAATATCATATCTTTGTCATTTAGTTTGTTTGTACAAAACTATTTTTAAGTAAAGGTATTATTATAAAAAATAAGTGTGTTCTTCCATACGGTAGAATATGAAATAAGGAACATTTTGGTATAATTTTTTCGATTTAGTGTTTTCTTCCAGAAGAGCAACGATATGATCTTATGGGGCATTTGAATTTAAGTTGTTTTAGGCCGTTATTTAATCGCTCATCCTGTCTTTTTCCGGAGAATGTAAGAATGGAATTAGTAAAAGTTAGCTGGCCCACTTTTTGAGATGGGAACATAAAAATCACAGACGCCCATGTCTTTGAACACAAATTCATAATTCGACTGAAAAATGAACGAGGATTTGAGCTTATGAACACTGCAGCTGAGTAGGAAGAACGCCAAAGAGCTTTAACCACTCGACAACAGGAATGATTGCATTGATGTTGCAAATTAGCAACGAAAGATTTTTTTAACAATATAATTTAATCTAAATACCAAACAATTATATGGAAAAAATCCACAATTCATCAGATAATCACCAGCAGCATAACACATACTTTCTCAAGAATGACTTTGGTAAAGCAGAATGAAAAAAATATTTTATTTAATATTGTAGAGTCGCTTAACTTAATATTGTTAAGAAACTCTAAAAATATCTGTTATTTCAAATTAAAAAATGTATTAAACGAATCATTATGGTCTTTTTTTTAAAATTTAATCAAATTCTTAATGAAGTACTGCGTGCTAATTGGTTGGTTTGACTATAAATAAATTTTCTGTTAGATGGAATAAATATATCGTTTATAATTTAAAATTTCTAATTTGCTGTGCTCTATGCCTTCAACTACGATTTATGATTCGCACTTCCGGTCTGGTATTCTTTTTAGGAGGTATTAGGCGCCAGGCAACGGCCTGACTGTACCCGTTATCTCGCGAACTGCGGCGTCGTTACTCGTTACACTTTCGTTGTAAGTTGGATCGGAGTAAGTGACCACCGTGAGAGCAACAGACTCTGCAGTTATCCGTTATGTCAACAAAATTTCATGAGAAAGCCAATCTACTTCATTATTACTGACAGTACACCATGTTCTGTGCCCTCACTTAAAAAGTATGTTATTTTTAATATGTACTGTAAATAGTGTTTTAAAAATGGAATGCTGCACAGCGAATTCTTCTTTAGATTACGACCAGGGATTCCAACTATTCGGATATCAAATAATAAAATTGAACCTATTCGAATATATTCGAATACTCCAATAGTTTTTGAAGTATGAAAATAATATTAAAAATTTGATTTGAATAATTTAATAACATAATATTATACAAATATTAAAATAATACTACATTAAAATTTGTAAGAAAACGAGATCATTTATTCAAAATTTTAATCACTGGTATTTATATAATTTTTTGAAGGATAGGATACCAACATCTTATATTAATGTACGATTAAATTTTTTCCACTTCTGCCAACAACAAGATAGAGACAATATAAACACACATTCCATTGTACTATTTAAAACAACTGCGTTTGCAACTGCGTCGGATTATTCCGACGATATTTCTTCAATTACTTAAATTACGGCATGCTAAATGAGTTTTTTAGCCCCGATTCATTCGTCAAACTCAAGTTTTATAATGTATGATAACATACTGAAAGCATCCGAGTTGGGTGAAGACAAAAGAAACCTCTACCTTGGAGTATTCATTATCGTTCTTGCAATCTGGAGAAATTGTTATGTGATCTTTCGTCGATTTCGTAAAGTAGTTAATTAAAAATTATTACGGATAGTATTCGCATAGTTGCCCAAATATTCGAATATCAAATGTTTATTAAAGAGCCGAATGTATTCAGATATTGAATATTCGAACCCTTAATCACGAATAGCTCGAATTGACGCAAGGGTCTCAACTTAATTGCCAACTATTTGGTCTGATCGCGAGGAAACAGGGGAGGTTTGGTTATCAACAGAAAAGGTATCATTGGAATACGTTATCGAGTCAAGCACCTTCCCTTAATTTTATAATTTAAATGTCTTGCTAACATACGAGGCATCATTATAAACTTAAACAAATCGGACATCGACGCACACTTCTTCGTATATGCCTAATTTATATTTTACAGGTTCATTCGAAGCTGCTTATTAAAGAGGATAGCGAAGCCAATTATCACGAGTTCATTGGATTGTTTCATTAACCAATTTAAAACGATTCGAAAATTTGATAGTAATATTATCATTTGTATTCAGATTTTCCGCTTAAAATTACTTTATGTGATTATTTATTCTGGTCTACTGATTCAATATCTCCTATTTTTAGCAATTTATGTGTCGGCAGATAACATCAAACATTGTATAAATTATTTTTTTACGATTCTCATTTGTGTGAAATCACTCCGTAGAACAATTTGATCAAAGTTTAATGTTTGAATCGAAATTGAAACAGTTTCTAATTCAAAATTTATAATAGTATGCAGTAATTCATTTTTACACATCTATTATTATTATACATTATTTGAGCTTCAAAAGAGTAATTCTGGACTCGTAAATCGTTTTTTTTTTTAATTTAAGTGTCGCTTAATTAACTAGAATAGAGTATCCGCGAGACCGTTATGGTGAAAACATTTATAATATATTTTGTTAAGGAATGCCAAAAATAAAACAACATAACAAAAAATCCATAATTAGCGTCGTTTCGCCAGTGCTCAGCCAGTTAAGCAACAGTTGTACTTTCAAAAGGGATTTTGAGTCAATGACTGATAAATACATATTTTTTTCACTGTTATTCCATTAAACAGGGATTAAGCAATGTCGGCGTCCGTGGCGCAGTTGGTTTCGTCACTGGCTACGGTTACGGATGTCTCGGGTTCAATTCCCGGTGCGGACGGTTTTCATAGATTGATCTTTCAATCAATTTATGGATTTCTGTTCGTAGTCTGAGTCCTCCCTCCCACCTTTCCCATCCTCACGGGGCGTAACGAGAGCGATTAGCTAACCACTAGTCCTGTCATAGCCCTATCCTTCTGTCCCTACTCTCTTCGAAAAAGAAAAGAAAGGTTGAGCAACTGAGTGACAAGCAGTTCTCGTAGAAAAAGTTCTGTCAAGATACCTCCATTAGGAGACCATATGCTCCACATTGGGAGCGGACATGAAAAAAAAAAAAAGCAATGTAACCAACTTAAAATAAACTAGTTAAGATTGTACCAAGCATAAAATAATAGAATTTTACAGAAAAAATGCCGATTGTCCCAGTGGTCGCCCCCCAAAATCCAATGGTTGGCCTTTCGTTTCCCAGTGTTCGGCCATCACTATGAAACTTCATGAATATCGCGAAATAATTTACTGGTAGTAGACGGAACAATAAAAATATAATGATGCAAATCTGGACAATATAAAGTATATTTTGTTAACGATCCCCATACAACATGAAATTTATCGAAACTTGCGAAGTAAAAATGGGCTTTTTTTTAAATTGCGTATTGCATCATATAGGTCAGTATAGTGCAGATATACATTGGCAAGTGGCAAGACTACCTACACAAATTTTTAATAATCTGTTGTGTTTATTGTATCCACCATTAGTTTAAGTTTTAAGCTCAAAAGGGTAGTCGGCTACCGGCCATTTACCGACATTAGGAACAAGCACCCTAATTGATTAGTTGTTTTCTAATTATCTTCGAATATTCACAATTGTTTTAATTTTAATAAGTTACCTACATAGTTAATTCAGAACGATTTGAAACCGAAAATCCCGATATCTAACGTATTTAATCCTGGAATGTCGGGAATGTATAAAATATGTTTTTCCAGTCTTGTAATCCCTAGTGTATGATAAACAGTTCCTACCAAAAGTTACAGGATGTTTGCATGAAATGTTTCTTTTCTTATTATTGACAAGTGTTATCTCAATTCGAAGACCGCTCAATAAATTTCAGATATACATTTCAACAATAAAAACTCTACTCAAACAAACAGCAACTCGAGTCCGTTAACGGGGTATCATTAGCACAAGTGGTTCCGGATGTAAACATATATAATATCGTATTTTTTATTTCCAATATTCTTTCTTGTTGATTGGCCATAGATTATTATTTTTTGATAGCCATCGACGCGTCGTCAAAATTTTAACTTTCATCGAGTCTGCTGCTACGGAGAAATTTGCAGTCACGGATGGATAGATAGATAGATGGCTACGAATGGCGCTTTGTTTATCTAACTTTGATATCGTCTTGACCGACGATTCGTCGCCGTAAAAGATTTTCGCGTCGCCGTATTTTCCATACATGTATAATCATGAAAAGACACTGGAACTGACTGAGACACGTCAGATAGTATCAAAGTGTCTCAACCCTATTTACCTCTTTTTTCAACGGTGAGATTTTGTCATCCTTAACGACCAGCGGATACACGAAACAACTAGAGAATGCGGGTGATAGGAATTTATCATATTCTTGACATAAGGAACGGATGTGGTTAATGAAGAAGAAGTGAGGAAACGTAATGTACAAACTATATCATGCAACTGATCCAATCACAGTGCACGAGAGGCTTTCTGCTTTCTTTTGCCAAATTCATAAATTTAAAGGTATTTTGTAAACGAAGACCTGGGAGAACCTTGCATGGATACTCTATAGATAACTGGAGAGACTTGGGTACCAGCGATCATTATCAGTCAGATCATCAAGATTGATTAATGTGTAATTACGTTTTTACTTGCATCAGTAAAAATTAATTCTTTTCCATTCTTTTCAAGAGATGGTTATTATAACAAAAAAATCTGCGGGCTTTGTCAAACACTGATTGATTGGCAATTCTTGATGAAACTGAATTGTAATAAGGTCAAAATAACAAAGTATTGAATTCCAAAAAAATTATAAGAAAAAGGATCGACTCCATGTCATATTTATGACGGTCGTGCTATAATAGCCATCTACTAAATCTTTAAATCTCATAAAACTAAATACTTTACTATGTTTATATTATTATTATTTGAGCGCCATAAGCTACAAGAGAGCCACGTATCTCAAAAATGTTTTCTGTGGTTTACTACTAATTAAAAAAGTAACCATTCAAATTTACTGTAAAAAATTTGAATAGATCAAGAAGTTTTCCCCAACCATTGGATTAGAGTTCAGCAACTCTTTTAAGCGATACTTTTCCTCTTCTCTTGTTGTTGCTAATATAAATCATAATTCATTGTGTTAACGATCATAATATGTAATAAAATAAAAACAATTTTTCCGGATGTGAATTGTACGACCATATTATCAGCGCACATTATCATTGGTAATCGCGATCTCCACTCAAATTCGCCAGTCTCGGTATTATACTGTCGATCTAGTTCTGTTTTCGGGAGTGGTTTGCGATCAACGAACCCGGCAGACGAGATTTCTGCGATACGTATTCTCTCTCTAGCCAACCCTTCACTATCTGGCAAAAAAAACATTTTTCGCATCAACAGTGAATAACTAATTTCCATTATTTGGAAGTTCTTTGAGAAAATTATCGGCAACCTTTTATTAGGTCGATAAATAAATTTATAAATATTCAGTAACTTTCTATAAAAGCGGTCGAAAGTCGTATACGGTCATAATAATAATTTTTGTTAGAACCTTGATTAAGTTTGGTCAGAATTACTGACCGAAAATATACCGTCTATAATAGTTACTGACAGAATATATTGATGACTGGCCAAATAATATGTGGGCCAAAGTCGTTAGTGAATGAACTGTGGAATCAGTTGTTTTTTTGTATAATACAATTATAAATCCAGATAGTTTTTCACGTTTTTCCTTATTCGATTATCTCGCTTTGTTTTTCTACTAGATTTTTACTACCAAAACTCTATCCTCACAGAGTATTCAACGTTTTACCCGCCAACCTCCGCCACGCATTTACAACCCTCGCTGGGTATATTATCCCGTATCATATCAACGTTAAGCACTCTCAAATGATTGCCAGCAGCGCCGGAGGAGCAGTTACCGAAGACTTGGTTGTTATGCACCAAAATGTCAAATTATAGTATTTCATAAGATTAATTATCCAAAAATTTCCATGATTTGTGAATTAGCCAATTTTACCTTTCCCCATTTTATGTTTAATTAATTTTTAACAGTTATCAATGGTTTTTGATTGTTTGAGTTGATTAATCGGATTGGACGCGTCACGACTTAAGAGTGAGTATTTCCTATAAGCAATTGATTCCGTGACTATGATATTTTCGTATTATTTATCTTCAAATACATTGAGATTATTGATCTTGATGGCTTTATCATTGATCATATTATAGCACTTTCTGACTCACGGTTCAATTGTAATCTGATTCTCCGCGAGTCATTTATTATTTCACCCCCCGTATATTAACAAAGTGATTCTAATATTTTCATACATGCGAGCAAATGACTCCCGTTCTCTACAAAGGTACAATTAGGTCATTTGCATCCGTTGGATAATTTGTTTTATAATATATCTTAAATAATCAAGCTGCCCTAAATTGTAGGTTTATAATTAAAATAATATTATCAAGAGAGTCAATAATGTAAGTGTCGACATAACCTTCTACCTTCTCTCGAAAATCTCTTTTAATGTAAATTGTGACCATTATGAAAGTGAAAAATTTTACATCCGTTATAATTTTATCGTATATTTCCGTTAGTTTTTCATAATGGTACAATTGAACAAAACCTTCGTAGCATAGATATTCAAGTACCGTTGGTCAATAAATGCATGGAATAGTGTAGCTTCGTATTTAAAATAAGAGATGAATCGAATGGTGGAATGCTATTGCCATTTTGTTAAATAAATCGACTACTTTATATCACAGTCTAAATTCGAAATTATTATGGCTGTCAATTTTCTACGCCATATCACATTCAGCGAGTCATCGGGTTGTTGTTTTCGAAAATATGTCTTTAAACAAATGTAAACTGATGGTCCTCATCAGCACATTAAAAAGAGCACACCACTTGAAGATTTCATCAATGTTCTAAAAACTGACATTTAAATCGGATCGATCGTAGAGAGATGTTGAGATGAATAACTTTGACTCTTGTTTCTCGATTATTTCTTATGATGAAATATTGACAATTTTTTCCTAAAGAAATTCTGTATGGGAATAACAATATTCAAGAATATTCCAAATTATATACTACATTATGTCAGTTCATCAATTACTCTACTTGTTTATGTATAACGAGCTATTTAACAATAGGGCATAATTGCTACTTGAATATCCTGTTACTTTCCTATAAACGGGTTTATCAAATCGTCTTTTAATGTAACCACGCTTGCGCGTTGCCGCTCATGTTAATATTTATATAGTAGAAGCTATTTGCTAATCACTGTTGTAAGTTATTTGGTTATCCCCACACTTCGAAGAGGGTAAATAAGGATTAGGGAATAAAGAATGGGTTTAGAAATAGTCTAGTATTGTAGTTAGGTAATCGCTCTGTGTATGTTTAGTCTTTACAAGAAACACTGTTGCCTTACTAGTACACTTTTTTAATACCAGTACCGAAAAACATCATTCGACTACTTGAATATTTCTCACGTTATAACCAAACTAATTATTATTTTAACGTTGTTTTGGGATAATTTAACAAAAGCTGATAACCAGCTTCAAAACTAACTGACCCGATTAACCGTTACAGTTTACGGTTGCAAACACGAAAATATTTCGAATTGAGGGCGGACGCTCGCAAAAAAATTAAGTGAAATTTCAATACTACTCGCAATTCGCAATACATTTTACAGCCTTTTTCATTCTTTCTTTATGTTTGCGATATTTTCGTTCATTCCCGTGCGAAATAATACGCCAGATAGTAAAAATTCTCATCGCAGCTATTTCTTCAAATCTATCATTCTCGGATAAAATATTTATACGTGCATATTAATTTTATTTTCATGTGAATCGAATCTTCATCTTGTTTCTGCCGGAATTTTGGTTCAACTTGTTCTAAATGTGACACATTTCTTACGAAACTTCTGATTCGAATTCCATTCACAGTGTGTCAATTTATAACTGAATATTTCAGTGAATCACTTTGGCATGAATCGAACATTTTGATTCAATTCGTTCATTCGAGCTGTTCATTGCGTAACAATATTTGCATGGCATATAACCATTATGAAATAATAAGTTTAAAAAAGTATTATATTAAAATAATGTTGCAAAATTCATTCATGTGTTACTTCAGAATAAAATAAATATTCTACTCCTATAGAGCCACAATCCTGCTTGCCTGTTCTGACCGGTGGTATTCCAGCGTCCTGGATGACCGTCGGGTACTATCTATAGGATGTACATACTCTACGGCAGTGCTCCGCAAACTTTTTTCACCCATGGCACACCTAAACACTCATTAATATTTCGCGGCACACCACAAGCCAAAATTTTTGTAAATTTCATAAACAAAATTTACTATTTATTAATTTCTTTTTATTTGATGAATTTGAAATAGTAATTTTTAAAATAATATATTTTTTAATAAGAGCAAATTATATCCTTTTACCTTTTCAAAGTGATGAAACTCTAAGCACTCAAAAACAATACAAATTATAAAAAAGAATTGCGAAGGCTCTTGATTTTATGTGTATTATTTTGATACATTCAGTCTTTGTTTGTAATAATTTTACTGGAAAATTTTCCGCCATTAATGCTTCCCAATATATTGCAGCAATGTGTAATTTCTTTAATAGGATTTTTGTTTTACACACGAGACAAACCCTATTTTATCCTTCATCATTGCAGTTTCACTACCGTTGCAAGAACTAATAAAATTATTCGATTAAATATTGAAATAATACAGTCAGATCTCAGCACCCGAATTACAGCTTATTTTAGCAACAGGCTTCAATTTTTTTTTATAAAAATACTCGGGTTTTTTTTTTCATTTGGACTTACTGCGCCGCGGCACACCTGGGATCATCTCGCGGCGCACCAGTGTGCCTTAGCACACCGGTTGCGGAGCACTGCTCTACGGAACTGAGGGACTCATGTGAGGAAGCAAAGCGATTGACGGATACAGGGAATCATGGAGCTATCGTGCGGGAGCCATATGGTCTACATAGGGAGCGAATATGATCAAAGAGAAAGAATATAGGCCTCTACTTATTCTTATTAAAATTGGGCGACAGTTCATATCTTTTCTCTAAAAAATGATTCGAGCTTGAAAATAATTTGATTTTTCGCAATTCATTTGTTTTCCCACCCTGTCTGCTTTTTACAATGCAGTGTTAGAGTGGGAAAGCGATGATTTCCAAAGAAGCGAATGTGTGTCTCTCGTTCACAAGGTGTTTTTAGATTCGTTAAGTTAGTAATGATTCATTCATTGAATAAAACCTTTGAAAGGCTCTATATTAAGAAAAAACGGTTTAATATAAAATAAATAAAAAACGATTTTTTTATTGTGTATTATTAGGTATTCACTATTAAATTACAATCACGTTATATGGCTAAGTTTTGATAGTAGTGTTCAACGTCTTTGTGAGTTAAATTCTTATATTATATGTACCTGCTTTGGCCGTAGAACCATAAAGATTTGAGTGAAAATTCAGCTTCAAAGTAATTATATAAAGCGTCAATTTTATTGGCGAAGGATTTTTTGCGGTTTACTAGTTATATTAATAAACAACTACAAAAAAGTAACTTGGCGATAATGAAGCCCGTGTTAATCATTGGTAAATTAAAAAAAAACACCCCGAAAAGCCTTGTGACAGAAATTGAAAAATTTTAAATTTTATATTCTCTTAGTGATTTCCTAGACAATTTGACAGACACGACTTCAATATTAAAATTAAAGCATATTATAATAGAATGCTTTAAATCTCTAAATCTTGAACATCATAGAAGATTTGCAGAATCGATTTTTTTTAAAACCGTTTCTTTTATAATATCTTCCCTTTTCAGATTAACATCATTTGCAGTATTTTATTCAAATATGGGCTAATGTCAAATAGACATTATTAGAAATCAGTTATGATCAAATACTGACTATGAATCGTGTAAAGACTTAGCAACAATTGCTTTATTAATTTTGTCAACTTTTCCTACAACTGTACTCTGTACCTATACGTTAAAAGATCACTCAGTGTAATGAATACATTTTAAAAAATAAAACACAATTTGTTTGCACTACTTCCACATATTTATAATGATCAGGACCGGTTTCGCTCGTCACGAGCATTATCAACTGACGATAATCAACTGATGATTCATCAGTTGATAATGCTCGTGATGAGCGAAACCGGTCCTGATCATTATAAATATGTGGAAGTAGTACAAACAAATTGTGTTTTATTTTTTAAAATATAATGTCTTTCCACCAAGAATTGACAGTTAACACCTTAAAAGTAAGTAATGAATAACTTAAGAAGTAAACATGAAAACCAACTAACAATGCGGCTTTCTTTGGAAGAAAGAAATATCTAGCAATTTCCCTTTGCATACTTTAAAATAAATAGATACTAACATATAAAATTAAAATTGATAACTTAGTTATTCCACTTGGTTTATCACTAACGTGACGCGTTTCGTCTCTTTACGAAGCATCTTCAGACTAACCATATCGCAAAGTTATTTATTTAGAAGGTAGACAATGATTCTAATCAAAAATAAATGGTAAGGTGGGGTTTATGCCATTCTACTGGACGTGGGGAGGAGGGTAAGACAAACACTGTTAGACTAATTACCATCACACTACTTATTACAAATCAATTACTAGTATAATTTAAGAGTATAAGTCAGTTCGAGTCCATTCGTGCGCTCGAATGCCTGAAGATGCCGAAAGGCGAAACCCGGGTCTTTAGTGACAAAATACATGGAATTGTACAAAATCTCAATAATCCGATTAAATTTTAAAAATCTTCATTTTAATCTTTTTATTTTCAATGGTATTCGGCGTTATAATTATGGAAGATCACTTTTAATGTAATATTATCTTAAATTATAGATACTTACATGTTTAAATGTATTCTATTGAATAAACTTTTAAGTTGATCCCTTTTTTTAGTAAATGCAACGTTTTAATATTTGGAAACACAATAGAAAAATTTGTTGCAGCCACGAGACATTTGCGTAGCACCGCTGATACCAGCCACAGTAAAAGTTTACGTGAGAACCACTGGTCGACTTTGGAATTCTTCGAAATATCTATTTGAAATTAATTGATGCACATAAATAAAATCTTTATCACAATCAATTACGGATAACTCAATCGTTTTCTGAATGAATACCATATAAATAATCTCACGATACCATATCCAGATAGAAGAAAAAACATGCGTGCAAGTTGGCACGTATTGGTGTTCCTCGAGTTGACTAACGTGCTGCCAAACGAGGAGAAATTTTTCAAATAAAGACAAAGGAAGTGAAAATATATCGATACTTCCAATGTTTCCTTGTGCATTTTGGTTTATGGCACGTACACATGACGGGTCATACAGGGCTCGAAATGGGAAATTTCATGGACCAAAACACTAGATATATAAGAAAAAACCTTAAGCAATAATATTATTGAATATCATTTTTATTTCAATCTTACGAGACGGTGCGCTACTCTTCGCGGATTTCATGGCTCCGGTGGTATTCGAATCCTGGTATCACATCATTTATAATTTTCGCTACTTCTTTAGCACTCCTATAGTCAACGAATATTATTAACAATTTTTGAAAATGCTTGGTTTATAGTAAAAACTTCAAGAATTTAAGTTATTTAAATATAATTATTATGGCTTTTTGACAGGCGCATATAAGAAGGGAGGCAGAATGGGCAGCTGCCATGAGCTTCACTTTTAGGGGGACCTCACAATCTTTCGAATGTTATATATTTGCTTATAATTTGTTATTATTGTTAACTATGATTTAATTACCTAAATGTAAATTAATATTTATATTGTCTTTGCCGTAGTAAAAAATATTTTGATTGGTCGTTCAAAAAATCACGTGCCCGGGGTCTTACAATTTCTATGGGAGACACTGCCTATTGGTAAACATACACTGTTTTGATCCAGAGTGTTAACTTCGTAAGTTGAACTACAAATAACACGAGAGTCAATTGTTGTAGAATGCGGCCGCGTTCCTCTTTCTCAGACTGCGCGCGCATTCCGATCGCACCATTCCAGCTGCAGGCCATACGCAAAGTACCGCTCACAGTCAATTGGAATGGTCGACGCTTGCATTCCATCTTACGTTAGACTCTCATCTCAGTCTAATCTGCACAAATAAGAAATGTACAAACTGGTTTTCGTTTGGAATGGAGGTTTAAAAATTTAGGAAACGGAACTGGTTTACATTCTGTTTGTTATCGACATAACTATTTCATAGAGATTTTTTAATGAACAATTATCATTTAGGTATGTATATTTATTTTATAAAAATATGTATAAGACTCGAATATAAGGCGTTTTCCAATTAACTTGACGTTTTACGGATTAACTCAAAAAATGGCTAAATAAAACGGATGAATTATTATACTCCACCAAATTTCATCGATTGCATTTAATACGGTGATTTCTTTTATCTGGCAAGTAGCATACTCAACAAATGGTCAGTAAAAAATATGTGCTGTCAGTAAATTATTACATTTTTATCGGTATCTATAGTAGCTTAGTATTTGTGAGTTTAGGTTATAACCGTTTTGTATACACTACTAACCGTTCAATTCAGTAACTTTTCACATGCATACTAACCAGTGAATACCAACCATTTTGATATATTTCTGACAAGTTCTACTGGCCAAAACTTTTATTATCAGACCAAATTACATAATATTTAATTCAAGTATGGAATATGTATCGTATATTGTAACCATCTTTAACATAATTTACAAAATGTGCCTGCCAACGGTGCCAATCTGCCACATTGTTTAAAATTGTCAATTCTTTTAATGATGCTGTGAACAAATATTACGAACACTGTTTTTATTATGGATGCAATAAAGACACAAAACAAAGGTTTCTACCTGCAAATGAAAGAGTAGAGAGGGAATCAAATCGGGAATTTGGCGAGATATAAACTGCGGTATGGCTTGGTACTTTGGTAGACTGTTTCGATTTGAAACATCAACCGCCATCAACGGTATTTCATTATTTTCTTGGGCTGAACGCTGCTTCATCAGTGAAATTATTTATTCATTTAATTTTTTAGAAATATATAATTGTCAAGCGCGGGGAGGGGAGGGCATTGCATACATTGCGGCATCATACAGAGAGTGAATAGATCTCAATTCAAGAAACTTTCCAAAACAAACTGTCTTTATTTTAGCATGCTTAAGTGCAGCGGTCACCAACCTTCAAGACCTCACCATTAAACATTATTTTTGTTTAAAAAAAATACAAACATTTATAAAATATTGATCACAAAGGCTTTATTTTTTTTTATTACGAAATGGTATTTACACTTGTTTAATTATTATATAAACAAATTAATCAGAGAGATGCTGCATGTTTTAAATATGAATTATTGGTTATCATTACGTCACTGCAATAATTTTGCGGACCAACAGTGATCCACAGACCGCTGCCTTAGTGAATAGTAACCATGTCTTGAGAAGAAACTCATGGCAATCATTTGAAAGTTAACGATGCTGTGTTATAGGATACGCCCATGGGTCGGTAATCATCAAATTGTGAATCACCTCTAAGCATCTTCAGTTAGAATATTTACTCTATAGAGAAACAGAAGAAAACGGAGAAATACAAGAATGCATTTATGTAAAAACTATTCTAAGAATGCATTTATGTCACCTAATACTTCTCAAGATACTCAAGGATACATCCAAGTTGACCAACTGTGGGTGTACCCTTACTACCACGATTGCCAGGAGAGTCCCTGGATCAATTATCCAAGACAAGGATGCTTTCAGCTAAGACGAGATTGAAAAAATGACATTGACTATTTTTTTTAAATATGAAATGAAATCTACGCGCTCTTCGTACAATACCACAAAGTTAAGTCCGGTCAGGTTACCGTGCCTAACTCCAAAATGATATTTTCGAAATAAAAAAAGATTTCGTTTCATTACTCAAAATAGCTGCCATTTTACTTTTTTTTTTCCCATGTAAGCTCCCAATGTGGAGCATATGGTCTCCTAATGGAGGTATCTTGACAGATTTTTTTCTACGAGAACTGCTTGTCACTCAGTTGCTCAACCTCTCTTTTCTTTTTCGAAGAGAGTAGGGATAGAAGGATAGGGCTATGACAGGACTAGTGGTTAGCTAATCGCTCTCGTTACGCCCCGTGAGGATGGGATTGGTGGGAGGGAGGACTCAGACTACGAACAGAAATCCATTAAACGATTGAAAGATCAATCTATGAAAACCGTCCGCACCGGGAATTGAACCCGAGACATCCGTAACCGTAGCCAGCGACGCTACCAACTGCGCCACGGACGTCGACTTTTTACTTATGTTGATGGTATATTATATACGTGTCAATCATGCAATGCAAGTAATTTTGACTTCAATAAAAAGACACAGAATCATTATGAATATTGATAACACTCGTTTTATTATTTTAGATTTGGATTTATTTTTATAGATTCGGTTATTACTTCTATTAAATATAAACAAAATTAAAGAAATCAGTCTTCATTTATTTTTCTTTTAGTTCAGTCAAATGGTTTCAAAACAGAAATATAAAATAGTATAGCGGTTATCTTATGAGAATCGTCTCATATTGAGGCTGTTGACTCGTAAGCCTTCCGAGACGAGCTTTTTGCAAATACGACAAGGAATTTAAAAGGCATTCCGTTCTCAGGAACTAATGGGAACTTCCCGTCACAACTATCGCACATGATCAGTTCAAAAAAACAAAACCGATCCCGATAAGTTTCTTAACAATACTGTGTGGTATATAATTATGCATTTATAATCTTACACGTGACCCACAATATTTCTATGAACAATCTCAACAAACTTACCCACGGCCTCAGAGTTTACCAATCAATAATAATGAATTACTGTTGTTTATGCACATCCATATTAAACTCACCAAAAATATAATTTACATGCAGCAAATTGATTATTTTTTATTGCCATCATTCAAATCATAGCGGTTATAATTTTGGTATACAAAATCTAGATTTTTCCTTACCGTTTTATTCTTACGGTGTAATCAAGCGTTATTATTTTCATCGCGTCTTGTGTTTATAGCATGAAGATTATATGTTTTTACATCAAAGTATTGTTTATGATTATTATAAACGTATTATGTACAAATTTCAAATTGTGTTTAGTATTTATTTAGCTTTTTAAATTTGAATGTGTGCTTTCATATTTACATATATATTTTTTTAATTCATTGGTAGTATTCAATTTTCTTTATGAAAGTTAAAAGACATACGATAATTTATAACAAATTTTCCAAAACTTTGAAGTCTAGTGAGAACCGATTTCTCACAACTTGTAAAACACAATTTACGAATCGAAGATTCAATTATTATAAATAATAAGCGATAATATCAACATCGTTATAATCCAGCAAGTAAGATTATTAATTAGTATTAAAAAGGTCGGCGTCGGTGTTCGTGGCGCAGTTTGTTGCGTCGTGGGCTACGGCTACAGATGTCTGATGACAGTTTACATAATTTGACATTTCAATCAATTTAATGGATTTCTGTTAGTAGTCTGAGTGTTTGTGTTGTCTCTAGCGAGAGCAATCAGCTAACCACTAGTACTGTCCTAGCCCTATCCTTCTATCCCTACTTTCTTCGATAAGGAGAGGTTGAACAACTGAGTAACAAACAGTTCCCATAGAAAAAATCTGTTGATATAGCTCCATTAGGAGACCATATGCTCCACATTGCACATTGGGAGCGGATAATATGTCCTTCTATCAAGAATATAGATGTAACAGCATTCAAGTGATTTCTGAATTTTAGTCTAATTGGCGAGATCAGGAATTCCTTCAAAAATGACAAAGAGAATTTCTCCGTCATTTTAAAATGACATTTAACTCAACTGCATTCTTGTTGCACGAACAATGGCTTGTTAAATGTTTTGTTGTATTTACATTCCTTAGCATGTATTAACGTTGTGCCATCTTTAATAATGTTAACAAACCATCATAACATACATATTTTGTGATAACAGAATACCTGTGCTGCATTTTATTTGTATGTTTATTTCAATCATAAACAACAATTTTCTAGAAATGTTTAGATTATTAAAAAAACAAAAAAGTAAGTCAGTCAGAACCATAAATAATATGCTAATACAATTCATTGATATTCGTAAGCATTTACAGTTTTGTAGATGTATTGCGATGCAACTGTTCTCTGGTCTCAAAAATCTACGATTTTTACCTATCTCAAATAACGAGATCACACTTTCAAAGATAATGAATAATAATGAAACATGAAAAAACGTCCAAACATGTATGGAATCCCTGGAACATTTACAATTGAAGGGTACCCGGACACTTGCGTACTGTAGGCCCAAAACCCCAGCATTTCAGAATGCAATTTAAAAAAAACTATTGATATATTAGAGATAGTAAGTAGTAGTAGATTAAGTAAGTAAATTAAATGTTTTTCAATCTAATGATTTTCAACGTGACTTTTTATCATATATAATTTTTTTTTTACAAATGGGCCTGAGCATATAGTACCTATCCTTTTAGGGCTTTAAATTTACATATTATTAATTTAAAATATATATATATACATATTTTTAATTTAAAAAATGAACAAAACAATTACATAATTAATTGATTCGCTTGTTCAAAAACCGCACAAATAATACAAAATTAACACAGTGTGTAGCGTATTAATATATTTCTATCAGTGCAACATATTGTCTGTCGTTTGAGCTTTAAAATGAATCATCTCAAGTAAGAGTCATTATCAATCAATTCTGTTTGTATTAGTACCGCCGACAAGAATCTGCAGTGTGCAAACCTACAATGACTGCAAATTGCAAGCGATTCTAAGATGCACTCTACAGTGCATTCTTGGCATTCCATTGGATCTGCATCACTAACGTGGCCCCGATCTCACGATTCTACTAAGATTCTTCGACAGTGGAAATGGTATTCTAAGTTGGCCATTGCTTATGAATATAAAACTTATAATATATTTGAATCCTATTTCTTTATATAACAACACGTAGCTCACAGTAAGCTGCTTACTAAACTTGATTTAAAATATAATTTTATGATTATCTATACGCAGTGCTGTAGTCATAAACTTCGCAGAGGGTATACGATTACGCACTCTTTGTGCAATATCGTATACCCTTCCCTCTTGTAAAAATACCCGTCCTGCGGATGTATTAATTAACACTACGTAATTTATGGCCAGTAAGAGTTGGCTTGTCTATTACAAGGTCAGTAGTGACAGTGACATTACATATTGTATCAAAACATTCATTCTGTTATCAGCTGATGTTTGTTTTGTTTGTTTATGTCACGCGTTGCTTACTAAGCTGTCAATGTTGTGCGGTCGTATTAATTCACGATATCACCGCGTGTGAATGCCTAATGTTGTTAAAACTCTAATGTTTAAAAATTCAATACCATCATTACTGAGCAAAAATCAGCAATGTATGACTGCATTTTCATTTTCATTTTAACAGAAGATTTTCAAACAAATAGGCTGGTACTCTATACCAGCTGTGTCCAACATGCGACATAATTGAAGATTTTCTGCAGCTCTATTGAAGTTTGTAGCTTTCTATATATATTGCATTTTGTCATATCTATATATATATATATATTTTAATGAATGTTTGTCCCTATGCGTTCCTATATCATTCATCCGATGTCGATGAAACTTTGGTGAGTTGTGCGTATACCCGTAAAGGTTTCTGAAAAAAAATTAAAAATCCTAAAAAAGAATCAAATACGTACAAACGGAGACATCTCGGAAAACCTTCTGATTTATTCGTGAACGCACCAGACGATAACAAAAAATATGTTGTATCCAAAATCACTTCAATAAACAGAATTAATTCACAAACAGTTCTTCTTTCTTAAAGTGGCATTGCAACGCATGTCGGGGACTCGCTAGTATTAAATAAAACAAAGTAATTTAGAATCACTTTGCCCAATGGTGATTCGACCAAGAAGAGCACATAGGTTATTCAACGATATTAAATACTTAAATACGATATTCCACTTATTAATAAGTGGAATAGAGAGCCATGGTTATTTAAATAAGATGTTTTTGATCTTTTAATATGTTTGGAAATATATTTTTCTCTACAGAATATACATTATATATCGTTGTTTTTTTACAATGGTTACGTTAACAAAATACGACTATACTTACAGATATGTCGACATTGAAATTGTTTCGATTTTTTCTCGCTGGAAAATGAAAACGGTTTTTATATACTTTTCTTGTATTTTTAGTAAAGAAAATGAACCAGAAACTTTCAATACTGTCGTTTCATATTCATCACATATTTTTTACTATCAGTCCATTAGACCCTTTCTAACCTCGTTTACTCAAGTCCTTTTCTTCACTATCCCAACCTTTTCTTATATAGATCGTAAAGTGTATATCAAAGGATATGTTTTTTATGAAATTACCCTCTACTTCCGCTCAAATCTCGTTTTTATCGCCTGGAAATATTTTTATTCGCATCAAGTTGTTGGTTAAAGTCAACTTTTGGCGGACTGCCTCCTCGTCTTCATTTTCCTCTCGAGGTGAGTATCTACTTTTCATTTTTATATTTTCCCGCGCTCACTTTGTATTCCGCAATTGTCTATTCGCGTCAGCCATTCCTGAACTTTTTCAGTATTGGCATCGTACTTTTAAAGCAAGTCTTTCAACACTTATAATTCATTTTTGCATACCTATCTGTCAACAAATCTTTATTAACACTCCTGCTCAGATTTGTTTGGATAATTTTATGTGACCATAAAAATACATTATTTTACCTCCAATGCGGAATATAAGTTATGCACAAATTCGCTCCACTTCATTCATTCATCGTTGATGTGTCAGCATTGGATGTCGAGACTGGGAAGACTAAGACGGTGGCATCCAATGCGTTAACCATAGCAGTGTCGCACTCTCAGGCGGCATCTCTTGGACGAGCCTAAGTGCATCCTCATTATATTGGTGATCACCAACAGCGGCTGCTTTTATTAGCTGATTTCAACGCATAACATAATATTCCAATTATTTATCCATAAGTAATCTTATTCTTTTCATAACAAAATGCATAAAGTACAATGTTTCCCTCCTCAATACTACATTATTATCTCAGATCTTGACCATATTGTTGGTGCAGGGCTGTAATATATATAATTTAAGACATCGACTGAGGGTGCTTGATGGAATTTCAATATCAAATTTGGATTATTGAGATTTCAGATTTGAGAACTCAGGTATCAGTGTGGCTCTCAGACGTATAATATTTTACCTCGTAAATAATATTTGTCGTATTTGTATTTTCTATATTAACGTTAGACACTGTTTACTGTCTGTCAGTTCGAGTCCATTCGTGTGCTCGAATGCCTGAAGATGCCGAAAGGCGAAACCCGGGTCGTTAGTGACAAAATACATGGAAGTGTACAAAATCTCAATAATCCAAATTTGTAATATATATATCGAAAAATTGTTGTGTATTAATCTATTCGATGATTTTTTCATTTCTTTTAATTACACTTTCAATAGTCCGTGTCGCTCTTCAGTGGCATTCTGAGAACGTGTCCTTTAAAAATATTTAATGGTATATGATTTGTTCATACCATTTGCTTTCTGACTGTTGATGATTTTTTTGATCTTAATACTAAAATATGAAAATTTTCGAATTTCTAAAACGCGTCCCATACTTTGGGAGAAAGCCAGTCCACTTGGCATTCTGGGTGGATTTGGCGGGATGCCTTGGTACTTAAGTATTCGACGGGATGGCAGCATTATTGTTCGAAGATGGTTGGTGGGTAGCAGTGGCGTGCCAAACTATATCAATCATTTAAAGAAACATTTTTTTAAACGTCATTCATTGCAAATGCCATTTCTGATTTATTATGTTCGCAGTCCTTACTGTAAACATTTCATTGAATATTTTCATTATTTATAGATAAATATTTAGAATGTCTGGAATTTTTCCATCATCATCCTCCCACATTCTAACCTAAAGGGCCTCAGATAGAGCGATTAGTTAACAACTAGTACTTTCATAAACCGTAATATATGGCACTGGATAACTTTTCAAAATTTATTCTCTTTCCTAAACCTCTCAGAATAGAGGGTCAAGCGACTCAGTGATAGCTAGCTCTTGTTAAATTACGACAACTAATTATTAGATCAGTATCTAATTCAATTAAAGGTCAGTATATATCAAAGGAAGGTTAGGTTAACTCAGTAAAAGAGATAAAAAGATAAATTAAGTTTAATTTAATAACTGACAATTTTATATAAATTACTGACCGTTTATTTTATTAACTGACCACGTGTATACTGACCATGTATCGAATTAATTACTTACCTTTTTGATTAATTACTGACCCAATAAATACAGGTCTTAAATTACTTTAACTACTGTGTAAAAAATGCTGAATTATGACTATATTCTCTACATTGGGAGCGAATATGATTATTAAAAATAGCGCATATCAGTTATTTAAGGATTTGTTTATTATTTCGACTGGTTGATTTAGTTGGAAATCGTGTTAATTTCTTGCTATTTAATCAAGAATTTATCTGTTCATTTTTATAACAATTCAAATTGTATTAAAAAAAATAGAGTTTATCAACGGTTTCCAACCGGTGGTCCGTGATACAATTTGGTGGTCCGCGGAATGGTTACAGTAACGTCGTAAAAGCTAAGAATACATATTAATGTTATTAACAACACATATATCTCACTTATATTAATGTTATAACCATTTCATAATAAAAGAAAACATACCGTTTATAATCATTAAATAACATAATTATTTGAATTATTGAGATTTTGTACACTTTCATGTATTTTGTCACTAACGACCCGGGTTTCGCCTTTCGGCATCTTCAGGTATTCGAGTCAATTCGAGTCCATTCGTGCGCTCGAATGCCTGAAGATGCCGAAAGGCGAATCCCGGGTCGTTAGTGACAAAATACATGGAAGTGTACAAAATCTCAATAATTCAAATTTCATATTGAAATTCCATCAAGCACCCTCAGTCGATGTCTTAAATTATAACATAATTATGTTTGTTAGTGTTTGTGGCCAGTGGGTTACCAAATTGTGAGTTTAATGGTCCCGTAAGTCTGAAAGGTTAGCGACAACATTTTTTTTATTGCTGAAAAAACATAAGACACCCGAATGTGGTCATCTGAAATCTTTTGTATTTGTGATAATATTATAAAAGCATGGCCCTTGCCACTTGCCTATGCCACTGTAAACAGGCCCGGATCTCCCATCACCGCTCCGTCAAATTTGTCGTCCTCTTTGCTCTTTCGATATCGACGCCCGGATGTTTTGTTAACACTTCAAAATATCGCCCCAATATTAGCGAGATCTTCTCTTCCACAAAGTCGTTTACGCAGTTAGAATGTATTTTATTTCCGCTTTGCAGCAAAGTATCGATAAAGCTATGATATGAGAGATACATATGATGCTTTTCCCAAACTACTATTTCTTTCGATATAGGTAATTTCTAATCTCTGAATGAACCACTCGTCTACGGACCAGGATTAATTTAAGCAAATACAAAAATCATTATGTTCGGCGTAACGGTGTTGAGTATTACTGACTGTCCAGACATAATACATTTGAGAATAGGACCGATGGTCACCGTAACTATGTATTTTTTGGCAAAGGTAAGATAACCTCGTCGCATCGATCGGGATCGAGTTGCGGCAGACGTGCGTCGAATTCGGAAATAAATAAAACTTTTTTTTCACATGTCTGTCTGCTAAATATAAAATGGGAAAGACGACCGACCCAGCCTAGGATGCAAACGTCGCGGCTTTTTAGCGGTGTGTGTTGCATTTTTTTTTTTGTAACGGATTCAAACAAAAAATATTAACTGTGCGGTTTTTTTCTTGCACATACATATTTTAGAATCATCTTTCAATAATAAAATTATATAGGTCAGACGATTTTGATACTGTCGGAAGAACGTTGGATAAAATTACACATTTCATTAACAAGGAAATTTGACTTTGCAAATATTCGAACACCGCTTATGATAATAGATATTATAAAACTTAATATCCGATTTCAACTAAAAAATAATACGTAATTTATGTTATCTAATGATAAATTTAAAATGTTTGATTGTTGGAGCTGCATTTTTTATTAATACAGCTTCAACTAAATATAAATTAAAAAATAATTCTACTTCTACTATAATATTGCATAAAAACAGGGATATTTTTCTTTTAAATAATATGCTTGTAGAAAAAGAGAATTTTCTATATTCTTTAAGTATCATAAAATTACCTTTCCTCAAGGTTCAACAGGCGTTAAATTATTGATATCTTGAAAATTAAATACGTAGATATTTATTGAATATTAACTATAGACCCACTATCACGACCCCGTAAAAAATCGCGATTCTTTAGTGTTTCCCAAACTTTTTCATTCACGTTTCATAAAATTTGAAAAAATAAATGACGGCCCCCGAAAAACAAATTAATCGAGTTATTCAAATCTTCATTACCTGCATCCTAAGATCGGCTCAAATACAACATTTTTAATAAAATCACCAATAATGTGTCCTTATATAACAAATATTATATTATACATTTATGTTAAAGTAAAAATCCATACATAAATATTTGTAGCTCTACTGGGACATTTTGCCACCTATAGTTTGGGAAGCACTGCTTTATACCATAATGTCCCCCTAACTTAGCGCTTTCTGTCAAATCGAATGCAAAAGAACGATAATTAGTCGTCTATATGTCGTCGCATTTATGTCTCACACAGGAAATAAATTATAAAATATTTTTTTCGACTCATTCCCCATGTGTGTCCTAATTCCACAATCGTTTTTAAAGTATGTAAAACAAAAATTATGTTTATGGCGGTCCATTCCTCAATAGGTACACATTCTTCTTTTTACGAATGAATTAAACATAAGAAATATAATGAAATAATGTGATGAAAGCAGATTTCCTAAGTGCGTCGATTTTCTAACACCCGATGAATAGAAAACACCACAGTTTATGACCCAGTAGGGGCGAAGGCAAACGGCTTGTAAATTCAAAGCTAAGGTTCTTCCTATATCTTGATTGTGTTGTTATTTAGCAATGACCCTTCTTTAGATTGGCAGTTCCACGTCCTTTGGGGCTTTCGGCATAAACCTGGTTCTATAAAGTATCTTAACTCACCGCTCTGTTGTATGGCGAGCTAATTATTTTTTACTGTTTTCGAGGCAAGAGATAAAATCGTTCTAATATACGCACCGCTCGTTAAAATTTTAATGCTGGTACCCTTTCTTTCTTGCTAGAGATACGAATTATTTTTGAGCATAAAACTTTGATATTTCCTCGACCAATCACGGCGCGAGTTCAGATTTGAACGGGTGACCGTTACTATGAGAGGTGGGTGCATTCTTACTGCGTAGTAAATAGTATTCCGCCCTTCAATATAGGTGAGGGCTACATAAGCTTTGTAGTCTGTAAATGATGTCAATACTGATAATCAATCTGTAAAAAAGCAATCAGCGTCCATCAAGACATATGATAATGTTACATACTATATTAATTAAAAGAATGAAAATTGTGCTACCTGAACTCAAAAATAAAAAATTATTACCTAGGTATGTTTAAATACATATCTCTGATCTCACGACTGATTGTTAAGGCCGAGAAGACTCAATTCAATGCAAGGCGTTTGACCATGAAAATTCAGCAAAAAAAATACTACAGCAACATATTTTTAAATACAAATTAGAATATTAAAAATTTTATTTATTTATTTAATGCTAAGAACTCGTCAGTCTTGACAATTAGGATCATGTTTACATTGTCTAAGACTCCTGTGTTTTAAATAGTTGCAAATTAAAATTAATTCACATTAAATTTGATTATATTTTTACTGGCATCCCTTTTAAAAATAATAATTTTAGGTTTATTTCAAGCAGCGCTCAGCTCTTGCGATTTAATAGAAGTCAAGAAATTACTGCGTATTAAAAAAAGTTTGTCAAAACATTGCAACTTATTGAATGATATTATAATGGCAACACAGCAAAGAAAATTTGCTGCTTTTCTATTTAGGTTGGTATAAATGTAATATGTTTTTGGATTCAAATTATTATTAGATTATTTGCGTTTTTATATATTATTGCTATATACACATGCCAATATGAAATTTTAATCTAATACAGTTATTTTGGTCTCTTGAATATTTTTATTTTAATTCAATATTGAAGTACGGTATGAAATGAAGCAAGTAATGTAGGTATGTATTTATTTATCAAATGAAAAACTATGATTTATTTTGAAACGGTGTGCCGTCTCACACGGTTGAGTTTTCTCGTAATGGATCCTAAGTTTGTAAGATTCAACCATTGCGCCATATTACATATTATATAGAATACATACTATGGGATTCCTTGAACCGTCGTAAAAGAGAGGCAAACACCATGACACGCGGGCAGGTGGGGCGCAAGTCGCGGGGCGGGGGAGAAGGCAGAATGCGCGGGATGCGCCGTGGGTCATCGACCCTCGCTCTCCGTTTTGGAGGGAAACCACGCGGAGGCCGCCATCTTTGTTTGGAACATAGCTATGCCACCCCATGACTGCGTGCGTACTAGTGCACCGATGGCATTGTATTGGTTGGAATTATATGCGTTAGTGTTAGTTTAAGTCTAGGTCTTTGATTGTGTGCGAGAAGGAACGCATCTCTTGCTTGTGTGTCAACTTTCATTTACTTGTATGCGTTTTGGAATGCAAGTTTTTCTAGCATGGATTCATTCCTGCGGCTGCATTTCGAATACCCGAATGACTGACTCTGTTGTTCAAAAATGCTTATTTTGAGAGCGGCACAAGCTAGTGTTATTTATTCTACTTTGTTGTTTCAATTCACAATTCAAAAAACGTGCTGCAACATAGATTTATGCGAAACATTTTATAGGTCAGTGTCTAATTCAATTTTTGTTTTGTAAATTTAATAACTTGTATAAAATTTTAAAAGTTATGTAAATTCAGTAAGTATTATTGGAATTTTGTCATTATTTTTGTGGTAATTACTAATAAAACGGTCAGTATGGAATGCCAAAATACTGAAAATTATCATTATTTAATTTACTGATAATTTTATTTACGAATTACTGACCTGTATTTAGTAGCTGATTAAATATTTGCACCTAGATATTTAAAGATGTTAGTTTTTGGAATTTTGAAGTTTTGACGTTTTGAAATCAAAAATTCATAAAAAATAATCAACGTTGTTATGCAAACCTGTAGTATTACCAAAATTTTAATATGTACTTTAATAATAAAATTTTCAAGCGCAAATGAAAGGATGCAGGTACGTCGAGAAGTGCTAACTGACTCAAAAATGTAACTTTAATAAAATAATATTATGATTTTTATGTTAAATTTGCGAATGTTCATTTATAAAGGTGGCTTGAAATATAATCACTAAAAAAATATTGTGCTGGATGAAAAATACCCGTGTGTCTATAATTTTTAATTTATCTATGGTTATAAAACGAAGCTGACGCTAATTTCGAATTACGATATTTAGGATTATTATGACACACTGGTTGTTTACAAAACTGTATTCTTGCTAGATTTATTACTTTCACGGCAAGTGTGCATGTGGCAAGCTCATTGGTTGTGCGTGGATTTGTGCACGTGTGCACGTATGCGCATAGTTTATGTATCGACGCACGTGCTCTCCTCGCCGGCTGCACGCGAGCCGCATGTATTTTGTTTATGTTCCTTCAAACGCGTTTGAACAGTTGAATGTAAATATAAAACCGTATACTGAAACCACTTCAGACACAAAAAGTATTTAAGCATGTTATTAACCGGCGTAGTATTTCTAGTATGACATTGCAAAACATGCCGAATAGTACTGAAATAGTGATGCAGCATGGTTGGTTTGTTTATTCTTAATCTCCCGCGTAAATGCAGGGCATTATTTTGAGTGTGTTTCGTAACAGATGCTCGTTTTATTGTAAAAATATTGCGGAAATGGATGTTCGGGATCTAGCTGACGGATCCGACTCTGTATTGATACCTAACGTTTTCTATTTGCACAGAAAAAACATATTTTCTATTTAGATTTATTGTTTCTTTGACAGAGGGTTCCCCATGGAATTTCAATATCAAATTTGAATCGTTTAAATTTTTTACACTTTCATAATTGTCGTCATTAACGGACCGAGTTTCACACTAGAATCAACTCAAACTGACAGTTAATAATCGCGTATATAATAGGTATAAGAATTAAGAAAAAAATAATATAATACCGACTTTGTTTTGGCCAATTGATGTAACCCTAATAAAATACGAAAATGAGTTAATGATTGAATCTCATTTTAAAGACGCCAGAGCATGTCTCAGCCAAATGATGTAAATTATAAAAATAAATTGACCACTTTTTGGAAGGGAAACGTCGTTTTATATTGGTTTTAGTCTTTTAAATTCTTACCCGGCCACTCGATGTAATCCACTATTACGAAAATCCCTATGTATAATCCCGTGTCTGCAAACATGAGACTTTACAGGAGTGCATTTCAAAGATTCATAGCGCAACTCACCATATAATGTTTTCGATAAAAACAGTTTTTACTATCTCTTGAACAATTTCAATTTTGAGGGTTACATCAATTGGCCGAAATACCGTCGATATAAACTATACAAACCATTAACTAACTGTCATTCATCCTCGCACTTGAACGCATGAAGATGTCGAAAGGCAAATCCCGGCTCGTTAACAACAAAACTTATGGAAGTGTACAAAATTAGAATGATTTAAATTTCATTTATTATTATATACCTAATACACTAAAGTTGTGAATTCCAATAATGTAACCTTATTTTATTTTGGTTTATTAACAATAAATATGCATCCAAACGCAATAATTATAATGTGTCAAATCGCTCGATTCTACTATTCTCATTGGCTAGAAAGTGTATCTGTGTTTCTTAAATATAATTAATTAACAATAACATAGTTTACTTATTTCTGATGTAAGGAAGTCAATTTTATTTTTAAATATTACCCATCACCAGATACTATTTAGAATCTAGATTCATATGTAATGAAAACTATTTGTTAAATATAGTATTCAAATAACGAATTAATATTTGAAACGAAACTGTAATTAAATGTAAATAATTATGTAGTATATAAATTGTCACATCCATACACGAAATAATAAAACCATGTTACATAGCAAAACAATACCTACACTAAAATGTATTGAAATAAGCGCGACAAAATAGTTATGATAAGAAATCCACATGGCAGCGTTCACGTGTTATCCATTAAAAATTATTTATTTTATTTGTCAGTCAATTAATTAATGGGAATCGAGAGGAAAATTAAGATGTAAGATAAAATAAATCTTCCGCGAGCTATTTGGAAGACCGTTTGGCGACCACATGTTAAGAGAGAGCCTTGTATTATTATTAAATACATATAGTGTTTTTGGATTCAACCTTTATCGTCACAGTGAATGTAAATTTATGATTAAATTTCGAATTTATGGTACTAAAATGACATGTAATCTATCAAAAACAATAAATTTAACATAACTTTCAGAGTTAAACTCTACTTTATCATGGCAGTTGAGGTACTGGTGTTCCGTTGAGTAAACTTGAGAGTTCCGCAAAACCAATATAACATATATTCTGTAATACTCTAAATATTCACGACTTTCACGAGACTCGATTCTGTTATACAAAGCACAAAAGGGTTCCGCGACTAAATTAAATTGAGAATCGCTGCAATATTCAATTTAATTAATATGCCAGTAGCAGGCAATCTCCAGTTTATAATCCACTAATCTTCATGAATTATGTAGATTTTTGTTGTTTATTTATTTATAAAAAATCAAATTTAATTTGCCATTTAAAATTGACATTAATTTATATATTTTTTAGTCGAGCACGTGTTTGCTTATCATTTAAAACGTTTTTTAATACATTTTATTTTAACACGATATTTGATATGCGTTTTTTTTCTAATTTTGCCATTTAAAACTATCTAAGCTGCATAATTCATTGGTATTCGAATAACTGGACATACAAGATTACAGAATTATTGTTTCGATTACATAATTAATCAAGTATTTCCGACTGTGGCCATCTGGATAATGCGGCAAAACTACCCAAACCTCTAGGTTCTGATATAGTTTATATTGTGAATCCAGGTGTTTTTGTTTTTTTCAATTGCCCTATGTTGTATTTTTTGTTCATCCAAAGTACCTAGTAGCAACGTGATAGTGATTCAGCTATAAAAATCCTCGCCAGATACCTATTTAGTAAAACGCTTAGAAGAACGTCATTAATTTAATTCAATAAGTATAATATTTATTTATCCAGGTCTGCCCTGAATTCTTGGGCTGCCTGCATGGGAAATCCAAAAACACACGTCTTTTTCCCTAGCCATATTGTAAAGAAAGTATTTATGATTTAAAATGGATCCATTTTGAATCATAAATACTTTATTGGAATTTTATAGTTAGTGATATTTAAGATATCGACTGAGGCTGCTCGATGGAATTTCAACAAGTTTCGAGTTTCGCCCATCGATGACTCGAAGGTGTCCTCGAATGCCTGAAGATGCCGAAAAGCGAAACCCGGGTCGTTGGTGACGAAATCCATGGAAATGTACAAATTTTCAACAATTTCAACAATTCAAAGTTAACGATATTTATTAAAATGTTGTGTTATATAAGAAAAACATAATATATGAATAAAAGAATAAGTCTTATCGTTATATATTGTGTGAGGTACGAACATAATATTTCCAATACAGTTTTAAGAAATTTACCAAATCTTGATTGAAACTTTTCATTTTTTACATGGAGCGTGAAATAAAATTTAATTTATTTTCATTTACCTTTTTTCTACACATATCTTTTTTTTCCATGTCCGCTCCCAATGTGGAGCATATGGTCTCCTATTGGAGGTATCTTAACAGACTTTTTCTACGAGAACTGCTTGTTACCCAGTTGATCAACCTCTCTTTTTTCAAAGAGAGTAGGGATAGAAGGAAAGGGGTATGAGAGAACTAGTGGTTAGCTAATCGCTCTCGCTACGCCCCGTGAGGATGGGATGGGTGGGATGGAGGACTCAGACTACGAACAGAAATTCATAAACCGATTGAAAGATCAATCTATGAAAACCGTCCGCACCGGGAATCGAACCCAAGACATCCGTAACCGTAGCCAGCGACGCTACCAACTGCGCCACGGACGTCGACATATCTTTTAGTGCTTAGTAAATACATTTTTAAACTGGTTTCAATTTGCTATGTATGTATTTATTTTATCATTTAAAAAATTACGAAGCAGAGGCGACTGTTAGTATTTTTTAGTTTAGTCACCTGCATCTAATGAGTATTGAACGAAAGAGCACCTGCTTTGATGAATGAGTATTTCCTTGGCTTTGGGTGATTCATATTTTAAATGTCGCTGCTTAACTGTATCTGCCGCAGTTGGTAACATCATGTCTTCACACACAACGTAAATAAATGCATCACATTTGTTTTTCGATGATCATACATACTGCATGCGGACCATGCTTCGCACTGGATTGAACAAACTCAATGAAAGCTATCTCTTCGAGAGTGTAAAGATTGTCTGACAGCCGGCTTTTTGCAAATGGCGTCTCAACAGTTACTCTCGGATTATAACACCTGCGTGCGCATTTGTAAAATGTAACGTAGATCATTTTTTCTACAGCATGATTATTAATCTACGTTACTCAGATTAACGTACAAAAAATAATACTGCTCTTGATGTATTATTTATGATACTGTATTTAATTGAATATAATTTCGCACGCTTAGTAGAGAACCTTCAATAATATACTAGATAATTAAGAATTTTTAGCAATATCTTTATTTGAATATTCTATGTTTTTGATTCCTTCATTGCATTTCGTAAGTTTCTAGCAAAGTTGGAATATTTGGTGCCATTTTTAAATTGATTTCTTTCTCAACTGAATTTTCTTAATCTTACTATAATATGTGTTTATACTTGAAAATCAGCAAAAGTTGTTAAGTCATGGTAAATTTGCTTCGAACATAGTGAAATCATTAAATTTTCAAATGTTAATTGACTTTATCTTTCCGTAAGTGCAATAAAAACAATGCATTTCCACTTTCAATACTAATAAAACATTAATTTTTCTAACTAAAAATGAGTAGACTAGATGCAAAATAAATATTGTGTGCGAAATTTTTTTATTAGATTAATCCAGTGTCTGCAAAATTGTGTGTCAGCGGCACATTAATGTGCCGCAAGAAGTCTCAGGTGTACCGCTAGAAATGAACACAAATTAGAACTGTGAATAAAACAAGTTAACAACTCACAGCTTAGACTCTTTGATTTTTCAAATAATCGAGATCGGATGAAGACGGAAAAATACAAACAATATTTTATATAGTTTATCTACAATAAAATTTTCTTTTTCATATGTATTAATTGAGTACATTACATTTTTAAGTCATTTATATTTGCTGTGCCGCGGAACAAATTCTCCATCCCCAGTGTGCCATGTGGTAAAAAAGTTTGACAGACACTGGAGTAATCAATTGTGAACACACTGAAACTACTAGTTTAAAAAAAACGTAAGCACTATTCGTTTCTTCATCATCGAGGTGATTGATATTACTTTAATTTGGACGAAAAAAATATAAATCTTTCTCACAAACTTAATGCCACTTCTATAAAAACGTCAATAAAAATGAAAAGTTTATACCTATATGTCATAATTTTTAATATGTTCCTATTTCAATTTCTGACGGGTGGAAAAGTGAGCAAGTTAATGTAAAAAAGTAGTGAGTGCACTCCACGTTCAGTGCGTTCTTCAAATATTATTATTGTTGATGTGGGCATTTTTTTCCTTATGATTGTTGCTTCCTCTTCGCTCGTCGCATCTGTTTCCGCTCCAAATGAGAAGTTTGTTTATTGTATATGCAGGAACGGATTAGTCAATACACCATTATTTGCTATACATCTAATTATTGCAATGTATTGCGTGCGTGATTTTACAACGGACAGATAATTTATTCAATTTACATTTTTATTCACATCTCCATTGCATTACGCTTTGCTCATTCATTTTCTAAATTGTTTTAGGATTTTTATTTAATATTTTCTTCCTCTTCGTTGCTCTCATCAATTAGAGAAATTTGATGATATATTGTATTCTTTATTCACTGAGAACACTCACAATCTTGAACAATAAATAATTACTATAAAGTGATTCATCAATATATTCACTAAATTGACCTTTTACTCGGAAGAGTTTCATTACAGTAACTTAAAAAATAGCAAAGAATTTAAATAAATAATGAAATTATGTGAATAATATACCTGAATAGGTATTTTATCCTTTTTTACATAATGCCTTGCTTGTTAAATAAACACTTAATAATTTGGATTATTGAGATTTTGTACACTTCCATGTATTTTGTCACTAACGACCCGGGTTTCTTTCGGCATCTTCAGGCATTCGAGCACGAATGGACTCGAACTGAGTTCCTCAGTTCGAGTCCATTCGTGCTCGAATGCCTGAAGATGCCCGGGTCGTTAGTGACAAAATACATGGAAGTGTACAAAATCAATCCAAATTTAATATTTTCCATTTTAGTCGATGTCTTAAAAAACACTTAATACCTACGGATATATTTAAGATCTATATTTATGTGAAATTATACATTAATTTGAAAACCAAAGTACATTATTCAAAGAATTTTATTTCATATGCTAAAGTATAAATTATAATATATTGAAATAATATACGCATGCGATATTTATTCAAATTATCTCATAGGATACTACTAAAATAGCTTTTCCCAGAAAATCTAATATTGTTTGGCCAAGTAAACGAGAATAAACATTACATAGAATATAATTACAGAGATTCAGTAGGGTGTTCGTTTTAAATACGCATAAAACTATTATTTAGAGAAGACATGCCCGAGCAATTCCTGGAAATATCATCAGGAATCTATCTATTCGCATATTTGTCTTACCAAATACACGCGAAACCATTTGGAAAATACCGCGAAAATGTGCAAAAGAAAAACATGGAAAGAAGAATTTTTCAATGCCGTCAAAGCGTTACTTACGTTCTTTGAAGGAGTATTTGAAAAGTTAGTATACATGATAATATTATTATGTACTGTTTACTCCCAGCGAATAGTTTCTTTCAATATTCGAACTAAATTCTTTTATATTTAAAATTCACTCCGCATATTTCGCGAATCGAAGACAATAATTGAATAAATGTAATACACATAATATAATTAATGAAACGCGTTCAAAAAGTGAAGTCATAAATCGTAATACTGAACGGCGATGGAATCGATAATTATTCACCTCAAAACCGAAAACTTTAAGAAACTTTGGCTCTCCCTTTTAGTAGGAAAAATCGAAGAAGTATATTCGTAGTTATAAGGACATTTAAAAATGGGATATATCAACACCACCAGCGAACAAAGCAGTAATTCATTTTGAGTCACTCTGCAGGAGTATAACATACATGCTTCAAAAAATATCTATTAAAAATGAATAGTTTAGAATTCATAGAAATTGTAGCTAATATTTTTTTCGTTATCCTGCAAAATGTCAAAACTGTTTGTAGGGGGGTGGCGATATACCGTATAAAAAGTACTAATACATAAAATATTTCAAAGGGATATTTTTTTATAGTTCATAACGCAATCGCTTTTAACCCTTTTGTATTCATGGTGTAACAATGAGTAACTTCGGCCTTTAAATTATCTGTGAAATAGGTTACACAAAGAATTGAAAATTTTGCTCTTTGTAAATATTTTTTTTTATATGTAATTAAAAATTAAAAATACATTATAATTTCTTTGTATAATTAATCTTAATTTTTGAAAACCTCGTCAGTTTTACCATGGAAAAATACAAAATTATAGTATATTATAGTAACCATCAGAGATGCATGACGTACCGTGTACAACTGTTTTGTTTCAAACGGCACCAAGACATGTCTCAAGCTTCTTCTACTATGAAGAATTTCGATTCTTGCGTATTTCGATAATTTCCCATAGTTTGATGTATATTTCAGGTTTTACACACAAACTGTGACCTAAAATAATTACTTAAAAATACGTAAAACCATATTTCACTTTTTGAAATTGTAATTTCTCTTTATAAATGCGTTTATATGACAAAACCTACATGGTAACGAAATGTGACTGCGTGAGTTTCGAAGGGATTTTTTAGAGTAAAAACGGGAAGGTATAAGATACCTTTAATTCAAGGAAAAAAATTAATTTTTTATATTAGCCAATTCTCATTTCATATATTTACGTAAAACTAAAACAACTAATTTCCAAAATGAGTAATCAAATATCCATTTAAATCAAATATTATTTATTTTAAAAATAATGGTCATTTAGTGTTTATAACTTTTACATGTTCCTCGAAATTTTGCGTGTCTGCTTTCCGCAACACCGCGTGGGGGTTGACTGTTGTACCACGCTCGTTTTAACCACGAAATCGTGATGGACAGGCGTCTCCTTGTTTAGAAGTATGCGGTCATATGCATTATATGCGTGAGAGACATTCAAACCGTTATCAAAACACTTTTTTTCAACACTCTTTCTTACTCATCACTACAATTCACAAAACTACTCTTATTGTCATACATCTCGTACATCTCCATTCTGAATTGATTACGAGAGGTTTTTCTGTCGTTTGCTGTTATTTATCCACAGCCATCGTAGTCAAAATGTTACACTCTGAATTCGTGTTTTACGAACCTTCAGCTGTAGATTTATTGAACAATTTAACTGGTCCCGTAATTTAATCGACAATGGGATCTTCAGCTTTCGTCCTACTGTATAATCTTTACCTGTGGCGGCTAATTAAAATTTGTAGTAGTAGGGCTGCTGCAATAAATGTTTTCATGTAACTAAAATATATACTTAC
This sequence comes from Himalopsyche phryganea, assembly GCA_022494535.1. NCBI lineage: Eukaryota > Metazoa > Arthropoda > Insecta > Trichoptera > Rhyacophilidae > Himalopsyche > Himalopsyche phryganea. The sequence goes on from JAGVSL010000109.1 coordinate 1,168,139, forward strand.
TAGATATAATATGGAACACATAATATACTTTATTTACTTAAGGAAGGGTTACAACCTACAATCAATTGATGATAACTTCTCGATTGCTTTCTTAATCTGCAGCACGTCAAAATATTTTACATTTATGGTAATCTCAAAGAATAAAAACAAGGTACACCTGATCAGGTGAAAGAAAATCAGGTGTATCAATCTTAATATTGAAATATGTTTAATTAGACGCATAAAAACTAATGACTATTATATTTTATTTCGCGTTGAATAATAAAGTAACGAATTTTACATAAAAATAATGATTATTTCACAATATTTTTGATGAATTTTTCCATGATTGTCTCGAAGCTGTGTGAAGCATAACATGTAAACATTGTTATATGATGTAGGAAGTAGATATTGTCATCGTGGGACCATGATTCAATCTAATTTTATTATTGCGCAATGATCACTGTTCACGAGCCGAACAATAATAGTTCAACAACATGACGTAGGTAGCGTTTGAAACACCGTGAAGAAAAACAAATTTTCGATCCTCATGAGAGCGGTGATTCACCTGGCCGCACGGTGCGGGGGGGCCCGAGGTCTCTGCCACCGTCGCTTTCGGAGCCTCCCGTTGGGGCAATACCCCGAGCAGCTGGCGGACGACGTCAGAGCGGGACGGAAGCGCAAATATGCGTTCTTATTCTGGCGCTCCGCTCCCATACTGATGTTTTTGTTGTCGGTACACCTCTCCGGTACACACCTTCCCTCTGACGGGTTTGATGCACTTTTATTTCTGAGGGGGACGCTGATATTTATAGCCGTGCAGTATGTCTTGCACAGTCTTGCCCAAGTAAGTAATTAACTGCATATGAGTTGCAAAAATAACGTATTCATTCATGTCATAAGCAAGTTATTGTTTGAATTGTGAGTTACTTGGAATAAATTCATTATAATAAGATAAAAAAAACTACGCGAAAGCGTGAAGTAGCTATCAAAAATATTTCACAAGCAATTTTTACCACGTAAGTATTTTTCAATTGAAGTAATACTTTGTCGCATTTTCTCACTAAACAGACAGAATTTAGTGTTTCAACCCTTATATATAAATAAAAACTAAGCTATTACTTGACACACCCCAATCTTGTCGGGTGAAAAGCCTAGGCTTTTGAAGGTTCCAAAACAGCCATCGACCACCTATGCGAGGCAATCTTAATGATTCATGACATGGTTCACGAGACACATCACACTTCATTTTTCTAGGAAATAAAGAGCGGTAAAACGATTGGTAGCATCTTAATGAAAGAGATTAACGGGACTGGAGTGGCGTTTGTATTGAGACCTTCCCGATTATCCTGAATGCCGATAACCAGTTCTTCGCCCCCTTCGACCCGACTTTCTCACACTCTATATCCAAAGAGGTCAACGTATTGGCATCCGCTAAAAAATATGACCTGTTTGTCAGAGGTGACAGCTTTCCACTCTTGTCTTTACGAATGGATATTTTTTTTATCGATTGACGACTTAACATAGAGCAGCTTTCTTGACTTGGTGAGTTATAACTTATTTAGTAACTGCGGCATAAAATTTCATTTTTCAGCACGTATTAATGCATAGCAACCAAGTCTAAGGACACTATTCACAAGACATTCCTGACAATCATTTGAAAGCTAAAAGCGCTTAACGCTGGTGGATTACGGGATGTGCCCAATAATGGTTATATATCCTGAGAGATGTTATCTAGATATGTATTATAAACACCAATAAGAGTGATTTTCAATTGTTTTTTTTTGTAACCAAGATAAACCGACAAAAATAATTATCATATCACTAAACGCCATTTCATCTGTACGAATAGAATTTCTTTTTTATCATCAACATTTTATATCGACATTTTTCATCGAATTATCTATATTTATAAAAAACGAAATGTTCACAACATATATAAAAATATAATATTAATGCTGCTGTCTGTTAATAATAATTATAATATAACATATTGTTTACAAAAAAATACTTAAAGGATAGAATAAAATAATAATACGTTTGAATTAAGAAAACTTTTGCCTCGTTTTTTAATATCTTTTTTTTATTTGCCTTAAATACATTTTTCATATTTCTATTTGTGTTTAAGTGAACGAAAATATTCATAATAAAGAAACATCGGTGTTTTATTATGAATTATTGATATAAGCTGACTTGGGTGTAACATTCATACAACTTCCAAAGTTTTTTATCGAAACTTCTTGATTGTAGTCAATTTTTCATTATTTATTTCACCAGATTCATGCTATCTGGTGCAAACAAATAATAGATCTAGAAAAATAAAAACAAAAAGAAAACCTTTATTATTATAAAAGTTTATCACTTTTTTACATCAAAAATAATATTCGACGATCACTAGGTCAAGGGTCTTTTTGCCTTTTGCAGCTCTTCGGCTAAGCGCGTGCGGCTCTTGAATAATATTAAATATCAAAACATAATTAACATATTTTCCTTATCATAATATGAATACGAACATTCATTTTCAAGTATAATAAAAAGAATATATTTTAAATAAAATAATATTATGTGTTGGGTACTAAACGTAACGAAATTTTAATGGCCTTGATTTATTGGGTCAGTAAATATTTCAAGTTTTGTTCAGTAAGAAATAATAAATGGTTAGTAATTAATCAAAATGGTCAGTAACTAATTCGATAAATAGTCAGTATACACCTGCTCAGTTAATAAATAAACGGTCAGTAAAAAAATACAAAATGGCCAGTTTTTTAATTAAGGCTAACCTAACCTTTAGACAATTATTTACTGACCAAATAATTGGATGCCAGGAAGGTATTTAGAATGTAATCACTTTTAAGGTGTTAACTGTCAATTCTTAGTAGAAAGACATTATATTTTAAAAAATAAAACAATTCATTTGTACTACTTCCACATATTTATAATGATCAGGACCGGTTTCGCTCATCACGAGCATTATCAACTGATAAAAATACAAACATAACAGGCTTATTTATATAAAATTGAGAGTAAAAATGAAGGTATATAAAACTGATGGTTCATGAACTTAGACAAGAAAATACTGATTAACAAACAAATTATACATAAATCAAATGAAAGAGTCTACAATTAAAACTGTTTGTTTGTATGTTTGTATTTTTATCAGTTGAAAATGCTCGTGATAAGCGAAACCGGTCCTGATCATTATAAATATGTGGAAGTAGAACAAATGAATTGTGTTTTATTTTTTAAAATTTAGAATGTATTTTCAAGATGTTTTTTTTTAAACTATTTACATAAGTATTTTCCTTAAATATTAAAATTATGCACCGTGATATCAATTATATGTATAGTTAAATAATTTATTCTCAACTTTATTGTTTTGTTGATAAACTGCATCCAACCGATTGATAAATCGACTTGCAAAGACGTACAAACATTTCAAATGTTTTAATGAAATTTGACAATCTTTCCATTATCTTTTTTGATTCTTTAAAATATTGGTGCACAGTACTACAACATTGCTGTTGTATGGTAGGAATCAAAACAATATATGAAGGAAAGCAATACCATCAATATCGACGTTTCATTGGATGAGTTCTCAAATTCAATACCGGAATATTAGTGTCTACTGAAGATGAATTAACTATTAAAATTACATTGCCAAAAATTGTAAGGTCATCCATTCGAAGGCAATATCTTCAACGGCTAGTTACCTTTGGCTTGCGAAGGAGTTATACGTTCGAAAGGGACGCGGCCATACGCCCAGAGCGAGTACGCACCACTTCAGCATTTTATAAAGCGGGCAAGGACCGCTCTCAGGAGCAACGGACGGCTCGAGGACGCGAGCAGTCACTCCCCCCGCGCCGCCCTCGAAGCATTTGCCCCTCGTCGTCAGCAAGGGGGCCCGCGGGGGGCGCCAGCACATGTTTTAGCGGGAAGTTGCACCGACGATTAATGTCTAGTTTCCGTTTATACTTACCAATGTTATGAAGGTCACACCAAAATTATAAAACCGTATACTACAACAACTACGAGATGCACTTTTTAATAGCATATTTTTATAACAGTTTTATATTTCTGGTAGTGATATTGCATGTTCCAAAATGGCATAATGCACCAAGTTTAAACCTCCGTCATCGTCGAAACGAATTGGTTTGCGTTTGTTTTTTGTGAATTTCCTGTCTGGTGTGTTATGTTGTCTTATTTTCGTGATGAGATCATGATTGCATCTGAAGATGCAACCAAATCAAACAGGATGTCACTGTCTACAATAATTGCATCGGGGATTTGGTCACATTTATTTCAAATTGATTTGTTATCTAGACTTTATAATGAAGTTATTTTCTAAGGGTATGTATGTACTATCACACCACTCAAACATATTGGGTGGACCCTAGGCCTTAAAAACGTTCAACACCGTCGGCAGCCTTTTCTTACGAAAGAGTAAGATCATATGTAAAGTCTTTGATAGGCCACACCTCTAAGCAATTAGTAATTTCATGAATTCATATCATTCATTATCAAATATTCCAAAACAGTTATTGCTCGAAAAAGCCATTTAAATTTTATCGTTTGTCTGTCACGAAACAATGTATTCATTTATCAATTTTCGCTTGGGACTGGGAGAATTTGCTCAGTAATGATAGTTTCATACCTGCTCACTTTTTTCCTGAGAATTTTCGGGTACCCGAGGGTCGAAATTGTCCTTGCCAGCAACATACAGCAAAAATTCTACGAAATTTTCCGGTTACCAGGCAAACAGGGTCAGGCGAATTCGCTACCTGTGTGTTTCTATCTGGCCTAATTCCTCGAAATTCACCCTAGTCGATTTCAGGTGTCATCGGAAGGGTCGTATTTGCATTTTTTAAATACATGTTTTTAGTCAGAACGGTCCAGCCCGTACGCTTTTCGATCCTTCCTAAGGTCGGACTCTGGGCGGCGTTGTGAGAACTTGGTTCTCATTACCGAAAGAGAGAGTTTGGCTTATCGAAGTTGAAAGAAATCATCGGTTTCAATTGTATTGATTGAAATCACCTGTGAACCTGTATTGTATAACCATGCACTGAACTGCAATAAAAGATTATTCGCCGTTGAGACTCGAGCTTCACTGTGCCCGGAGAGTTTATCCCGACCTGAAGCCGAAAGTGGAGTTTGTCGTTTTTCCTCTCTACCTCTTCGGAATTATCAACTAATAACATATATTAAAGTTTATTATCACCAAATGAAGCACCAAATAAAACAAGAGAGTCCAGCCAGCCGATTTCGAAACGATTTTCAATCGATTACGAAATAAATGCTATCCTATTAGTGTCTTTCTTCGGGTAGAATTCCCTCCCACCTATCCGATTCTAAATGTGGGGCGTAACGAGAGCGATTGTCTAACCACTTCCGTCAAGTCAAACTCTCTTTAAAAACCAAAGGTTGAGTAACAAACAGTTTTCGTAGAAAAACTTCTATTGACAGACCGCCAATAGGAGGCAATTGCACGTGTTAAAAAACGGAAATATTGAACGAGCAACGTTAGCTGAATTTAAGTACAAATACAAACATAATAAAATTAAAATTATTGTTTACGCTTAGATTACCTGAAATGGCATTATTAGATATATTTAAAACACGTGTAGGCATTTGATTATTCTACATTTTATTTCCGCAATATGAGCTGTTTTGTTTTTATTAATTTGTTGGTAAATCATTTCACGCCATAAATGATACGTTACCGATGTACAAATAACATGTAAATTCTAAATGCACTAAGGCAGATGAAGGTTAATAAATCACTAATGCCACTCAATGCATACGGCTGAGAAAATTGTGAATGGGTAACATAAAACCATCTTCTCGGCAAAAAGAATTTATGGTAATTAATTTCATCAAATAAGGGTCCATTGCAACTACAATTATCGCTTACGTAATCATCTTATAGTATTATATTACAGCTAGTTATATTGTAAAAAGTTTAGCTATCCAATAACAAATTTGTCAGAGAGGTTGAGCATGTGAGTAAGAAGCAGTTGTCGTAGGAAAAACTTATGTTTTACACCAGGTGTCAGTGCCACTTATCAAATTCGCTTATCATTCACGATATCTCTCTCTCACACGCACACACTCTGTCTCAATTGTGCATCATACGCAAGCGCAGTGTTGTGCTGTGCGTTACAGAGAGATAGACAGGTACATCGACAAAACAAATACGTATATGTATATTTTTTACCATTTCCGCTCCAAATGTGAAGCATATGGCCTCCTGATGGAGGTATCTCAACAGAAGTTTTTTACAAGAACTGCCTGTTTCTCAGTTGCTAAATCTTTCTTTTTTGATGGGAGTAGGGATAGAAGGATAGGACTAGGACAGAACTAGTAGTTAGCTAATCGCTCTCGCTACTCCCCATTTTTAGGATCGTATGGGAAGGGAGTTTTAGACATCACAAACATTTATGCCTATGAACAAAAATCCATACATCGATTGATAAATCAATTTATGAAACTGTCCGTACCGGGCCTTGAACCCGAGACATCCGTAACTATATACATATATACTATAATATTAATAATTGTAATGATGGCTTTTGGTTATTTTAATATGGCGATTGTTGAAATTAACTAACAGGTTCATGGCACGATCTGTCCGTTGATTGCAATTTTGGCATTGACTACTTGTATTGTTATAGTTGGTAAAATCACTTTCTTGTCTTCCATTTCAGTTTTATTTTTTAATATCTGCTGAATCAAATTAATTGACTTCTAAGTGAATAACTTATCACGCGATTATTTCGTCAAATGCAAGTTTGGAAAACGTATTTCATAATTATAATTATAGTGTTAAGTTTGCATTATAATAAAAGCGCCTCGAACTTGGAGGGTCTGCGGGGCTGCAGCCCCTCCAGTATAAAATGGTTTGCTGCCATCGCCCCAATTACGGCAGTAATTGTGTAAAATATTACAGTATGTAGTATTTTCGTAAATAAAGACGAAAGTCGTAGAACGTGTAATAATTATGCTTGAATTTTACTCTTTCGAATACGCAATGCGTTTTACAATCAGTTCTCGAATGGCTAACATTTTTACAAAATGTTTATATTGATCGGCCAGTTCATTGGTTAAACAATTAAAAAAGGTAGTTCAAAATGTAGTTAATGTATAATTTTTCCCTCTTTCTGATTCAGTAATCAAATAATTCAAAAATGCAACCAAAATATGCTAAGACAGATAACGTTCCAAAGAAATGAACAAAAAAGGATATTTCTAAATATCCTTCATCTGATTATACTATACCCGTTAAGCAATTAGTTTCTTTCCGAAAAATGTATAAAACTCGGTTATCAATCAATAATATTGGATTTATAGTGACCATTTGAATATTGCTTTTCTCGTTATCTCCATATGACTTATTTGGAAATGTTTGAGTAATTTTACAATCAATATAAATATGTGTGTGTATTATTTTTAATATTTTTTTGTTTCAAATACGGCGAAGTCTCCCTCGTAAGTGAAAAGTGTGAGAACTGACTATAAATGAATAATTGCTTTTACATCCAATGTGCTTCTTTAACGGAGACAGTGATTTTATAATATTTAGAGAGAGTAACTTGCGTCATAGTATTTTCTACCAATTTGTCAAAGCGGATTGGTCACTGCATACTATTTTGGAAATAACAGCATTTTTGACAGTCTTACGCTATCTGGTTTCACCTGTTTACTTATTGGAGGTAAAATATGTGATACACAACAAATTTGTGTTTCTAACTCTCGCGGAATTTGAGATGAATTTCAAAAATGGATACTCGTTTTACATGATGGCTTACAGTAAAACAAAAAACGTTTAAAAATATTATACTTTCTAGTTTATTATCAGAACACTAACTATAACCACGTGTCTATTAATTTATTGTAATCTGCTATTCCAATAAGCGCATACTATGGAAACAAAAATTTTAACTTATTAAAAAATAACTTAATAAATGCGCCGAACTGTTTCAAATATCTTTTTTATGACCAAAACATGTAAAAGAACATTTTTTACAGACATCAAAGCATAGGGTAATGTTCCGAATGTTTACAAGTTTCTCAACCCTAAGCATTTATAAAACATAACTTTTCTAAAAATTACTGGCTGAAAATATAATCAATCTCTGCAATCATAGCGATGGTATCTCCAAAAACTAGTTCGATAGTAATTATTTGAATCCTTGGGCTGTCTCTTGGGAATCTGTGATTTCTTTTCACTTTTAGTATACTCGAACGATTCAAAGTCTGTCGTATTAGTAATTAGCTAATATGTTGAAAATTGCATATATTTTTAATTAAATATAACAAAAAATAGTCCAATCACATTATTACGTGGCCTTGCAAAGTAACAAAATGTGATCTTCATGTTTTTTTCTTTTTAAATCAATTGTGTTACATATTTTTGTTCACTATTTTTATTATATTTATTCTGCTAACTTTGTAATATAAACTTATTGTATTCGGCACCTTATTCTAGCATACATACAAAAGGGTCTAAAATTATTATTTTACTCAACAGTCCACCGCAGTGCGTCATCAATCGTCACCCAACAATAGTAGGTAAAGCTTTAATTCCTCCGATGAGTCGATCGTGCGGAAATAAATATACGGCAGTGCCATTTGATTGAACCCCTTATTATAAATGGGATGACCACACAAAGAAAAAAATAAATGGAACCATGTAAGGATATACTTTGATAATCCCGAAGAGATAGAAGAAAAGACAACACGCTTCACTTTCTCTCACAGTCACAGCAGCAATCGGCGTCAGGTCGAGATGAGCTCTTCGGACACAGTAAAACCCTGAGTCTCAGCTGTAATATCGTCTTTATTGCAGTTCAGAGCTTGGTAATACTATACAGAAATCCTGATTTCTGGACCAGCCAATTCATAACTGGCCATGGTCACTTCGCTGCCAAGCTCTTCCAGCTTGGCCGGTTGGTAGATAGTCCACTATGTAAATGTGGCAATATGATCCAGGATGCTGATCACATCCTTTGGGAATGTCCAGACATGAACAACGAACGGGAAAAATTGCTCAAGACGATACGACTATCAGTCGGATCTACCGTCGGTCATGCCGACTTGGTTGCATCTCTGACAAATTACAAGGCATTTAAAGAGTTTACGGCGTCTTATGGAAAGCGATTGGAACGCAATTCCTCAACACATTAAACCCCTTGTTTTAGCTTTTCTTTTTTTTAACACTTATTTTAAACATAACCTACTGCACACTAGAGTGCATGCAACCAAGTCTTGAGGAATTTCTCCTCGGACATTCCTGGCAAACATTTGAAACACGCATAACGTTGTTACGCTGCGGAATACACTCTGTAAGAGTGTGAAGCCGTAGTGGGTGGTGGTGGGTACAACGTTGAGTACCCTAGGGCATTTAAAAAAAAAAAATACTATACAGGTTCACAGGTGATTACAATCAATACAATTGATACAGTTTACAGATCATTTCTCCCAGCTTTGACAGGGCATACTTTTTCTGGTGATAATGAGAACCCTGTCCTCACAACCCCGCCCAGAGTACGTCTTAAGGACGGATCGAGTTGTTAAGCGTTCAACGGATTAGTCCGTTCTGTCTAAAAATATATATTTAAAAATGCAAATGCGACCCTTCCGGAATCGAAAGAAGTCTGCGAAAAAATCGAATTCAAGGAATTCGGCCAGATAGAAACACACTAATCCTTTCTGCCTGACAACAAAATTTCTAGGTACCTTGGTTCGGTATATTACGATGCGCAGGTATGCCATTATCATTACTGAGTAAAGTCGCTTTGTTTCTTTTAAGTTATTATTTTTTCGTAAATATTATTGTTTTGTGACAGATAAGCGATAAAATTAAAATGGCTTTTTGAGCGGTGCCCACTGTCCACGACAAATATAATAATGATATGCACAAATAAACTTTGATTTTTATTAAATTAAAAGTCTGATTACAGCAAAGAATATATAGTAATGTGTTGTATCCATCTAATGATGACTTTTTGCATTTCTCAATTTGTAAGTTACGTTTTAATGCTTCATTATGAAATTGTAGTTGGTGAGGTTACTAGCTTTCCACCCAAAGCTGACGAATAGTTTTTTTTACAGCCAAAATTTTACTATAAGCGTAAAGAAAATAACATTAGATTTCATTATTTGTTGATTGCATTTAATGAAAGACTTTAATATTTTTCATCCGAAAACCTTTGCGGAAATCGGTGTTTTTTAAATAATTTGTTCCGATTACTGCAAAATTGGAGTTGATGACGTGCCGTGATAAGTTATAGGGATGCGATAAATGACTAGCCATTAGCTTATATCGATTTATGAAAATAATTTCATTTCATAAGTATGTACCGTTTCTCAAAAAAAATCAAGTGTCCTTCAAATAAAAATATATTTTAGACGCTATTTAATTTACCACAGTACCATTTCGAACGTGTTGTCATCCCTTGTACCTTATGCGTGTACAGCGCGCCCCATCGCTTGGCAGCTTGGGGGCATGAACCCGATCGGTGCGTAGAGCTCTGCGTGCGAGTAGGGCTCCATAGACTTCAGCCGCCGGTGCGCGGGCTGGAGGGCTGCGGGAATGCCGGGTGCAACGACCGGTGCGTGGATAGGGCGCCGCCCCAAGTCTGATGTTCGTCTAGCGCAGGGTAGCTCAAGTAGGGACATCCTGTCTAGGACTTCGTCACCTATGATTAAATTTATATATTTAGTATTTCCTGTATAATAAAAACATCAACTTAAAGAAGAACTCTAAATGTCTCATTTCTTTGTGCATTGACAACAAATCTAGTGATAAGTATTTACCGTTTATTATACCGATGACTTAAAAACCAAAGTAAATTTTGTTATAAAATATATAAAAAAATAATGCAGGGGTAGAAAACATTTGTGCGATTATTCTTGGAAAAATTATGAAAAGTGCTTTTCTTTGGAATACATATTTTTATATTTCACTTACGGATGTAAAAAAAATATATATTCTTGATGGACATTCTAACTAACTCACAAGGTAAATTTCACTTGCTGTAAGTTGTTTCTTGTTACTAAGTGTGATACGTGTTTCGTTTCTTTGTCAAGCATCTTTAGACTAAATGTGTCGTAATGTAGTCAATACAAGTTTTTTCAGCAGGTGCACTACTCAGAAATATTACTTTATAATTAAATCATAGTGTAATAAAAATTCCACGTTACAGAAATCAACATTTTTATTGATGATGATATGACAACAGGTGTATATATCTTTTTGGTTTTAATTTCTTGATCAAAATATGATTTTATCATCTGCATTGAATATCCTTCACGTACGACATGTGATTACTTACACCTGTATGTATTTATTTGGTAAGTATCGTATTCACTGATCAGTTAATTAAATGTTCTATCAGTAATACAGGTCAGTTACTAAAGGGTTATAAATAATTGCACTTTGCGTTAGATAGTATTCACTTGGTACACTTGCACTTTTATTTCGATGGTTTGCACTTTGGATTATATTAACTTGGTTGGCCTGGTTTCGTTTGTGTAATATATTTCTTCATACTTTTTATTATGTGGGATCACTTTATTTTCAGTGAAATAATTTGTTTTTTGTGGAATATAATTGTTATAAGTGACAATTTTTATGAAAGTGAATATAATCTAAACAAAAGTGCATTTAATTGTAAGCCGTTACTAAATAAAATGCTGTAATTTATGGCAACCATTCAATGCTTAGAGTAAAAATTCAACAAATCAAAGAAATTCTTTATTTTTTACTGACCAGTGACCTTTAATAAAATGCGAAATAATTATTTATACCCTATAATCATTAGACGTTACCCACAATTAATCAAATATGAGTCAAAATCCACTTTCCATAACTCTTCCTAAACAGAGATTGAAAATGTCATTCTAGTTTCGGCGTACGATTCGTCTATATTATATTTTTCCCATATAATGACGTAACTATTTAAACCGTTAAACATTCCTACATACCATTTTCCTTATTAAACAAGGAAAACAATATTATTTAAATTCACGACAATAATAACACAATATTCACCTAATTTGTACCTATCTATTTTAGTCATCTGAAGGATTTGGTTTATTTATTTTTTAATATTATCCTAAACCACTGTGATTTCAAAATACAATATAATAAGTATTATATTTGTTTTTCTTCAAAACAAATTGACGTCAGAATCCAAAATAGATAATGTACGCAAATACAATGATATCATCTAAAAATAAGCCTGCGAACTCACTCACCTGTTAAAAGTGCACAAACAATAATTATTCTTGATTCGGCCTCACTTACTCGATTACAAAAATATTTCGAACTCTTTTGGAAGGAGTGTCGTGTTTTGATCGACTCGTTCCAGCTGTGACTCACGCGGTTCACGGTCGTTCATTTGCCATTTTCCTCGTACACACATTGTATGATATAATATATATATAAACATTATCAATTCCCTGAGATTATGTGGTCTAAGAGGCTTGTTTTGCCGATTTTTTTACGACTTTTTGATGTATAAAATGCCTTCTAAATATAGCTACTTAACAATTTTCAATGGACTCATTATATCATTTTATCAAAGACTACGCAAAGGCAAATAAAACTTTGAAAGGTTAACGAACTCGATACCATTTAAAAGGTTGTTATTTTTATTCTCATTTTATATAAATATATAAGTACATTTCTTACAAATCTTTCCACACTTTATCATTACACTTTTTTTACAATTTTGTCGCGAAATTTATTCAATGTTTTCCATAAACGTTTAACATTTAAAATAATCAAAAACGTATATTATGTAATATAGCTTATAATATCTAGCATCTGCGTTCGCATTTATGTATTAATATTAAAATATTATGTATTATTAAATATTGATAGTATGTTTTGATTAATTAACTTTTTATGCTCCGAAATTCGTCGTCTTAAACAACACTATATTTATTAATTGGACAATAAAATTCTCATTTATAATAGTGTTTCATTTCTAAAGTAAAGTTTATAAATGTTGTATATCAAACACTTCGTAATATAATTTATTTGAGTAAACGAGATTAATCTAAAATGAATGTTTGTTAAAAATAATAATGTTTAATGAAACATTTCTCTCTTGATATGTGGAGTGGATATGATAAGTAATGTTTATAGAATTTCTCCGGGTTCGATACCCCTGAGGGGAATATACTGTTTGCAGTCAACGTGCTACTATTTGCAGAAGGAGCGCGTAGTATTTCTGTAGTAGTAAAATATCCAATGAACGTAGTTAGCGTCGTGTTCTACGCATGGCGTAACTCTCGAGCGCGGGAAAAGTGTCTAACTTGTCTTCCATCTTTATGGACAGTAAACAAGACAAGTCTGTTCATGTTTAATTGACATTTGCCTGCATAGATACATTCAGCTATAATACTACAGAAATCTAACACTAGAAACGCCATATACTATTTCTTTACAAACAGCTGATGTCTAACTATCATGGCGTCATTAATTTTCAACTTGGAAAACATCTGCTTAAGCTATCTTATGCTTTAAATTGATTGTTAAAATCAATTTAAATGAAAATTATTCCTTTTTCATAAAAACGAACAAACTTTTACATACTAATTCCACAACTCGGTCAACTAATATAAATTATACACATACAATTGTGAAATTAATATCATAAAATATTTTCAATTTTTATAAATATACCTAATGCGTTTCCATAAAGAATTGATAGTTAACATCTTAAGAATGATTTAAGTTCTAGAACGGATTTTCTAACGAAATTTAGTCAAGGAACCCATTTTAATTTCGTAAAAAACTAGATAAAATTTCTTTAAATATATAGTTTTTAATTTAGCGGTAAGTATTTAATCCATTCTCACATATCCTATTCCAGCTGTCGCCAAAATTATGGACTTCTCAGACCACTAAACTCACAATTTTAGTTCTCACGGGTATAAACATTTATTTAATAACGAGGATAAAAATGGCAATTTCTTAATGAAATCTTACTAACGCTTATGTAAATATAACAAATTAATTGGTATGATACCTATTGTTGCCTGATTGAAATATGTTTGTGAATTAACGTCTTTGCTCCAATGACGTTATTGCAAACCACCAAAACTTTTTAGCGGATCGCCAGCTGTCCTATTCTATCTTGAAATACTGGGCGAAGGGAAAGCGATTAACTAACTACTAACAATTTCTTATGTTAATCATTCCATCATAACCTTCTGAAAAAGAAATTTTGGGTGGTTGGCTTATGGCCTTCTGTAGATTGCTTAGTTAAGTGTTAATTAGTATGCTCCAAGCTGGAAATCATTTTTTATAATTCGTTAGTTTTTGTTGGAATACAATTGTACGAAATTATTAAAACACATGCTTAGTATGTATTACACCGGGGGTGTGGAGTCGTCCAAAATAGCGCAACACGCGCGACTCCGACATTTACCAACAATCGAACAACTTCGATTGCGGCTCCTATTCAGATTACGACTAAAAAGTCTAGCTTTGTCCGTTTTTCCTACATATCCTATTTATGTGTAATTGGTTTTCAAATTAAACACCAACCAAGCGATCTGGCAAATAGCCAAATCTCTCAGGTATATTGCGGAACAAGATGTTATAGGCATAAATAAAAATTAAATAAGTACATTAATACACACATAAATGCCAAAATGCACTTTATAGAAAAAATAGCTGGAGTCGCTCGTTTTTTACAACTCCGGCTCCGGCCAAAACAGCGAAACTCCACGACTCCGACTCCGCAGCCCTATATTACACAGTTTATTTACATAATAGGACGAGTGGTTTCAATTATCTAGTACAGATTTAGCTGATTACCATTTTGTAAGGGTGAATGGAATTCGGATGAAATTTTAAATTATCACAATTGGTGTAGGTGGTGGAATTAGAGTTTATTTTGTAGTGCAAGGTTGAGTTTACTTAACAACCAATCTATGGAGCTATTTAAAACAATCAAACTTTCCAAAAATTACGTTATTACAATAACTACTGTTTTGTAATAGATTTACTGTCGATTTTAATTTATTTGGCATTCGGTGTGGCAAATTAATGAGCAACCGTAATAAAATTTCATTACGTTGTTTATTTGCCATAAACTTATGCAACACTGTTGTCTCAAATTAATATGGTACGATTTAGCTGTCAGCCATTAATATTGAAACTTTCTTTAATTTATTCTATGGCTGATTTGTTGTTCATTTCGAAACTCTCACTGTGATTTATATACAAAACAACGGCTATAAAATGTCACTTGATAATTTTCACAATGACTAAAATAGGAAATCTAAAATTAGCAAAATATTACCATAAAATAAAGATTTGAAATAATATATCCTACATAATCAGTTAAAACCATAGCATAATTCTCTTAATTTGTTAAGATTTATTGACAACTGATAATAAATCAATACAAGGAAAGTTATTTATAAATAATAAATGTCACTGACAAACTGGTTTTAAATTAAAGTCAATTTATAAAACTGTCAAGTATTAAGTAAGAATCATCTTCAAATCAAATATTTAAATCAGGAAATGAGGAGTTTATACGAGGAAAAGTTGATCGAGCAAGTTATACTTCAATAAAACATAATATGGACATATGGATATAGTTGGAGAATAGTTGGGAATGTGCTGAAAAGTGCTGTGTATTTAAATACGAAACATATATTAAATACCGAAAAATCATTATTGTCATGAATTACGATCGGAAAAACAGCGCGTCACCACTCGGCCACGGAAATTTATAGGGGAAATAGACATACACCAACTAATTCAACTGATTGCATGCGCAGGGCAGTTAAAAAATCATTTGTCATACTCAGTAGCGTAATAACGTGCTATTTAAACTATTGTCAAACACAAAATTAATTGTGTTTACAAGCGGAATACTTTACCTTTGACACAAAACAAAGTCATTAATGGCTTTCCAGGTAAACAAATAAATAAGTAACGCAATGGTGAAACGTTAATTATTTCGATAAGCGGACAAACGTCGCCTAAGTTGATGTATTCACTCAACCCGAAACACTACAAATAATTAAATAATTAATAACTCAACTTGCTACTAACTAGGGCTTGCGATACTGGACGAATACTTAGATCAATATTAATTTAAAAATGAATACCGGTATTGCAAATATCAATTATAGTATTAATAACCGGTGAACGCGCTGGACATGTTTACATGTCCAAGACTTTATCTCGTATTTCCAGCCAAACTAGAGGAACCATTTGTGGATATATGCTTTAAAAATAGTTCAAATTTTTAGGTAGAGAAATTAGGCAACAGATCATGAAAATGTCAAGTAGAACACAAGAAAAGTATTTTTGAAAAGAGCTCTAGATATTCAGTCTTTCGAATTTCAGCTTGGAAGTGCCGATACGCAGCATTAATCGTCAGCCCTATGTATTAGACATACTTATGCGGCTACGTGATTGCTTGTATATATTAAGACCGGCAGCAACCATTTTGCTTGGAAAGTCGTAGATTAAATATTTTTCAACTTGTCCTTCGATTTATTTTAGCGAGAATGCGACGAGTTTAGTTTACTTCTTGATGTATTTTGGATAACAGATATATATTTCACATAATTCTCCTTTTCTTACTGTTGAAGTTTTAACCATAGTGAGTGTTTTAACAGATCAATTGACTGAAAATAAATTCGTGCGAAAACGGCTGGCGCTGTGAGAGTTAAAGGAAGGATAAAAGAAATCACAATACCGTAAGAATAAACCAACGCCGTTATTCAGACAATTCATTTTAAACACTAGAAAAAAATGTATACCATACGCATAAAAGGTTGATTTTTATAAACACCTTTCATTGAATTGAAATATGACGACAACGAGGCTGGTTCACTAATGCTGGAATCAATCTTGATGGAATCTGCGCGTAAACGAAACCGGGATCACTATTTCGATAATACCGGTACTGTAATCCCTGCTAATAACGGCGAATGACCTGTTTACAATTCGCTTGATAAACTCCGTTTTGTCATGCTATGGGTCATTTGCTTAATGTATTTGTTTGTTTCCAAATATACGCCCGCGTATAAATATTTCTTACCGATTAATAATATATGAACCCCAAGAATGGATTTTTGACACAGATATTCTCCACAATTTTCATATAATCAAATAATTTATTAATCTCTTCAAAACGAGACTCATATAATATGTCCATTGAAAAATAAATTCAAATTCTTTCAAAAATTTCAGTAGAATTGTTTCTGTTATTGATACGTATATTCCACCAGTTCAAAATAAAGTATTATAATTTAGAAAATGTCATCAATGATTCATGTAAATTTTTATTAAATTCCGGTCTACACTTTTAATATATATTATTGTAGAAGGAATTCAAAATCCTTCATTAAATTACCATACTTCGATTGATGTAGGTTTGTGTAACGGATCCATGTACAAAAACGTATCAGACAAATGTGATAAAAAATCACCTTTGCTTGTTACATAATTTTATCAAATTGTCGTATTTATTAATACATTTGACTTCTTCATAACATCGATTTAATTTTAATTACCAGCATTAAAGATAAGAAAAATCAAACATGTTTTTTCAAATAAATTAAATAGAAATAATTTTCGTATTTAGTATTTGGGACATCGCTACCAATTAATTCCTTCCAAGAAGTCTGCATAACAGTTGAATTGAATAAAAAAAACGTTTTTTTAAGAATGAGTTATTTTAATCATTAAGTTTATAAAATGCATATATTCCAATGTATTTTAAATTGTTTTTGATACAATATTTACATGTTGTCTGTGTTTAATAAAAAAATGGTAAATACATTAAAAAAATCATCAGTAAGTAATATCGATGGCCTAGTTTACAACTAGATATAGTGATACAACTAGAAATTGGTATTTTTGAGATATGGCGGATCAAAGTTTTGACCCATCTAAACTGAGTCGTAAAAAGTGGTGGCTTATTATTTGTATTACTTTTTTATTCAAACAGGTGGTCAATAATTTATAGTTTTAAGATTAAAAGTTGTTTCTTTATTGAAAGCCACGATTCACAAAAATATATTTCCATAATACGATATTTCAATATGTATGTATATGGAACTGAGAAATTATTAAATTTTGCTGATTTACATATGCAAATATCTGCCTTTTGAGAGAAAACCTGTGCATTTTACAAGCTGTACTTTTATGGAACTGTAGAAAAGCGGTGTTCGAATATAATGGCTAACTTAACTCAAAATATCAAATTTTTGACTTATCGTCCTGTGGAACTGGGCCATCGATATGTATATCGAAATTAAAAAAAGTTTTATAAATAGTCAGTATGTATGTGGTTTGTAACTAAATTAGGCGGGTATTGAAAGAAATTGAAACAGATTTATTTTTGGAAAATCCTAGACATTTAGGGTTTTCATACGACTTCACCTAACCTAACCTAACCGTTCATGTGCTGTTTCCGACGAAATCATTAATCACGTACGAAATCATTTACGACATGTTTAAAAATTTTATCAGTTATTAAGTTAATCTTTATGTTGACTAATCGGGGAAAGGTGTATGACACCCTTTAAGAACTGAAACAAACAATAATTTGGACGGCTCGTCCCATTGAAGTCAATTCGTTCTTTTACAATGAGCAGTGAAAAACAAAACATGTTTGTTTGTCTCGAATAATAATAATTAATTGTCTCTGTGCAGCGGAGGCTAATTCTGTAATTGCGTGTGGGGACTTCAGTCTTGAGGACACACAAAACATCTGAAGTGAAATGTATGACGAGATAATTTGTTTTCTTGGAGGAGCGTGACTCATTGAGGTTATCGCAAGGCAATGTTGGCCCATTCAAATGTTTTCTATGTGACTCGACGAAGGTTTCTGTTCTGTATCATTCAAGAGAATTATAATGACGGTATTATGAAACAGCTCCGCCGACGATTCATTCTTTATTTACACATCTTACAATACTTCACAGAAGAACAATATTTAATTAAACTCTGTTTTTCATACAGCTCCGGACACTTAATGTACCATCTGGACACGACGAGTTCTGGTCCGTGAAATTCGCCAACAGTAGCAAGCACGCTGTCTCTTAAAAAACATTTTCTACTCTTTTGTAAATAATCAAAAATACTTGTACCGACTAAAAAACATCGACACAATTCCATTTCTGTGTTTTTAAGCCATGCCCACTGCCCATGGGGAGCATATTATGGCCTCCTAATGGAGATATCTCAATAGAAGTTTTTCT
Organism: Himalopsyche phryganea; assembly: GCA_022494535.1. NCBI lineage: Eukaryota > Metazoa > Arthropoda > Insecta > Trichoptera > Rhyacophilidae > Himalopsyche > Himalopsyche phryganea. Next base: position 1,187,363 of record JAGVSL010000109.1, read on the forward strand.
ACTAGAACTGTGTGTTATTTCGTTTCTCAGCCTCTCTTTTTTGAAGACAGCAGGGATGGAAGGATAGGGCTAGGATAGGACTGGAAATTGAATCGCTCTCGTTACGCCCAGTTTAAGGATTGGCTGGGTGGGAGGGAATTTCAGACAAATATCCAAGCTTTTGAACCGAAATTCATAAATCGATTGAAAAATCAATTTATGAAATTTTCTGCACCAGGATTAGAACCAGTGAGATCCGTAACGACGTTGGCCACGCACCGCTTTAGTCGAATCCCAGTACGGACAGTTTCATAAATTAATTTGTCAATCGATTTATGAATTCCTGTTCAAAGACAATTATGTTTGCAATGTCTGAAATTCCCTCCCGTCTATCCGATTCTAAAAAAAACAAACTGTATACCATGGCATTACTACACATAATCACATAAATTGAGTAAACCAGGAGCGACGAACGTTTTTCTGTCGGAAGGCCACACTCATTTATCTTAAAATCAAATAAGGCCGCATTTAAAAAGTATACATACAAATGTATGCACATTTGTTTTTGTGAATGAAGGAAAACAGTAACATTTATGTATTTGTTTATTTCAGTCAAAAGGTCGCACTTGAAACTCTATAAGGCCACAGGTTCGTCACCCATGGTGTAAACTGTCAATTCTGGGCGGAGACAATAAACATAATTTTTAGTACTAATTCCACAATTTTACAAAATGAGCAGGGCAAGATTCAATGAGCGGGTGAGCATTTTCAATTGAGGTGTCAGTTCGCTTAAAAAAAAAATTCAAAAATACACAGAAAATCGACATTTTACACATAAAATCTATCATGTTAGTGAAGGTAATTAATGATCGGACTTTATACTCGAATTTAATTACACACTAGCCTGGCTAAATATTTAATTTATTTTTAAAAAGTATTAAGCGAAATGCAATTCAAATCATTAACTACTGACCAACTGTGGTAACATAGACAATAGACAACTTTACTGTGAGAGACTTTCTATTTCTATAAATAACTTCTTCTAATACCCTTGAAATTCCTTCACGGTTATATAATTACACTTGTATACTTGAACAACAAATTATTAGTATCGATTTAATGAAATTATTTGACTTTGTCATTTTAACATCATTTCTGGGTAGTGTGATATACATTCGATCAAATAATGATTCATCTAATTAATATGTTATTGTGTTTTGAAATATTATTGGACAAATAACTTGATTAGTCAAACATAAATGTATGTAGTATTGACTTATTCTGTACAATAATATTATTCACCAAATTAGTTGCTATTTTCCGTGGAAAACAATTATTTTGTTTACCTAGGTGGGAATCAATAATAAGTATGGCGTTTAACATAATATCGACGGTGTTTTGGCCAATTGATGTAACCCTCAAAAAATATGAAAATGACTTAATGATTGGATCTCATTTTAAAGGCGACAGAGCAGGTCTCGATTGGTCTCGAAATTGACCACTCTTTGGAAGGGAAACATCATTTTACATTAGTTTCAGGTTTAAAAATTCTGACCCGGCTACTTGATGTAAGCCACTATTATATCGACATTCCTTACGTATAAACCTGTTTCTGCAAACATGAGAATTTACAGGAGTGCATTTAAAATATTCACAACGTAACTCACCATATTTCGATAAAAACAGTTTTTACTCTCTCTTGGACAATTTAAATTTAAGGACATCATCAATTGGCCAAAACACCATCGACATATTATGATGCTACCTTCTACGACTTGGCATATTAAGTAGATGTAGTCGAACAGATTCAGCTCAAAGCATTTTTGCTGTAGCATTTTCACAAAGAAACATAAATTTATCGCATCCTACGAAAATTAGTATTGTAAGTTTAAAATTGATTCGTGATTTTTCGCATTGATTCATATATTAAACTCAAATTGGGTCAGAGAAAAACAATTATTTCATTTTATCTCAATTAAAAAAAAAAGAAATTGCTTAGACTTAACCGTAAACCTTCTGGAAATTCTTTCTTAATATAAAATTAAAGCTGACAGCATTGTTATTCAACTAGTTGTGTGACTTACTGTGACACGTGCTTCGCCTCTTTGAGTAGCATATTCAGACAAAATCTATCTTAGTAATTTTATTTATACCATAGACAGTGATTCTAATTTTTTACTCCAAAGTGACGAAATAAGAGGTGGGATTTTTTTGTAATAAAATAACTATATTAACTCGGGTAAGGAACGAATATATTATAAATATGATAATATAAATAACTGGCGAAAAATCATCCATTTTGAAGACATTAAAAATAATAAATATCAAAGTTGTTACCGGATAACATACAACTATCTTTTTAAACCATTAATAATTTAGGTAAAATCTTACAAAATAATAACACACAATAACATCACATACGCATCTATGCCCTTTTCTGATTTTCGTATGAAACTGATAAATCTCTTATACATTTAATATAATGTGTTAATATAAAGTTCGATTCGTCTCGGTTGTATTTTTATTTTTGTACCATCCGGATTATAAAAACTCCGTATAATCGAGGTTCGACAGCATTTTCATCAAATTTACATATATATATACACGTGTTTACTTGTCTACATATCGGATAACGTTACAAATGATTGTTCTCTACAATTTTTTTTTCCAACAAATAATCTGTGGGCTTGTTTGTATCATCCACGGCAACTATAATATTCTTAATTAAAATAAATTTATATTTAAAATTATAATGTGAATAAAATATCTATATTATTCATTTTATCATTGTAATGGAAATATACATATTCAATAAAAAATAATATTGTTTCTATTTACTAAACAAAATAATTAAGTATTATTGTTTAAAGTGTACTAATTGAGTTGGTATTTTTAACATTTTTGTAAACAAAACAACAATAATAATTATTCTAATTTTATTGTTTTTTTAATTATAATGTTTTTCAAAATTTTATTCATAAGACTTCGGCTGCAAAGAAATAGCATCATAGCACAAATTTTATTGCTTGAGCGGTGGGAAACGTTTACTTAATTTGCCAAAAGATTTTGCTTAAGAATATCATTAAATTGTATCTGCTTTCAAGGCGATGTCATTGCTAGTCATTTGAAACAGCTCTTTCATAACGACCAGCGCTCAACTGTAAAATATCGGAATATTGTTTGCAATTTTTGTTACGATGACTAACAGGACAGGACGTACACAATTAGATTCATAAACATTTCATAGCATATTTGGACCTTTGGAGTAGCAGTGGGTCGAAGATTTTACTAAATATCCCTCATCAACACCCAAGCGGTGTCGCAGACGAATTTTCGATTGCTCAATACGGCAGTTTTTTTATGGCAATAGATGAATTGATTTTGAAGTTATGAGCAATTGCTCCTGAGACAATCGCGGTAAAAGAGGAAAAAATATGGGAACTTGTAATGCCACTTGAGTGTGATGTAGCGCTACAATGTATTGAGATAGTGTTGTAGTTCCTATATACAAATTAACAGATGGAAAATCAGTCGTGGGTCAAGGACGCCAAGAAAGCTGAATCGATGAAATTTCAGAGCGCGCTCGCTGTTCGCTACACCCAATAAAATATTAATGTATTAGTGCTATTTTCACAGCAAATTATGTATGAATTTATTTATTGATAAAATAGACAAATTCATATATACGTATACCTATGGTTTATTTTTGGTTTATACCTATGGTTTGTTTCATGACACCTCACCAAGCCACAGGGTAACCGTATACTGTGCTTTGAAAACAGATATTAGCGGCGAATACTAGGGGTACGGCGATTTGATTTTGTCAGTAACTAGGTGGTAAGAGAGCTGACGGAACAGCCTCTTATTACGTCCAAAATAAAAAAAAGTGACGATGGACCTGGTTTGGACACGTGCTGAGGATGCCCCAGGGGAGCCTGAATCCTGCCTGTCTCTACTAAAAACCAGACGGATTCCGTCACCCTGGAAGACCGCTGATGACCATCCATAGGATGTATTCGGCAGAGCTACGGGATGCTGGGATGACCTGGGAGGAAACGAGGAGACTGGTGGGGGACAGAGTAGGTTGGAGGAACCCGGCGATGGCCATATGCTCCGAATAGGATATGGTTTAAAAACAAAGGTGTTTTTTTGATATTTTGAAATTTCGTACATTGTTGTATTCTTAAAAAAAAATATTTAATCTTTTAACTGCCATTTAAATTTATATGATTGTTGAAACGTACGCAAAAAAATATTATCAATTAGATGTAGTTCACCTCCCTCCAACAGGTACCTGAGGTCGCCAAAGATACAATATTAGTCATAATTCTCCAGTTTTAATATTTTATAATACAATCTCTTGATAAAGGCAACACAACAAAATAACAATGTCTTTTCGATGTATGTCGGGGCTTATTTATGACAAGCTGTCAATCGTAACATGGTGTTATTAGCATAATAAAATATTCCGCGCGTTTCAGTATCCGGTGCCTATGGAAAATAATGGCAAAGTTTGGCATGGGACACACGACGCCTGTCAAAACACTCAAAATGCACTTCCGGCCGCCGATCGCCCGGTCAAGTTTAGAACTCATCCCGCATAAAATTTTCCGCCACACCTAGCGCCTTGCAGAGATATCAACGCACTGACAAAGTAAATGCCGCGAAACGCAACCCGTCTACCCTATGTTAGTTATTTATTTAATAGTAAAAACTGTCAATTATAAAGTTTGAGCTACCTATAGGTTGATGGCGAGTGCATAAATAAATTTAAAAAAATGTTGAAAGATTCCAAATCATATGTGATATTATTTGAAAGTCAATAATAGCCTGCCAAACGAGTACCCATTACCAATATATTATATTATACTACTGTGCCATTTTGGATGGAGAATGTCAATTCAAAATGTAACTAGCAGACCACCGATAACACAATTGCAGACAACTCGTTTTTCATTAAAATTTGCAACTGCTTCTTGATTACACGTTAAAATACTCTTGCGCCGCATACGTATCCTCTGATTTTGTATAATAATGGTAGCCCCGATAGCTCGCCTCTTATCTACCGTGTTATCGGGGAGTCTACTGTACATACTTGATCCTAAATCTAAATTTAAAATTAAGCAATGTTACTTGTGGTGAAAAAATTAGAGGAAAACCAACTCAATAAAAAAATTCAGTGTGATAGAAAGAGACCGACACGTGGATGACTTCTTTCTTTTTTAATTGTATTAACTACCCATACGTACATTAGTCTTGCTCTTTTACGTAAACAAAGTAACACTGGTAAGTTAATAACCAACCTCACACAATAATAATTCATGGCATTCACCCTCAATTTTTTATACCCGCATTCGTAGCTTTAACTTGAATGACTTTCCATGCAGGATGTTGCGAAATAATTTGGACTGTGCGGCATGGGCAGTCAAATATGTTTGTGATATTTATTTTTACTGAGTCATACCATAGCACTCCTGATGACCATATATGTGCAGTTATTCATGATTCATTGCAAGTATTTAATATTCGATCCGTTTTTACTTGATATCTACTTATGGAAGTATTTTTCATAAATACCAACGTGAATTTAATTACATATGTGATAACGTTTTATTGTATAAGGGCACTGTATTTGAATAATATTTATTTTATCATATCGCAAAAATGCGTAATTATATTACGTATTTGAATTGTGTTACACAAATCTTGTGTATGTTCTTTAAAATTTTTAATTTACACTAAAATGTTTTAATAATTAATACCATAAATTATTTCACCCATCATAAACCTTTTATACAATGTCAGAGTATTGTTTAACATGTACGATTGTTTTAAACTAAAAGGTATATAAAGTGTTCTTTTATTATTTGTAATATACGTTTAACTAATCTGAAACGAATTATGGTACTTCCATGTTTACCCCCGGGCGGAAGACACGAAATGATCGCTGCTTTTCAGCCGTCCATAATATGACATATGACACGTCACATAACTCACAATGACTATAGCTCCAAACTTGCATGTACGAGTATAGTTATGTTTGCTCCCGCCTCCCGCTTTCATGCCCCGCTCCAACGCTACCAACGTTCGTCAATCATCGCGATTTTGTCTCTTCATAAACGTCGAAAATTCGGCAATATCTTCTAATATGACAGTGAATGCATCCCGACTGCCCAACCTCGTCCTCCGCATAAAGGTTCATTAAGCGTTCATTATTATATTGTACGATTGTAACAATCGTACTGCAGTTTCCGCACCGCGCACCTTTTTTTAAAGTTTTTCATGCTTACGACCAGCGGCGGCCGGTGACAAGAATATTAGGGAGTGCAAGAAAATACTCATCTATTTATGCAAGAAATCCATTCTCCGATTCTTGGATTTTGAAAGCACTTCAATAACACAAACATTTAAGTCTGATATTGACGATACCAAGTGTTTCTCTACACTCAACGTCGCAAGAGCATTCAGTCTGTCTTGAGTCATGGTATTTCTCAAAAATGATTTAATCCTTTTTAATGTTTAGAAACAACGCTCACTTTCCACTGGAATCTGTAATAACTTACTTACGAACTATTTTTTTTTGTACAATTTCTACATTCAATTTCTGATTACACTTTATTATTAACCGTACACTAGGACGACCTGCTGCTTTAATTTCCAGCCTTTTCGAAAAATCCCGACGATTTTCTTTAATGTATGAGACGGAATATGCACTATTCTTTACTGAAGCACGTAAATATTAGAAATATGTAATTAGAAAGTAAATACATTTGATGGTATGCGTTTCTTTGTGGACAGGCTCAATATACTACAGGTCCTTTCGACGTACTTACTAAACATATGCGACAGGTCTCTGCTAGTTTGAATACTTTCGGGAACGGTCGTCATAATTTGGCAAGAGGTGCAATGCTCCTGAATAACTAAAAACTTCGTATGTAAATCGAATATGCGACACAGGCGACGTCACAAAAAACTAAAGTTTAGTATTAAATCCCTTCTACTCTGGGAGAGCTATACAGAAATTGAACCTCCTCGCCGTATGCAGCTTACACAAACAATAATTATTATTATTAGTATTTTGGTGCGGAATACGTTCGCTTAAGCATTGTTGTGAATAATCGCTTCGTGCAATATTTCCTTAAGGGGAACACGCGGGAAAATTTAAAATTAGTTTGTACAATATCGCCTATTACTTGAATAAATACGTTCATGGCAGTGCACTGCACCCTTTGCTCCTTTATAAGAGCCGTCCCTGCTTACGACTATATAAATATCGCTCATCTGAAGGTTTGAACTGGGAATTCGAGTAAGCATGAATATTGATAGGTAATATTTTTAAACAAATTATACATTTATGCGAAAATGATGGTCCATGCGCTTGCCGTGTATTTCTCTTTCTCGCTCAATCACTTGTAAAGTGAAGGGTCCGAGTGACTACAACCTACTTGCGTATACGCAAGTTAGTTTATCTGATAAAGATAGAGATAAATCCACCGCACGCCGATGGTAGGTATAAATGTGTTGTTTATATTTTTAAATCGGTCGTGTAACGCCCCACGTTTATGGTGAGGTGCAGTGATGACCGTTCGCTGATTTCGTGTCTTCCGCCCTGGGGTAAACAAGGAAGTACCCGAATTATTTTGCAAAGTTCATTATTACTATTTCTTTTTCTTTGTTCATATTTCTAACCATATATTACAAAAACAGCGTTTTAGAGCACGCTAATACCTAGTAGTATTGAAATCCATATTATCCTTAGTTATTATTTACAAAAAACCTGTTAGCAAAGAAATGTATAATACTGCCGATTATTCCATATTAACCACCTCTTTTCTGATCTTTCAATCGCTCCGTAGAAAGAACGATTAGCTTACTATACTCTTCTAGTCCCTTCCTTTTTCGAAAAGATAGATTGAGCGACTGAATGACTTATCAGTACTTGTAAAAATGACAGTTTTTATTGCGGTGCTCTATTAGGAGTTTGTATTATATTCTCTACATTGGGAGCAAATATGGTATAAAAAATACCAAAAATATATACAATTTTTTTCTAATAGGTGTCATTGAAATACGATAGTTTTAACTGCTTTTCAGCACTTTTATCAATGCATATTACGCGTTTTGACGAGCACCAATTCAAGTGATATACACACTTAATTAAAAACCAGCGTAAAAATTTCCATCTTGCATCATGTTTAGCCTACAACCGCCAAATGACCACCGCCAGTTTCCCATTCATAAAATGAACGCGCTTACTGACAACAACTGCGAAACAAGTGTTTCAATAAATCCAGTGCAGTATCAAAAGAGGTGTAGACTCATACATGAATTAAAAACTTGAAATTGATTTTTTAGTTATTCCACTTGATTTATCACTATCGTGCGCGTTTCGTCTCTTTAAGAAGCATCTTCAGACGAACCATATCGCAAGGTTATTTATTTCTAAAGTAAACAATGATTCTAATTCTTATAAAAGTAAAGGATGGGGTGGGTTTTATTCCATTCTACTGGACGTGGGGACGGGGTAAGACATAAACACTGAGAGACTAATTACCATACAAGTCTTAATCAATTACTAGTGTTTGGAGGTGAAAACCCCAAGGGACATAAATTTAATAATGGTGAGCCTCCTGTTCTATTTAAAATGTTGTTTACTAATACTCGATATTATGTTGTTTAACTCTAACATTAAAGCTTCTACCTGCCTGTCCTACATAGGAAGCTTGACAGTCTTCACAAGACAAGCGGTATATGTCAAACTGTGACAATGATTCTATTCGATCATTATTGTTCAATAAGATTTTGCCTCAATTGTTAACTGAATAAAACGCGTCACATTGGTGATAAACCAAGTGGAATAACTAAGTTATCAATTTTAATTTAATATTAAAAATGAACTTCCACAAAGTTACCGCCGAATCCATACAAAATATTACAGTTATTTTATTTGATAAATGTAAGTAGTAATAGAATATGCAAATTGATGTTATTAGGTTTGCGTATATTACTTGGCGATAATTATTATATAAGTTAATACAGATTTTAATCTATTACTGCACAGCAGTTGCCAGAAAACGAAGTTAATTAAATAATATTATTAATTAACAATTGCAAACTACGCCAATGATTTCCTGGGCTCCTTGTTTGGGATCACAGTGATCCTACGCTGTAGTAAGTTGACACAATATTAAGTTGTGATGGATTTTGATGCCTCATAAAACGACCGAGTGGGTTCAACAAACCCGCGATCAACGCCTAAAAATATACTTACTTGCACACATGATTTATAGACTTATGTCATAATGATTTCCGCACAAACTTAAAAAGAACATTAATTAAAGAAATTTTATCTGTAATTATTGTTTTGATTTGTTTTAAATTTTGTTTGTAAATCATACAAACTTTGCTTTGCAAAACCTTTTATGTGGTGTCGACACAATCATTTTTTTCGAAAATATTGAACAATATTTTTTTCACAATAATTTTTAATCATTTTAAAAATAGTATTTACCAAATAAAAAAAAATTATCGGCGTCCGTGGTGCAGTTGGTAGCGTCGTTGGCTACAGCCATGGTATAAGAAGTATAGTTGAGAGCTGGATCGTTGTTTCTGTCAAATATGTGACGTCGCTTTGACGAACCAAATTTTAGTTGTCACCAAAACATTGCTACAAACATAGTAGATTTTAATTCAATAAGCACACAGTGACGTCACAAATGCAAAAATAACGACAATCATCTTTTATCGAACTCATCCTTTCTTACACCATGGGCTACGGCTGGGGATGTTTCAGGTTCGATTCCCGGTACGGACAGTTTCATAAATCGGGATTTCTGTACGTAGTCTGAGTGTTTGTCATGTCTAAAACTAAATCCCACCCATCCATCCGATTAGGTAACCACTAGTTTTGTCGTAACCTTATCCTTCTATCCCTACTCTCTTCGGAAAAAAGAGTGGTTGAGCAACTGAGTAACAAGCAGTTCTCATAGAAGATTTCTGTTGAGATACCTCCATTAGGAAACCATATGCTCCACGTTGGGAGCGGACATGGAAAAAATAGGGTCTATTTGACATTAACCAGTTTAACATAAAATCCTCCGACAGAATACACTTTGATGTAGAAATTAATTGACATTGGAAATATCAATAAGGGCAACCGTCTGTCACCAAACGAAACATTTCTCTTTAAAAAATTGTTCCAGGACTATTTTAATGTTATAGTTTTTCATTTGATAAAGCAGAGTTTGTGACAACTTTTATAAAAACAGCCTTGTTATGGTCGTATTTTTATCATTTGATGACGCTCGTGATGAGCGAAACAGGTCCTGATCATTATAAACATATAAATATAACAGATAATATAAGATATCGACTGAGGGTGATTGATGGAATTTCAATATCAAATTTGAATTGTTGAGATTTTGTACATTTCCATGTATTCGTAATCTCGAATGCCTGAAAATACCGAAAGGCGAAACCCGGGTCGTTAGTGACGAAATACATGGAAATGTACAAAATCTCAACAATTCAATTTCAATACAACTGATAAAATAAAATCTTTACATGGATACTTACATAGAATTGAATTTTAATTATTACAATGTCTAAAGAATAATTGGTTCAAGAACTATAACAAGAATCTACAGGTAATCAGTCAAATTATATATATGTATACGAAATAGACTAAAGGTAATACGAAATAAATTGTGTTTTATTTTTAAAATATAATGCCTTTCCACCAAGAATTGACAGTTAGCACCTTAAATGTGATTATAAAAAATTGCTGTTTAGTATTCAAAATGTAAGTATAACATCATAAAACTATTGCATTTTTATAAAGATGGCATGAAACAAAAAATAATAGATACATTAACCTCCTTGCAGAATACAGTGGTGTTTGTCATCTTCTTTACTAATTAGCTTAAGCGGCTTTAATTAATAGTATAAATTATTTTTTAATTGACGAACATACAAAAAAGATATGGTCAACATTTTATTCTTTACATCTTTTCGTTTGGAAAATAAATCGTTTGTTTTATCATCGACGCTTGAAAACTCCTTTCATTTCTATCTGACTCCTGCCTTTATCAGCGGTCAAAAGACCCTCCATAAGATATTGAGAGTTTTCTAATACGTAACAATGTAGGTTGACATTATGTTGCGTATTCAGACGACATGATTTTTTTAATGCATTTTACAGGGACATTTTTCATACAAATATGATACGGGTTTAGCCAACGTTTGACATTTCGTAGATTTTTGAAATATGTACATTTGTAAATAATTCTTTTAACCATGTCCACTTCCAATGGAGAATGTGGATTCCTAATGGAAGTATCTGAACAGAAGTTTTTTACACAAGGACAAGACTAGAAGTTGCCTAATCGCTACACATTGTTTAATGATCGAATGGGTAGAAAGGAATTTCAGACATAAAAAACAGAAATCCATAAATCGTTTGAAAAATCAATTCATGAAACTATCCGTACAAGGATTAAAACTCGTGAGCCTCGTACCCGAAGCCTACGACATTTTCCACTGCACCGTGGACCCAATTTTTTGAATATATTGAGACTGAAAACATTTTCTTTTAGTGGCAATAAAATAAAGACAAAATGTTAGCTGACCATTAGTAAAATTGTCTGGATATTCAAACTAATTTCAAGCCGATGCCATTATCGGGCCGCAAACTACAATCCGATCACTCGCTAGTTAAGATGATAACATTCCGAGTTTACATGCTTAGTGTTCTCATACAGTTCGTCGCCGTCTGGAGGTTTATTAATGCGAATACTATTTTTATTGCTCGTAATTAGACGCCCCTCATTTGCATTTAGCGGTAGAATTGTACTGGAAACGTTATTACTGCATCTTTTATGGTATTCCAGTACACGGATGACTTGCAGATTACCTATAATTAAAATATATTTTACAATTATTCCAAATCCCCACTTTCCGCTAATTAGAATTATTATTTACTTGGTAGAACTCCAATATAATAGATAAACTATCAAAGCATTTAGTTCCACCAAATTTTTTTAGTTAGTTGGTAGCTATTTCGACTTAAAGCCATCGTCAGAACTATAAATCAAAGTAAAAAAAATCACACAACTTAACTTCTAATTCAGACCCAGTATGTCTACATTTGTGGAATATAAATAAGACTTAGGCTTAATTTCTTGGTACAACCGAAAGTTAATAGATATAATCAAGGCAATTGATTCATCACTCTTAGTTAAACCATTATAAGAATCTCAGGTAGTTACAAATAATCAATAAAGTTTCATTACATTAGTTAAACGGTTAATTAATAATACCATGTAAGTTTCGTTTTCAAACACATAATTAGTACGTTCAATATTTTAATTTTAAATAAAAGTTATGATGTTGGAATAAGTGAGATAACATATTATTGTTTATTTCTTAACAGTATATGTAAATAGAACTAAATATGTACTTATTTTGTCCTTTCATTCAATATGAATGCTAAGAGAATAAAGGTAAGTAAATAAATAATTTGATAGATCTGATATTGTCGTGGTGAGAAAATGGAAAATCAAATATTTGATTGTTCTTTTAGAACTAAATAAAGGTCAGTTTCTCATACTATTCCTAGTAAATACTATTTATTTCATCCATCATTTGCCATTATTTTAAAT